>OX457053.1:29845562-30135562 GCA_949752735.1 Lumbricus terrestris
GTATTATCTCTAAAAAGGTCGAACTGATACTAGTCTCGGTTTTAATTATATGCCCGGAACAGCGCTAGCTACCATATTTTGCTGTCATTTGTGACGCAACCTGGCGCCGTTGACAGACGATGATCGCGTCTCGATCTTAATTTTACGAACTGGTAAGGGATTTAATTCGTTTGAAATGATTAACGAATATTCTAACAGAGGATGGAATAAACAATACCTTGTATTATCTGCTACGGAAAATTAATAAAACAGGACTTTCTACTTGCAAACCATGGGAATCGAAGCGCACGGCGCTCACATCCGCTAACATTGCTCGTGTGTCCGCGTACATTTGCAGTCAAGACAATGACCAGGGCAGGCCCTGCATGCAAATTCAGCGCAAAACAGGCCGTCTTAGAAGCACTGAATAGCGTATTGGAAAAGATTATAGACCTAAAGTTAAAGTAATTTGTCGACGAGAAGTCCCACGAACTCTCCAGCTCTTACGCAAAGAAACGACTGGCAGCGTGCAAGCGTCTGAAGTAGCGCATGGCAGTGCACGGCTGTTGGCAAAATTGAAAGGACGCGGTTTTGCGATTAGAATATATTCATGGTAGGGACCCTACAAACACTCAAAATGATTGTGTCTACGCGCGTTTTAGCAAAAAACGATAGAATTTTCCCGGGAAACGGCGTCATAATGCGTCAGTAATGACAAAAAACGGTAGCTAGCGCTGATCCAAGTATATAATTAAAACCTAAACTAGTATCAGTTCGACTTTTTAGAGTTAATACTAGAGTGAAATACCTTT
This sequence comes from Lumbricus terrestris, assembly GCA_949752735.1. NCBI lineage: Eukaryota > Metazoa > Annelida > Clitellata > Crassiclitellata > Lumbricidae > Lumbricus > Lumbricus terrestris. Next base: position 29,846,354 of record OX457053.1, read on the forward strand.
AATTTGATGCATCAAGTATAAATAAATGTTAAAAATTGGCGAAGTTATACGCCTGCAAAGTCGGGACATTTATGCTGGCCCACCCTGTATGTATGTATGTATGTATGTATGTATGTTTGTGTGTGTGTGTGTGTATGTATGTATGTATGTATGTATGTATGTATGTATGTATGTATGTATGTATGTATGTATGCATGCATGCATGCATGCATGCATGTATGTATGTATGTATGTAACTAACGTACGTACATGCATGCGTACATACATAGATGCATAGACTATATGTACCCTATGTATGTAACTATTCATGTACCGCCTTTCACAGAAACTCATACAAAATTGCTCCACCAATGAATATTGTAGTATATAATGGTGGGCCTACATTAATGCAACCATGTACAATTGTTTTACCTGCTTTGTTGGAACGCACGTGTGCGTTTCAGGTGCAAAAAAGCGACTCATTGACTGAATGACTTACCTATTTACTTTTGTAAGTATGTATGCTAATGATTTCTATTTGCAGACGATCTCAATCTACGTCATCAACGATGTTGATTCTCCAATTGATCCTCTTTGTTTGCGCCTTCCAGGCGTCTTTCGGGCAAGATGGACCGGCAGGTAGGCCTCCAATAAAATCGATCACATGCTTAACCGAAGTTAACCCAAATCTCGCAATGATGACTATTTAAGGAAAATTTATGTCTCGGATTGATATTGCAACTTTGCAAGTGACTCAAATGTCAAAATAAACGTTAGTGAAATACCTTATATGAGAGGGACTATGCAATAAAAGGAACTCATTATAATAGTCTTAATAGAGTTATAGACCTAACCCTATATACGCTAGGCCTATAGGCGCTGTTGCAAGTTTAGCAGTTTCCTATAAAAACACGAATGGATAATTATGACTTCCGGCCAGCTTCCAGGGTCATTTACGTCGACCTGTACGTTGATAAAGAAGAGTAAGAGCATTAGCAATTAGCCTACCTTACGATAGCCCTGACACGATCACATAGGTATGCATATGTCTACATGATATTATATATTAATTGTAAACAAGAACTATCGCATTTTCTGGGGGTGGGGCGGGAGGAATGTTACGTTATAATTTTTCTGTGGGAATGGTTCATGCATGCATGTAAACAAACAACACCTCTCGAATTTTTCTGGGGAATGTCATTCTTGGGGAACTCCCCACCACCTCCCCTTATAAAGACGTCTCTAGATTAAACACTGCATCTCGATTGGCAATCCATGCATCAAGCTAACCACAACACACTATCGAGCACCTATATTACCGCATAATTTGCAACAATTTCGCCATTATGCGCAGTGGGGATCTGCCCTAAGCACATAATAATTTATCACATCACTTATCCGAGTGTTTGCGACCAGACAGGAAGGCTAGCAGAAGGGTCCCGTGCACACACAAACAACAGCCCCTATGTATATATGCGGCGACATCCGCTTGTCGTGCGCGACATTGATCTGTGTCGCCAGCCGGACTCTCGGGTCACTTACAGAGATAAGAATTTCCGTTGATAAGAAACGATAAATCATACTGGAAACCTTTGGTCTATAGAGCGTATAGATTTAGCTGACGTGCACTTCTAAGTGAGCAACGCGTCGCGTATTGGACACCGTCACAGGCACAGGCAATCACGGTAAAAAAAGCAATGCTTATGATCTTGGAAGTTCTTGCATGTGCCCTGAAAACAGTGGCGCAGACAAGGGGGTTTGGGGGGGGGTTAGAACCCCCATTGGCATAGGAAAAAGTTTTTTTTAAAGGTTATTTATCCACTTAAATAAGAAAAAACTAAACAATTGCTTGTAGTAACAATTGGTTTTTTTTACTTAATTCCCTTTGTTACTTTATTCCCTTTTTATTTACTGTAATACTGTTGGGTTGGTGTCAGAAAGAGCATCCGGTCAGAGAAAAAACAAAATCCCCACCCCATCACAAATTCCTGGCTACGCCACTGCCTGAAAACATTTATACAGACGGTGATTCATTAGAAATTGAGGTTACACCTCTTCAAGAATATCCAGCCCCGTCTCATCTGATCCTCCACCTTCCAATTCCCGACCCAGGCGACACCGGCTTTCGCAGCTTTTACGCCGCTCCGATCCTATGGCAACTGCGTACCCGGACCTCCTCCTGCGTACCCGGACCTCCTGTCTTGCGGACAGCCTTTTTGACTCGACGCAGCGCTCGTGAATAAACTGGTGCCCCGCGCTTGGTCTTCGAGTGGCGTTCGACAGAAGTCTGGAGATTGTGATTACGATTACGATTCAGCTGACCTTACATATATAAATACGGTTCCAAATGGGCTCCACGTGAGCAATGACTGCACGATGAGCTCGACATGGCCAACTCACCCCGCCATACTTTCGACGTCGGTTTTTAAGTATGTATCCGAGTAAGTTAGGAAGTTGAAAACGATTTTATGGAGCTTTAAGTGCTTTAGTCATTACGCCGCGTCTCAGCCCAAATATATCTTTCAAATTCTGATTTATGATTTTTTGGAGATATTCTGAGGATCAAAACACGGCGCATATAAAATTATTAGCCTAGAAAGGCCTATCTATAGATTTATTGTTTTACACGCCTGTAGTCCTTCACATTGACCTAAAGCAATTTCTGACTACAGCGCATTGAACAAAAAATAATACTCTCTCTAACTCTTCTGAACTTATAAGTAGACCTACGCCAACAGCAATCGCAATTAAATAAATTTGCAGCCTTGAAATTATATTATTGTAAATATTATATTATACACAATCTCTTGGAAAGTACAACGGAGAGCGTATGATAGCCTATATAAAGAATCCTTACAGTGGCGTAGACAGGAATTTATGATGGGGGAGGGTTTTTTGCCTGGCCGGATGCCCTTTCTTACACCAACCCATCAGTATTACAGTAAATGAAAAGAGAATAAAGTAACAAAGGAAATAAAGTAAGAAAAACAATTGTTACTACAAGCAATTGTTTTATTTTTCTTATTTAAGAGGATAAATAACCTTTAAAATAACTTTTTCCCTAGGCAAATGGGGGTTTTAACCCCCGAAACACCCTTGTCTACGCCACTGAACTCTTCAGGTTCTTTGCAGGCCTATACTTCGACACTTGACAGCTATACTTCCCTTAAGATTTGGAGCACTTCTGAGTAGTCTCCTTGAAGAGGCGCTATATAAATACTTGAATGAATGAATGAATGAATGAAGAGACTTAATTGTTGCGTAAGTCGTAGAATAAGCAAACGCAATTGTTCTAATTTATTCAATATTGATTTATTTCATGTTTATTTAAACTGATGTTTTGAACAGTATCGAGTGTTGTTTTTAATTAAACTGGAAAATATTTTTGATCTGTTGTCAACATCTCATTTACGACTTATACAGTATTCCCCCCCCCTACTACGTCGTCGCAATTAAATACAATTGAAATGGTTTACGGTCGCTTTGAATTACCGTTTGTTACGGACAAGTTTCCCTATAGGTCTACTATAGTCATACGATATAGGCCTAATATTTATGCTCGCTAGGCCTACAGGCTTAGGCATTTTATACTTTAGATTTATTGTTGATACAGTCTACAAATAAATAAAACAAGAAATTATGCATCTGACTCTCATTCGTGTCTCCGATTTTTGTCTAGGCCTTGTAATAGACCCAAGCCTATAAAATACGTCTACTCAATTAATTGGCGATTTACGAAATTTATTCTGCCCTCTATAAATCACGTCTTCTAATTACACACTTTATTATTAGGCATATATTATTATTAGTTTATTATGAAATTGTCTGGTATTCAGTAATAACCAATGTGACGATTTTAAAACTGCTTAAAAGCGACGATGTGCGAATTGGTCTATCCTTCAATCCTTCATTTGTGTATGAGTAAATACTTTCGAGAGTATTTAAAATTTAGGCTGTATGATTTGAAGCTGATTGCTTGTATAGGCAATACGCTCACTATCTAACCGTTCTAACGCTTAATTGGATGGGAACAGAATAAGTTAAATAGTACCGTATCCTAAATATTTTTATTGTAGGCCTATTTGGAGTATTTAATAGGCCTACTAGTGTGTTGCATAAGGTTGATCTTTGCTAAATATTGTGGAGCGCTGTGGTGTAGTGGGTATGTTCGTTGGCTTGTAGCCGGAGGGTTGCAGGTTCGAATCCACCTCAAGCCACCGCGTAGAGACAATGATCAAGTCCTTCATTCGCAATTGCTCAACGCTTAGGCGTCAAACTCCGATTCAGTGTCCGCGCTGTAGTCGGGAGCGCTTCTGAGTAGCATCTTGAAGGGGCGCTATAACAAGTGTACACGCATATATTATTTGTCATATAGCCTATGAATACGTTTATTTGACACTACTTTGAGTATATTATAACGCATGAAGGCCCGCATTTATTTCTGAATATCTGTGTATAAGCTAATCCAGTGGCGTCCGCAGGCGTACGCACTTACGCAAGTGCGTACAGCGTTGAAAAGCTATTAAATAAAAAATGGCTGATGACTAAAAAAAGGTCATCAGTTTTTTCGGCGGATGGAAAAGGTATGTTTTTGGGAAATTCGAGGCTGATGACTAAAAAAAGGTCATCAGTTTTTTCGGCGGATGGAAAAGGTATGTTTTTGGGAAATTCGAGGCTGATGACTAAAAAAAGTCATCAGTTTTTTGGGCGACCCTGACGAAAATTTCTGTATCCGCCCTTGGCTGTGCGTACAAGAAAAAAATCCTGGGGCGCCACTGAGCTAATCCTTGTTACATGCTTAACGACACTGCCATATCAAAGATGATTCGTGTCGCCCTCCTCCTTTATCCAGGCTTGGGGCTGGCACTGGCATTGGCAGAGAACAACCAGTGGCGGAGTTTATAAGCTATATAATCCGTATAATTGTGTTGTTTTAAAGAGGTTGCCGGGGCGCTGCCTCTGCTCTGCATGGAACCAGTCGACGCAGGTCCCTGCAAAGCTCTGAAGTCGAAGTTTTTCTACAACGTGACCAGTGAACAGTGCGAGACGTTTAACTACGGCGGATGTGGTGGAACTACGAACCGTTTCGACGAACTGGAACAATGCCAATCAACGTGTAGGGCAGGTTGGTACACCGATCATATATCATAAGAGACTCAGATCGTAATGCCAATCACAAGTTTATATGGCGCCCAGTGGCGGCGCCAGGATTTCAGGTTTTTTTGGGGGGGCTGAGTCCTCGCGGAGGAAATTTTCCATTTTTTAGTCATCCGGCCGAAATCTCATGGAAATTTTCCATTCTCATCCGCCAAAATTTCTGACGACTTTTTCTTAGTCATCCGGTCTAAAATCATAGAAATATAGGCAGTTTTGCATGCAAAGACTCTCGGATGACCTTTTAGGGGGCTTGACCTTTAATAGGGGCTTAGCCCCTATCCCCTAGCGCCGCCACTGATGGCGCCTCTTTAAAAGAGACCCATAAAATTATAGGTCTATAATAACTAGTCTATATCTGGACAGCGCGGAGAATTACCATTACCGGTCTGTCATAATGGCATTGTTTGATTAATGCGATTATTTATCCACACAATTATACATTTAGCTGTGACAGTGCTAAGCCTGTTATCAATCAAGAAATAGGCCAATAAGAAAAAAAAATACCATATCTGTACTCCAAAATGCGGATAGCAATTGGTATATTAAAGAATATTTTTTATCTTATCATGTCTTATCCTAACAGGCGTCTGCACTGCAGTGAATTGTCTGATGGAGTGTGCCAGTGGATTTGAGACAGACTCCAGCGGATGCAAACTGTGCAGCTGCCTTTCCTCCCCATCCACTCCTACGAATGAAACCGCGCGTGGATGTCCGCTCATCAAGTGTCCACCCTGCATTCCAGGCAGCGAATACGTGAAGGACGCGAATGACTGCGACACGTGCGAATGCCAGCGAGTGGCCATTGACTGTCCACCGGTCTGCGCCATGCATTGCGAACTTGGCATGGAGAAGGACAGCAAGGGGTGTTCACTCTGCAAGTGCATTGAGCCAACAGAGGCCCCGAAAGCGGACTGTCCACTACTTCCCAACTGTAACATCTTTTGTCCAAACGGTCAGCAGAAAGACAGTAACGGATGTTCGATTTGTAGGTGCATTGACGCAGTTGAAGAAGCACCATCCAATTGTTCGCTTCTTCTGACCTGCAAGATCTTTTGTCCAAACGGTCAAGCGAAGGACGCGGACGGTTGTCCACTCTGTCAGTGCATCGAGTCAACAGAGGCCCCGAAAGCGGACTGTCCACTACTGCCCAGCTGCACGATCTTCTGCCCCACCGGTCAACAGAAGGACAGCAACGGTTGCACTATATGCAGATGCAACGACCTGGTTGTTGTTGTACCAGACTGCCCGTTGCAACCGACTTGCAACATCAACTGCCCCAACGGTCAGAGAAAAGACAGCAAGGGTTGCCCGCTTTGCGAATGTATCGACACCGTAGAAGCATCAGTCAATTGTTCTTTGCTTGCCACCTGTAGAATGTACTGCGCCAACGGCTTCGAGAAGGATATCAATGGATGTTCAATCTGCAAATGTGCTGACACCGTTCAGACATCAGCCAACTGCTCTCTGACGTCTAGCTGTAACATCTTTTGCCCAAAAGGTCAAGAGAAGGACACGGAGGGATGTCCACTATGCAAGTGCATTGAGTCTACGGAGGTTCCGAAGGTGGACTGTCCACTACTACCTAGCTGTAACATCAACTGCCCAGATGGTCAAGAGAAGGACAGTCAAGGGTGTCCGATCTGTCGGTGCATAGATTCTCAGTCAACGTCCAACTGTCCACCTCTGGGGGTCAGCTGTACGATGGCCTGCGAATTCGGATTCACGAAGAATGCCGACGGATGCCGAACTTGCCAGTGCCAAGGGAATCCATGTGAAGTAAGTGTCAGCTAAATACATGTCTTTCTCTATCTCTGTATCTCTATCTGTCTACGCCTCTGTCTCTCATCCCTCTTCTCTCTTTCTTTTTCTCTGTCTGTTCCTGTGTCTCTTTCTGCCTCTCTCTTTCACCCGCTCTCGCTGTCGCTATCTCTGTCTCTGTAACTGTATCTCTCCCTGTCTGTCTGTCTGTCTGTCTGTCTGTAAGTCTGCTTGTCTGTCATTTGCCCTCTCTTTTTCTCTCTGTCTGTATCTTTGTCTGTCTCTGTCTGTCTGTCTCTCTGTCTTTCTGTCTGTCTGTCTGTCTGAACTGTCTGAACAGGTGTCTGTCTGCTTGTCTGTCTGTCATATCATACATCATGTATCTTACACCATGACCTATGCAAAAGGCTGTCACAGTGAAGCACTTAGGTTACAGTATATAACTCAAAACGCACTTAATGTCCTGTATACCCAATAGTGTAACAACCAAAGTCCACCTTGACAAGTGCAGACGTTCGGAGTCTGTGGACGCACAATATTAGCAATGATACAACACACCATCAAGCACAGACACACAGACACAAGACACACAAACACACAGACACACAGACACACATCGACATGCATAGACATATTATTAGCATACACACACATGCGATATCATATTTACTAGAACTGTTAGACACACCGTAACAAATGAGTAATCGACTGTATATTCGTTATACAATTACAATTGTTTATAAATTATTCAAATGGACGCCGTTGATTGTAAACGATCTAAACTGTCAGTGGAATAATTTAAACCGTTTAAAAATTAATTAGCCGACACTTTGGTCCATCTCATATTTTCAAGCTCTTCGTCTGATCTTTCAAGCATCTAATTTTAAGCCAAAACAACAATCAGCTCGAGTTCCAACATCGTATTTTGTATTCGGCCAATACGCTGCTATAGAGTTGGTCGAGATAGTGTTTCTAAAGACTTTCCATGACGTTGCAATGATCGAACCGTTTGACCCTAGGCCACGTCGCTTTCGAATTAGAGGCTGGATAATAATAATTAAAATTTATCATGGAACGAACAATGCGGTCCCCTTCAATCACCGACTGAGCAGCGATTGTTGCTATTGTTACGCATTTATTTAGCGCCACGATATTATTTGGATCAAGCACCAATTGATGGCAATGAGCAATTGAATAAGGTGTCTAACTACTACTACTACTGCTACTGCTACTGCTACTGCTGCTGCTGCTGCTGCTGCTGCTGCTGCTGCTGCTGCTGCTGCTGCTGCTGCTGCTGCTGCTGCTGCTCCTGCTGCTGCTGCTGCTGCTGCTGCTGCTGCTGCTGCTGCTCCTGCTGCTACTACTACTACTACTACTACTACTACTGCTGCTACTGCTGCTACTGCTGCTACTACTACTACTACTACTACTACTACTACTACTACTACTACTACTACTACTACTACTACTACTACTACTACTACTACTACTACTACTACTACTACTACTACTACTACTACTACTCCTACTACTACTACTCCTACTACTACTACTCCTACTACTCCTACTACTACTACTACTACTACTACTACTACTACTACTACTACTACTACTACTACTACTACTACTACTACTACTACTACTACTACTACTACTACTACTACTACTACTACTACTACTACTACTACTACTACTACTACTACTACTACTACTACTACTACTACTACTACTACTACTACTACTACTACTACTACTACTACTACTACTACTACTACTACTACTACTAAACTACTACTACTACTACTACTACTACTACTACTACTACTACTACTACTACTACTACTACTACTACTACTAGTTGCGCTGCTACTGCTACTGTTACTGTTACTGCTACTGTTACTGCTGCTGCTACTGCTACTGCTACTACTACTACTACTGCTACTGCTACTGCTACTGCTACTGCTACTGCTACTGCTACTGCTACTGCTACTGCTACTGCTACTGCTACTGCTACTGCTACTGTTACTGTTACTGTTACTGTTACTGCTACTGCTACTGTTACTGCTGCTACTAAAGCTACTGCTATTGCTGCTGCTGCTGCTGCTACAACCAACTACTATTACTACTACTACCACTACTACTACTACTACTACTACTACTACTACTACTACTACTACTACTACTACTACTACTACTACTACTACTACTACTACTACTACTACTACTACTACTACTACTACTACTACTACTACTACTGCTGCTGCTGCTGGTGCTGCTGCTACTACTACTACTACTCCTACTACTACTACTACTACTACTACTACTACTACTACTACTACTACTACTACTACTACTACTACTACTACTACTACTACTACTACTACTACTACTACTACTACTACTACTACTACTACTACTACTACTACTACTACTACTACTACTACTACTACTCCTACTACTCCTACTACTCCTACTACTACTACTACTACTACTCCTACTACTCCTACTACTACTACTACTACTACTCCTACTACTACTACTACTACTACTACTACTACTACTACTACTACTACTACTGCTACTGCCACTACCACTGCCACTACCACTGGTACTACCACTACCACTACCACTACCACTACTACTACTACTACCACTACTACTACCACTACTACTACTACTACTACTACTACTACTACTACTACTACTACTACTACTACTACTACTACTACTACTACTACCATCACCACCACCACCACCACCACCACCACAACAACAACAACAGCAACAGCAACAGCAGTAGCAACGACGACGACAACAACAACTACTATTACAAATATAGGTGTTAAACGGTGCAGTTAACTGTATCGTTATGCATGTGTCTGTTCAGAACGTCGTTTGTTCGGTGGGCGAGCGATGCAGATCAGAGCTGAACGACACCAGCGGAGAATACGAGACTCGCTGTATAGGTAAGTATACCAGACAAATCAATTTGACTAGGTTCTACGTGAGTGCGTGGGCCCAACGCTGGTCACTCTTCCAGTGGAAGGTATATGCACATTGGTTTGCAAACGGACAAAATCCCAGTTCTTAGGACAAGACCCATAGCGACATGACATGGGCTTCCGTATAGAATAGAATCAAATGCCATTCTCTGTATGGATAGCATGTGGCTGGTTAACTATACACCGTGACAGCAAGAATGGTTATTGTCGCCCTCCTACTTTATCAGGGCTTGGGACTGGCACTGTCAAAGCACGAACAGTGGCGGAGTTCTGCCAAAATAGGCTACTTATTTACAGGATTGCGAATCGGTGAAAAAATTGTCTTCGGAATTTCTAGACCTTTCAAAAACTGTTTTTCACTGCACAAGATTGCTTTTACAACTGCTCTAATTCATTTACAGCTGCACATTATTTTTGTGTACAACTGCACATTAAAAAGCCGTGGGAAGACTGATGTAGAAGTATGATCGGGTAAATACCTGGAATGTTGGTTGCGAATGCATGTACATTGTTTGGTGCAATGTTGTTGTTCCTACAGCGGCGGCTGGGTCTCTACCTCTGCTTTGCCTGGAACCAGTGGAAGTAGGTCCATGCAAAGCTTTGAAGTTGAACTTCTTCTACAACGTAACCAGTGGACAATGCGAGGCGTTTGACTACGGCGGATGTGGTGGAACTTCGAACAGATTCGACGAACTGGAACAATGCCAATCAACGTGCAGAGCAGGTTAGCACACACAGTCCTGTGTGGATCTTGTATCTATAGCCTACTGTAATAAATTAATATAAAGTTTGGTCAAGAGATGAGGAAAGTAGGCCTACGCTGAAGCATGAACGACAGAAATCTGTTGCAATCAATAATGAAGACATTTTTCCTGTCGTTGTATATGTACAATTGTACATCTGCATTCTCTGCGGTTGCTATCTCTTATATCGGGATATTTGCAGAAAAGTGAGGACTACGATTGAGCAAACAGATAGACAGAGAAGATATATACTTAATGTAATTAGTGATAAACTAGACATACAACTAGACGTACACAAGATAAAGTTTTTGTGAGGTGCCTTGTAGCGGTAGCCCATACTCGCGTTACGGCACCACATGATTTTTCGTTATAATTATTATCATAATGAAATGACTTATGTCTGCGTGCAGGTATATGTTCTGGAATTCAGTGTGCTATGGCTTGTCCCGATGGCTTCGAAACTGACAGCGTGGGCTGCAAGCTCTGCCGTTGCCGGACCAATTCAGTGACCACAGTTCCTGAAGCGGTTGACTGTCCACTCATGAAGTGCGTCCCATGTCCAGGCAACGAGTACAAGAAGGACGCGGTTGGCTGCGCCACATGCGACTGCCTGAACCCGCTCGAGGAGAACCGCACTTGTCCGGCGCTTGGAGTTGCCTGCACGATCTTCTGCCCCAACGGTCAGAAGAAGGACAGCAACGGTTGCACTATATGTAGATGCAACGACCCGGTGGTTGTTGTACCAGAATGCCCGTTGCAACCAACATGCAACATCAACTGCCCCAACGGTCAGAGGAAAGACAGCAAGGGTTGCCCGCTTTGCGAATGTATCGACACCGTAGAAGCATCAGTGAACTGTTCTCTGCTACCCACCTGTAGAATGTACTGCGCCAACGGCTTCGAGAAGGATAGCAATGGATGTTCAATCTGCAAATGTGCTGACACCGTTCAGACATCAGCCAACTGCTCTCTGGCGTCGAGCTGTAACATTTTCTGCCTGAACGGTCAACAGAAAGACGACAATGGGTGCCCCATCTGTAAGTGCATCAATGAAGTGGAGAAGAATTGTCCTCTACTCGTGTCCTGTACCATCTTCTGTCCAAATGGTCAAGAGAAGGACAGTCAAGGTTGTCCGATCTGTCGGTGCAAAGATTCTCAGTCAACGTCCAACTGTCCACCTCTTGTGGTCAGCTGCACGATGGCGTGCGAGTTCGGATTCACGAAGAATGCCGACGGATGCCAGATATGCGAATGCCAGCAGAACCCATGCGATGTAAGTCAATCAATCAATCAATCAATCAATCAATCAATCAATCAATCAATCAATCAATCAATCAATCAACCACTCAGTCAGTCAGTCAGTCAATCAATCAATCATTAAGCAGAACCCGTGCATGTGAGTTTCTCATTCTAAACCTCTACTTTTTTACCGTTTGACACACTCTTGCAGTCTTGGGATCCAATAGATCCCATTGATGAAATATTGTCTTGAATAGCTATGTTAATACAAACGCTAAAGATAATGAGATAATTATATAATTCCTCAATAACTCACTCCCGTATATCTATGGATATCATATGTCGAAAGACCTTATCACTCTTGGTTCGACGCAAACAAAAATGATAAAGACAGGATCCAGGTTCCAGCATTGATAATCCTTTGATGCGTCCACATGCGTTGACGTCAGCCGTCTGCAAGTCAGAAGTTTAGACAATGAGTAATTATTGTAGTTCAATTTAAAGTCCCGATTTATATTGCGCCGCTCGAAGAAGATGCATCCACCGCAACTCGGTTAAAGTTCTCGAAATAACTGCGCAAGAACACGATCAAGCAGAGTGGTTTCAATATCATCACTACTTCATCTTATACTAATTACGCTGGTTCCCTTCTTCTGTGCTCTCTTCTTCTTCTTCTTCTTCTTCTTCTGTTTCTTCTTTTTCTTTTTCTCCTCCTCCTCCTCCTCTTTCTTCTCCTCCTCCTCCTTCTTCTTCTTCTTCTTCTTCTCCTCCTTCTCCTTCTCCTTCTTTTTCTTCTTCTCCTCCTCCTTCTTCTTCTCCTCCTTCTCCTTCTCCTTCTTCTTCTCCTCCTTCTTCTTCTCCTTCTCCTCCTCCTTCTCCTCTTCCTCCTCCTCCTCCTTTCCCTCCTCCTCCTCTTCATCTTCCTCCTCCTCTTCCTCCTCCTTCTCCTCTTCCTCCTCCACCTCCACCTCCTCTTCCTCTTCCTCCTTCTCCTCCACTTCCCCATCTCCTCTTCTCTCCTGCTACAAGATGTATTGCATTTGCCATGTAACACTAAAGGTAGCAGAGGTTGGCAGGATGCTTAGCAGTCAGTCAATTAAGTCACTATAGTAATAGTAACGTTTTTAAAACAGATCAGATTGACAATCATATACACCGATGTTAGTGATGCAGTAGATTTATAACAGTCGGTGTAATGTAACGGTTATTAAATCCACAAGTAGAGCGTTGCGAAACTGGGTCAGTAGTATGCTATATATCAGCAGCTGATAGAAGCGTGACGGTGTAGTCAAGTCTTCTTGTTAGAAATCTGTAATTGGCCTAATAATGGTACTTGTCATTGCTTGCACTACAGCTGTGTGCCGGTGTCGGAAACTTTTGTCACGCTCACCTTTAGTGACCTGCCCGTCCGTTATCAATCCTAATTAATATCTCTTACCTTCATGCGGTGATTAATTAATATAGGCCTGGGCTATTGTCTGCATTAATTTTATGGAGAATTATACGTTCAGAGATATGCATTTAATCTTGTCGAGATACACCCGAATGATATTGGTTTTGTGATAACTGCGACCTCAAAATTAATCAATGCTCCCATGTGACTTAATTACCTGTACGTAACAGGTAACTAACTTACCTGTAGTAAATGTCCTCATCACACCTACATAAATAGGTCTACAGACATGCAAAGCTATACGACCTGGTAAACTTTTATGCTGTGTTTTCCTAGCTCGATAACTCTGTGTATCGAGTAATATTATTTTAAAGAAACTAGCTACAACAATGCTTTGTTCTTCTGTTGACATTGTTCAGCTTTTTACCTGTTATAATACAATTTGTGCTTCATTGGTGTAAGCCTGGACGCTTTTTGTTTTGCGATAATAAGGATCACTCATTCATTTACCAACATAGTTACTTAACCAGGTCTACATATACATATATATGTATATACATATATGTATATATACAATTATGCATAGGCCTATAATATATGTGTATATATGTATGTATAGGTCTATGTAGTCTAGCTACGTCTGCCTCCTGGAGCTCTTGCTAAAGTTTACAGTGTGTTGATTGCAATTGCAATGTGTTGATTGCAATTGCAACGTGTTGATTGCAATTTCAATGTGTTGATTGCAATTTCAATGTGTTGATTGCAATTACAATGTGTTGATTGCAATTTCAATGTGTTGATTGCAATTTCAATGTGTTGATTGCAATTACAGTGTGTTGATTGCAATTACAGTGTGTTGATTGCAATTACAGTGTGTTGATTGCAATTACAATGTATTGATTGCAATTGCAATGTGTTGTTTCAGTTGCTTATGTGCAGCGAGGAGGAGAAATGCGTAACCCAAACGAATGAAGCAGGAGATGTTGTAGCGAAATGTACACGTGAGTATTTGATAGACTTCTTCTTCGTCTTCTTAGGAGGCTGATGACTGATGCTTAGGAAAGTAATGATGCATGGTGACAATGATGTTTGTTAGAGGTGATGATGGAGTAGAGGCCTAGTTTTATTCTCAAAACGAACCTATATAAAATGTATATAATATTATAATAGAAGATCTGCATCATAATCGTCACAATGTGACGTCACAGTGCACCTAGTTTTATATTCACAAAATGAACTTCTATAATAGTATATCTGCACCATAATCGAAGTGACGTCACAATAACCTAGTTAATAATGTAAATATTATATTCTCATAATGAACTTCTATAATAGTAGATCTTCAACATAATCGAAGTTACGTCACAATAGACCTAGTTTTGCATTCTCAATGTGAACTTACAAAATAGTAGATCTTCAACATGATCGAAGTGACGTCACAATAGACCTAGTTTTGTATTCTCAAACAGTAGATCTTTATCGTAATCGAAATTTTGCTCTTGTTGTCGGTGATTGGGGTTGTGGCAGTGGAGATGATGATGATGCTGTTATTGGTAATGATAATGATGATGGCGATGTGATAGCATTGTTGTTGTAGGTGGTGTTGGTGGTGATGATGATGACGATAGTGGTGATGATGGCGATTATGATGCTGCTGCTGAAGATGATGGTTGTGATGATGATGATGATGATGATGATGATGATGATGATGATGATGATGATGATGATGATGATGATGATGATGATGATGATGATGATGACGTTTTATGCAGGGCTTAAAGTGTGCCTGGACGGTCATGGACGGCGTCCATGCACTTGTTTTAAAATCTGAACACCGTCCAGCCACTTATTGGCGAGCACAGACTGGAAAGGTAATGGGCGTCCAGGCACTTCTTTTGGAGAGGTAAGGGGCGTCCAGGCACTTATTTTTCCACACTTTATGCACTGGTTTTATGATGATGACGTTGTTGTAATATTTCTGATGACGTCGATGAGGGCTTTATATATATATAATATATATATATATATGAATATACAGGGGCTACATACATGTACAAATAACTTGCGTAGATGATGCAAGTAGATTGAATCTTTTGTTCCATATAGTTGCAGGACAAAGCTCTAGGTTACCTATTCTAAGCTCTATTTCTTATTTAAACAGGGTGTTCAAAAAGAAATTAGTGGTTGAATGTAACGATACGTGGGTCTATTGTAAAACAGACTTCTAATAACACTATGACATCGCACGAACTCACCCAGAAGACCCCCATCTCTCGCTATATCGCCACAGACAATTCACATTGCTCTTTCACAAGTTCTATGTCAATTCCTTCACTTCCACTACCTCTCACACCGTTTCAACTCTAAACATCATCCACCATAGCCATCCGACTATAGGCCTAATTCGCTGCCTGACTCTCCATGCAGATCTTGACCTCCCTGCCTGTCGACTTTTCTACGATTGAGCGCCTGTGAATAAGCTGATTCTCGCGACTTAGCTTTGTGGGTACTGTAGAAGTTCCGAGTTTACGATTACGACAACGTGTTTCGCCGATTCTGCTTTGTCTGAGCTCACACGAAAAACCTACAGACGATGGCGCTTAAGAATCCGGGATTTAGCCAACATTATCATCGTGTAGCTAACTGGCCTAGTTAGCCACGCCGGTAAGCGAGAGCGGCATTCGTCTGTTGGTTGCAACGGACTGCGGTTCAAGCCCCGGGCTGGGAGTTGACATTCAGAGATTTAGATATCTCGGGCTAGCACGTGTGGGACGCAGGGGCGCAAGCTGCTGCGGAGCGACCTTGGGCAAGTTGCTTACCCATCATTGTCTGTGGGGAAGGCAACGGGAAACCACCTCACTCATCTCATCCCCAGGGGTGTAAAAGCCAATGAACCTGCCTTCGGGCAGAGCACCATCATCATCATCATTGTTGGGCCTCCAATTATAGTTCTACAGTTGGCTAATACGATGTATATGTGTAAATTACTGTAGCGGGGAGGCGATGGTGCTTCGAGGGAATATGTCGCATGTATTGTGAGAACGGATTCAAATCCGATCAGCTTGGCTGTCCGAGATGTTCCTGTCTTGACCACAAGATCGAAAAATGCGCTGACGTGTCGTATTGCGAGAAGACGTGCGAGTTCGGTCATCAGAGAAATGAACATGGATGCCGAATATGCGAATGCTTGCCGAACCCTTGCAAGGTATATAGTATCTATTTATTTATTCATTCATTTATTCATTCTGAGAATTTATATAGCGCCTCTTCAACAATATATCTGCTCAATACATTCTGAGCTTTGTAAGGAGGGCATTATCAAATTTCAGTTGTATTGTATTGTATTGTATTCAGAGGCGCTCTCTGCGCTAACTAGCCGAAATGATACTTAGAGTCATAGCGAGCGAAAAATAACAACACGTTGCAAAACAAAACACAGTAAGCTGAAAGAGTCACCAGTGGCGAGCCCTCGCAAACACGTAGAGTTAACCATCGGATTCCCGCAGAGAGCTGGTAGATGGCGTGGTTGATCGGAGTCGCTGGTAGGTGGTAGATGACGCACGTCCAGCTAATCGTCGAGGCTCAAGCAAGGATATATATATAAATATATATAAATATATATATATAATTATATAATTATATAAATATATATATGCGTATATACATGTATAGGATTGGCAGGAATGTAACTACGTTAACTGTCTATGTTACTTGTATACTAATATCAGGGTTTAAAGTAGGCGAGAACGTGTGGGTCTAAAGTGGGTGGGAGCGGCGTTCCCACTGCTCTCAAAATTCTTGGCTTGCTTTCCCACTTCTCACTATGCAATGTATACGCATTGAACCCTGGATACACGTGCGTTCCAATAAAACTTCTTCAGCGTTCCCACTGTCCCCACATTTTTCCTTTCCACCGCTCACCCCCAGCCACTTTCGCACTGTTGTACGTATTATGCATGTGGAGTTGTGGACCCTATACGTACTTACGTAGGCTATGTAAACCTGCATGTGGTACTATTTCATTCATTCATTTATTCAGTCAATTATGTATATAGCGCCTCTTCAAGGAAACTACTCAGAGGCGCTCCGACTCCAGCACGGCCAAGCAGAACAGTTTTTAAGTGCTTATAGAATGTGCCAGAGAGTGATCTAGGGAACAGGCGCAGCTCAAGTGGGAGGGCATTCCATACCACTGGGCCAATCACAGAAAAGCACGACTCTGCATGATGGAGGTACGAGCAAACGGGACTAAGAGCACTTCCCTATCAGCCGAGCGTAGGGACCGACCAGTCCGAGTACTTGACACAGGCCGACAAAGATCAAGTAGGTAAGTTGGAGCAACGTATATGGTCCACAGCTGGCACAGACGTATCAAGGAAGAGATTCTGTATTCGATGCGCTGACGAACAGGGAGCCAATGCAGAACCTCATGCATATATACCAGAGGTTCTCAAACTTTATTTTTATTGTACCACAGTTTGAGAACCCCTGATATACATTGTATACACTCATATAGGCCTACGTATGTCTGGTACATGCGTAGGCCTATGCATTTATGTACATATGTATTTATGTATATTTAGGCCTGTGCTTGTAGGATTCTATTTTTTTGCAAATGGGCCTCTAAATGTCGCCTCACTCCCTGGACATTTACCACTTCCCCTCCTCTCGGCGTCCCGATGGTCTCGCATTGAGTTTAGCCTATACAATAAAATAAACAACTGAATTAGCCGAGTATTCTTTTGTCATCGAACTTAATCTGTGGGTAATCGTAATACCTCTGCACTTCTAAAGCGCCACTCGAAAGCCAGACGCAGGGCACCAGCTTATTGACGAGCGCTGATAGTAACTGTTGCTTTGTTTGATCTAGGATGCTGCGTGCACTGAAGGCACGGTCTGTGAAGCCCTCTTCTTCCGAGGATGTCCGAACTGTCCGGCTGTAGCCAAGTGTATAGGTCGGTGGAATTTATTTTCACGGAATAATTAATTATTATGTTACTTAGCTGCATAGGCAAACCAGTGCTTCTGGTCCTTGCATCTTTTTGCATACCCTGGCACAAGACCTGCAGTCTTGGTGGTGGTGGTATTTGCAGTTTAACGTCACTGTGTGGTAACAAAGACCATTTAGCGACGCCCACCTCCTTTATCCAGGCTTGGGACTGGCACTGGCAGAGTGCAACCAGTGGCGGAGTTACAGTCTTGGTCCAGCACACAACTGCTTATAATATGCCATGAACTATCAATAATCATAGTAGCCTATATATATATATATATATATCTATGAATATATATATATATATGAATATATATATATATAGTATTTTCTTTAAGGTGTGTGGTTATTAAAGATATTTAATTATACCATGTTTGCATGTATGTCTGTAGGCTATGTGTGACTTGATAATGGCGCATTTCAACTAAGCGAATTATCAGTACCGTGGTACTTAACCAAGTACAAGAAAAATTGCCAAGTAGGCTACTGCACAGTAGTCATTATTGAATATTGATCGATTGATTTGATAAGGTTGATTGATAGAAAAACTGAATGTGTTTTTTCCTTCTGATTGACAGATCAATCTGATGTCAAACGACTCTACATCATTCTGACGTATACGCACGATCGCGTTCGAAATCTAGATGTGGACAAATTTGCATTGTAAGGACGATTACTGACTGATATAATCTCTGATGATGATGATGATGATGACGACGACGACGACGATGATGATGATGATGATGAAGGTGCTGCTGCTGATGATGATGATGATGGTGATGGTGATGGTGATGATGATGATGACGATGATGATGATGATGATGATGATGGTGATGGTGATGATGATGTTGTTGTTGTTGTTGTTGATGATGATGATGATGATGATATGATGATGATGATGATGATGATGTTGTTGTTGTTGATGATGATGATGACGATGACGATGACGATGACGTTGACGATGACGATGACGTTGACGTTGACGTTGATGAAGATGACGACGACGACTTCGACAAATATTTATTCTTTACTTGTGCATCTAGCAAACTGACTTATAAACTAAAGACAATGATATGACGACGATGATGATGATGATAATGATGATGATGTTGATGATGGTGTGGAGAAATTTCTTATTATGCTTCGGACGCCTGTGTGACGGTGTTAACTTGTGTCTTAAATATAACCCTGGTAACTCTTCGTTTTCTTCTTCTACTTCTTCCTCTGCTGTCTCTTGATTAGGTTGGTTGCCAAGACCCTGTCATCAGCCGTGGGTCTTGACACGTCCGTCATCTTCAACGTCACGGTGTCACCATCTCCAAGACCGGTCAAGACCCTCGTCACGTTCCATCTCATATCTCAGCAGATCGACCTGGTCGCCACGGCCAGGAAACTGCAGTGGGTGTTGGACTCAGATTTGACTGTGGTGACTTTTGATCTCAGTGGGGTCACGTTTCTTCCTGACCAGGCCACGCTGACGATCATGTACTACAGCAACGACGACGTTGAACTGGCCGAACCTCTGGCGGCCGAGGAAGAGGCTTCAAACGACGACAAAGTCATCATCGCCAGCTGCCTCATCGGAATCGCCTTCTTTGCCATCTGCATCATCATAATGACGGTCGTAAGTCAACGCAATTATTATTGGATTCATCTATAATGTATGTGCACTTGTTATATATAGCGCCCCCTTCAAGATTTCCACTCAGAGGCGCTCCCGTCTACAGCGCGGACACTGCATCGGAGTTTCACGCCGAAGCGCCCGAGCAAAGGACTTGCCTAAGGTCCCTACGAAGCGGCTTGAGGTAGATTCGAACCTGCAACCCTCCGGCTGCAAGGCAACGAACATACCCACTACACCACCACGCCCCACAGTAATGCATAATGCATAGTTATGTATGTATCCTATACCATCGCTGTACTCAGTGCTTAAAGTGTGGCCAATAAAAAATGAATTGCCTGGACGCCCTTTGCCTTTCCAGGCTGTGCTATAGCTTCAACTAAGTGGCAGACGGCGTTCGGTTTTGAACAGAAGAGACGCCGGACACGATCGTTCAGCCACACTTTAAAAGCAATGTCTGTACACCAAAACTACGGATAGCAATTGGTTAATTAAAGAACATTCTTATCCTATAATCCTACCTTATAGTCTAGAGCGGTGATTAAGTTGTCGTTTGGTAAGTGATTGTTTGGTAAGACTGTTAGCATAGTGGTGGATCACCCTTGTGGTATTGTATTGTATTTAAACATTTATAAAGCGCCTCTAGTAGGGTGAACCGTTCAGAGGCGCTCTGTGGTAGGTGGCGGATGGTACAGCTGTAGTCCACTAGGTGTAACATTAAGCAATCGTTTTCACAATTCGTCACCCTTCGATCAGCAACCTTGCGTCGGTGGCACGTGGGAGTCTTGTGTCTTCTGGTAAACACTTCAACCGGCGAGATCTTGACACGGAGCATCTCACGTGGGTATACCGCTAATACTTCGTGACTAAGTAGTCATGTGCAAAGCTTGGCAAGGCTATTAAGCTGGGTTCGACCGGAGTGGCGGCGCAAGGGGAGGGCTAGAGGGGCTAAGCCCCCTATTAAGGCAACCCGGGGGCTAATTAAGCTCCCCTTTTAAAAAGGCCATCCGTTTTTTTACATGCAACACTGAAATATTTCCACGATTTTCGACCGGATGACTAAAAAAAGGTCGTCAGATATTTTGGCGGATGAGAATGGAAAATTTCCTCCGCGAGGATTCGGCTTCCCCCCCCCCCCCCAACTGAAATCCTGGCGCCGCCACTGTTCGACCGTTCAGCAGAGGAAAACCAACGCTATAGTATTTAGTACGAGAGAGCGCATAACAAAGACATTCCGTACCAAGCGTACCCGGTATAGTTTATTGATTGTTTGGTGGATGAGAGGAGCGGCCATGGGAGATGCGCTGTCCGATGCATGTGTGCAAACGACCTGCACTGGAAGGGCTAAGTAGGCTTAGGGCTAAGTAGGCTTAGGGCTAAGTAGGCTTAGGGCTAAGTAAGCGGACGATTTGATTAGCGCAGCTTTGTTATTCAATGGAACTCATCACCATGGTGATGGACGAGTCGAATGTTTAACCATCGTGGCTTAAGTCTTTTTTATATATCGGATAATGACCTAGGATCCCAGCCACTGCATGCCTGGAGGGAGGCTTAATTAGGACTAGCGTGTATAGACATGCAATGGCTTCTGATGTGATCTGACTGATTAGTTTTATAGCGCCTGAAGACAATTATAGTTAGAAAAAGTGGTTCCATCCCTGTCGACATTAACTAGCACCGCATAGCACATCAGATACTTGTGCGCTCTGATCATGGTGTACGTGTCTATGGTGTGGCACCACACAACATAGCACATCAGACACTTGTGTGCTCTGATCATGGTGCACGTATCTATAGTGTCACACCACATAGCACATCAGACACTTGTGGGCTCTGACCATGGTGTACGTGTCTATAGTGTGGCACCACACCACATAGCACACCAGACACTTGTGTGCTCTGACCATAGTGGCACGTGTCTATAGTGTGGTACCACACCACATAGCACATCAGACACTTGTGTGCTCTGATCATGGTGTACGTGTCTATAGTGTGGCACCACACCACATAGCACATCAGACACTTGTGTGCTCTGACCATGGTGGCACGTGTCTATAGTGTGGCACCACACCACATAGCACATCAGACACTTGTGTGCTCTGATCATGGTGTACGTGTCTATAGTGTGGCACCACACCACATAGCACATCAGACACTTGTGTGCTCTGACCATGGTGGCACGTGTCTATAGTGTGGCACCACACCACATAGCACATCAGACACTTGTGTGCTCTGACCATGGTGGCACGTGTCTATAGTGTGGCACCACACCACATAGCCCATCAGACACTTGTGTGCTCTGATCATGGTGTACGTGTCTATAGTGTGGCACCACACCACATAGCACACCAGACACTTGTGTGCTCTGACCATGGTGGCACGTGTCTATAGTGTGGCACCACACCACATAGCACATCAGACACTTGTGTGCTCTGATCATGGTGGCACATGTCTATAGTGTGGCACCACACCACATAGCACATCAGACACTTGTGTGCTCTGACCATGGTGGCACCTGTCTATAGTGTGGCACCACACCACATAGCACATCAGACACTTGTGTGCTCTGATCATGGTGTACGTGTCTATAGTGTGGCACCACGCCACATAGCACATCAGACACGTGTGTGCTCTGTCCATGGTGGCACGTGTCTATAGTGTGGCACCACACCACATAGCACATCAGACACTTGTGTGCTCTGATCATGGTGTACGTGTCTATAGTGTGGCACCACACCACATAGCACATCAGACACTTGTGTGCTCTGACCATGGTGGCACGTGTCTATAGTGTGGCACCACACCACATAGCACATCAGACACTTGTGTGCTCTGATCATGGTGTACGTGTCTATAGTGTGGCACCACACCACATAGCACATCAGACACTTGTGCGCTCTGATCATGGTGTACGTGTCTATAGTGTGGCACCACACCACATAGCACATCAGACACTTGTGTGCTCTGATCATGGTGTACGTGTCTATAGTGTGGCACCACACCACATAGCACATCAGACACTTGTGTGCTCTGACCATGGTGGCACGTGTCTATAGTGTGGCACCACACCACATAGCACATCAGACACTTGTGCGCTCTGATCATGGTGTACGTGTCTATAGTGTGGCACACCACATAGCCCATCAGACACGTGTGTGCTCTGATCATGGTGTAGGCCTACGTGTCTATAGTGTGGCACCACACCACATAGCCCATCAGTCACTTGTGTGCTCTGACCATCTTGTTTAACGGTGTACGTGTCTATAATGTGGCATTTGCTATTAATTAAACAGACAATTGCTTCGTTAAATGCAAAAATAAATGAGCTACATGTATTCAGAAGGTTATTAATTCCTGTGGGCGTTCCCGGCCATATTTACTACCTGCCCACGACCGCATTATATAGTACAGCAGGTGCGCCCTTATCGTAGCCGGGGACATGCATCTCCCTATCAGCGTCTATTTATTTACTCACTGGCGACACGGAGTCTGAAGAATTGAGATAAGGATATGATAGGTCTACGCGGCTGCTATATTCTTCAGCTGTCAAAGTATCCGTTTCGACCCATGCCTAACTGCATTTACTGGCAGGAAAAAACGTTCAAGTTGATGAGTCAAAGCAAACAGATAGGCCTACGTGGCAAGCTATTGATAGTAGCAATTATATAAGTTCTTGTAACTAAGAAAAGGTGGTTGGACGAGGTTCAGGAAACAGCAGGAATGAATTTGGAGGAACTAAGGGAAGCGACATTAGAAAGAAAGCAATGGAGAAAACTGATCATGGCGGTAGCTAGAGTTCAAGGAACTGAAAGCGCAAAGTGACAAGGTGAACTATAAGAATCGTCAGCCAACATGCCATTTAAAATTTTAAAAAGACAATGGAAAAATAAAGCACTTGAGTCAATTTACGTGCAGAGAATAGTGGAAAGAATAAATAAGCTTTGTTGATCGAGAACAGGGTTCAAAGAATGTAGGCTATGGACGGTCATAAACGGCGTCTATATAGGCACTTACTTTGAAATTCTGAATGCCATCCTTGCCACTTGCAATATTGTTTGGCCAGCACAGCAGTATGGAAAGGCAGGGGGCGCCAGGCATTATTCATTTGTATAAGTACTCCAAGCACTGATGGAGAGCGACTTGAAACTATCAACGTGGACACCTTCAACTATAATATATATATATATAGACGCGGGCTAAGCAGCGGTTCGCGGGTTCGAATCTGCCGGAAACCACTGGGCAGCTAGCCATCCTGCAGCAATTGCTTGCCCACAATTATTGTCTGCGAGTAAAACTAACGGACCTGCTTTCGAGCAGAGAACTCATCGTCATCTTCATCCTCATCCTCACCACCACCACCACCAGTCCACCACCACCACCACCACCACCACCACCACAACCACCACCACCACCACCATCACCACCACCACCAGTCCACTACAAGTCCACCACCACCACCACCACCCCACCACCACACCCACCACCAACACCACCCCACCACCACACTCACCACCAACACCACCGCCAGAACCACCACCACCACCACCGTCACCACCACTACCACCACCACCGCCACCACTAGTCACCACCACCACCACCACCACCAGCAGTCCACCACCACCACCACCACCAGTCCACTACAAGTCCACCACCACCAGTCCACCACCACCACCAGAACCACAACCACCACTACCACCACCACCACCACCACCACCACCACCACACCACCACCACCACGACCACACCACCACCACCACCACCACCACCACAACCACCACCAGTCCACCACCACCAGAACCACCACCACCACCACCGTCACCACCACTACCACCACCACCGCCACCACTAGTCCACCACCATCACCACCACCACCATCACCACTACCACCACCACCGCCACCACGAGTCCACCACCACCACCACCAGTCCACCACCAGTCCACCACCGCCACCACCACCATCACCACTACCACCACCACCGCCACCACTAGTCCACCACCACCACCACCATCACCACCAGTCCACCACCAGTCCACCACCACCGCCACCACCATCACCACTACCACCACCACCGCCACCACTTGTCCACCACCACCACCACCACCACCACCACAACCACCAGTCCACCACCGCCACCACCACCATCACCACTACCACCGCCACCACTAGTCCACCACCACCACCACCATCACCACCAGTCCACCACCAGTCCACCACCACCGCCACCACCATCACCACTACCACCACTACCACCACCACCGCCACCACCAGTCCACCACCACCACCACCATCACCACCACCACCACCAACTGCAGCAGCAGTTCTGCCATCATCGTCATCGTCAACGTCATCGTCAACGTCATCGTGGTCATCATGCAAGTAGTCTACTTAGGTCTAAACACTTGTACAGAGGTCGGTCTATACGTGCCTAATAAAATCCTAATTACTTTTAATTGTTTCTTCTAAGTTATCCTACTCAATTAAGCGTTTGCTGCTTCTTTTCCAGCTTTACCGGAGACGACGACGACGTGAAAAGGCCAACATCATCTACAAGAAGGTACTTGATATGACGACAAGTACTTGCACAGTTGTATACTGATTCCGGGGAATTTACATGATGTTAATCAGATAAAACAACGAGTCACATTGAAACAAACAACCAAATGGATAGGCCTAGGCCTACTCAGTGGCGTAGCCAGGAATTTTTGATGGGGGATTGGGGGTTTGATGGCCTGGCCGGATGCCCTTTCTGACACCAACCAAACAGTATTACAGTAAATAAAAAGGGAATAAAGTAACAAAGAGAATGAAGTATTATAAGAAAAACAATTGTTACTTCCATCAATTGTTTTGTTTTTTTCTGATTAAAGCGGATAAATAACCTTGTAAATTTTTTCCCTAGGCCAATGGGGTGTTTGACCCCCGAAACCCCCCTTGTCTACGCCACTGGGCCTTCTTGCCTGAAAATAGTGTAGGCGTATTATATATGCTGTACTTTATAATTTATAAGGCAACTAATCAACATGCATGTTCACGTCTCCATCTAATTAGGCCTAAGCTTTTTTATGCTGGAAATGTTTTATTGACTCCCTAAATTTTGCCAGCATATCGACTTTATGGCAGCTGCTCTGGTAATCGTAATCTCGAGACTTCTACAGTACGTGCATGGCGGCGCCAGGATTTCAGTTGGGGGGGCTGAAGCTTCGCGACGAAAATTTCACATTTTCATCCGTCAAAATTTAAAATCTCATGAAAATTGTCCATTTTCGCCGCCAAAATTTCTGACGACCTTTTTTTTGGTCATCGACCGAAATCTCATGAAAATTTTCCATTTTCGCCGAGCTTAGCCCCCTAGCCCCCCCCCTAGCGCCGCCACTGGACTTCTACAGCGCCCACAAAAGCCAAGTCGCGGGAACCAGCTTATTCACAGGCGCATTGGGTGCGAGGCCCTGACGACATCGCCATACCAAAGCACAAGACCAGGATTTTATTGGGGGGTGGGAGATTCTAGTGCATACACACATACATGCAACTGGTAAGGCCGTAGCTACTGGGATGTTTTGGGTGTTTGAACACCGGCCCCCACCACCTCGATGAAATATTTTGAAAACGAAACAATGTATTAATTACTAGCATAATTATGATGTTAAAACTACGGTGTGTAATGTCTTGAATGTCTAGAACCTGCTGAGAACTCAAGACGATTCTCCAAATTCCTTAGTCAGTTGATCGTTGATTGGGTTGCTTGTGGATTTGCTCACGGACAAGTAAATAAACACCCCCCCGCCCCAATAAAATCCTGACCTTGTGCTCTGGTCCATGGACGTCGATCGACGTTGTTCCCTACGTTCTGCCGATAAGGGAGTCCTCTTCCTTTTTCCTGTAGGCCTACTGCAACCAAGAAGAATCGAGGAGTCTTCTCTGTGATTAGACCAGTGTTCTGGTATGGTCTTCCTTTAGACTTAGAGCTACGCCTTCAGCGTGGGATAATATGCCAGAATCCGTCCTCACTAAACTTGGCGCGCTGGGGTCTGGAGCACCTCTGAGCGACTTCCTTGTAGGGGACACTAAACAAGCATCCGAATGTATGAATGAATGAATGAATGCGACCTTAATGATAATTAACATAATTAATAATTACGATAATTATGTGTTTGGTTTTTAGGCTCCAACCGCAGAAGAACGAGGAACTTCATCCGAAGCGAAACTTTGAAGATAAAACAAGAGTCACTCAGTCAAGAAAGCGCCACGGCATACATACATACATACATACATGCATACATGCATACATACATGCATACATAAATACAAGTATACAGACATACATATGCATGCATACATACATACATGAATACACACATATAGACCTACACACTCACATACATTATAGTTATATACATGTTATGTACAATATATGTCTAGCTTCCAGACAGAACAGTTGTATACCAGGGTATATAGAAAAGACACTACCAGATACATATTAATGGGCCTATAGGAAGGCTTATAAACATTGATTTAGGCCCTACACTTGTCTTAAATTGGTTCAATCCATTGTTACACTTGCCAATAGGCCTAATTAAGTCGCCTAAAGCGTATTATAACTGATATTATAGGCTTATATTATGTAAAAACGATGTTTGGTGGTGGTATACTAGAATCTTACGTGATGATGTATTTACTCTTTTATACAGAACTAATGTAATTATATAAGTTCTCACGTTTGATGATAATAATTCCATCCTAATGCATATTCGTGTTTCATAAATTTCACGCACTGAACGATTGCCAAAATGGCTCCATGCGCCGCTTAGTTTGGACAATACTATAGAGCAGCATTTCTAACTTTGAAAACAGGTAGGCCTAGGCCTAACAGGCTTCTATCTCTCAATTAAAGTCTGGAATTTCAAAGCATTGTTAGTACAGGAACATTCGTGATTTGCATTGTTTGTCGCTTACGCTATAGATCGTAACGTTGTGCTAAATAAAATTCGTGAAAAGAAGTTTTGTCAGTTAGCTTATTTTATGAAGCTATAGGCCTGCATGTAGCCTATGTGGGCGTACACAGAAATGTATTTGCCAGAAAATATGAAACGCTATTCCTATACACGTTAAAAAAACGATTGCTTCCGCCTATAGGCCTAGGCTCGAACTGCATGGGCATAGGCGCAACCACCCTATGGGATGCGTCCCCCCAACTTTTGAGTTGTCCACTTAACTTTATTATGATGGTCTCCCCCAACTTTTAGGACTTGATTCATTTGGTCCCCCCAACTTTTAGGACGCGATTGCACCTATATATGTGCATGGGGACCTTTTGCGTGTTCGGTAGTTAGGCGAACGCGATAATCACAAGGGTCGGATTAAGAAATGTGGGTCCCTGTTCGGAATTTTTTTTGTCAATCTTCGGCCGAAAAATCTGATGACATTTTTTTTGTCATTTGGTAAAAATTTCTTTATAATACACAGATTTTCCCGGCAAAAATAGCTGATGACCGTTTTTATTCGTTTGGTCTAAATTTCCTTACAATATACCGATTTCCCCTAAAACATTTTTTCACATGTGTGGGGGCCTCCTAAAGTGTGGGGACCCCTGTTCGGCCGAACAACTTGAACATACCTTTATCCGGCCCTGACAACCACTACACTACGGAAACCCTTACGGCGCTCCTGCTTCATATATATATATATATACATATATATATATATAATATATATAATGCAATCAAGGTCATATATATAGGCTATATATATAGTGCAATTAAGGTCATAGGCCTACTAGCCTATAACGAGATTTTCTCTGCATTTTACAGTGTTGGCCAAATTAAGAGAAATTTGTTGCAACTGACCAGTCTGTTGTTGATTTGCCATACTATAAGTATCCTATAGGCTATAGTACAGCATTACTTTGTATAGTATAGCATAGTATAATTATGATACGGTATGCCATTGTATGGGATAGTATAGTATATCATAGTATGGTATGCATATGGTATAGTACGGTAAGGCACAGCAAGCTATAGAATACTATGCAAGACCAGACCATGCCTTTCATACTATACCACACTATAGACCATACTATATTAAACCATGCTATAATATACCATACCTCACCATACTATACAATACTATAATATACTATAACATACTACACTATAGTATGGCAAAGTAACAAAAGAAATATTTGGTCAGTTGCGAATGAGTTCTATCAATTTGGCCAACACTTTAGGCTATAACATTATACAGTGTACAACTGTACATATTATACAGTGTACAACTGTACATGTAAACACTGTAATTTGCCACAAATAATCAACTTCAAGTTCATTCGGTGTGTGTTGGTGTGTGTGTGTGTGTGTGTGTGTGTGTGTGCGCGCGTGCAAAAATCAACAAACGAAAAATACGGCAATGATTCGGCCTAGTAGGTTAGGCGGCACTTAGGCCAACTGACATAGGGCGACGATTAGAAACACCAGCACCACAGAAAAGTCCTAAACTAAAACTTCTAGATGTAGGGTCTAGCCGTCGATCTCTTCACGGTTGGGATTGCCAAGGGTTTGACCCTCCCCACGTTTCTCTTACAACCCAATAATAACGTCTTCATTGCACACTCTAACTAGCTAGCCCAGGGCCGGATTAAGAAATGTGGGGCCCTGCTCGGAAAATTGTTTGGGGATCTTCGGCCGAAAAATCTGGTGACCTTTTTTTAGTCAGTTGGTCAAAAAAATTTCCCTGCCAAAAATAGCTGACGACCTTTTTTGTGCCATATGGCCGAAATTTCCTCAGAGTATACCAATTTCTCTTTAAAATGTTTTCCCCCTGCATATGTTGGCCCCCTAAAGTGTGGGGCCCCTGTTCGGCCGAACATGCATTAATCTGGCCCTTAACTAGCCTACATATAAACCAACAGTTATTTTTAACTCTGTCACTGGTTGCACTCTTCCAGTGCCAGTCCCAAGCCTTGATAAAGGAGGAGGGTGACACTAATCATCTTTGATATGGCAGTGTCGTTAGACAGTAGCAAGCTATCATTTATTTTTCTACGATTTTCATCAGGGCCGGATAGGAAATGTGAATTGTTTTGTTTTTTTAGTCGTTTGGTCGAAATTTTCGTAGAATGCACCGTTTATCACCCTCCAAGAAGTTGATAACTTTTTCTAGTCGTTTGGTGTCGAAAAAAAAATGTTCGTGAAATTTTTTTCCACGCGTGTGTGGGTCCCCTAAAGTGTGGGGCCCCTGTTCGGTCGAACATGTTGAACATGCCTTAATCCGGCCCTGATTTTCATACTGTACAGATGTTAGCATTATAATATGAGAGCCTACACATTTCGGCATCATGGGCAGAGTTTATCAGGGGCTAGGGGGGCTAAGCCCCCCAAAGAAGACCCAAATTCATTTTTTTTACCATGTACATGGTATCTTTTCCCGGGTTTAGCCCCCCCCAAGAAGGTTTTAGCCCCTCCAAGAACGGAAACCAAACTCCGCCCATGTTCGGCATGCATTGCAAAAGTCTACTTTAGACTTTAGTAGAGATGACTGCATCCAGGCAACAGATAGTCCAAGATTTGGAGTTATGCTTGACCCATAATCTGGTGTTGATATGAAAATATTGCAAATCATTACACCACCATCAAGTTTCTGAACAACAAAGTGGCCCAAAATTAGCTTAGGAGTAGCACTAAAGAAATGGGATTTACAATTGAATATAATTATCATAGTTTTAACAGATAAACTGCCTAGGCCCTAGCCTATAGCCTGTTAATTTACCTGTGTATCCAACTGCAGTTGGTATGCAAGTATGCATGAATGCATGTGTGTGTATGTATGTATGTGTGCATGTATGTGTGCATATATGTATGTGTGCATGCATGTATGCATATATGCATGTATAATTGTATATAATTATGTATGTGTGTGTGTGTGCATGTATGTATCGATGTATGTATTTATGTATGCAAGTGTGTATATAGGTTTGTATGAACACTTGCCATAGCACCCATTCAATATTACTACTCAGATGCGCTCCCGATTAGCTTATTGCAGGGTGAGAATTGTCGGGGGGGTCAGCCATCTTTATTAGGACGCAATAGCAAAGTCTTTGTCAAGCATCTCAACTTCACATAAATCAACGTTTGACATTCCAGTGATTTTCCACCAATCTCATACTGGCCTACAGCTATTGCATGAGTCAGGTCCTACATCTATGTGCCAATGGCATAACTAATGAGAAGGTGATGGAGGGACAAAATTTGACAGAATTAAAAACTAGATTTCACACTTCGCTCTCAGCCAAAAAACAACCAACAACAAACAGTTTGCACAATGAAAGTTAATATATAATCACTGAAATTCAAGTTACAGCAAAGATTACATGAAAGTTTCCTATGCTTCAAGTGAATCGGGTAAATCGAGAGAATTCAAGGAGAATATAAACAGATCGGTTTGGCATGGAGAAACTTGTCCGTAAAAGCGACGAGAGCAAAAGGCACGGCAACATTCTGCGGCAACATTCTGCGAGAAGTTAGTTTGCAGCCTAAATAAAAGAACTGGGAACCCCCCAAAAAACAAAAAAAGCAGAAGATACTAAAAGTCGTGGAAATAAAGATTAAAAAACCGGTAGAAGCTAGAATACATGTGGGATCACGAGGCTATTTTTGGTGAAACAAGGAAGCATCAGAGTTGTTGTGTATGATGAAGTCGTGCGACTCAACGATTAACGCATTCGGGTGAAGGTGTAGCGCTCGCAGACCTCCTTGAAAGCCGCGATGCCGGAGATCTGATGAAGAGGGGAATTAACCCTTGTTGCAGTGACCTTGCTTTGCTCATCTAACTCCACGGGCTTCTCTCCGTTTGGTTGCGGCTGAGGGTGCCCGATGACCTATAACGCAACAGACACCAATGCTGAAATCATTTGCAGTTATGCAGTATTTATTTATTTCTCGCATCTGCTATAGCGCCCTTCAAGCTCTCCACTCAGAGGCGCTCCCGACTACAACGCGGACACTAAATCAGGTTTACACTGAATCTAAGACCTGTCAGCTTCACGCCAAAGCGCACGAGCAGTTGCGAGCGAACGACTTGCTACAGGGTCATTACGCGAAGGCTTGAGCTGGATCGAACCTGGAACCATCCGGCTGCTAGGCACCGAACCCCCACCACCACCACACGACCCCACCCCAGAAATTTATCAGTAATAGGCAGCAATTTATCCGCTACGAAGGAACATTCAATTCATATTCGATTTAGTTTAACGAGAACTGCATGGCTCTATCGCAAAATGGTGAACAAGGGAGGAGACGAAGGTCAGAACATGAAAGCAGGCAGAGCAGTCCCATATTAAATGCTGTTCATAAATTACGAATGCACGAAGGGGGTCACTAGATTCAGGCGTTTTGCATACGGGTACAAACAGGATGGGGAGGTGTGGGGGTAAGGACAAAATGTACGCACGCAAAATAAATGTCTAATTATAGCCTAATTATAATTCTGTAATATCCCTATTTGGCCGTACGCATAGGGGAGGGGAGTCTGTAAAATGAACGAGTTGGAACGGGGTGGTGGTCGAAAATACGATTTCTTTGTGTACGTAATATATATGGATGACCCACGAGGCAGCCATTGGTATGAAGTGTTGGTGACTTCATTTTCTCGGCCTCAGCATATGAGGAGGATGGGTGGCCAGTCCTCTCCCTCACCGTCTCATCTTCCCACGGACAGTGTACGGTCGGTGTACTGTACTCGTTACTTATCTGTATGCGTACTTGTTATAGCGCCCCCTTCAAGCTCACTACTCAGAGGCGCTCCCGACTACAGCGCGGACACTGCATTCGAAGCTTCACGCCGAAGCGCTGAACAATTGCGAGTGAGGGACTTGCTCAAGGTCGCTACGCGACGGCTTGAGGTGGATTCGAACCTGCAACCCTTCGGCTGCAAGGTGACGAACATACCCACTACACCACCGTGCCCCACAACCATGGTTGGGTCACAGGGTGAGCAGAATTAATAAGAAATGTCGCCAAATTAGTTACGGATGACACGCAGAGCTTCTGTCGCTCGAAAAGCGTTGAAGTCAACCAAGGAACGAGGAAAGAAATTAGATTAGCTCCCCCCACTTTCTAGACCAAAGTTCTGGCCCCTCTTTAAACAGTACCTTCAAAGTGACTCACAATGGCACAGTAACAAAGCAATCTAGCGTTTCAATGAGATGCTTTGAACCTAAACCATTTGAACTCTCTATAGTACCGTAACGAAGATTACCTGCACGCTCAGCTTTCTGCGATTTCGATTCGGGAGAAGTTTTTCCTTGCTCCAGTTCTTGAACTCCGTCATTGTGATTGTCTTCAGCTCCTCAATCTGAAGAACAATTGAAATTGCAACAGTAATTGCAGTCACAGTTGTAATTGAAATCGCATCTGCAATTGAAATTGCAGTTGCAGTTGTAATTGAAATCGCATCTGTAATTGCAATTGAAGGTGCAATTGTAATTGCAGTTGCAGTTGTAATTGCAATCGCATCTGTAATTGCAATTGAAATTGCAATTGTAATTGCAGCTGCAGTTGTAATTGCAATCGCATCTGCAATTTCAATTGCAGTTGCAATTGTAGTCGTAATTGCAATTGCAGTCATTGTAATCAAAGCTTAAATTGTAAAATTGTAAAATTCTGCCGATGTGTTTCATCTTTCAGTTTTCTGCGTTCTTGCAGATTCAAACATTCAATGGTTCCAATCTTTTCGATGGTGCTGTGTAATGTGAAGTAGGGCGTGGAATGGGGTGAGGGTGGGGGGCAAGGGCATGCCTAAGAACCACGGCTGCCCAAATGTCTACACTGCCACCTTTGTGTGGTCCCCAAGTCAGCACCAAGTTCACACCAGTATAAGCGAGTTAAACCAGCACTCGAAAAAAATATACCAGAAGCTGCTGAAGATGAGACACAAATTCTAGCCATACTGTGTTTCTGCTTCCAGAACGAACCAATGACGAACTCATACCTTTTATTTCTCATATAAAATCTTATAATCAAGGTGTCATCTTATAATAATCTTATAATCAAGGTGACATCTTATAATCAAGGTGTCATCCCTTGTTTAAAACTATGTCAGCAATGTCAGTCTGAACACCAGATTCGAAATGCTACGTCCAGTGTCTCTTGCACGGTTGCAAGGAGGTTTCTGAAGTAGAGTGAGTCTGTAACTACCACATAGACTTGCCAGCTTACCCCTCCTTCCCCTTTCCCCACCATCGGATAATGTGCTGTACCGCTTAACGTGGAGTGATACTATGACTCCCAAAATTATTGACGTTATAATTATGTCTCATCTGCAGCAAACTGTTTAGGAACGTTAGCAGGAAAAACCTTAAATGTTCGTTTTTACATACAAATTCAGTCTGAAAGGTCAGAAAGTAGATATTGAACAGCTTCACTTTGACGTCAGAAAGTAGATATTGAACAGCTTCACTTTGACGTCAGAAAGTAGATATTGAACAGCTTCACTTTGACGTCAGAAAGTAGATATTGAACAGCTTCACTTTGACGTCAGAAGGTAGCTACCAGGTACCGAACAGTCTCAGTTGAGGACAGAAATTAGATACCGGGTATTGAACAGCCTCAGTTTGAGGTCAGAAAGTAGATGCTGAACAGCTTTACTTTGAGGTCAGAAAGTAGATATTGAACAGCTTCAGTTTGAGGTCAGAAAGTATGTACAAATACAGCACTGTTGCTGCCTTTTGTTAAACTGACTAATCATGATATACGTACCTCCTTGTCGTCACGGTTGAATACGTATGTCTGACGTATGATTTCGGCCCAATGCCGGTCAACTTCATCGCTTAGGTTCGTGTCCTTCCCGTCCTTCCCATTAATAGTAGACTCCACCTGTAACGTAAAGCAGAAAACGCAGTATAATACGCAGTCAATGCACGTGTATTGGCAGGTTCGGTGCCTTAATTGGAGCTGGAGGAGGTTCGAATCTACCTCAAGTAGCTGCGTAGACACCTTGGGCAAGTCTTTCACCTGCAATTGCAGTCATCTACCCGATTACAAGTATTACGGTAATTTGTGCTGAAAACAAATGAAGAGGGCTACAAAAGTGTAACTAAAGAAATATCTCTGATGGCAACACTGAGAGAGACAGAGAGAGACAGAGGAAGTGGGCTGCTGGTCACCTACTGAGAGGAGACTCCTTTCTTCTGAGAACTATAACGGCGGGAGAACAAGAACGAGAGAACCAAGACGGACAGTGTTTAATCTAGTCCCCTGCTTTTGGGGGGTGGGGGGAATTTAGGTTTCTGTAAATTTTTATGACTCCTTTTCTTAGTCCTTCACAAAAATTTCCTCCCAGAAGCTTGTATACGCAAATTATGACCTTTTTTGAACTTCCACAGCTTCGCAGTCGAATTCTTCTACAGACGGGAAAACTTCGCACGTATAAAAATTCGGATTTTTCTCTGGGGTTGTGGGGGACGGGTAGAATTCTTGAAGGTGCACTATAACAAGCACTCATATATACATACATACATATATACATACCCACAAACACACACATACATGTACATACAGTTGTTAAGCTTGGGGACGTTGCAATGGTGAAAAGTACTCACGAATTCATCGAATTCGTCTTGAGTCTTTGCCTGGACGAAAGTCGCGTCATAGTACTTAAGGAACTGTTCCATCATGTGATCAAGATACTCAATCCTAAACAGTTTCAAAACAATACGAAATCTCATGGCTCACATTACTCGAGTCTAAACAATTGAATACACAGTGAATTAGATACGCTACCGTACAATTGTATTTTATACTGCCCCCCTTTGTAAGTTCATAAGTGCGTACAAGATCACTTGTGTGGCTGAAGCAGTGGTGTGGTGGGTATGTTCGCTCACTTGCAGTCGGAGGGTTGCAGGTTCGAGAAAACCTCAAGCCGCCTCGTAGGACGACCCTGAGCAAGTAATTCACTCGCAATTGCTCATGCACATCAGCCAGAAACCCTGACGCAGTGTCCGTGCTGTAGAGAGAAGCGCTATCTTCTGCTTCCTCAACTATTCGCAGTGGTTGGCTCTCAAGCAATGCATTTATAGTCGTTCAATGTCATTCTAAACTTAACGCTCACATCGTTGCACTTGCTAACACACCACATGGCTCCACTTGGCTAACACTAGCACTGCTCCAGTTGCTCACAAACCACATGGTTTCTCTTAGTTGCTAACCACATGGCTCCATTTGCTCACCAACCACATGGCTCCACTTGCAGGTAGTTACTGACCACATGGCTCCTTTCGCTCACCAACCACTTGCAACCTTCCCAACACCGACGCAGTGTCCGAGCTGTGTCAACCGGGTTGTTTCAGTACAGAGAATATTATTATTATTACTACGATGTCATAACTCTGGAAATAATCGTCAACGACGAATTAAACATTCCACCCAGATTGCTAGAGGAGTCACCAAACTCAATGAAATTCTAAGAACGTAAGCAGACATTGCGCAGGGAAATCCGGACGAGCGCCTCGTTTCATCAGCATCCAATGCACAACGTCATAACTTTGGAAAGAAGCGCAGATGACTTACGTGAACCTTGAGGCCTGACTGCAAAGCTTCATCGTGAACCCGACGACGCCGAAGGTGCTCCTGTGGTCGACCTGCACATGGTAGCCCAACTCCTGCTGCGACCGCAGCCGGTTGAAGGATGGCTCTTCCATATTCATCTAAATTGAAACAGGCTGATCATCATCATCATCAGGGTGACACAGCAAGGAAATGCTACAAGTCATAACTCTGGATTTCAGTTAGTGTTCCTGAGTAGTAACCTTAACGAAGAGCGCTAAATAAACTCCGTAATGAATGAATGAATGAATAAATGATGAATGATAAATGATTGAATGATAAATGAATGAATGAATGATGAATGATGAATGAATGATGAATGAATGAATGATGAATGATAAATGATAAATGAATGAATGAATGATGAATGAATGATGAATGATAAATGAATGAATGAATGATGAATGAATGATGAATGATAAATGAATGAATGAATGATGAATGAATGATGAATGATAAATGAATGAATGAATGATGAATGAATGAATGATAAATGAATGAATGAATGATGAATGAATGATAAATGAATGAATGAATGATGAATGAATGATGAATGATAAATGAATGAATGAATGATGAATGAATGAATGATGAATGATAAATGAATGATGAATGAATGATAAATGAATGATGAATGAAAGATAAATGAATGAATGAATGACAGAATGAATGATGAATGTATGAATGATGAATGAAGAAAGATAAATGATTGAATGAATGATGAATGAATGATGAATAATAAATGAATGAATGAATGACGAATGAATGAATAAATGAATGAATGACGAATGAATGAATAAATAAATGAATGAATGATGAATGATAAATGAATGAATGAACGATGAATGAATGAATGAATGATGAATGATAAATGAATGATGAATGAATGAATGAAAAGAATGAACGAATGAATGATGAATGACTTACGACAACCAGCTCGTTAAGCATCTGGCCGTGAAGGTCAATGTCACCGAGCTGGTAGTGGTTGGTGAGAACGGTGTTCTCGTCGAAGCGGTTTATATTGCTCAGCAGGTACGTCGAGCAACCTCCCGGGAGCTTTGTGACTTGCGTCTGGTGACAAAAAAGTTAAGAACATGGAAATGTTTTCAGTTTCCACTGAAATGCGAACAAAATACGTCTACCACCGACAACATTGCAACTGTCGAAATGTAGGCAAAAATTTCTGTTCAGTAAATTTAGTACACAAACAAAAGTGAACAGTTAAACTACGCGCAATTTTTGCTTCCTTCTGGCAGTCTCCGTGCAATCGATATAGCAGACCTATATGGAAAAACATATTCCAGTGACAACTATTCGTATTCCGACTCAAGTGCTACTATTCAACCGAATACTGAATAGCCATTTAACCCGCAATTCAACCCGAAAGCGAATGATCGGTACAGCCCAACTCAGCTAAGTACTATCAAAAGCATCAGTATTCAGTAGGTGTCCATCCACATTTGTGGGGCATGGTGGTGTAGTGAGTATGTTCGTTGCCTTGTAGCCGACCGTTAACGAGTCCTTCACTCGCAACTGCTCAGCGCTTTCGGCATGAAACTCCGATAGAGTGTTCGCGCTGTAATGGGGAGCGCCTTTAAGTAGGAATCTTGAAAGGGTGCTATAACAAGTGCACATACAAACATAGAATTCCATCTGAAATCAAATGCTTGCTTGACTCACCTCGGCAAGTGCGTCCGGGTTGTCGGCAGGCGTAATGTTGAGTCGGTCGATTAGGTAATTCTCCAGAGCCAGAGCTTCCTAAATCCAAAACACATGAAGGTGCTTTCAGTCATCACAGTTCACTGATGATAATCAATCAATTAGTATTCAATATTTTAATTCGACAAAACCAGTTGTCATCGACATCATTAGAAAAACTAGAAAGCATTCAGTGGCAACTTCTTCACTCGTTAAATTTTTTTCACAATTTAAAATACACAAGCTTGCTTAACTTTAACATATTTTAATCTTAACGATAATGACATATATAGTGACGATTGCATGGTATGTCGCCAAATTTCATCGTAAGTTTACGTGCGTCGTGCACGGAAAAAGGTTGAGAACCTCTGACGGTGCATCAAGTTATCTGAACTCGCGCTTCATTAAGACTTCACATAATAATAATAACAATAATAATAATAATAACAAAAACAGCTATAGACTGCTGAAACTACATAAATGCTGCATATCAGTGGCGCTCCAAATAGGAAACTCGTTGTCTGTTTTGAAACTGATCCGTCAAGACATCGAGAGGCCTAGGATGATTTTCACTTGTCTGTGAATGAGTTTGTAAGTTTTTGAAGTAATAGTAATAATAATAATAATAATAATAATAATAATAATAATAATAATAATAATAATAATAACAATGAGCATAAGTCCCTTACTTCACCCGTTACGTTGCCTTGGATGAGTCCCTCGACGAACATGCCTTGGTAGAACTGGTCGGCAAAGGCCATCAGGTCGTCGAGACTTATGTTCGCCAAGCATCTCCGCTTCAGCATGGTCGGATTGTACTTCGTGAGCAGGATTGACTGTTTCAATTCTCTGCAAAAAGAAGAGCTTCAAGTTTTCGTCCGATTCGCTTTCATTTACCAACATCAATATGCCATACATTACTGAAGCAATGTAGTAAATGTGTTGTAATTTCGGCTTCGATAGACGGATTTTTTATACTCACTCAAACTATTAAATCAAATTAAGTTATTAAAAATGTCTTAATTTAATTTAAAGTTAATTTGATTTATATCAAAATTTTGAAGAGGAAAAAGAGGAAGATAAAGACAGATCTGCTGTTGAATTGGATGATGATAGAAGACTACATAGAACCGAATGAGAATGGTCAACATTGGGAGGCGAGTTAATTAATTAATATGATTAAAAATGGTTTTCTAAACGATCATTTGTTGTATATTATGCTGTGCTGAGTTCTCTCTGCCCTCATGGGCAGGTTCAAACATCCAACGGTACAATGATCGTTTAGAAAACCATTTTTAATCATATTAATTAATTAATTTATTCATTCATTCATTCATTATGGAGACTCCTATAGTGACCCTTCAATGTTACTACTCTGGAGTGCTCCCAACACACCACGGTTGACAAGTAGTGTTTTAAGGCTGCGATAAACGCATCAGAGCAAACCCGAGGCATAAGGCATAAAGACAGTGGAAGCCCATTCCATACCATGATGCCAACAACAGAGAAAGCATGGTTCTGTCTAAGAGCAACTTGTGCTTGGGAATGAGGTAAGAGCAACTTGTCCTTGGAAATGAGGTAAGAGCAACTCGTGCTTGGGAATGAGGTAAGAGCAGCTCGTGCTTGGGAATGAGGTAAGAGCAACTCGTGCTTGGGAATGAGGTAAGACTAACTCGTGCTTGGGAATGAGGTAAGAGCAGCTCGTGCTTGGGAATGAGGTAAGAGCAGCTCGTGCTTGGGAATGAGGTAAGAGCAGCTCGTGCTTGGGAATGAGGTAAGAGTAGCTCGTGCTTGGGAATGAGGTAAGAGCAGCTCGTGCTTGGGAATGAGGTAAGAGCAGCTCGTGCTTGGGGAATGAGGTCAGAGCAGCTCGTGCTTGGGGAATGAGGTAAAAACAGCTTGTGATTGGGAATGAGGTAAGAGCAGTTCGTGCTTGGGAATGAGGTAAGAGCAGCTCGTGCTTGGGAATGAGGTAAGAGCAGCTCGTGCTTGGGGAATGAGGTAAGAGTAGCTCGTGCTTGGGGAATGAGGTAAGAGTAGCTTGTGCTTGGGGAATGAGGTAAGAGCAGCTTGTGCTTGGGAATGAGGTAAGAGCAGCTTGTGCTTGGAAAATGAGGTAAGAGTAGCTCGTGCTTGGGGAATGAGGTAAGAGCAGCTTGTGCTTGGGAATGAGGTAAGAGCAGCTTGTGCTTGGAAAATGAGGTAAGAGTAGCTCGTGCTTGGGGAATGAGGTAAGAGCAGCTCGTGCTTGGGGAATGAGGTAAGAGCAGCTCGTGCTTGGGGAATGAGGTAAGAGCAGCATGTGCTTGGGGAATGAGGTAAGAGCAGCTCTTGCTTGGGAATGAGGTAAGAGTAGCTCGTGCTTGGGGAATGAGGTAAGAGCAGCTCGTGCTTGGGAATGAGGTAAGAGCAGCTCTTGCTTGGGGAATGAGGTAAGAGCAGCTCTTGCTTGGGGAATGAGGAGTGCAACCTGAGTGGAGGAACGTAGAGCATGACGTCCCTGTCCAGGAAAAGAAGAGTCACACAGCTCTTCCAAATCTACAGGAGCAACAGCACCGAAGAGGCACTACAAGAGGCACTACGACACCAAAGCGGCGATTAGTACCCAAGTAGCACTGAAAGAGAAACGTGATTACTTGCTGAGCTTCTCTGGATGAAGCAGTAGGTTGCGGTAGAGTTCGGCCATCTCTTTGCGAATAGTGTCAAACAGCTGGGCAGTCAACTCGAATGCAGCGATACGGTCAACAAGCGCAACGAACAGGTCCTGCAAGTTACACAGATAGCATAAAACAACAACAACAGAAGGGAACACGGTGGTGTAGCGGTGGGTTCGGTGCATTGAAGGTTCAAAATCGCCTCAAGCCGCCACGTACGGACCTTGAGCATTTTTGAGCAAGCCCTTCACTAGCAACTGCTCGTGTGCTTCGGCGCGAAATTCCAATGCGGTGTCCTCGCTGTAGTCAGGAGCGAGTCTGACGAGCGATCTTGAATGGCTGCTATAGCAAATGCGAGAACTAAATAAATATTTAATAGACATTCGACCAAAAAACATTCAACGCAATTCCATCTGACAGCAAATCTCCCCCTTCACGCATTTTGTTGATGACCAAAAAAAGGTCGTCAGAAATTTTGTTGATGACCAAAAAAAGGCCGTCAGAAATTTTGCTGATGACCAAAAAGGCCGTCAGAAATTTTGTTGATGACCAAAAAACGCTGTCAGAAATTTTGCTAATGACCAAAAAAGGTCGTCAGAAAAGTTTTTCGTGGAAAAAGGTAGATGTTTTCTGCAGCGTGCACTCACCTAAAAATTTCACAGTACACGCCGAGATGCAGCCACGTAAATTTTAGACAAAGTCTCACCGAAAGTGTATCGCTGAAGCCGCTGAATCTAATTGTCATTCCACGGTCGTAACTGTAGAACCGGTACCTGAAAAGTTCATCATATCATAACTGAAATCATATACCGTACTAGATCACAACATTTCAATAAAACGAGAATTAGAGCTAACGTAAACCTGACCGAGCGCTATAAGACAGCATTAAAACTAGCGATGAAATGACAACTCATAGTTCCACGGGCTCGCTTAGCTGCCGGACAACGTTGAGCTTTCTTGGTTGTAGGGTCGTCATTCTGGAATGAAAACTTCCTTCAGAGCTTCATTTACGATATATCTGACCAGTCAAACTTTGTTTCATAAATCTCTCAAGCCTTTTTTCCTTTGCCGTGGCTGGGTTGGGAGCGCGTCTGAGTAGGTTTCTTGAAGGGCGCTATATAAATCCATAGAATAAATGAATGAAATACTTCACATAATTAATAATAACAATAATAATTAATAATAATAATAATAATATTTAATGACATGACGACTTAAATAGCGTCAGACCAAGCTGAGTCACAAGAAAAGGATGCTGTGCTCAAGTAACACCTGTAAACACCTGTACCCATCCATAATTTTTAAAGCTATTCTGCATGTACACCATTTCATGGTGCCTCATACATGTGGGAAACTCATCACAATCACAGGTGCACCAATCTGACAACAAAGACCAAAATACAATAGTTTTTGAACACTAGCAAAAAACAAAAGACACATGGTGTCGCTGCTACCATG
Source organism: Lumbricus terrestris (assembly GCA_949752735.1). Lineage (NCBI taxonomy): Eukaryota > Metazoa > Annelida > Clitellata > Crassiclitellata > Lumbricidae > Lumbricus > Lumbricus terrestris. The sequence goes on from OX457053.1 coordinate 29,888,645, forward strand.
TGTAACTGTAATAGTAACCACGACAATTTATAATTCTATAAGATCGTCAGTAGCAAACTACATCTAGGCTGCTATACACTGCCAACTGTCAGCACATTAGAATATATTATACCAAGAGTAACATGTCAAGTAAATGTCAAACTGATTTTTATCAAATATACAAGCTGTCGCCACGTAAGTTAGACGTGTTGCATAGGTTATCAGACATAACCGCTTGGTTCTAGTGACGCTAATTAAACTGAGTGTGTCAGTTTAATTAATAATAAACTCAAATATATTTTTTGCTTTAATGTGTAAGGACAAAGTTTTAACAAAATTATGTATTTAAAAAATGGTAATCTTTTGACTCTGTCATGTTGCACCAACACAGCAACAAGGAATTCAAACATAGGAATGCAAATTTTATAATGTTTAGAAACAGAAAACATATCATCTTTTTATGCCAGGCAAATCCAGCTTCAGTGTTATTAGAACGCGTAAAGTAAAAATCACACTTATAGAAAACTAAAGATAAAACTCTTTAAAACTCAGTTTATGCTCATTTAGCAAATGCAAAACAAACAGTATTCTCAATCCATTGCTTTCAAAACAACGTCACCAGAATGAATTTCAACAACAAACCCTGATAGGTTCAATAAAAAAGTCTAATGTCTAAAACAAATGTCCAGGATTCTTTCGCGAAGAGTCAAATAATCGAATCGTAATTGCGCGTTCAGACTAAAATTGCTGCATCAGTTTTCTCAATGACATCACGCAACTTTTGTCATGGTTTAGTTCCTGCACTATTGCTGTAAAGTATGGTCTAATAAAGATGACTTACCTGAGATGCGCCATTTTTCCAGGGTAGCCGTCCACACTGACGAGGTGCTTTAGTATGATGACGTACATGTCCGTGAGGCACATGCTGAAATACAACGATACATATTAAGTACAACAGCCAGAAACTTCAATTATGCGATCTAACTGATGCTGAATCCTGGCAAAATGCTCGGAGAAATTGGTTTGATGCCACACATGAATTTCTATCCAAATCTGAATTGGGTTTCTGCCAACTGGTACTCCTACTTTGACATGTTGTATTCTAATGCATATGCATCCTTCTTTGCTTTTATCCTCAGTGAACCCCAGGCATGTCCTCCATGATATTCTCCCTCCCGAAACGAGTAACTCGGTACTCGCTTACACGATGCTCACATAATCTAGAGATACCACGCTGTGATTGTCTGAATGGAAAGGGATTTATCACCAGAATGCTGCACAGATGACTTGCTTGACGTTAGTATTTTATCAATGGTATTCGACTTGTGATTTAATTAATTTTTACAACTTATCACTTCGATGTATATCATAATGATGTTCGATGTCCCATTGTGAGCTTGCAAGTGGAGTAATAAAGAAAATACTTACTTACATACATATACAAGAAATGGATGACTACAACGAGAGAATTGATTCCAAGTATGAATGCTAATGATATATTATTGTGAAATATACCAACTGCAAGTTGCACATGAAACAGGTCAGAAATAGCTCACCTTATCAAAATGCAATCGTCAGTAGTTGACTTGAGCTAATTGGGGCAGGAGATAAAATAGCTTAATGGTAACACTGCTGGTACATAGATCAGAAGGGTGCAGGTTCAATGCCGGCGAGCCTCATAAGGCTGGTTCAACCTTCCTCTCTCTAAAAGCGACTTAAAATAAGCAATAGGACAGATGGGCGCCTTGCACGCTGCACACAGCTAAAATTCAACTCCCGAGAATTTTTTTATCATATTTTATTACTATTAATCATGCTATCCTACCAGGCATTTGTCAGCTAGAATTAATAAACTAATACTATTATTATTGATCTCAGAAAAATTCAAACCACGCAATTCAGAAAAGTCAACTACACACTTGACATTGTCAACTATACACTTACCAATGTCAACTGTACACTTACCAATGTCAACTGCACACGACAATGTCAACTGTACACTCAACAATGTCAACTGCACAACTGACAATGTCAACTGTACACTGAACAATGTCAACTGTACACTCAACAATGTCAACTGCACAACTGACAGTGTCAACTGTACATTCTACACAGTTGACAGTGTCAGCTGCAAACACCGAGTCAGAAAAAGCAATCAGCCAGGTCCTGACAAAAATTACGATGCAGCGTTTTAATAGTGAAAAAGTAGTCTTCATGTAGACTTACGTAGTTGGGGACCGCTCGGTCAAAGCACTTCGCAGGGAGAAATTGATGTAGGCTGAAATTTTAAAAACAAATACATAAAATGAATGTCAACAATTTAGAAATAAAACAATCGTTCATTTTAGGTAATAAAAAAATTAAATGAACAATTATTGAACCGCAAGACCATGCACGACTACAAAATTAATATTGTTACTGTGACATGTTAGTTCACAAACTGACTGAAGACATTCACAGAATCTCAATTCACATAACTTCAATTCACATAACTTCAATTCACCAAGCCTCAATTCACATAACTACAATTCACATAACTTCAGTTCACATAACTTCAATTCACATAACTACAATTCACATAACTTCAGTTCACATAACCTCAATTCACATAACTTCAATTCACATAACTTCAATTCACCAAGCCTCAATTCACATAACTACAATTCACATAACTTCAGTTCACATAACTTCAATTCACATAACTACAATTCACATAACTTCAGTTCACATAACCTCAATTTACATAACTTCAATTCACATAACTTCAATTCACATAACTTCAATTCACATAACTTCAATTCATATAACTTTAATTTACATAACCTCAATTCACATAACTTCAATTCACATAACCTCAATTCACATGACTTCAATTCACATAACTTCAATTCACATAACTTCAATTCATATAACTTTAATTTACATAACCTCAATTCACATAACTTCAATTCATATAACTTTAATTCACATAACCTCAATTCACATAACTTCAATTCACATAACTTCAATTCACATAACTTCAATCCACATAACTTCAATCCACATAACTTCAATCCACATAACTTTAATTTACATAACCTCAATTCACATAACCTCAATTCACATAACTTCAATTTACATAACCTCAATTCACATAACTCAATTCCCATAACTTCAATTCACATAACTCTAATTCACATAACTAACCTCAATTCACACAACTTCAATCCATTCTGGTCTTTTTTTGTGACATATCAATAGATTAAACAACAGATTCAGATTGCATCTAATCAAATCCAACGTTTTACCGCTACAAACGTACTAGATGGAATTTCAGAGCACCACCACAGTAGCAGCCTCAAATTCTGCAACCGCACTTTAGTCTATGCTGCACCAGCTGTCTGGAACAGAGTCCCAAAAGACCTGCGCCTATCTCCCATCCTAATTTAACCTCACTTCCACTTGAACTCTCCTCTCCTACATTTCACTCAAGACTAAAAACCAAGCTTTTCCAGCTCTCCCATTCCAATTCTAATCCAGTTTCACCGCCCGACCAACATCCTCACCAACTACCACTGTAGCACCACTGTCTCCTAGGCTTGACCTCCCCGGATTCTGACCTGGCACCGGAACGAGAATTGAAGCTCTGTCTATTGCAGACTTGATCTGAAGTAGCGTGGGTGAATAAGCAGGTCTCTCTGGCATGGCTTTTGTGGGTGTTGAGAAATTCTCAAAGATTTACATTATGTTACATTACAGTAGGGTTTGATACAGCGAGATACAGTTAGTTGCCTGACGAACACATAACTTGTCTCACCTTTAGGCACGCAGTAGTCAGTGTCCGGACGATACCAGAGTCGGCCGACCGCCTTGGACGAAATCGGTTCCTCCAACTGAAGAGAGAACAAAAGTCTCTCGTGAGTTTTATAAGCCAATGATTGTTAACCCTTTAATGACCATCGTGTACTAAAATGCATGGAAAACATATGTGGCTGGTCGTTAGTTAAACTCTCCCACAAATGACTGTATTGCTTATATGTATGTTAAAAGACCGAATGAATTTAAAATTAAGATTGAGTCATCAATGATAAAAGTTTATAAAATAGTTAGCTATTTAATAATTAAAAATGAAGTAACAGTTCACTATTGTAAATATAGTCGCTTAATAAAAAATCAGGTTGACAAGACGCAACACAGTTTATACAAGATGAAGAGAAAAGCAGTTTTAAAAAAGTACAGTGAATAATTTGTTCGTTGTTCACGGATCTTTATTATATTATTTATTCGATGCATTTAATTATTTTATAGTTTTAGTAAGCTCTTGCAGAGAACCTTACTACCCTAGGTACGAAACTCTTATCATCCTTAGTTGGCAATTAAATGTATTGTCCAATAAGCAATTACAAATGCAAAATTAACATCATTCATTATAAATCCTAAAATAGTAACTAAGCAGTTCGTATTAATGTTAGTCTTGTTTACTCTTTTTTAGCTCAAAAGCCATCCCTCAACAAATTAAGTGAAAAAAGCAGCATGGGGGTTCAACCCCCACTGCAATATATTCTAATATAAGAAGCAGTCTACGAATAATCATTAAAAATAAATCTAATCATCAAAATTAAACAATGAACAATCGCCTAATTAGTTGTCAGCTTACACACACACCTAATTATATCTAGGCACCCTAATGGATTCTGTGCAATGCGTGCATTTTGCAGCAATCGTGTTAAATTATTTAAAAAAACTGATGACGACTATGATAAATAAAGAAAACAATTTATTTTAAATAAAATTTGTTTAAACTCACAAATTAACAGCACGTAGCGACACGGTGAAACAAATATGCCATCCATAAATACGACAGCATGAAATGACTCATACAACAGCAAGTTAATATTGTCACATGAACTTTCTAAAATAAATCACACAAAAAACTCGGAGCAGGTTCCGTGAAGGGTACAAAATAAATTTCAGAATGAATGAATTAGAATATAAGCAACTCACATTTTTGATTGGGTAGTCGGTGGTCTTCAACGTAAAGTCAGAAGCTGAAATGAAGCAAAAACAGTGCACACGATAAAACAGGTAAACAGTGTGCACGGTCCAACAACAGTCCATACGATAATTGACAGTCAAGCATTGTACACACAAATGATTAGACCGTACGAAGAACAAGTAAAATGGGTTGGCTGTTGATATAGCATTAAGCGAACAAGAGTGCCAGGCCATAAAACCCCAATTCCCATCATAAATTCCTGGCTACGCCACTGCTGACACTCATTAATTCAACTAATCATCAACTATTGGGAATGAGGGGGAGATGGTTGAACAGTAACACGCTAGCATGAAGATCAGAAAGACGCAGGTTCAATGCCCACCACCCCCATAATGTTTGTCCACCCCCCATCCCCCACCCACGTAAGGTTCACTCAGTCTTCCACTCCCGAGGCGCAATCATAAGAATTTAGTGCGCAGTAGGACAGATGTGTACCTGCCGTGCACATCATGCAATCCTGCAGCGCAACTCCTCAGTTCAAATAATAAGCAAAATAATTATCATTTAAACAAAATCATTATTAATATCATTAAACTCATTCGATCAACAGTATCCCAACGTTTTGAAAAATACACGAGCAAAACTTACAGCTATTGCTACTTAAACTTAAAGCTAACAAACTCGGAATAAAATTTAATTCTTAAATATAAACATGGAATTTTAGGTCGCACATGCACTTCTATTCAGGGCTGAAAGTGAATCGGGTCAATCCGGGTCAGCGACCCAGCATTGATTTTCGTGACCTGCTGTTGCCGGGTCTCAGCCGGGTCGCTTTTTTAGCACATGAGTGCAGAATAAAGTCAAATGCGAATGACTAAACAAATGTCGTCAGATGATAGATACTTAAACGCGTGAGAAGCGAAATAACGAGGAGGAAAATAGGCGGAAATGGCGAAAAGCAGTGATTTTCGGACTGCCGCGGACCACAAGAAAGAAGGAAAAGGAGGCGATGACGAAAAAAATTTCGTCAGAAAATTCTACGACTAAAAAAAGTCATCAGAAAATTTCGACAAAAAAGGTCCATTTTTTTCCCGGTCTGCCAAAGTCAGATCCGGCGAATTTTTCAAACCACTTTCAGCTCTGCTTCTATTACTTCAATATGTTTCTAAAAATTTTGTTTCTTATTAAGCCTTAAGAGAGTTCAAGGGACCATGACTGCTTTGCCTATGGGCCCCCCCAGAATTTCTCTCATCAGCCCTGGCTAAAAAAAAAAAGTACGGGAGACAGCAGTGGCCCGCTGACAAACACTTCTCCAACTCTGTAACATTAAGAAATTGAAAAGTTGGTCCCATACCTATGTAGACATTTGGTCTTGGCAAGAAGAAATCTGGCGACCTTCCACAATCTAAAAAATAAGCATAAGTCCTGAATTTTTATCCACTGTTCATAGTTGTTCAGTCAAGGCGCAACTAACCAGAATCTGATTGGAAAACACAGTCATCTGCTCTAGAACAATTATGTGAGTGGTGGTGCAGGAGTATGTTCGGGACTGGAAGTTTGCAGGTTCGAATACGGACCCTGAGCAAGTCCTTCACTCGCAATTGCCCACGTGCTTCGACGTGAAACTACGATTCAGTGTCCGTGCTGTAGCCGGGGCGCCTCTGAGTAGCAATCTTGAAGGGACGTCATGACAAGTGCTCATACTTAAATGGGTAAGAATTAATGAACCAAACAAAATCTATTTACTGTTATAGTCCACCTAATATACAGCATGCCTCAACAAACATCTTGCACACTGGCCATGAAAGTCATGTCATGCTCGAGTTGCCGAGTAACAGATGCTCAACTTAGGCGGTAATGCCACTTTGCCAGAAATGGATGTCAAAGTCATTTCGTTATTGTTAGTCTTAAGGGTATTGTATTGTATTTACGAATTTATATAGCGTATCTCAGACAGAATGACTATTCACAGCAAGAAAAACTCCGGGGAAATGCTTTTAAAGATTGGCATACAGATGAGGAAAATAAGAGACAAAAGATTTATTTATCGAAACTTTAATTTGAAGTTTATTGTTTGGACTCACTTGACCAAAGCTGCAAGCACTGGAGAGGAATATCTGAAACAAATCAACGCTCACCAATATTAATGAGAAAACGATATTCCATAGATGGCTAAGGTCCAGCATCTCTTTTTATCTCTGCAAACGTATTGTATACAGCAGCCTAACAACACCCATCTGAACCAAACTACCACGAGAGATTCGACTGCTGTTTTATGACCTTAGTCCATTGCAGTATGTATGTAATATGTATGTACAATTGTACATGTATGCTTCATCATAGCTCATCATTCATTTACCCTTCACGTGCAGTGGCATAGACAAGGAGGTTTCGGGGGTTAAAACCCCCATTGGCTTAGGAAAAAGTTTCTTAAAGGTTATTTATCCACTTAAATAAGAAAAAAACAATTGTTTGTAGTAACAATTGTTTTTCATACTTTATTCCCTTTGTTACTTTATTCCATTTTTATTTACTGCAGTACTGTTGGGTTGGTGTCAGGAAGGACATCCGGCCAGGCCATAAACCACCAAACCCTCTCCCCCATCATAAATTCCTGGCTACACCACTGTTCACGTACACCCTAAAAACCGGTGACCAAATCAACACTTAACACACATACGTTTGTATGGCAATCCACTGAGCTCTGCAGTGTATGAATTTATTTAAATGTTTCTGGAGGACTACTACCTTGAACATAATAGCGCGTCTGATAGTAAGGTTCAGTGTGACAAACAGCGCCTGGATCATTGTCGAATGACTGCGACCAGAGAGCAAGATTCATCTGACCTGGCAGAAGCTTGTCAAGACAGCTCTTGATCAGCTAAGGAAACAAACAAATCAAATCAATCAAAATCAATCAATCAAAATTAATCAATCAACTAATCAATTTTATATTAGGCGCTAGTGAAGTCCCTGACGGATCCTGTATACCTCAAGGCAAAAAAAAAACTAATCAATCAATCAAAATCAATCAAAAGTTTTGATTGACTGATTGATCGATTTTTTGAATCAACAAAAACGATCAATCAATCAATCAAAACATACGTTCAATCAATCAATCAATCAAAACATACGTTCAATCAATCAATCAATCAATCAATCAATACATATGTTCAATCAATCAATCAATCAATACATATGTTCAATCAATCAATCAATCAAAACATATGTTCAATCAATCAATCAATCAATCAATACATATGTTCAATCAATCAATCAATCAATCAATACATATGTTCAATCAATCAATCAATCAATCAAAACATAGGTTCAATCAATCAATCAATCAATCAATACATATGTTCAATCAATCAATCAATCAATCAAAACATAGGTTCAATCAATCAATCAATCAATCAATCAATCAATCAATCAATACATATGTTCAATCAATCAATCAATCAATACATATGTTCAATCAATCAATCAATCAAAACATATGTTCAATCAATCAATCAATACATACGTTCAATCAATCAATCAATACATATGTTCAATCAATCAATCAATCAATACATATGTTCAATCAATCAATCAATCAAAACATACATTCAATCAATCAATCAATTAATCAATCAAAACAAACGATCAATCAAAATCAATCAATCAAAATCAATCAATCAAAAGTTTTGATTGACTGATTGATCGGTTTTTTGAATCAACAAAAACGATCAATCAATCAATCAAAACATACGTTCAATCAATCAATCAATACATACATTCAACCAATCAATCAAAACATATGTTCAATCAATCAATTAATCAATCAATCAAAAGTTTTGATTGACTGATTGATTGTTTGTTTTGATTCAAAACAAAGATCAATCAATCAATCAAAAAAACATTCAATCAATCAATCAATCAAAACATGCGTTCAATCAATCAATCAATCCATACGTTCAATCAATCAATTAATCAATCAAAACATACGTTCAATCATTCAATCAATTAATCAATCAAAACATACGTTCAATCATTCAATCAATTAATCAATCAAAACATACGTTCAATCAATCAATTAATCCGTTTATTAGGAGCACTTAAGCTGACACAGATGCAAACTAATACTGTTCATAAGTATGTACGTAAGTTTAATATTCTTTATTAATACAACTGTATAGTCACACTTTGGTTTAAATGAAATCAGGCATTGTAAAGCATTCTTATCAAAAAACGTTTTCCTCATTAAGTTGTCTGCCCGTGGGACAATTCGGTCATGTGGTCTGCAACGCATGGAATAGGGGAGTGTCCTTATAGGAGGGAGACAGCTGTGAAGTGGCTCCATCTATGGCATCCACGGAGACTGTCACAACGCAAGGATAGAATCTTAAATGCTAGTACGGTAGATGTGCTTATACAGCATATACGTGAGATGAAATTATGACGATCGTAAACAGGCAATGACAAGGGTAAACGCAGGTATACAGCGTATACCCACCTCAGTAAGACCACGTGGGTATACGCAGGCAAAAATTGCAAATTACGAAGAGAAAAAAATCACTGTTTGAAAGGTTTTCCGGGCGAAAAATCACGGCAAAAAACTCCGATGACTAAAAATGGTCGTCAGAAATTTTGATGACTAAAACAAAGTCCGTCAGAAATTTTCGGTTCGAAAAAAGTCCTTTTTCGGTGGCAGCGTGTACTCACCTCAAAAGTTCTGAGTACAGCCCTGGCCACTAGTAGGGTGAACTGTTCAGAGGCGCTCTTGCGAAAGGCTACGTGAGAAGAAGCAGGTTTTGAGAAGAGACAAGACAGAAGAGTAGGCCTAGAGGGAACAGAAGGAGAAAGCGCATTCCAAAGAGAAGGACCAAAGAGGCAAATGATCGAAACAGAGCCATGGCAATTCTAGACCAAGAAACCAAGAGATCAGATAATGAGGTATAAGCAAACAAGACAGTTCTTCAAACACTACACAAAGGCAAGAGTCAGAACAAATTTACAACTAGATTATATCACTGCATCTTCAAAAATTTGCTAGTAAAGGCTGCCACTTAAATTTTTCCTGTTTTTCATGCAGTTGCACCATGCTATCTGCGTGCACCTATCAGAGATTTCACGCACACACACAAACAAACTCATGAACCACACACGGACCCACACACACATATAATTGCAAGACTGCACACACAAGCACATATACACATGCATCCCCGACACACACAGACCCACACACACACACACATAATTTATATAAGTTAGTAAATTGAAATGAGATCTATAGATCATAGGTAATGAGAACCTGTTCATCATACTCCTTCATAACCCTTCCTCCCTTAATGTAGTCTTTTGCCAGGTACTTGTGCATGTCAATGGACAGCTGGCGAACATACTCCTGCGGGTCTGGCTACAATGCAAACATCAACCAGACAATAGAAAGAAAATAATAACAATAACAATACATAATAACAACAACAATAATAATAACAAAAACAAAAAAAATAATAATAATAACCGTGGTTTGTTTGTTTGTGCACTTGTTATGTGCACTTGTTATAGCACCCCTTCAAGCTCCCTACTCAGAGGCGCTCCCGACTGCAGAGCGGACACTGCATCGGAGTCTCACGCCGAAGCACTGAGCAATTGCGAGTGAAGGACGCCCAAGGTCCATACACGGCGACTTGAGGTGGATTCAAACCTTCAACTCTTCGGCCCTTCATTCTCGAATAATTTTTAACCAATAGTTACTAATGAAGTCTCTGAGGGATCCTAAATACCTCGGGGCAAAATAATAATAATAATAAAAATAATAATAACAATAATAATAACAACAATAATAATAACAATAATAACAACAATAATAATAGCATTCGAACTCCGCTCCGCACGTTGGTGCGTTGTCCAACGTGCCACCATCTAGTATAGCATACTAGCATACTGATTCGAAATCTCGTGACCCGATTGGATGAGATGAGAGACAGGGTGACCTGAAGGGACGGGCCCCTTGTTGACCATGGACCTTGTGCATAAACCGGTGGCCGGAAGAAAAGACACCGTTTAAATAAGAGTGTGTAAACAAAAAGTTTTGTTATATCAGACCGAGTCAGAAGTTATTAGGTCAAATTAAATAAGATTAAATTAAGAACGCAGGGGGTTAGGGCAATGGTTAACACTCTGACAAGAGGGACCACTTCCCGCAACCCGCCCAAAGGTCCAGCTAACCTTCCAATCGGCAGAAGGCGTCGGTAAAATTAGTAATCGTAATCGCAACATTTCTACAGACCCACAAAAACCAAGTCACGGGAACCAGCTTATTCACAGGCGCTCAATAAAAAAACAAAGTCGATAGACAGGGGTCAAGAACCAAATAGTCGGGTGATGAGTTAGACAGATTGCTATGGTGGATGATGTTTAGAGTTATTATTATTACCACTACGGTATTTTTCTTATCGCCCGAGGTAGGACATGTTGGCTGCTGACAGTTTAATTCGACTCCTGCAATAACTTGTATCAATCAGTACCACAAATTCATTATACATCATTCTGCATATTATGTCAGTGTGAAACTAAACAAAGATTTGAAAAGAAATTTAATTAGACTTCGTTGATTTAAGGTTCGTATCGATGCCCTTACCTGTTCCATCCAAGCGAATTCATTTTGTTCGATGTGCTGCATCTCCAGCCACAAACTACGCTTTGGACCCTCAGCACGAAGCATATTCAGGTACTGGAACACCAGGTTAACAACCTGACAACAACAAACCAACAAACCAACAACCATTCAGAAAGATGACCGACAACTTCAACATCCAGTTGTTGTGCCTCACTTAACTCATCATCATCATCGTCGTCGTCTTTATCATCATCATCGTCGTCATTATCCTCATCGTCGTCATCATTATTATCATCGTCATCCTCATCATCGTCCTCATCCTCATAATTATATACTAATTTACAATGATAATAATATGATGATGGTGGCTATTGATGATGATAGCTATTATTGCTACTACTACATATGGTATTTTTCTTATCACCACCCGAGGAAAGTGTAATCCCTCAGGCTCTAATGCTGTTACCACCACCATCACCACCACCACCACCATGTAAACATTTATTTGCGCAATTATGCATGTAAAAAAAAATGCATGCACATATTTGGCCATGTACGTTGCTTCAGGAAATAAATTGAATTAATTTAAATTTACATACAACATAATTTGTAAAAGAACCTTGTAAGTTACCACTTCCTTAAGTTGACCACAGGCCACGAGTTGACTCTTCCAAAGATTCGAGTCCAACTAACTTTATTACTAATATTCACATATTTATATATACAAGCACATATACAAGCGTGGGTGCAGTGATGTAGCGGGTATGTTCGTTGCCTTGCAGTCGAAGGGTTGCAGGTTCGAATCCACCTCAAGTCGCCGGGTAGAGACCTTGGACAAGTCCTTCACTTGCAATTGCTCAGAGCTTCGGCGTGAAACTCCGATGCAGTGCCCGCTCTGTAGTCGGGAGTGCCTCTGAGCAGAGAGCACGAAGGGGTGCTATGACAAGTGCGCATTCAAAACAAAAAAACAACTAATCCAACAATCGGAAAACATTGACCTTGCTCTAGTTTTCGCTTGTTTTCTTGAAACGAAAATTACCGATCTATGTCTGGTTGTGTGCAGATGGATAACATTTGCGTTCTTTAAAATGGCTTCAACAGCATGACTGTAAACTGTAACCGTACCATTTGCGGTGTGTCAACCGGATTGTTTCAATAAAGAAAATATTAACACATTCACCGCCTACACGCCATGTTAAATGACTGGCTGTACTACGAGTTAACTCGTAGTAGGCGGCCAATGTGTTAAGGAACCTAATGCAACAATATATCTAAATGCAGCAAGATTCGTACTAACTTGCTTAAAGAAGTCCAGCTAATAGCCATTATAGCCAGGGCTGCAGCCTACTCGCAAAACTAGAAGCGAGTACACGCTACAGCTGGCTAGGTGCGTCCGCAAGTCATTCTTCCCAATATATCACACACAAGTATTTGTGAGGTGAGTACACGCTGCATAACCGCGTCAACCTTCGACTACAGCCCTGGCTACGACTTTGTTCGTACATTCACACGATGATCGTGGATCATGAGAAAGAGTCGAATCGACTTGCCTCGATGAAGTTCTTCAGACCATCATCGGTGAGACTAAGTGCAACGCTGAACTGAGCCCACGTACTGTTGTGTTCCTGACTGGTCTCCGTGTTGCCACAGCGGATTCTCCGCGCCCAGTTTCTGGTATTCACAAAAGCAGAACATCACCATCACCGCTTTAATTCCTTTACAGAAAAGCATCAATGGCTGTGCATGCTTCATATATGAGGAGTGATAGCACATATTTAGATATTCATTCATGACCCTTAAATAGGACTTACTGACTGCATCTGGTGGTGGTATTTGCAGTTTAATGCCACTGTGTTGTAACAAAGACCATTAGCGATGCCCTCCTCCTTTATCCAGGCTTGGGACTGGCAATGGCAGAGCGCAACCAGTGGTGGAGTTCTGACTGCAGCTGCTGATCTATTCTGAGTCTGGCATCTCTGATGGGACACAGTTGCACTGATAGGTGTGTAACAGTCGTAGACAACACATGACATTGTCAACTTGGCTAAAGCAGTCAGCCTCGTGTTTGTTTGTATACGCTCAACAGATTAATTTATTATAATTTTCTTTATTAGTACAGTGACAGCTGGAAAATATTCAATTTTGTGGAAAATGATCATAGGTAAAAAAAACTGTTAAAATACACTTCTGTGGAAATGGCGCCCCCTAGAACTTGGCGCCACAGACAGCTGCCTGCTTTGCTTATGCCTAAGTGCGGTCCTGCCAGCTGCAGACAATAAAGAGAACCCTGCAGTGGATGCGCACAGTGGTAGGACCATTGGAAGCCAAAGCAAGATAAGACACAGTACAGTAAAGACCTTGATGGGGCGCTATATAAATTCATGCGATTGATCAAGAGTGAATGTATAAATACCGCTTGCGAAGCAGGACCAGCAGGCTCCCCTCGCCTTCGTGGCCAATCAAATGAGTCAGATAGTTAAGGGGTCTCTTCCTACAGAAGTCGAAGAAGAGAAGACCTGCATTAGTTATGCAATGCCGTAATGTGTAACCCGTAATGCTCCCTTTCATGTTACTGAGTTGCGGTCTTGTCAACCTGTTTTTTTTCCACATTAAACGAATATATATAATAATAATAATAATAATGCCAAACGTAACAGTCAGCAGCTAATTAATTCAACTGAATTGATGCTAAAAAATCATTGAACAAAAGTTTACTAGTAATTATGCCAAACGGTTACGCCATCTACAGAAGTGCAACTCTATTAGATACTGTGGCCATGATGGAAATCTGTGGAGATGTAAACAAAAAGCTAGAAGTAACAAATCCACATGTAACAATCGAATATACATGAATTGATAGTCCCGCACTCGCGTACATCAATGTGTGTGTGTGTGTGGGGGGGACTGTGGGCCCACCGCGCCTTCTCATGCATTGCACCTTCATACTGGAATAGTCTTCCATTAACAACTCATGATACTGCATGGCATGCATCTCATGAAACGTTCTCAAAGCCAATTGAAGTCCCACTTGTTTAGAACGGTTGGGAAGTTATGTTCATGAGGTAATTTGAAGGTGCTATATAAATGTCAATATACAATACATATATATATATATACATGCATATTTAGTCACGATGAAAAAATCCAGACACATCAAAGCATCCTGATCATCAATAGCATCTGAATCTTTCTGACTTGGACCTCCTTTCTGACTTGCACCTCATTCTGACTCGCACCTCCTTTCTGACTCGCACCTCCTTTCTGACTCGCACCTCCTTTCTGACTTGCACCTCATTCTGACTCGCACCTTCTTTCTGACTCGCACCTCCTTTGGACTACTCTTACAGGCAACACGTTTGAGAAAACTATCTATCTGATTATGCACAATAGCCAGTCTAAATGAGCGAAAATAGACCTACCATTACAAAAAATTTGAAATAAACAATGGCCAAAAATTATACTCCATTTGACAACACGAGCTCAAAATTTTGCCCCACTGGGGAGCTGACAACACTCTGCCATTGTACCCATACTCCACACACAGTTATGAAGGGCCTCCTGTCGCTGGCAATCGCAACTTTGTACCTTCCAAGACGCATTTCCCCACTCGGACATTTCAACAGGTCCCACCCAGTTTTTAGACCGTGCTTGCGTCCCCTGGAGATGAGCGCATTCCAATCTAAGCAACTCATCAGCTGAAACAAATTTCAGTAAATTGAGTTAAACAATAGTCTTTGGTGCGCTTCAGCATGTAAACACCAACCTAGCACTGGCTTGATTTCCTCATCTTTTAGTACAGGTACAGCCTGTTATGTCCGGCTACTCCCTACCTTTGTGTGCTCTGTAGCCCTACTCTTAGTGCTTTCCACTTCTATTCCATTTGTCTGGCTGCACAAAGTCTGCTCCCAGTCCCTTTTGTCCGTGCCTTCACCATGCAGAACCATGCCTTCTTGGTGGTAGGACCCTCGACCTGGAATGGCCTGCCCTTGACGCTTTATTTCTCTTTCTAGAACTTCTTCTCCGACATTCCCCTCTCACCTTAAATGACCGTTATTTTTGGCTGTGCTTGGGGTTGGGAGCGCCTCTGAGTAGTCCCCTTGAAGAGGCGACATACAAATGCACTCAAGGAATGAATGAATTTCTATGAATGGCAGAATGTTTAATAGGTTATGTCAACAGTAATTCAGTCTTCACCGGTAATTCTTGAGTTGGCTATCCAGAGCCCAGGTGAGCTGCAACTGCCGAACATTCTCGACGGGGATGACTGCACAGAAATCAAACAACATTATTCTTAAGTCAAATATAAAACAAAATGCTGTAACGTAATAGAAAAGATTCACGCAATCGTGTATTCAAGATGCAATGAATCTGCAAGTATTACTAATCAATCAATCAATCTTTTTTTAATCGGAACCATATCAAGGCAATGCATTCTTAAGGGGAAAAAATGCGAAAAACAAAAGGAGGTAACAAAAGGAAGACTAGAAGCGATCTAGCTGCAAGCACCTTAACTCCTACCATCTGTTTTATGTGAAAGCGATTTCACTGGTTCAGGTTGGAAGTGGCACTGGTGAGCAAGGCGGTAGCCAGGATATGATTTAGGGGGGTGTTTCACCAATTTCCCTTCCAAAAAACTTATGGCCCTTTTTTAGTCATCCGGCCGGAATCTTCCAAAAATGTCACCAATTTCCCTAAAGTTTTAGTCATCCGGCATTCTGTTTTTTTACATTTTTCCATTTCGGGGGTGTTTTCATGGTTTTATTTCATGTTTTTTTTACATCATGTGCTCGTAAATGCATTCTATTATTTTTCACAATTTCCATTTCGGGGGTGTTCAAACACCCAAAATACCCCCCCAGCTACGGCCGTGCTGGCGAGTTTATTCTTGAAGTCGTGCTTAATAAAATACCATCTAGTAGTTAACAAGCTGGACTTAAAGCCAAAGAGATCAAGGTTCAAAACCTGACAGCGCAGAAGTCTGTGTTACAGACAAATGTATGCTCCATCTGCGCTCAGTCGACTCAAACACGAGTACGCTGATCATGTAACAATGCAAGCACTTCATAACTTTGGCCATCTCAGAAAGCCTATTCTCTCTCTCTCTCTCTGTCTGTCTCTCTCTCTCTCTCTCATTTTAATTATTTAAGAATCTATTCATTCATTATTACACATACTTCGATACATCCTGCGGAAGTTTGGCGTATCAAAAGGCGCCTACAATTAAAAAGACAATTTTAAGGTAAAAAAATGACATCTAACTACTGATCATAATTTAATATAACGACATGGCAGAATATAATACAATTGATATAATATAATGACAAAATATTATAATATAATATTATAATGACATGACATAATATAATATAATGACATGGCAGAATATAATATAATATAATGACATGGCAGAATATAATATAATAAAACGACAAGACAGAATATAATATAAATTTATAATATAATATAATGACAAAATATCATAATATAATATTATAACGACATGACAGAATATAATATAATATAATGACATAACAGAACATAATGACATGGCAGAATATAATATAATGACATGGCAGAATATAATACAATGACATGACAGAATATAATATAAATTTATAATATAACATAATGACAAAATATTATAATATAATATTATAATGACATGACAGAATATAATATAAATTTAAAATATAATATAATGACAAAATATTATAATATAATATTATAATGACATGACAGAATATAATATAATGACATGGTCGAATATATAATATAATATAATATAATGACTTGATGCCCTGCGAAGAAGCGCCATACGAATTCTAGGAATGAATGAATAAATGAATGAATGAGAGAAATGCTTTTCGCTTACAATCCTTACATAACATTGCTCCCTCTCTCCTGATAATCATTATTACTCAAAACACATATTAAATATCAAAATGCTATGCATTAATTAATTAATTAATGGCTCCTAATAGCTGTAAAGTTTGATAAAGGCTTACCCCAAAGTGCGTGAAACACGGCGCAGGGTTGTTACTGAAAAAAAAGTGTATATATCGATTATCTTGAATCATCGGATAAATTTTTCATACATTGCAGAGATTCTGGTATCGTGGGGTGCGGTGGTGTAGGGGTATGTTCGGTGCCTTGGAGCCGGAAGGTTGCAGTTTCGAATCCAACTCAAGCAGCCACCACGTAGGGACCCTGAGCAAGTCCTTCACTCGCAATTGCTAACGCACTTCGGCATGAAATTCCGATGCAGTGTCCGCACTGTAGTCGGGAATGCCGAAATTGTGAAGGGGCGCCATCACAAGTGCTCATACATACACACACATACAGGGGCGGATTCAGGGGGGGCCAATCCGGCCATGGCCCCCCCATTTAGAAATTTCTTTATTTTTGACCAGCTATTTTGCTCGGAAAGTAGACGTGGCCCCCCCATGAGTGGTTCCGTAGGACTTTGGCCCCCCCTTCGAAAATTTCTGTATCCGCCCTTGCACACATACATACATAGTACATACATACATACATCATACATACATACATACATACATACATACATACATACATACATACACATACATACATTATAATTATAACAAGCTGATTTCACAATTTCCACCAAAAGTGGCTGAATCATGGAGGTCTGACTTAAATTGTAACTGCAGTCATAAACTCTAAAGCGCTATTCTAGGGCCAAGCACCAGATGCGTGGGCGCAGTGCCAAAGGAAACAGGCAATGAGGTGAAAAGATGGCTATATTAATAATATGTAGCTATTGTAGTATATATTATATCATATGTAAATAATGTAAGTAAGGAAGTATTTACTTTAATTCTCATGTGCAGACCACATTATGAGCTACATTATAAATAAGCATTTACCTTAAAAGGCAAGAATAATTAATCAGAATATTATATTATTATATTATTATATTATAGCATACGAATAAGAAACGTTCTTCGCGTTTGATCATTGGTCTCTGTGAGAACTCCATCAGGTGCCCCATCAGGGCTTAAAGTGTGGCTGGACAGTCATGGACGGCATCCATGCACTTATTTTAAAATCTGAATGCCGTCCAGCCACTTATTGGCCAGCACAGGCTGGAAAGGTAAGGTGCGTCCAGGCACTTCTTTTGGAAAGGTAAGGAGCGCGTCCAGGCACTTATTTTCCCACACTTTAAGCACTGTGCCCCATCATGCATAATATGTGGATTAGTAATTATGTTGCATAAGTAGTGTGTAACATGTAACATATAAAATTTAATGCCGGCTCAGTGAACCAGTCCGAAAATGTACGGCACTCACTTGGTCGGCACGCCCGCGAAAAGCTCCTTAACCCAGCTCTCCAGGTTGTCAAGAGAATCTGAAAGCAATCAGAACGCATTGTCACACAGCAAATATAGGCAGGCTATGAGATTCCTTAGAATAGTCTAAACAAGTACGTAGGTAATCTTTACAATGTGAGACAAATGCCCACACTTCACAACAACAACGACAACAACAACGACAACAATGACAAACCCACCCTTGCTGTATCATATTATATAGTAGATAATTCATTCATTCTATAGACTTACCCTGCAAAAAACCTACTCGGGAGCACTCCAAACCCACCCAAGGCCAAATAACTAAAAATGACGTGTTTAAAACACAGAGCTTCATTGGTCAGAGGTAATATGCGTACTTGCGTAGTAGATACGACGGAATGTCATTGATACGTTAGACAAACCTTTAGAAAACACGGCCAGCGTCATGTACTGGGCGAGGTAATACTGGTTGCGGAAATTGTTGAGAGCCTTGTGAACATCGACGCCGTTCTTCTCAGGAATTGTCTGTAGCGTTGTGGAATTACCTGATAAACAAACAAAAATCATCATCATCATCACCGTCATCATCATCATGTTCCTGACAGATCTGGCGTGATGGGTACTAACTGTCATCAGTCATTTGTCAAGACCTACGACAGGAAATGAACAAACCCTGGAGCAGACGTGGGAGCAATCATTAACCTATTGCTGCCTTTAGTGCTAGTCAAAGTGATCTTACGTCCACAATCATAATATTGTCTGTCCTGCATGGTCTCAAGTCGTCTGCCTCCATTCTGTTTCCCTAGAATCACGCAATCAGCGTATGTATGGGATATGGTCAATTACTAACATTCTTTGTACGTATCCAAGTTCAAACACATGTGCAACTCGACACGTGAAACACCCTTTCAAGATGTCCAGTGTTAAAAGCTCATATCCATGCACACACAAACATGCACATGTACAAACACACATACATACATGCAAACACACACACGCACATGCGTACAAACACAACACACACGCACAAAAATACATTAAGATTTTACTTACCCCACGTGAATTTACCCATCGGGTGACCTGGCTTGGCACACGTGGCAAGCAGCTGCTCAAACCGAAACCTCTCGGTATGAACGTCCATTGCCCATTCTGAGCATAAGAAAATTAAGGAAATTTAGCACATGGCCAATTTATTTTGACTATACAGCTAAAAAAAACGATCAGAAATGTAGTCCTACCTAGGGCCCATCCACCCATTCTGTACACAAAAATCGTATTTTTTCGATCCACCCTGCTGCAAATCGTACATTTTTGTGCTACCCCACCTATGTGTACTTACTTAGTACTAAGTCCATCCCGTGCAGATCTGCACATCGGGCAATGCATCATCTCCATTCCTCTCTCCCAACATATCAGTTGAAGAATGAAAATGCTGCGTTGTTTCTGTTGCAGGCATTTTTTTTACCTGGGTGGGTTGCAAGCCCACCGCAGAACCCTCCTCCTTTATCCTGGCTTGGGACAGGCTCCTCAGACATCCTGAGATACTCTGAGGCAGAGTTCACCTATGTCACAAATAAGTTTCTGCGAGCTAAAATTTGTAAACTGTTGTAGTATACTGTTCAGATCTGAAAAAAGAGCTTAGCTGCAATGCAATCAAGAATAGGATAATAAAGATGCACAGTTTTATTAAAACAATCTGAACAAAAAAGTTCATTTTTTACATTTCAAACATAACATCCTCGAGTCACGTTAAGAAAACAAATTCTTTCTTGACTTAGTGAATGATAAGCGAATAAAATACCGGCGTGGACAAGGTTTCTTTCACGCTTCATAGAATCCTTGTTGAGAAGTGGGCTAATGAAGAACTGAGCAAAGCGCTCGAGCGTTGCCTTGAAGTGAGGATGTTGTATTTCGAAGAAGAAGACCGTCTAGAGCACAATGTTCAAAACAACGCATTAAATCCAACAGCTCTAGGTGATAACTCGTCAATGTTTGTTTGCATGTGCATTTGTTATAGCGCACCTTCAAGATTTCTACTCAGAAGCGCTCCCAATTACAGCATGGACACTGAATCGGTTTCGCGCCGAAGCGCTGAGCAATTGCAGGTGAAGGACTTGCACAAGCTCCCTACGAGGTGACTAGAGGTGGATTCGAACCTGAAAACCTCTGGCTGCAAGGCAACGAACATACCCACTGCCCCACAAATGTTGGGTGTTTTGACCGAATTCTGCGCACAGCTGCACATCTTATTGATCATATATCTAAATTTGGCCAAGTCACAGAATACATGCGGTATGTTCTTCCCTGGCTTCAAATATCACAGCGGATCAAATAGATCTGAAACAATCTGCATTGGTCTGTCACTGCATTGGAAAGTCTGGCTAAGCAGAACTCTTGGTCTCGGACTGCCAAATGCTGCGGCACTCTTTCTCGGTAGCTGGCCTTAGGACCTGGAATGGGTTCCCTGTTGCGTTCCGCCTGGTGCCAAGAGGTCATACCACTATGTTCCTTTCTCACTTAAAAACTGCTTTATTTCGCAGAGGTTGAACTAAAAGCACCTCTCAGTAGATTACCTTTAAAGTGCACTGTATAATAATATTAATAATATGACATTGTTTAAAAATAAATTCATTGCATTACACTTTAAGTCAAACATTATATCCTTGAACAATAGTTCTGAATTCCCATTTCGGCTGCCTCACCCTGTCCTCCTTCTTTCAATTTTCTTCCACCAACATGACATCCTCTGCTCCCTCCCTAAAACCCTCTTTCCCCTCCACCAACCACTCAACCAACCAACCAACTCGCCCACCAACCAACCAAAGAACCAACCAACCACCCACCCAACCACCCACGACCCAACCAACCACCCGACCACTCACCCAACCAACCAACTACCCACCCACCAACCACCCACCAACCACCCAACAGTCCACCACCCAATCAACTGCCCAACCACCCACTCAACCCACCACCCACCCAACAGACCAACCAACCAATCAACCACCCACCCGACCAATCAACCACTTACCCACAAACCAACCACCCACCCGCCAAACCAATCAACCACAGAAACAATGATTCTTACCTCCTCCAGAAACGTCTCAGCGTTGGAAGAGCCTCCGTGCTGTCGGATGAACTTGTCAAAGTCGTTCTCTCCTGGAAAGCGCGCACTTCCCATGAAGACCACTGTGGAACAGCATCAAAGGCAACCAATCAATACGCCAATCAATCAACCAATCACATAAATTTATATATCGCCCCTTCAAGATCTCTACTCGGAAGCGCTCCCAAACCAGGCCTGGTCAAAAGGAAAAGTAAAACAGACCAGACCGTGTTGGTGTTTTCACGCTAAAAGCACCACCAATGGTACCTTGTGCCTGGACTCATATAATTCCAGACATATTATACTCTACTCTCCCTAAAAACACTAATTGACAACGTGAATTCGGGTATAACGCAGTCCGTGAAACTCTGATGCAGTGTCCGCTCTGTAGCTGGGAGCGCCTCTGAGTAGCGGGCTTGAAGGGCCGCTATAACAAGTGCACATACAAACAAACAAACAAACAGGTCGATGATCCACTTGTGATCGTCGGGCAACTCGGGTTGGGGTGTTTGGAACTGCTAATGCCCACAGCGGTACACCATCCCAAGATTCGGCCATGTCACTGAATATATGCGGGCTGTCTTGGCTGGTTCCCTTTCCCACAGAGGATCACTTACCGGATCTCTTCCTTGGTTTGGTACTGTCCTGCGGGCGTGGCCTCTGTCTATTTACAGGATCTTTGCTGCTCCATCCTAAAAGCGTCCAGACCCGTGGCTCTCTCTGCTCCGCCCTTCTAGGTAGGCTGAGCTTATCGTCCCCCAGTCGAGTGCACCTATTGTGCAGTGCCACGTCTTTTCTGTTGCTGGCTCCGCAATCTGGAATGGGCTCCCTGTGGAACTATGTCTAATGCCTAGAGCCTTTGAGACCACGCTCTGCTCTACTCTTAAGGCTGCTCTCTTTAGTCGGTGTAGGTCGGGAGCGCTTCCGATTAGTTGGTCTTGAATGGGCACTATACAAATTTCTGAAATAAATTAATGACTGAAATGACCGAATTAATTAAACGTTCAGACGTGTGATCTTGAGAAGAAAAACTGAATACAAATTATCTATGGAATACATCTTGAAGTGGTCTGATGCAATATTCAAATGGAAGCCGTTTGAGCGTACACCTGCATGTACAATCCTACATCCTACATGAACAATCCTACATGTACAATCCTACATGTACAATCCTACATGTACAATCCTACATGTACAATCCTACATGAACAATCCTACATGTACAATCCTACATGTACAATCCTACATGTACAATCCTACATGTACAATCCTACATGAACAATCCTACATGTACAATCCTACATGAACAATCCTACATGAACAATCCTACATGAACAATCCTACATGAACAATCCTACATGAACAATCCTACATGAACAATCCTACATGTACAATCCTACATGTACAATCCTACATGTACAATCCTACATCCTACATCTACAATCATACAACTACAATCCTACATCCAAGATGCATAATTGTTGCATATGGCGAAGTGAAAGATGACAAGGCGAAATAAAATAACAATACATACTTCAGAATTTACTCGTCGACTGTATCAACAGTACAATCCTAGTTTCCTTGAAGAGGTGCCTTACAAATTTCTGAATGAATGAATAAATGAATGAATGAAGTTGTTTACTCTACCTGATTTGGCATACTGACTTGTATCATTAAGCAATTTAGAGAGTAAACAACATAAGGGTAGCATCCCTCATTCATTCATTCATTCATTCCAAGCATTTACACAGCGCCTCTTCAAGAAATCTACTCAGGGGCTCTCATGTATATGTGACATCCTCTGTCAACACAATAGGTGCAATACTAGGCCGCAACAAAAGAATTTCATGGATAAGTTGGTCCACAGCAGCGCGTATCATTCCAAAAACAAACAAATTGAGATAAACAAAGTTTTACACAATTATGATGCTGTAAAATTGTAACTCACTATGCTCCAGGAAATGTGCGAGACCTGGGAGGTTATCTGGCTCAGAGAAACCACCCACCCCCACGCACAGGCCGGCAGCAGACTGCAACAGAGTCAACAAGCAAGTAAGTAAGTAAGTGCATCACCTTTTAACGACGTTACAAGTCAAATGTTAAACTTATACAACGTTTTTGAGGGGTACAATGATGTAATGGATCCTTACATGGCGGCTTGAAGTTTATTCGAACCTGCAACCCTCCGGCTGCAAGGCAACGAACATACCCACTACACCACCGTGCCCACAAATAACATTTCCAAAATTGGAATTAACTAGGGTTACTTCGAGTGAGAATTGCCACGAGTTGTGGGGGCTCAACCCCCAGTCTGACCTCATAACAAAGTCCTCATTGCACAACCCAAGACCACATAAATCAATACGTCTGACTCCCCTCACACCGCTCTGTCAAAACTCACGGACAAAAGCATCATGGCAGTTGCTTCGGTGGTAGTGGGATGATGGCGTTGGTGACAGCAGCACTTGTGAATAAGCTGAGGCCCGGAGCTCAGTTTCAGAGTCGGCCTTTAGAAATGTCTGATGCTTACGATCACAATTTATACATATAAAATCTGAAAAGCAAATGAGATATGAGAAGAGAAATACCAGCGACGTGTCATCCTTAGACGACAATCCATCAGAGATGAGGAGAGCCGTGAGATCGTTCGCCAGCTTTATCACCCTGCACAGCAAAAATTCAATATTTCAGAAATAATACTTCATGTATACATATATAATTAAACATTATAACATAATATAACATTGTGGGGCACGGTGGTGTAATGGTGGGTTCGGTGCCTGGTAGCCAAAGGGTTCCAGGTTCGAATCCATCACGTAGGGAGCCTGAGCAAGTCCTTCACCAAGAGATAGTTCTAGGCTTGAATCCAATGCAAGCAGCCATGTAGGGACCTTGACCAAGTCCTTCATTCGCAATGGCTTGTGAGCTTCAGCATGAAACTCCGATGCAGTGTCTGTGCTGTAGTCAAACACCACATAAATCAACCCCAAATACCACATAAATCAACTCCAAACACCACATAAATCAACTCCAAACACCACATAAATCAAACCCAAATACCACATAAATCAACTCCAAACACCACATAAATCAACTCCAAACACCACATAAATCAACCCCAAATACCACATAAATCAACTCCAAACACCACATAAATCAACTCCAAACACCACATAAATCAACTCCAAACACCACATAAATCAACTCCAAACACCACATAAATCAACCCCAAACACCACATAAATCAACTCCAAACACCACATAAATCAACCCCAAACACCACATAAATCAACCCCAAACACCACATAAATCAACTCCAAACACCACATAAATCAACTCCAAACACCACATAAATCAACCCCAAACACCACATAAATCAACCCCAAACACCACATAAATCAACTCCAAACACCACATAAATCAACTCCAAACACCACATAAATCAACTCCAAACACCACATAAATCAACTCCAAACACCACATAAATCAACCCCAAATACCACATAAATCAACTCCAAACACCACATAAATCAACTCCAAACACCACATAAATCAACTCCAAACACCACATAAATCAACCCCAAATACCACATAAATCAACTCCAAACACCACATAAATCAACCCCAAACACCACATAAATCAACTCCAAACACCACATAAATCAACCCCAAACACCACATAAATCAACTCCAAACACCACATAAATCAACTCCAAACACCACATAAATCAACTCCAAACACCACATAAATCAACTCCAAACACCACATAAATCAACTCCAAACACCACATAAATCAACCCCAAATACCACATAAATCAACTCCAAACACCACATAAATCAACTCCAAACACCACATAAATCAACTCCAAACACCACATAAATCAACCCCAAATACCACATAAATCAACTCCAAACACCACATAAATCAACCCCAAACACCACATAAATCAACTCCAAACACCACATAAATCAACCCCAAACACCACATAAATCAACTCCAAACACCACATAAATCAACTCCAAACACCACATAAATCAACCCCAAACACCACATAAATCAACTCCAAACACCACATAAATCAAACCCAAACACCACATAAATCAACCCCAAACACCACATAAATCAACCCCAAACACCACATAAATCAACTCCAAACACCACATAAATCAACCCCAAACACCACATAAATCAACCCCAAACACCACATAAATCAACCCCAAACACCACATAAATCAACCCCAAACACCACATAAATCAACTCCAAACACCACATAAATCAACTCCAAACACCACATAAATCAACCCCAAACACCACATAAATCAACTCCAAACACCACATAAATCAACCCCAAACACCACATAAATCAACTCCAAACACCACATAAATCAACCCCAAACACCACATAAATCAACCCCAAACACCACATAAATCAACTCCAAACACCACATAAATCAACCCCAAACACCACATAAATCAACCCCAAACACCACATAAATCAACCCCAAACACCACATAAATCAACTCCAAACACCACATAAATCAACCCCAAATACCACATAAATCAACCCCAAACACCACATAAATCAACCCCAAACACCACATAAATCAACCTCTACCCAGTTATTCTTTTACATTATTCTCAATTTCTCATACTGCCCGACGACGGTTCAATATTTATATCGGCAGAGGTTAAGAACGGCTTGGTAGCACACAAACAGTACGGCCATCACTGATACAGAAAGAATAGAGCGGCTGCACTTACGGCAATCAATAGCCAAATGTTTCCGCGAAAGTAAGTAAGTCAATCATTGATCAGAATAATAATATTTTCATTATTGAACAATACACGGCCAACAGACCGCAAACTTCTTGGTGGTGAGCAGGGCTGTACTCAAGGGTATATGCGGGTATACGGCGTATACTCACCTCCGGAAAAAAATGACAGCGTATACTCACCTAAAAAACGAGAGTACACACGGGTATACAGCGCGTATACCCACCTCAGTAAAACCAAGTCAAACACGGCGGCAGCGTGTACTCACCTCAAAAGTTCTGAGTACAGCACTGGTGGTGAGTATTACAAAACAATCATAGACAATTCATGCAGTGCATTATACAGGCAGCAATAAGGCAACTTAAAGAATAAGAATAATAATAACGACAATTTATTATGCGCTGTAATAGCCTATAGCACATGCGATTACAAGGGCGCCTCAACAAACTAAGCACACAAGCCACGTATACGGCGCAAAAAGTGCCTACATGGCAGAAAAATAATCTTTTATGGGCCATCTATAATTATATTACGTACCCAGAGAAATTGTAATTTCAACCGATCCCCTCATACGCACGGTCGTACATTAATGTTCACACCCACCTATGGTACCCACTACTACTTACAAATAACCTTTTCTACCCCAACCACCCCATACAACGGATATTTAGCCAAAGTCATCTACGGAATATATATGCCATACTTTATCGTAGGCTACTATTTTTCTTCTAATTAAACAATGATTGGCTTACTTACTTTCGCGGAAACTTTGGGCTATTGATCGCCGAATGTGAGACCGCTCTATTCTGCCTATATCTGTGACGGCCATACTGTTTACGTACTACCGAGCCGTTCTTAACCTCTACCTTTATATCTGCCTTTCAATAAATAGAATATAGTGATAACTATTATCGGTAACCTGTAACTCTTGGAGTCGTTTGCCGACTTATCTGGTTCTTCATCGTCCTTTTCTGGTGTTTCGCCGGCCGTGTCTTCTGGCACGAGGTTGTGACTCTTGGAGTCGTTTGCCGACTTATCTTGCATGTCGCAGTAACTTTTGGAGTCGTTTGCCGACGTATCTGGCACTTCGTGATCGGGATTATCCATGGCAAATAGCAGGATGGGCAGCACGCCGACTAAATATGCCAAGCCCACCGGCTAACTAGAGTATTTGAAGTTCGTGCGGTCACTTATTACCAAACGAGCGAAGGTTTGAATGATTTGTTAATTAAATTTGACTGAATTAGAAGGCCGCAATGAATTAAAATCCTCTCCGTTCAGAACTTCTCGCTTTCTGACGTCATGATCTAATATTTATTTTATTGGCTGTGTGGTTTGAAGTACATATCACAGGTAGATTATGGCGCCATGGCTATCGAATGACGTCACACATTTTAACTACGAATGGTGGCGGCGCTGCAGTATTTTAGGCCTAATAATAGACCAACAGTCAAAATAATACCAATCTTTGATAATACCACAGTATAAATAATCAACAGTAGGTCTATAGGCCAGTCAAAAATACGGGAAATTCATCATGAACCCGGACATTTACTATGGCAGACCTTTTTTGGCAGAATATTGTACGTAAATACCCTACTAAACTACAGTAAAAATGCGAATAAATTCAAACATGGGGAAATATGTTTAAATCGTGAATTAGTGTGATGGAAATTATGACTGTGCGTATAGCGTTTCGCTTAGTCATCGCCTATGCATTATGAGCGTGGCCTTAAGTGCGGGGTAGTTATCGACCACACGCTGCAGAGTTATTGCATAAAATTTTTATATTTTTTCTCCAAGATCGACATTTACATTGTTCAGATAATAAATATATTAAACGATATTTAATTTTTTATCGGAAATTTTTAATGTGTTTCCAGCAGATAAATCGTATTTCCGCCAGTCCTTGAAATGTAAACAAACTCGTATAGGCATAGCTGTTGGTTGTCTGCTCAAAACTAAATAAAATATTTAAATTATTTCCCCATATCGCATTTTGTTAGCATTTCTACCACATATTCTTTAGTCCATTTAGAAACTTTTCGGGCAAAAATTTGCTTGCCATAGTAAATGTCCGGGTTTAAGACTTAATTGACCGGCCTACTACTCACATTGCTGCCTATTGACAACTTGTTTCTTTGGTCACGTGGTTAGCCTCCATTTTGGTAGCAATACACCAGCATAGACATCACATATGTTGCTATCAATAGTAAATGTAAGATGTCTATGCACAAGCGTACGACAAAAGCTGGCTTATGCACAAAATTGTAATATATTGTTAATTTTCTTAATCTTCTCACTGTTGTCGTAGCATTTCCAACTTAGTAGCATTCCGATACAGTCTGATGCGATGGAGTTAGGTGCATCGGTGCCTAAGCGACTTAAGCGAACTAGCAGTAGTTATTGTGCGGCTGCCTACTGCAACAATTCAAAAGCGAAACGACGTGATCTGAGTTTCTTCAGGTTTCCTAAAGACTTTGATCGGTGAGTGACATTCTGAAATGGACCTAACTGAAGAGAACAATTACAGTGGTTATAACGTGGTATCCCGGGGTTCGGGTCACAGCTTTTTTTCTTGCATTTACTATAGCGCCCCTTAATTTAAAGCTCTCTAACCAATGTAATGATTACTTTGCATACTTTACTGTCTTCAACCACATAGATAACCACTTCTATGTTTGATATACTGAAGTACTCTTTACTAGACTGACACTGTTGTTAATGCAGCCTGTCATAGGTGCTCATTGGTGATGAGATGCAGTTCTGCTGTCATTATTTTGTTGCTGTTTCTAATAATAATATTATTACATTGTCATTATTATCATTATTTTTATTTGTTATTTTGTTTTATATTATTATTATTAATAGTATTATTAATACAAGTATTATTGTTATTATTATAATTAATATATTATTTTTAGTATAAATTGCGTTATATGTCCGTAAAAAGCACAGTCTTCAAGCAGCGTAGAGATGCAGGTAAAATCTGTTCCTGAATCCTGGGTGTATTGGTCATTCCATTGTGATGGACCCACAATAGTGAAAGCCCGATACACTGGCATAGTCCTTGCTGTCTTCAAACAAATACTAAATTTGCTGGACACTTTAATTTATCACTGAGTTAATTTTTTTATAAATTTTTTGCAATTTGTTATTTGATTTTCAGTGCCAAAAGATGGGCAATTAATGTACGTCGTGCTGAACTTGTTCACCGAACATCCGAATATTTGCACAGGAATTGTACAGTTTGTTCGGAGCACTTTGAATCAATCATGTTTTTGAATGATCTAAGGAATCGGCTACACAGTCATGCCATACCAACACTAGTGAACGTCAGCAATCCGCCAGAAACTGTGACTACTTCAAGTCCGCTTCTAAGTCGACAACAAGGGGTTGCAGCAGTCGAATGTCAACCTTCTAGGAAGCGAAAGAAGATTATGGATATTACAAATCAGTACAGACCCGGTTCATCGGCTTCCATTTCTACTGTTGCACACAAGTTTGTTCAGATTTTACCATGTCCAATGTCAGAACACAATTACTGCACTTCTCGAGAGAACGACAAACTGGAAGACGCGCTGCTTCACACAACTGAACCATTTGTGACATCCATGGATATTACAAATCAGTACAGATCCGGTTCATCGGCTTCCATTTCTACTGTTGCACACAAGTTTGTTCAGAGTTTCCCATGTACAGCAACCCGACCCAATTACTGTGCGTATCAAGAAAATGACGAACTGGAAGACGCGCTGCTTCACACAACTGAACCATTTGTGACATCCATGGATATTACAAATCAGTACAGACCCGGTTCATCGGCTTCCATTTCTACTGTTGCACACAAGTTAGTTCAGATTTTACCATGTCCAATGTCAGAACACAATTACTGCACTTCTCGAGAGAACGACAAACTGGAAGACGCGCTGCTTCACACAACTGAACCATTTGTGACATCCATGGATATTACAAATCAGTACAGACCCGGTTCATCGGCTTCCATTTCTACTGTTGCACACAAGTTTGTTCAGAGTTTCCCATGTACAGCAACCCGACCCAATTACTGTGCGTATCAAGAAAATGATGAACTGGAAGACGTGCTGCTTCACACAACTGAACCATTTGTGACATCCATGGATATTACAAATGAGCACAGACCTGGTTCATCGGCTTCCGTTTCTCATGTTTCGCACAAGTTGGTGCAGACACCTAAAGTACTTTCATCGAAATCGCCTCGAAAAACAGTGCTGAGAAAGAAGATACATAGTCTGCGAGTTCTTGTTAGTCGTCTAAAGAAAAGACTAGAAGTCGCTAAAAATCACATGTTTCTATTAAGGATTTACTATATGTTAAAGTTTCGAAATCAGATCTTTGTGGAAGAGAACGGAAGAAAAAAATCTAAGAAAATCAAGAAATTGGAAAAGTTCAAAAATGTTTAGCATTTTTCGTGTGATAATGCATGAAGATCTTATATACTACATAACATCATATGCATCTATTACATGCATGTACTTCTGAAGAAATTAAAAACCATTAATATAATGATGTCTGTAATATATTAAAGAGGCTTTTATGGATAGTTTTTGTACATGGGTGCCCGCAGAAATTTTTGCGGAGGGGGGGGCAAAATTTTTAAGATGGTCACGGTTAAATTTCTTAGTCCTTGAGCTTAAAAATTGCAAAGCTGGAAACTGAGAAACACGGGTATTTTTCAAAGAGGTTTCTTAATGCATATGTCTCAGTTTCATTTTGCGTAGGCCTATCATTTTAATGAACAGTTTTCTTAGTGCGAAGAAATTTATTAAAAATCAAAAGTAGAATGTTAGAAATAGGTTTTTGAAGGGGCGCTATATAATGAATGAATGAATATATTAACGAAAAACAGGTAATCAGTTTTAAAGGGGCAAGCACTCCATCAAGTTACTTCTATATTTTAATCGTAATTTATAAATTTCTAAAGTGCCACTACAAAGTCAATTGTAGGGCACAAGCTTATTTAGAAGCTCTACATCGAGTCAGGTTTCTTAATGCATATGTTTCAGTTTCATTTAAAAAAATCAAAGGTAGAATATTAGAAAGTAGGTTTTTTTACATTGATGGTTATTTGTAGAATTGATAAGAGTTCTGTCTTTGTTGCAAACATATATCTATGATGGAAATATGATTAGAGCAGTGTCTTTGTTGCAAACATATATCTATGATGGAAATATTCCAGAATATGTAAATATAACTTTGAATTAAATGCATCATTTGTAGAATTGATAGAGTTGTGTCTTTGTTGCAAACATATATCTATGATGGAAATATTCCAGAATATGTAAATATAACTTTGAATTAAATGCATCATTTGTAGAATTGATAGAGTTGTGTCTTTGTTGCAAACATATATCTGTGATGGAAATATAATTAGAAAATTTTGTGTCTTTGTTGCAAACATATATCTATGATGGAAATGTTCCAGAATATGTGAATATAACTTTGAATTAAATGCATCATTTGTAGAATTGATAGAGTTGTGTCTTTGTTGCAAACATATATCTGTGATGGAAATATGATTAGAGCAGTGTCTTTGTTGCAAACATATATCTATGATGGAAATATTCCAGAATATGTAAATATAACTTTGAATTAAATGAAACGCAAGAAGAAACAAACAAAACAGCTTTTATTACGAGCGATGTCCTACATTGGCTTCCAGTTCAGTCACGCATCCACTTCAGGGTTGCTTCTTTTGCTTGGCGCTGTTCTTGGGCACAGCACCACCTTATCTCTGTGAGTCGGGAGCGCCTCTGAGTAGAGTCCTTGAAGGGGCGCTATATAAATTGCATAGATAGATAGATAGAGTAAGGTGGAGAAACTGCATTACTCGATGTGCAGATCTGCACAGTAAGGACTATGGTCTAAGGCAGCGGTTCCCAACCCCTAGCTTCGCATATCTTGGCCCTACATGTTGGAACCGCCTTCCTCACAAGCTACGTTCTGAGCTTCTTGGCCTTTCTCTTCCCCGGTTTCGTAAGCGCCTGAAGACTATACTGTTTGTTAGCGGGAGCACTAGCTTGGGTCGGGAGCGCCACTGAATCTGGAGCGGCGCTATATAGATGTTCAATTACGATTATGTACTTAGATTATGTAGGTCGTTAACGTAAAAAATTGCAAAGACCCTGCGATGGAGCCACAGTATAAATAAAAATACTGTGACGGAGCTTTAACAACGATAAAAACACGCTTATTTGATGGCACAGAAAAACAAAAATCGCTTAGCTATAAAAGCAAATGTTAGAATCCTTAGAGTATATATTGTCGCAGTTATGCGCACAACAGGATACCACAATAATTATTATAAAAGTTTACACAATCGTACTATAACACAGAACTTTTCTGTCAAATGTATGACGGCTGCCGGAAACCGAAAGTTCTCAAGTTCGTACCATAGAATCGGAAGTAAATGTAATATGCCTATGGCGTGTATTGCTGCGAAAATGGCGGATGACAGTGGGCGGGGTGCAACATTTATTTTCACGCGCCGACTGCGTAATATGAATATTCATGAGAGCTATTCAGGATATGACGTCACTGCACTTATGAATATTTATAAAGTGTCACGAGTAAATAATTAGCGCGTAGCCTACGATAAACATTGATCGCCTGCAATAATACAAACATTTATCGCAGCGCAGACAGTTCTGAAAATGTAATCTGTTAGGAATGTTAGGAATGTCGAAATTTTCGTTCAACGTTTGTCCGGACTGCTTAGAAAAAAAGAACACACGTCTCTAAATACCATTTTGCAGGTACTATTGGATATTCTAGGAATTATTAGTCCGTTTAGTAAGGTTGCTGTAATGTAAAACATCATCGTCATCATCAATGTCTAATCTGTTGGTTGCATGTATCATGGTCTTGGTGATCAATAAATATATTGATTGATTGATAATGCTTAATTATTAATACATTGCCATTGTGGCTAATAGGCTATTATTTACTTGGGTTAATGTGCATTTTAGCGGCGTAAGTTGTTCCCTCGTTGCAACATTATTTTTAATCTATGCATCTTCACATTTGCAAGCATTATTCTCATAATTTCTCCTTCTCTTTACACAGTAATGATTTTCCTATACAGGTTCATTTGTGCTTTTCTATTACCCTACTCATGGTCAGACTGAAGTTGGTGTTCTTTTACATTTTTCTCACTTAAGGTCTTTGCTTAAGGCTTCTGTCATGTTCAATTATTTGTCTCCAAAGATGAATATAAGCTCCCTTTCAGCGGAGTAGGCCTGTTGCTCCCAATCACTCATTGCGATAATTTTATTATCTCTTGTGACAGTTCATTTTGTTAAGATTTATTGGTTCACAAAGCTTAATTTCTTTAAAAATTACTGCATAACTCAATGAACTATGCATAAACTTGTTAGCATAATTATTATATTGTCATATCCTGTACATAATATGATTTAATATTACAATTTTATTATTATTATTATTATTATTATCATTATTGCATTGTATCCCTATTACTTTCAGTTATGTTCTAATTAATTAAGTATTAATTAAGTCTTAGTTAAGTATTAATACTGACTTGCACTAAAATAGTCTTGGAGCTAGGGGTCAGGGTTATATAAGCTGTTAGCTTTTTCCTGATTCCTTTTGCACTATGTTTTTTGAGGCTTGTTTATACTATTTGACTTGTGTGTGTCTGCAATAAACAAGTTCATTCATTCATTCATTCATTCATTGTTAGGAACAATAACTTTGATTTTATTTGACCGAACTGCAATTCTTAAATTAAGTGTCAGTGCATTTTTTGTGAACTTCTGGTTCTCAGGATTGGATACCACAGAATTACTGCTATGTGGTGTGTGCAATGGATGGTCTGGCAGTCACACTAACTACAGTTACAGAGGTCGAAGTCTGGTTGTCGGAATTTCACAGCCGATCACAAATGACATTCAGAGTGGAACGGAATCGTCTGAGAGCAAATCCAAAGGACAACCTATTCAACTGTGAGTACAGATGTATGCACAAGACTCGAAGCACTGCCACATCACGGACAAAGCATGTGCACATCCAGGAACACTGGCTGCTCAGCTACTATGAAGCTGCTGCTCAAGAAGACGATATTTGGTTGTGAAAGTGGTGGGAATGCACGCAAATCGCGATCATCAAATCCTCACATTCCCAGTTACCCATTCCGGATCATCCTCAATCACAATCACCCAATTGCTGCCGGAGATGTTCTTCGTCATCGTGATGTCGGGCCTGAGGCACGTGAGAAGATAACACACCTGCTCCACATGAACCACTCTCCATCTGCAGCTCTTGATATCTTGAAGGAAGACCTGCAAACTGAACATCATGACGACTACATTATTTACGCTGGAGACCGGTACCATTGTCCAGATCCTCAATGGTGCTAAAAGCTCTACTATAAGTTGTTTGAGAAGGAATATGGACCCTCTTCCGGCACTCTGGAAATTGATCAACTGCAGCGTCTTGTTGAGAAATACAACACCGAGCTCAGTAATCGGGAGTCAACAGATCCATTCCACACTGCCAACGAGAGGTATCTGGAGATGGATGTGGATGGCGGCGATGTGATAGTAGTGATATGCACTCCGTTGATGAAGCGAGTTCATCATTACATCACACACAGTGGTGAATTGGTGTTCATAGATGCCGGTGGGAATATGGACAGGCACAACATGCGCGTATTCCTTCTGATGACATATTCTGTTGCTGGTGGCCTGCCACTCAGAGTTCTCATCACAACGAATGAGCAGGCTGCAACAATAACACGAGCTCTGCACCTCTACAACAAACTCCTGGACAGTGCATGCTTCTTTCGCCGAGGATTTTCTGGACCAATGCTTTTCATGACCGATGATTCGGCTGCTGAGCGTGCCACACTCCAAAACGTGTATCCGGAATCGACTCGTCTGTTTTGCATTTTCCACGTTCTTCAGGCGTTTAACGGTTTTGGCGTTTTCTGTGGGATGCACATTCTGCAGTACCAAAAAATGATCGACCATATCTTTTTGGCATTGCGAAGTCAATGGTTTATGCCGACAGCGAAGTCTCCCTGAAGACTAAATACGACGAGGCTATGGCAGATGAATTGGTTGTTGCTCACCCAGCAGCATGCAGACGACTCCAGGCACTGTTCAGTAGGCGTGCAGAATGGGCAACCTGCTGCAGAAGCGATTTCCCAACACGTGACAACAACACCAACAACTACTGCGAACGAGCCATGCGAGTGCTGAAAGACAGTGTACTTCCCCGTACAAAGGCTTACAATGTCCCACAGCTGGTTGACTTTATCGTCACACGTTTTGAGGACTACTATCAGCGTCGTTTGCAGGACATCGCAAACAATCGTCTGGAAAATTTTCATCTTTCAGGATTTCTGCCCACCGCATCCAAAATTGCTACTGCCAAGATTGCTTCACTGTCAGCGTCCTTGTATGAGGTACCAAGTGAAACAAGGCCAGACAGCAGTTACATTGTGGACATGCATCTCGGATCATGCACATGTAAGCGAGGCAGTACAGGAGGACCATGCAAGCATCAGTCGGCTGTCATGATGACATTCAAGGAACGATGCAACAATTTCTTACCTGTGAATGACCCCACAACACGACAGCTGCTCTATGCCATTGCAACGGGAAATTCGTCACTGCCGATTGACTGGTTTCAAAAGACATGCCACAAAATAACTGTTCATGCCAGTCCCAAGTCGTGAGAACCAGTATATTTTACCTATCTAGCTCGAGTTGTCTGTTCAATTAAGCTCTTTCTCCAGGCAGATGGTAATGGAATCCACTGATTTGTGTTAGGGTATCATTATTTCCAGAACATATGTCTGTTTCTAATAGTTTTCTTTGTTGTCTTTTTAATCTCACAGTGTAGGATTTGATATCTCACAGTGTAGGATTTGATAACATTTCGATATCAACTTTTATGGTATCCAGCTACAGACCAATTTCAATATCTCCTTTTGCCAAGATATTGGAAAAATTGTTTATAATAGGCTCCTTGGTTTTGTAACTCAAAATGATTTGCTTGTGGATAGCCAAATATTTTATGACTGTGGCTCAATTTCACTCGTTTAATATTCATGGATCGAGTAAATATGTTGTTCCTCTTGCCCGTACCACCTGTCGCTTTAAGAACTTCCGAATCCTAGGTCCTCGTTTATGGAACTCAGTGTCAGATGATGTGAAGAGGGAATGTAGTGTATGTACCTTCAAGAAAAAAGTTTAAAAGACTCTGTTTTCAAACTATTGCTAATGTTAGATTTTTAAATTAACTTGCACTAAAAATATTCCTACTGCACTCTGTTTATTGAGTCACATTTATACTGTTTGACTTGTGTGTGTGGGTGTGTGTGTGTAATAAATAAAGAAAATGTAAAAAAATTAATATTTAAGAAGCAATGAAGCATTTGAAGTGAAAGGTATAAGAAAAATCCTCGGAATATCATGGACTGAGAAGGAAACAAATGAATGGGTTCTGGAGATGGCTGGCGTAGAAAGAAGTCTACTGGAGTCAATTAAAGGAAGGAAGTTGTCATACTTCGGGCACATCATGAGGAAACATGGAGACTGCTTAGAGTAGGAGATTATGCAAGGAACGGTTCCGGGAGCAAGATCAAGGGGTAGACCTAGGAAGAGGTGGTGGGACAACATGTGTGAATGGACGGGATTATCAACAGAGCAATTGTTGAGAGCAACCGAAGACAGGAGAGGATGGAGAAGAATTGTCCAAAATGCGACCAACCCTCGTGTCGAGGAAGGTTGAAGGCAAGGCAATGAAGCATGCAAGCCAGGAATTCTGAGCATGGATATTATGTGTTGCAAGTTTTATGAAGTGTTGGCTGCTCTGACAATGCATCTGTTTGTCTGCATGTAATCGTATGTTTTCCATCTTTTGCTTTTATGTGAAGTGAAAGACATCATAATCAGTTAAATGCATTGAATTTAATCATCACAAAAAATTACATCATTTGTTAACTGTTATTTTATGTCATTGACATTCCTCTAAAAAAGTTTCAACTGGAATTCTATCTCATATCCAGAAGAATTCGCAGCCTTCATGAGCTCACACTATTTGCTTATAGTTTGCCCCGACACTTTAAGTGACTTCAACGCCTTTGCCTACTAAAGTTACTTGCCTCAATTGCAAACTAGCCTTTGTTAGAATGAGTTGTTATATTACGCAATAGTATATTTCTTGGTAATTGGGTAGTTTAACGTCCCAAATTATTCAGGTTATTGGCGAGGCTTGGAATTTCTCGTCAATCCAGCTTCTATTTTATCAAAACTGGAACCTTCATCCAGCTTCCATTTCTTTATCATTCTTTTCATAAATCCAGCTTCTAGTTTTTAGATCTATAAAAATATTCATCCAGCTTCCACTTCTCTATCGTGCTATTCGTGAATACAGAGCTCTTCTATTTCAGATTGATGAAAACTTGTATCCAGCTTCTATTTCAACTACTAATACAGAACCTTGATCCAGCTTCCATCTTTGAAGCGT
The DNA here is from genome assembly GCA_949752735.1 of Lumbricus terrestris. NCBI lineage: Eukaryota > Metazoa > Annelida > Clitellata > Crassiclitellata > Lumbricidae > Lumbricus > Lumbricus terrestris. The sequence continues at coordinate 29,926,939 of OX457053.1, forward strand.
TCTTTTCATCATTTTAGCCATAAGAAATCCTCATCCAGCTTCCATTTCTACGCGATAGTTACCCTGTTTGAGACTTCCTTGAGGTTTTCAAGCACACGTTTTATGATTTCCTCAATTAAATATGTGTTATTGTATATGTCTTTCAGTTATTGTTGCAAAGAAATGGTCAAAATAATTTGGGACGCTAAACTACCCAATTACCTATTTCTTAACCAACTGAGTTGACCAAAGACTGGGTGACGATGAGTGGTAAATGTGCTGGAGACGGTAGCATATTGAATTTCAAGGGCCACCTCTAAATGTTAAACAATTCAAAAAATCTCATCACATTTTCAATAACTGGCATAGATTAAAAGGGGCCAGCCTAATTTTCATGACTTCTTTGGTTGTGTACTAAGGACCACCCTAGCGCATATAACTACAGGTTGGTCTTAGTGTTCCACCTCTTCTTTGGTTTCACTCATATCTTTCTGATCATACCCAAATGGTTATTTTAGGTGACGCTCACAGTCACTCTTCATGGGCTCCTGTGTAGTAATAATAAGTAAGTAAGTATAATTGCTGTTTTAAAGAAGAAGAAAATTCCGTCATTTGGAGGTGTGCACTTATCCACTGACGCTATGTATCAATACGTTTATATATTCAACGTTCTTTTCTTACTAACCTGTGTACACTTGATTGAATGAGGTAAAACGCGCCGTCCGTTTGAACTACAGCGCAATAACAATACTACGCTCTTACTTTTTACACCCCTTACCTCCGATAAACTCGACAGTGCTAAGTTGCAATCATGAATATTCATATTACGCAGTCAGCGCGTGAAAATAAATGTTGCGGGCGGGGTCAACCTCACTTTCAAATTTCGTCACTTATTCTGACGACAGCGAGGTTCGAAGTAGACCTACTGTTGATTATTTATACTGTGATAATACTAATAACAATAATAGTAAAAATAATGATAGAATAATAATAATAGGCCTAATAGCGATTTTAATAGACCTAATGATGATGCCAATGATGATAATGGTAAGTCGCAGGTGTCTCTTCTGACGCAGCTTTTTATTTTATTTTTTACTAGCTGGGGCACCCGGCGTTGCCCGGGAAAGTTAGGATACGACCCGCTCCAGGCCACAACTACACTCCACCCCATCCCACCCCACCTCACAACACCCCACCACTCTCCGGCCTCCACTGGTACGCCATCCGTGAAATTTGGGTTTTCGGAAAAATTACCCCCACCCCAAATGTGCCCAATACCCCATACCCCAACACCCCTCCCCAACCTCACGCTACACCCACTCCCCACCCCTCCCAACCCCACCTTCCACCCCACCCCACTCCCTCCCCACCCACCACCAACCCGCCACCCCACCCCTCCAAACCCCACCCTTCACTTCCCACCCACCCATCTCCACCCACACCCCACCCCTAACCCCCACCCGCCACCCCCGACCACACCGCACCACACTACACTCCGACCACCACAATTTCGCCACCCGAGAAATTTGGGTTTTCGGAAAAATTCACCCACCCCCCATTACCAATCCCCATACCCCACACCCCTCCCTATTCCCTCCCTAAACATCACTTCCAGCCCTCCCCCACTCCCCACCCCTCCCCATTCCACCCCCAACTCACACACACTCCCCACCCCACTCCCCCCACCCACCACCCACCCACTCCACCCCACCTCGCCCCACCCCACCCCATCCCCAAACCCCACCCCCCTCCACCCTTATCCCCAACCGCCACCCCGACCCATCCGCACCACACTACACTACGACCTGCACAGGTACGCGACCCGTGAAATTTGTGTATTCGGAAAATTCCCCACACCCCATCCCCAATTCTCCATACCCCACACCCGGCCCTCCCTATCCCCTCCCCAAACCTCACCCCCCAGCCCACCCCCACTCTCCACCCACCCCACTCTCACACACTCCCCACCCACACTCCCTCACCACCCACCACCACCCACCCACCACCCCCACCCCCGCCTTCGCCCCACCCCATCCCCAAACCCCACCCCATCCCCAAAGCCCACCCCACCTTCCACTCCCCTCACCACATCCCCCACCTCACCCCAATACTCCACCCCAACCCAATCCATCCCCTCCCCCACCCATCATCCCCAACCGCCACCTTCGACCCCACCGCACCACACTACACTCCGACCTGCGCAGGTACGCGACCCGTGAAATTTGTGTATTCGGAAAATTCCCCACACCACCATCCCCACCCCATCCAACCCCACCCACCCCACCACAATCCGACCACGACCGGTACGCCACCCGCGAAATTTCGGTTTTCGGAAAAAATTTCTCCCCACCCCCCCCCCCCATCCTCACCCATATCCCACCCGGCCCCTGCGGGCCGAGGTGTGAGCTGAGTAGAGGCGAGGTGATCCGCGTAAAAATCTGTCTAACTGTGAAACTATGGCTAGGCAATGGAAATTTATGGCGAAAATTAGGGTTTTCGCAACCACCCACCGTGGTCCCCATGGTGATAGAGATTCGGCAACCACTCCACCGGGTGGATCTGATTGTCCCCTGTCTAGGTACAAAGTTTCAGAAGAATTGCTGAAAAAGTGAGAATTTTGGGGGGTTTCCCCACCATGGCCCCCATGGAGGTAGAGAATCGCCAACCCCTCGTTGGGGTGTCTCATGCCGAGACCTACACAGTAGTGAAGGTTTGGAATTAAAAGTTCAGAAACTGTGGAAATGCATCCCGGTTAGACAGACAGACAGACAGACAGACAGACAGACAGGCAGACAGACAGACAGAAAGACAGACAGACAGACAGACAGTCGTTGGGCGCTACGTGAAGCGACAGACAGACAGACAGACAGATTTAAAAACGCGACGCAACAACAAGTAACAAAAAACCAATCTATAATTATTCTGGCCAATATCTTGGCCAAAAGTCAGAATATCGAAATGAAATTTGGCAGGCTTAAAGACAATTCATATCTGCAAATGGCGATCAGATTACATCATAGGTGCAATCACGTCATAAAAGTTGGGGGACCATAATAATAAAGGGGTCGGTTGCGAAACGGCCGGTGTGGCATGAAATCTTGTCCGGCATGAAATAATGTCAGGAATGCCTTGTCATTGGTTCACGTGACCGATGACATCAGATAGCAACTGTCAAGCTACAGTATTAATAGCACCATGAGATCTTGTCCGGGGAAGACACAAAATAGACAAGATAATTATTCAGCCTACCAAGACCAATGATACGAGGCGTAGCCTAGCTGGCCTAACTATAATATTATTAAAACTAAGGCCTAAATGTCGAAAACCTGTATCACCCAAAATTATGGGTTCTAAGTAAAATTAGCTTTTCCTAAACTTGGAAGAAATAGATTCTACTTTAACGGCTAATTGAAAGTGATTGTGTATGAAGTTAGAAAATGAGTGGGCTATAATCACACTTCAAAAAGATAGCCTAGGCTAACAGGGCCTATCTCGAGATCTGTTATACGTTGTATCCTATCAACAGGGCGAATTTCAAAAGGGCGCAATCAAAAGGACGCAATCAAATGGACGAAAATCAAGAGAGCGGATCTGCTTTTAGATCGCACGATCAATAGAGCGAAAAGACAAATATTGTAAGAGTGATCAAAAGGGCGCAATCAACGGGGCGTAAACGAATACAATGAAAAGGCAGTCAAAGGGCGCGTTTTAAAAGACCGAAGGGAACTGAAGAGGGTAAATAAATATTATTATTATTATTACATAAATTTATTACGCGCGCAAGGTCACACCAAAGTGTGAATCTGAGGCGCGGATAGTTAGCCGCCAGAGGAAGATGCAGTTAAAGGTCCATGTGCTTGAAAGCCAGCGAGAAGTAGTGAGTTTTGAGCCGTTTTTTGAAGGTAGGGAGTGAATTTGAGCAACGAAGAGAGAGTGGAAGTAGATTCCATTCTTTGGGAGCAGAGGCATGGAATGCACGCGAGCCCATAACAGTTCTGCATCGAGGTTCAACTAAAAGACCCATGTTTGATGATCGCAGGCAACGAGGAGGAATATAAGGAGTAAGCAGTGACTGAAGGTAGGGAGGTGTTCCGGTAGAGAGGGATTTGTAGGTTCAACAGGCCAATTTAAATTTAATCCTAAACTCGACAGGAAGCCAATGCAGCTGATGAAGTAAAACTGAGGAACTTGATCGTAGTGGGACACGCAACACAACCCGAGCTAAAGAATTTTGGATGCGTTGCAGCCTATGTAGCTCATAGTCTGAAATGCCAACAAAAATCGTATTAGCATAATCAAGGCGAGAGGAGACAAGGGCGCAAGCTAAAGTCTTCGACATATCCTTAGTCAGAGCCGACCTAATGTGGTGTATTGCCCTTATGTGATAAAAGCAAGATCTACAAAGGTTAGTTACATGCATCCGAAAAGTAAGCATACTGTCCAGGGTAACCCCAAGAGTTTTAACAGAATCTGATAACGGTACTGCGGAGCCTGCGAGGTCGATGCTGGAAAGTGAAGGAAAAGAACGCAAGCGTTGTCGTGACCCGAACAAAATTGCCTCAGACTTGTTTGGGTTTATAGCCAAACCATTAAAACAGAACCAGGCATATAAAGATGGCAGGCACTCCTCAAGTTTAAGTTTACCGGACTGATCAGTGTGTGACAGAGCAATATAGAGCTGAGTGTCGTCCGCGTACTGCTGTAATTGGACACCAAAATGATTAGCTATGCGATTAATTGGGGAGGTAAAGACGGTGAATAATAGAGGACCAAGGACAGATCCCTGTGGAATTCCAGCAGTGCAAACAGTGGGTTCAGACCGAGCGGTACCCATGCCCACCTGCTGATTCCTGTTACCCAGATAAGACGCTAACCAGTTTAAAGCAGTACCAGAGACACCGAAGCTTTTCGTGAGTCTAGAAAGAAGTAATTGATGGTCTACGGTATCGAAAGCTGCGCTGAGGTCAAGCAGGGGCTTCTATCCCTATACATGGCGGGCGCAGCTTGCGCCCAGTGAAAAATAGGGGGGATCAGAAGACAGCCAAAATTCACGTCGGTTGGGGGAGGGGAAAGTCGGACATCGAGGGCAGCGTTCAATCTAGGCATCACTAGGAGGAAGATCCTCCCAGAAAATACTTCCCTTCCATATAAATTTGGACAAAATGGTAGGCCTAATAGTTTTTAGCAAAATGTATGCACACTTTATTATACTTTGAGTTTTTAGTTAGGTTACTCTATGCATTTTTGAATTACATGAACTGCTATAACAGCTATGATATACCATAATAAAAATTTCCTATTACATGATTATAGTTATGTTTTTACTATTTTAATATAATTTTTAATAAATGATACAATCATATTAAAATTGAAAAAAATATTAATACAAATAGCCTACTATTTTGCACAAATAAATGGCTTCATGGGCGGAGTTTATCAGGGGTTAAGGGGGGCTAAGCCCCCCAAGAAGACCCAGATTCATTTTTTAACCGTGTAAATGGTATCTTTTCCCGGGCTTAGCCCCCCAAGAAGGCTTTAGCCCCTCCAAGAATGGAAACCAAACTCCGCCCATGAATGGCTTCTCTCCAATGTTATCTTTCAAATTTCAGACAGTCAAATTTGGTCCTTGAACACTTAGTAAAGGACATCATTATTACGTGGGCTTACAATGTAGGACCTATACATTGTATTTTATTGTATTGCATTGTGCTCTACAAATTTGTGTAACACCTCTCGAGCGCATACTGACAGTGCCGGATTAACTTTTTAGAGGCCTGGCGCAAACAATGCAACAAAACTAAAGTAGGCCCTCTATCCAATCAAATTATCAAAAAATGGGGGGAAATTAATTATATAGAAAAACATACTTTAATAATTTATGAACACAAAATGAAGCTGTGATAGGATTATAGGAGATTTTTTAATTTTACTTGTTACAGTTCAACTGTTAAAAAATGTTCAAGAGCCAATGTCTGAGAATTTTTTCCCCGTTTGGTCTGATCGTAAAAAAGCAGAATCGTTTAGTTTTCTTTTGGTACTATTCAATTTTACTTTATTTCCATGTTGTTTTATGGATTTAGAGTACATGCCATCTTGATTACGATATGGTTCAGGTCCCATCTGGCATCTGCAGCCAATAAATCTTCGTTTATAGTCCACAGAGCAGCATCTGTTTGTAGCACGTTTCCAACAGATCGATTCTCTTGTTTTAATGGTAGACCTATGGTAGTTTCAGATTTAGGCATATCAATGATATCATTGCTGAAATCAAGGATGTCTGTTGCTGGTATTAGTGCTGACACTGCTGAGCGGCCTAAGCCTGAACTGCATCCAGCTTCTGACGCTGAGTCGACACCATCTGTACCGTACGCATATCTATATTTTATTTGGTGATGGGGTCGATCCGCGCATAAATTGATTACGTCATACGTCATCATTACAGTATACAATTAATTAGTACGTCATCATTATAGTAGTAGTACTGTAGAAGGCCTGTTTTTATAATGAATTTAAACATTTTAAATAAGCCGGACTGTGACTTCTGTAAACAAATTCGATCGGATAATCGGATTTCTCAATGTTTTTTTAAATTTTTCCCCCGAAAGAAGGCCTGGCGCAAGTGCGCCAGTTGCGCCATAGTTAATCTGGCACTGCATACTGATCAAGTATGCAAAACATATGGCTGCCCAATTTTGGCAGCAATTCCTCCACTGAAATAGTAGAGTAATTTTGATAAGAGGACAGCTTAAAATACTGAAGTTGCAATGCGGAAATCGCAACAATTTCTTATGGAGAGAGGTACATTCTCTCCCCATATCAGGTCCCTTCTCGGCGCTACACATGCATGCTTCGGCGATCGTCTGCTGGAGGCTCGTTTGTCCTCCTTCAAACAAACCTTCATTCCCACACTAGAGGAGGGCATGCGCTAGATTACATTATATTACATACATAGAGGAAGGCCGGTTCAGAAAGGGGGGGAAGAAGATGGATTGCGCCCGGCTGCTTAGGGGGGATAGAAGCCCCTGAGGTCAAGACATACAGAAAGGCAGGCTTTTCCATTGTCAATAGACGAAAAGATGTTGTCCAGCGTGGATGTAAGGACAGTCTCAGTGGAATAGCCTTCTCGATAAGCTGACTGAAAAGGACTGAAGTTGGGAGAGGAAGTGATATGTTTCTTGATGCGAGTAAGAAAGAGACGTTCAAGGATCTTGGAAATGTTATTTAGGTTCGAGATAGGTCTGAAGTTAGACAGATTATTGGAATCTAGGTCAGGTTTTTTAAGCAAAGGAGTAACTAAAGCAGACTTAAAGCATGATGGGAAACATCCTTCAGCAAAAGACAAGTTGGCCAGGTGTGCAATAAGGTGGGAGAAAATATCAGAACAAGAAACAATAAGAGGTGTAGGTATGAAGTCCATAGGGGATGATTTAGGTACCAAGCTTCTGAGAAGATTAGATACTTCCAAGTATGTAACAGGAGGAAGGTCATTAAAGGTAGATTCAGAGAAGTCAGAATCAAGCAGTAGGTCATTCCATACTAAATTGGCAGCGCATCTAGTAATTTTACATTTAAGGTCATCAATTTTGTTAACAAAATATCTGGCAAAGCTAGAGCATAAAGACTGATTCTCAGAGTCTGAGCGCTGGCAGCTGGAAGTCTCCTTTGAGTGCAGAAGTCTTTGGGAGATGCGCCAAATAGTGTGCTAATAAGGCGACGAGCAATCGAATCCCACTGGATTGAAACGAAATGATTAAAAGAAGAATTTAACAGGTCAGTAAGAAAAGAACGATTATGAACTGAAGGCTGGATGAAGGTTCTCTTACATGTGAAATAGAATCTGAATTGACGAAAATAATGTTTAAGAAATGGAAGCTGGATGAAGGTTCTTTTATTGATTAAATAGGAGTTGGATTGATGAAAAGAAGGGTCTAGGACAGCGGTTCTCAACCTTTTTAGTGCGGCGACCCCTTGGTAACATTTCGAAAGTTGTGACGACCCCCGGCCACAAAATTTATCGAGTTACCACTTTTCACTGCATTTTTTACCTTTGTCCATTGTTATGCACTTTTACCGGAATTCATCCTCACGATCCGAAAGATATTTTTGGAAATTGTGAGAGGTTCCAGACTCGTGCGATTCTGAAAGCTACCTGCTATTCGGTATACGGTTTGCAGCTGAAGTTGACTTCGACGGCTTCTTCCACGTCTTGCTGTTGAAACTTTCCAAATCCTCTGTCTCAAGAGTGCCTTCTTGGCGTAATCAACTTTGTTTAAAAAAATACTAGTCATGTTTTCCTTCATAGTTAGGATGTTTAGTATCTGAATAGTCTGAATAGCGCTTCGGTTTATTTGTAGGATTTAATTGATTCGACTGACAAAATGTCAGTAAAAATTAAACGTAATTTACCTATCAATGCTGCAGCTATTAAATAATATAGGCTTAGGCCTACCTGAAAATAGGTCAATATAACTCTTCTTTTCTAAGCACTCGTGTTTCTAGCTGATGCGATTTGGGTGGGTATCAATTTCATAAACTTTACTTGTGTTCTTTATAAATGCGAACAGAGGAGGGTTTGGGCAAGGAATGTGCTCCTCCTCATTGTCAATTTGTTTTTGAATTTCCACACCGCAGTGGTTGCATTTTAGGCTGTCATTTTAACAAAAATTCCTCATAATTTCAGTGCTGAAAGACATAAAAATTTAAGACTTAAATAAATGCGCCTCATTGTTTAGTTTTATTTAATTTAAGTTTTCACATTATAATGGCTGCATTTTAAGCTGTCATCTTAAGAAAATAACTCGTCTTTTCGATGCTGATAGTCATGGTTTAAAACTTCAGAGCGTTGACCCCAAATCTTCATCATCATTTCTAATCACACACCACAATCTTCCTCAGGCTCCTCTATCCATCACAACTCGGGCTTTTCATTCGAAACTTAAGACACTCCTTTTCACGATCTCTTACCCTATCTCAACTGATCCTCCACCCTCCAATTCCCGGCCCAGACGACACCCACCTTAGTAGCTGTTCCGCCCCTCTGATCCTATGGTAACTCGACCCGGACCACCACGGACTACTCTCACGGACAACCCTTCTAACACAACGCATTTGATCCTGATCCTATGGTAACTCGACCCGGACCACCACGGACTATTCTCACGGACAACCCTTCTAACGCAACGCAGCGCTCGTGAATAAGCTGGTGCCCCGCGCTTGGCTTTCGAGTGGCGCTTTAGAAATTTCGAGTTTACGATTACGATTACGATGTTTAAAATGTTTCGAATTTGCACACTGTAGGCCTAAGCCTAACTGTAGCATTTCCAGCTGTCATCTAAACAAAATTACTTAAAACTTAGGTGCTCGCAGACTTCAATAAATATCCCTTAGCCATTGTTTTTCCCCAGAAGAATGGTAAAAGCGAAATTTATATTTGAAAGCTAAAATGGTAAAATATAAATTAATTAGCTGCCATAATATAGCGAACGAATCATTGCAAGAGTATGGGTAAAAATTTATTTTAAGTTTCTCTAGCGCAGAAGATGTTGTTGAAATTGCTAGCATATCTTTTACAAATTTCCGAAGAGTCCAGGCGACCCCTGGCAAATCGTCAGGCGACCCCCGAGGGGGTCGCGACCCACAGGTTGAGAACCGCTGGTCTAGGACTTTACTCCCTGCCCATTACCCCCTGCCATTACCCCCGGAGACAATTACCCCGCCATTACCACCCCCCGCCATTACCTCCCCCGTCATTACCCCCCCCGGCATTACCCGCTAGTTGCAGTGCTAATTATGTAGGCACTTAGCGCCTATTAGCAGTAATTAGAACTAGTAAATTCGCACCTTATTCGCGCAGTTTGTACCATGGCTGAAATATTCTTGCTTAAATGGAAGCTGGATTGAAGAAAATATTCTTGCTTAAATGGAAGCTGGAGTGAAGAAAATATTCTTGCTTAAATCGAAGCTGGAGTGAAGAAAATATTCTTGCCTAAATGGAAGCTGGATTGAAGAAAATATTCTTGCTTAAATGGAAGCTGGATTGAAGAAAATATTCTTGCTTAAATGGAAGCTGGAGTGAAGAAAATATTCTTGCTTAAATGGAAGCTGGAGTGAAGAAAATAGTCTTGCTTAAATGGTAGCTGGATTGAAGAAGATAGTCTTGCTTAACTGGAAGCTGTATTGAAGAAAATAATGTATAAGAAATGGATGCTGGATGAAGGCTCTTTCAACGGTGGTTAGTGCGGAAAAATCGTTTCATGTGGAAGGACCAACCACAGCAAACGTCCGATGTTGGGCAAGAGCAGTAGACTACCCTAGGGGCCATTATTTTTGGAAAATTTAAAGATGAAGAAATCAGCAGAACATTATAGGCCTAATCATCAATATGAGGATGCGGTTAACGGCTTTTACGCATAGTTTTAGAGTCTTTATAGAGGCTTCTCGATCCCACCATTGCTTTGGAAATCTGAAAGACGATCGATCTTGTAAAGATTGTAGGCAGTGGATGCGTGTAGCGATAGGTAGCCATGCAGTGCAGGATTTCAAGCTAATCAAGCATAGGCCTGTGCCTAATATCAGTAGGCCTGCTTGATATTTGGAATACATATTTCAAGTATCAGCAGCCCAATTGATCAACAGCGTGCAAACTATACATACACACATAGAAGTTTACAGCTGTAACACCTAGGTGCAAAAAATAGAACTGAAAACCAAGGGATAAATGGAAAGTCTAATTTCTAAAGGTTTTAGAACTCCTTTCTATGCTCTGAAAGCGATCTTACTCATTTACACACGCATCGACTCATCGCCAGTTCGACACGTTCAGCGATGGGAATTTCCTTCTAAATATAGAACTAGCGTCATCGTGGTCGCAACAACAAGCATCGCACATTAAAACAATATTTCAACTGTTTACATCTTGATTTCTCGTTCCATATATAAAATTATATTATTGATTTTACGTTAGTAAGATACTTTTACGCGGATAATTTATATAATAATAGTAGGAAATACTGTTTCGACAAAGAAAGTAGGCGGAGTCGTGTCCATTTCATGCCGGACAAGATTTCATGCCGGACAAGATCTCATGCGTATGCCGTATGAAATACTGTCTTGACAACGGAAGTGGGCGGAGCCGGACACAATTTCATGCCGGACAAGATTTCATGCCACACCGGCAACCTGTCCGACACGTCTTGAAACACGGACCAAGGAGTCTAATATGTGCGCGAGTCGTTGGGCGCTACGAAACCCGAAGGCGCAATGAAAGTGAAGGCCCAGTCTCCGGCTGGCCTGTGTGGGATCCGTGCGGTCTCGGCCGCGTCTAAGAGGCAGAGGGAGAGCGTACACGTTGGGACCCGAAAGATGGTGAACTATGCCCGAGTAGGACGAAGCCAGAGGAAACTCTGGTGGAGGTCCGCAGCGATTCTGACGTGCAAATCGATCGTCAAACTTGGGTATAGGGGCGAAAGACTAATCGAACCATCTAGTAGCTGTTTCCTGTCCAAGTTTCCCTCAGGATAGCTGGCGCTCGTCAAGAGCAGTTAAGCGAATGACTGGAGGTCTTGGGGACGAAACGTCTTCTACCTACTCTCAAACTTTAATTGGGTAAGACGTCCGACTCGCTCGATTGGAGTCGGGCAACGAATGGGAGTGCCAAGTGGGCCACTTTTGGTAAGCAGAACTGGCGCTGTGGGATGAACCAAACGTCCGGTTAAAACGCCAAACGCAATACTTACTTACTTACTTTTCTGCCTGCCTGTCTGCTTGCCGGCTAACTTACTTACTTACTTACCTACTTACTTTCCTGCCTGCCTGCCTGGTTGCTTGCTTGCTTGCATCCTTCCTTGCTTGCTAGCTATAAAGTCTGCCTGCCTGCTAACTTACTTACTTACTTACTTTACTTCCTGCCTACCGACCTGCCTGCCTGCCTGCTAACTTACTTACTTACTTACCCTGTAGAAGCGCCAAATCATCAAATTTTACCTTCTCCCCGCGCTTGAGCTTTCTCTTACAGCTTCAATTATGACGTCATAATGCGATGACGTCATCTTTCTGTGGCCGACGACTGCTTTTGAGATCTCGATTCTCGTGAAATTTAAGCATTTCAAAAAGCGTGTCAATCGTCTTAAAATTCGTTTTAAACGATATTTCTGGTGTATATTTTCGATCGGAAGGAAATATTAACGTCGTGTATATCGTATCGACCGAATTGTGTTCTTTTAAAACATTTCGGACGAGAAATGGAGTCGATTTGGGCGTTTGACTGGGCGCAAGGTTAGCAGTTTCACGTATAAGCCTAGAGACAATTGAAAGCAAATAAAGCAAGTAATGAAATGTAGGCCTATCTATGGAAATGCCACGATGCATATGTAGTTATACCATGTCCATTCGCGCCCTGCAATCAGGCCTGCCTGCCTGCCTGCCTGCCTGCCGACCTGCCTGCCTTCCTTCCTGCTTGCCGGCCTGCTTACTTACTTACTTACTTACTTATTTACTTACTTACCCTGTAGAGGCGCCAAATCATCAAATTTTACCTTCTCCTCGCGCTTGAGCTTTCTCTTACAGCTTCAATTATGACGTCATAAGGCGATGACGTCATCTTTCTGTGGCCGACGACTGCTTTTGAGATCTCGATTCTCGTGTAATTTAAGCATTTCAAAAGCGTGTCAATCGTCTTAAAATTCGTTTTAAACGATATTTCTGGTGTATATTTTCGATCGGAAGGAAATATTAACTTCGTGTATATATCGTATCGACCGAAATGTGTTCTTTTAAAACATTTCGGACGAGAAATGGAGTCGATTTGGGCGTTTGACTGGGCGCAAGGTTAGCAGTTTCACGTATAAGCCTAGAGACAATTGAAAGCAAATAAAGCAAGTAATGAAATGTAGGCCTATCTATGGAAATGCCACGAAACATATGTAGTTATACTATGTCCCTACACGCCCTGCAATCAGGCCTGCCTGCCTGCCTGCCGGCCTGCCTGCTAACTTACTTACTTACTAACCATGTAGAGGCGCCAAATCATCAAATTTTACCTTCTCCTCGCGCTTGAGCTTTCTCTTGCAGCTTCAATTATGACGTCATAATGCGATGACGTCATCTTTCTGTGGCCGACGACTGCTTTTGAGATCTCGATTCTCGTGTAATTTAAGCATTTCAAAAGCGTGTCAATCGTCTTAAAATTCGTTTTAAACGATATTTCTGGTGTATATTTTCGATCGGAAGGAAATATTAACTTCGTATATATATCGTATCGACCGAAATGCGTTCTTTTAAAAGATTTCGGACGAGAAATGGAGTCGATTTGGGCGTTTGACTGGGCGCAAGGTTAGCAGTTTCACGTATATAAGCCTATAGAGACAATTGAAAGCAAATAAAGCAAGTAATGAAATGTAGGCCTATCTATGGAAATGCCACGATGCATATGTAGTTATACTATGTCCTTACACGCCCTGCAATCTGAAGGACTCGTGGAAATGAAATGTGTAGCTCTCTCCCTTACTGCTTTGCTTTTCGATGTTTCCGGCTGCCGGCCTAGCTGTTCAGTTGTGTAATTTTAATCATTTAACTTGTTTCGATCGATTGAACAATCGTTTTCACAGAAGTTTCTTCTGAATATAGGCTACATTGCAGCTCAACGAAGGATTAACGTCTTCTATATCGTTTCGACCGAAATGTCATTTTTCACGACAGTGCCTACGAAATTTGGATTCGATTTCGACGAGGGTTAGTAAAATTACTTACAATTCCTGCTTATAGACAACCTAAAGGAAACATTAAACGTTATCTATTGAAATGTTTGTATATATTTATATACATCTATATAAGTTGGCAAGTAAGTAGGCAAGTAAGTAAGTAATTGAAAGATAATTTGAAATGACACGATTCCTTTATAAACAGTCCAGCCTTTGATAGGACTATAGCCTATAATGCGCTCATTATACATGGGCTTATTACACACATTCAAAGAACATACCCTTTTCCAGAAAGGCGTATATACCACAGTAGTAAATTAAATAAGTAAGTAAGCATGTTTGCATTTCTTTGGCATTGACATGCGTATTTCAGTAAAGGTCATGTGTATATATGTATACAGGCCATACAATGTAAATCATTGGTGTAATCAATGTTCTGCCTTTATTCCTTCGTAGCAGGCAAAATACTGATCAGGTACTACAGTTGATACATGATTGTCTTGTATTAAAACAAGTCCATGGGTGCGTGGGTGGGTGAGTGAGTGAGCGAGTGAGTGAGTAAGTAAGTAAGTAAGGAGAAAAGTAAGGAAGGAAGGAAGTAAGTAGGTTAGTAAGAAAAGTAAGCAAGTAATAAGTAATTTAATCAATAAATCAGTGCATTGATCAATGAGTGCACGTCCAGATACGCTCTTTCTACTTAGATCCCTATACGGAAGACCGACACGCCGTCTGAAGCCAAAGCATAGCGTGCAAACAGGTCTATTCCGGTGGAATAAAGCCTGCCACATGCATAGGTGCAATCACGTCCTAAAAGTTGGGGGGACCATAATAATAAAGCTAGGGGACCACTCAAAAGTTGGGTGGGGACGCGTCCCGTGGGTCCCATAGGGTGGTTGCGCCTATGGATTCTATCAAAATATTTCAAACAGAACAAAAGTTACACCACTTTTAGGGAGGTCACCCACCGTTTTTTGACGATTCAAAACTGAAACGCAACAAAAAAGTAACAGAAACACGATTTTTTTTCTCATCTCAAATAATTGGTATCAAATAGCCTTGATAATGCCAGATGATCATTATTATTACTATTTAAAAGAGCACTACCAACGTAGCTACGCGTCACTGAGAAGTCACTTAGCATGATGACAATCAAATTGGTAAATAACGAATCTGTCAGATTAATCAACAGGTCCATAAAGAACTTTGCAAAGAGACTCAAAATAAGTTTTGACACTGGTGGTGGGCACATTGAACACAAGTTGTGAAGCACTACCAAGTTCATTTGACAAAGTTTTTTGAGATGAGATTTAATAAAATCGTCTTTTTGTTAATTTTTGTTGTGTTTCGTTTCTGAATCGTCAAAAAACGGTGGGTGGCCTCACTAAAAGTGATATAACTTTTGTCCTGTTTGAAATATTTTGATGAAATGTGGCCATCATGTGCAGATATGAATTGTCTTTAAGTCTTTAAAATTTCATTTGGAAATTCTTACTTTTGGCCAAGATATTGGCAAAAAACCTAATTTGTTTTGCGACTCGTTTTTTAATCGTCAAAAAACGGTGGGCGACCTCACTAAAAGTGATGTAACTTTTTTCCGTTTGAAATATTTTGATGAAATTTGGTCATAATGTGTAAATATGAATTGTCTATAAGCCAATAAAATTTCATTTGGAAATTCTTACTTTTGGTAAAAATATTGGCAAAAAACCTAGGGGGGGTCTTTTTTTGGCGCACCCTGTATATATATAGTATAAATAGTCTATATACATAGACTATATAGTATATTCATTATATATATATATGTAGACTATATTATATGGTCTCTCTCTATAGCCTATATATATAAATATATTCAGTATATATTTATATACAGATCGATCCAACCGTTCTACAAACCACAATGTATCATCGATCCGCTCTTTCATTCATTCATTCATTCGTTCGTTTTCTTCCATTTTCTTCCTCCTTCCTTCCCTCCTTCCATCCTGCATTCATTCACTTCTTCAATCATTCATGCACGGCTAAATCCCTTACGTCGATCATTCCTTCTTTTCTTTCTTACTTCATTCCTCTGTCTCTTCCATCCACTCTTCCTTCCTTGATTTCCTTTTTTCTTCCTTAATTCATTCCTTTATTCCTTCTCTTCCTCCTAACTTCCTGTTTCTTTTCTTCTTTCGTCAACACCTTCTTTCCTTCTTTCTTCCATCGTTTTTTCAATCCCTCCCTCCTTTCTTCTCTCTTTTCATCCTCCCGTCTTTCCATCCCCTCTCACTTTATTCCTTTCTTTATTCTTCATTCCTTCTGTCTCCCCTCTGTCGCATTCCAACCATCCTTCCTTCTTCACTCTCTCCGTCCTTCCTTCCATCCATCCAACCATCTTTCCTTCTTCACTCTCTCCATCATTCCTTCCTTCCATCCATCCATCCATCCTTCCCACCTTTCCTCCTTCTTCATTCCTTCTCTATTTAATTCCATCGGTCACATATTATGGGCTTCGCGTTAATTATTGTGCAATCATTCGACGTTGATGTCCTATCCCCGTATACATAAAATATATAGACGTGTATATAATTATAGACTATGTAATATATATAATATATAATTATATATATATATAATATTATATATATGCATGGCAACTCTCTCTCTCTCTCTCGTCGGCACTTGCGTTATTTGCACAGTCGTGAACGGAAGCGAATAAACCGTTGCAATAATTCCGGTCAAATGAACATTAGAACTGTATTCAGAGTGATTAATTCTTGCAGCGGCTTCTCTCTATAGTATCCGGTCAGCGGAGGCTTTCTGTAGGGATTGACTACCAGCACTGAACGACCTCGATATTTGTTCACGCTGAATCACAATGATCTGCTGGAGTCATAAACGAAAGAAAGAACTACGGACGAGCCCACATTTGTCGGCATGGTATTGCGCGACGTGGTGCGATTGTCCCTGATCCTCCGGCATGCTGCAGGCAGAAAATTGCGATCGTATTGTAATCGTAGTGTGTAAATCTGTAAATCGCAATTGTATCCTAAACGTAATTTGTAAATCTGTAAATCGCAATAGTATCCTAAACGTATTTTGCAAATCTATAAACGTATCGAAAGCTGTAAGAGCAACGTAACTACAGCTTGTGATTTCGGTACAATTATCTATCCATCCATCCATCCATCCATCCATCCATCCATCCATCCATCCATCCATCCATCCATCCATCCATCCATCCATCCATCCATTTATCCATCCATCCATCCATCAATCAATCCATTCTTCCATTCATCCGTCCATCCATTCATCCATGTATCCATCCATCCGTTCTGTCTTGCAAATCGTCCGTCGGTCCACCCGAATCATTGTTCTATCTTTCTCAATCTCAGTCCTTCCACCTTCCGTGTAAGCTTATTCATTGCCCTTTCCGGAAATTATTTCATACTAGAACTATAGCAATCCATCATCCGACAATCCATCCCAGTTTTTTTGTTGATTCCTCCATCCATCCATCCATCCGTCCATCCATCCGTCCATCCATCCATCCATTCGTCCATCCATCCATCCATCCATCCCTCCATCCATTCCTCCATCCACCCGTCCATTCGTCCATCCATTCGTCCATATTCTCTTCCATCTTTCCATCTATACATGAATGATCATTCCCTGCTTATCTAGGCCTCTAAGAGTTCTGCCTGTCGCCATTGGCAACGGTCCATTCATTCATTGTCCCATCGACGACGTTTCCGTATCAATGACGATCAGACAATGCATTGAATGTGGAACCGTGACGCAAACATTTTGCCGGAAGTTGTCCACAGAATCATTGTTGCGATTTCAGTCAACCGTGGCATGCTGTTGATTGTCCTCTTCTCTGTGTGTCTGCCTTTCTGTCTGTCTGTCTATTTGTCTATCTACGTGTCTATCATCTATCTATCTGTCTGTATGTATGTCTGTCTGTTTATCTGTGTATCTGTCTGTCTGTCTGTGTATCTGTCTGTCTGTCTGTGTATCTGTCTGTCTGTCTCTGTGTGTGTGTGTCTGTCTGTTCGCAATCTACACGAGTATCAAATAAAATATGAACCTGGACGCATTAACAAATCATTCAATCCGATACATATTAAATATCCACATAGTAACTATTCTTAGATCTATAATTTTTTATATCTAAATTCGTGTTCATTAGTCCTTCGAATGCAATTTAATGTTGATCGACCAGACGCAACAGCAGACAGAGAGAGACAGAGACAGAGAAAGAGAGAGCGAAAGCGAGAGACAGTGACAAAGGCAGAGAGACAGACACAGAAGCAGAGAGACAGAAACAGAGAGACAGAAACAGAGAGACACAGCGGCGCCCGCAGGATTTTTTTCTTGTACGCACAGAAATTTTCGATGGAGAGGGAACAGGAAAAAAGGTTCGTCAAAGTCGCCGAAAAAACTGATGACCTTTTTTTTAGTCATCAGCCCAACAAATTTCCCAAAAACATACTTTTTCCACCCATCCGCCGAAAAAACTGATGACCTTTTTTTTAGTCATCAGCCAAAAAAATTTTTTAGTCATCGCGCTGTACGCACTTGCGTACGTGCGTACGTCTGCGGGCGCCGCTGGAGAGACAGAAAGACAGCGAGATTGAGAGAGAGAGAGAGAGAGAGAGAGAGAGAGAGAGAGAGAGAGAGAGAGAGAGAGAGAGAGAGAGAGAGAGAGAGAGAGAGAGAGAGAGAGAGAGAGAGAGAGAGAGAGAGAGAGAGAGAGAGAGAGAGAGAGGACGACAGAAAGTATCCACCAAAAAACCGCATCATGGAGTATAAAGGGGTGGGAGTCATAGACTGTCATTGTTTTTAGCGAATTGTTTCCGTACAATGATACATAATAATATTTTTTAATTAACGAAAGTCGGTTTCGCCCGTTCGTCGGTTTTCTAATAGTCCATAGAGGTCAGTGAGCACTTAAAGCTAAAGGGGAGGATGTACATGTATAGGCCTACGGCGAGGCCTTTGGGACGGACGACGATTGCAAAATGGAGATACTGATCAGACCATGCAGCCTGATGCAGGACCAAGGACCCAAAGACGAGACCGAGAAGTAAGAGAGTCAGACGAGAGTCCACGTCTGAAATGTTCACTGCAGTCATTATACATATCTGCTAATAATAATTTTCGTTTATTTAACAATCCGGTTGACAGACCGCAACCGGTTACAATGCCTACAGTTATGCAGTTATCTTAATTAACATCAATCTTAACTAATAACAGAACAGACGCCGTGCAATGTAAGGGCGCCAATATAGCAGCGTATACATCTATTCAACGACGTGGGCTTCGGGAATCTAACTTAGATCCGCTTATCTCCATGTCCGTATGTTAACCAATGCGCCACGGCGCACAGAGAATAATATTATTAGAGATGTAGTCAGAAATACAGCTATTATATGTTGTCCTTTTAATATAGGCCACTGCCAACGTCCAGATTTAGCATATTGTGCGGTGACTCCTTTGATACTTTGATCAGTTTTTGCTTCGTATGTATTATTTTTGAAAGTGATGTGCAACTATTATACTGTATGTGCACTTGTCATAGCGCCACTTCAAGATTAGCCTACTACGAATTTTTGAGAAGCGTAGGCCTATACGTTACTAATTTCAACTTAAAAATTGGTATCATATACGCTTTTCGAAAATTGTGACCCAAACACTAAAATAAGGTTGTCAGAAAAAATTTCCTGCCAAATGGCATGGTCGGTGTCTGGTTTAGTGGCTGCCGTCCGCCCAAACGCCCAAATCGCCTCTTCCACAGAAACCTACATTCCACACCTCCCACCCCATTAAAAACAAGGGGACTAGATTAAACACTGCTCGACGAGAGTGAGAGTATTGTATTGCATTGTATTGTATATAAGAGTAGGCCTAAGAGTAGACGCAATACGCCTTGACAAAAATAAAACATCGAGTAAACCAATACGTCTTGCCACAGGAGACTACAAGGATACTGAAATGCTGAACAGTTTGTTCACGATGAGATGAACAGGCCCATACACTAAGAAGGAATCTGTTTCTTTTCCTAACTCTCTTTGTATCTAATTCCTGCAGGTGGCTTACCGCAGCAAGAGCAAAGAGTGTAAACGCAATCGGAACCTAAGCCTCAGATTCCCCTCTCAAGCAGAGCTCTGCGCCGGCCGGGCCGCGCCACCGCCACCGATATTCTCAAGTCGGCGCAGGGCTCTGCTCTCAAGTGGATGACAAAAGCCAAGGCAGCAACCGCATCGACTAAATATTTCCAAGCAATTGGCAGAATTTCCATCGTAAGCCGACACAAACGTAGGTCCTATTCTTTGACTGTTTTTCATGGCAGCGAATGAAGCATTTTAGAAACGGATTTATACTCTTAATTAAATCTAACTGGAGACTGTGGGCAGAGCTGTAACTGCTACACAGCGGGTCGCAGGTGGCGGATAGCGAATAGACCATTAGTACGATGGTCAGCTGCGAAATAAGCAGGCTTGCCTGACGAATAAGCAGTCCCGGACCAAACAGCGGTGGCTCTCATCAGGGTCAGGGTGGGGTATGAGGTGACGCTCATATTCCCTAAAAAATGCCCTGGAAAGCCCGAAGACGAGACCATGTCAAGCGAATGCAGACCGCTTAAAGTCTGTGGTCACCAGGAACACCGGGCAGCAGCGGTGTGGAAACACGGCCGTGGCGGAAGAATACCATGCGGATCAACGGCAGGGACCGGCAAACAGGTCAAACTGAACTGCGGTCAGAAGAGGATTTGGGGCCCACTGACTACAACAACCCCAGTGTGTATTATGAGAAGACGACGTCAGAATAACGCAATGGGTGGTGGTTTTGATCCCTCCAGGAAATTGACCACCCTAAGTGCTACTGGAGGAGGGAAGAACAAGGCTTCGAATGACCTGACAAGTGATGATGACTCCGGCCTAAAGCCAGCAAATGGAGGGTCTGAGACGGATGTATGTCGGAATCTACGGAGCCGAATGAACCTGCGTAACAACGTTAGAGTGGCGACATGGAACGTGCAGACAATGTACCAAGCCGGGAAATTGGCAAATGTCATTGGAGAAATGAGAAGAGGAAAAGTTGAGATAATGGGTGTTGCAGAGGCCAGATGGACGGGAAGCGGATGTTTCACGAGTGAAACGGAGGAGCTGGTGATATACTCTGGTGCCGACAGCCATGAGAGAGGGGTGGCCATCATACTCTCTAAGAAGGTCAAAAACAGCCTGATGGAATATCGTGCAATATCAGACAGGATCATCTATGTCAGGGTGAGAGCAGCGCCCGTCAACATCTCCTTGTACCAGATCTATGCACCGACGGCTATGGCGGCGGAAGAAACAAACGATGGATTCTATCTACAACTGGAACAGGAAATCGAAAGGGCGCAAAAGAAGGATATCTTAGTGGTAATGGGTGACTACAATGCCAAAGTTGGAAGAAATCTGGATGGAGAGGTGGGAGGACGTTTCGGTTTGGGAGATATGAATGAGAACGGAGAGAGAGTGGTTAACTTCTGCCTGGAAAATAATCTGGTCATTGCAAACACCATGTTTAAACACCATGAGAGAAGAATGTACACGTGGAACTCGCCGGATGGACACACGAGAAACCAAATTGATTACATTATGCTTTCAAAAAGATTTCGGAAATGCGTACTGAATTCAAGAGCTTACCCTCGAGCGGACTGTGGATCGGACCACAACCTGGTGGGAGCGGAGCTAAAACTGAGATTTAGGAAACATGGGAGAACAGAACACAGAATTGTATATGATCTGGACAAACTGCAAGACAGCGACGTTAGGGAAGGCTACACTGTGGAGGTGAACAACAAATTTGAGACTCTCCTGGGCTGCGAGGAAGAGAAAAATCCAAATAAACTGTGGGAGGACATCAAAGAAGAAACGAAAACACGGCAGAGAGATGGCTGGGGAAGATAAAGAAAAGAAAGAACAAGCCATGGATGACAATGGAAACCTTGAAGTTGATAGAGACAAGAAGAAATCTGAAACCGGGAAAGGATAGAAATGAAGAAGGCAGGAGAGCGTATGCAGAAGCAAAAAGTGAAGTACAAAGAAATATCAGGGTCGATAGAAAAGAATAATTGAAGAAGCAATGCGAGGATATTGAAGATGGAATGAAAAGAGGAAACACAAAAATGGCTTTCGATGTGATAAAGAAACTCCGGCAAAACGTGATACCTAAACAAAGGAACATCGCAGATGAAGAAGGAAGGCTACTATCGGACACGGAGAGCATAAAAACGAGATGGAGACAGTATACAGAAGAGCTATACAGGGACAGCGAGGAGGACGGAGAAGAGAGGGAACACACCGGGGGTGAAGCGGGGAACGGAGAAAGAACAGCGCCGATACTGGTGGATGAAGTCAGAGATGCAATCAGGAGGCTGCCAAAGGGGAAGGCAACTGGAATCGACGAACTGCCGGCGGAATTATGGAAGGTGGATAGCGAGGAGATTGCAGCGGTCTTCTGCAAGCTATGCAACAAGATACTGGAAACTGAGGAATGGCCTGCGGACTGGATTAAGTCAATTTTCGTTGCGATTCCGAAAGTCAAGGGAACAACGAAATGCGAGGAGCATAGAACTATTGCCTTGATCACCCATGCGAGCAAGATAATGCTCAGAGTTCTGCTTGGCAGGATGCAGAAGGTGGCAGATGAGGAGCTATCGGACGTACAGATGGGATTCAGGAAGGGAGTGGGCACAAGAGACCAGATTTTCAACCTACGAATCATCATTGAGAAAGCAAGAGAACATAAAACGCCTTTGTATATAGCCTTCATAGACTATAAGAAAGCTTTTGACTCTGTGAAGCATAAGAAACTATGGACAGTGCTAAAAGAAATGGGAGTGGACAGCCAAGTAGTGAAGGTTTTTAAAAGCCTGTATGACAACCAGCAGGCAGCGGTCCGCATAGACAAGGAAATCACGGAATGGTTCAAGATTGGAAAGGGGGTGAGGCAGGGCTGCCTGATATCACCACTGTCATTTAACGGGTACTCAGAGAAGGTGATGATAGAGTCTGCGGATATACTTAGCTGGATCGGAGTAACGGTAAGCGGACGGACAATAAACAACTTGCGATACGCGGATGATATCGTACTTGTCGCTACATCAAAAGAAGCCCTCCAACAACTAATGGACAGAGTAAATGAAACATTGTGGGGCGCGGTGGTGTAGTGGTGGCGTCGCCGCCTTGAAGCCGGAAGGTTCGAGGTTCGAATCCACCTCGCCGCGTAAGGACCTTGGGCAAGTCCTTCACTCACAATTGCTCAGCGCTTCGGCGTGAAACTCCGATGCAGTGTCCGCTCTGCATTCGGGAGCGCCTCTGAGTAGAGAGAGCTTGAAGGGGCGCTATAACAAGTGCACATACATACATACATAAATACATACATACATACATACATACATACATACATACATACATACATACATACATACATACATACATACATACATACATACATACATACATACATACATCTAAGAAATATGGGTTGGAAATAAATAGTAAGAAAACAAAAGTGATGGTGGTGAGCAGAAATCGAGAGAGGATAGCGATCACATGTAATGGAGGAATTTTGGAGCAAGTGGAGTCGTTCCGTTACCTAGGCGTCATAGTGGAGGAGAGTGGAGATGGAGGCAAGGAGATAAGAGCCAGACTGGGGATGGCGCGAACAGCCATGGGGTCTTTGACTACGCTGTGGAAGGACAGAACCATTGGAGCAGGGTTGAAGTTAAGGCTTATGGGGTCACTGGTGTGGCCGGTGGCACTATACGGCTGTGAAACTTGGACGCTAAGGAAGGAAGACAAAAGAAGAATATCAGCGTTTGAGATGACAACATATAGAAAGATGCTGAGAGTCAGCTGGAAGGAGTTTAGGACAAACGAATCTATACTGGAAGAGCTGCAGCCGGAGCGGCGTCTGCTGGAGGTGGTGAAAGGAAGGAAGCTGAACTACTTCGGACACATGATCAGAGCAGACAAGCGCAATGGAGGAAGATGGCGTCGTCGACTCTGATCCCCGATCCGCAGCAATGAGGATGGTCACGACGACGACGACGACGGAGACTTTATGGCTAGAACGCTTCTGGAAGGATATACACTGACGCAAAGTAATCAGTTTTATAATCTCCAATATATGTCTACTGGTGCATCATAAATTGCCCAGTATCAATTTTGAAATACTCTAGTGCATCATAAATTGCCCAGTATCAATTTTGAAATACTCTAGTGCATCCTTAATTGCCCAGTATCAATTTTGAAATACTCTAGTGCATCATAAATTGCCCAGTATCAATTTTGAAATACTCTAGTGCATCATAAATTGTGCTATTCCTGTTTGACTTGTGTGTGTGCAATAAACAAAGTTCATTCAAAGGCTTGCCGGGTACCGGTACACATTTTTTCAACATTGCTGGACATAATACTCAGTTGGTGCATCCCCCATCAGTTCGCTCTGTCATCCTCTCTGATAGTCTTTCCTCGTCTTTCTCTCGTCTAAGAACTTCTGAACTTGCCTTTCCTCTCTTGTTCGTTTGTATGCGCACTTGTTATAGCGCCTCTTCCAGCCCTCAACCGCTACTCAGAGGCGCTCCAGACTACAGCGCGGACACTGCATCGAAGTTTCACGCCGAAGTTCTGAGCAATTGCGAGTGAAAGACTTGCCCAAGGTCCATATACGCGGCGACTTGAGGTGGATTCGAACCTCGAACCTTCTGGCTTCAAGGCAACGACGCCGCCACTACACCACCGCGCCCCACCTCTTGGGGTTGAACGCACTGGGAGCGCTTCTGAAATACGGTCAGATACAATACAATACAAAACGTGACAAGAAATTGCAACTTGCTGTCAGTGACAATTCTAAAATTACTTATAGTCTTATAGCCTTGCTTCTAACCCTGCTTCTACAATGTTACCTTGCTTCTAACCTCGCGCTTGTACAGCTATAAAGCGTGTAGTCTGAGTAGGAATTCGTCTGGGTACTGCGTTGTTTGAAAAACATACGTGTAAATGTGGTGCCGTGGTAGAACCCTTAGGCCATCACGGATTCTCTTGTCCAAAAGGTGCAGGAAGACAACAACGGCATGCTATGATAAACGACGTGATTTGGCGTGAGAGCCAAAAATACCGGCCATCAAAGAACCCAATGGTCTTTCCAGAACCGATGGCAAAAGACCAGACGGTGTTACTATAATACCCTGGTCCAGGGGTCGCTGCCTTGCTTGGGAGGTCACCGTGCCGGACACATTTGCAGCCTCGTACGAACATATAACATCGCAAAACGCAAGTGCAGCAGCGGAAAAAGCAGCTCGAAATAAGACCAGTAAATATGCTGCCATTTCGCAGTCGCATCATTTCGTTCCTGTGGCCATCGAAACCGGAGGAAGCTGGCACACCGAGTCTCTGGAATTTGCTCAGGAGCTAGGAAGCAGGCTTTCTGTAGCGACCGGTGCCAGCGTGAAACTAACCAACTGCTCCAGCGCATATCAGTCGCGCTCCAAAGAGGAAACTCGTTGTCAGTGTTGGGCACGACAGAATTTATCAGCCAAGACATTGAGAGGCCTAAGACCTAACGTTGAAAACGATAATTTTACTTGTCTGCATGTGATTGTGTTAGTTTTTGAAGCAATTAATGTGTTATAATAATAATAATAATAATAATAATAATAATAATAATAATAATAATAATAATAATAATAATAATAATAATAATAATAATAAAATTACTTATAGTCTTATAGCCAACCCTGTGAACCACAACTCTCTGTGAACCACACCTGTGTCACTGTGGAGAAAGAGTCGACGCCAGAGGACTCCACGGTCTGGCTTGCAGAAAAAACGCGGGCAGACAGCAACGTCATAATATGCTGAACGACATCATATGGCGCGCCTTAAGAAGAGCGAATATTCCATCGCAGACGGAACCGTTAGGGCTCACCAGGGAGGACGGAAAGCGGCCGGACGGCGTGACGCTTATTCCCTGGTCATGTGGGAGATGTCTCACTTGGGATGTGACAGTGTCAGACACCTTTGCGGCATCGCATCTGACAGCAACATCAGCAGGGGCGGGCGAGGCCGCAAACCAGGCAGCCGTCGCCAAAAGATCAAAGTACGCCGCAGTCACTCGGACACATGCCTTCGTGGCGGTGGCATTGGAATCCGGCGGTTCTTGGAGCTCGGAGGGACTGGACTTTGTTTTAGACCTGGGACGAAGGTTGACCGAGGCGACTCAGGACAGACTCGAGACGAGTTACCTTCTTTAAAGAATCTCGGTGGCAGTCCAGCGGGGGAACGCCATCTGCTTCTCTTCCACATTGCCTTTGTAACAATGCTATATAATCCGACAGTTGTATAATTAATAATAATAATAATAATAATAATAATAATAATAATAATAATAATAATAATAATTATAATAATAATAATAATAATAATAATAATCACGTCGTTTATCATAGCACACAGCGATTCAACGCCGTCGATTTTAGAGGAACATTTGCACCACACCCCGGGGACGAGAACAATGCACTCTACGCTTGAACACATTTTTGGTTTTGGATTTTTGTTTTAAGCTTGAGTGGTGTTTTAATAAAGGTTGAAATAATAATAATAATAATAATAATAATAATAATAATAATAATAATAATAATAATAATAATAATAAATAACATCATCGGAAAAAGCAGCTCGAAATAAGCAGCATATTTACTGGTCTTATTTCCAGCTGCTTTTTCCGCTGCTGCACTTGCGTTTTGCGATGTTATATGATTGTCAGGGCCGGATTAACCAGTATGCCATGTCTGCCATGGCGGCGGGCCCCCGCCGTCAGAGGGCCCCCCGCGTCTGTCCCAAAACATTTATTGTGCATTCTCCCATTTATTCAAGGACAGTGTGTAAATTTGCGTCCCTTGGTCATTGTTTTCTTCTTTAGGCGAACAGCAATTTTATTTATCTTGGCCTCTATGTTTGTGCCAGCTCTGATTTATGATTTTGGCGGTATTCCATTTGGCCTACTTTTAAAAGGGACAGGTCGGAGTTACAGTCAGACGGACATAGAGGGAGAGATCGGCCTTTCAAGCAGAGTCAGACATACATGTAGACGAACAGACAGACGGAGACAAAGATAATAGTCATAGAGATTCGGTAGAACTAATTTAAACATTGGAACAATCTTACAAAGGAAATCTATAATAATTATGTCTTAGAGGAATGCTATTAGACTACATGCAGGGCCGGATTTGAACAGAGTGAGGCCCTAAGCAATTTCAATTATGAGGCCCCACTTAAGGACAAAAACAGACAAAATGCATAGGCCTATTGCTAGATCTAAGTATATTCCTAATGCATATTGCGCCAGTGATCCATGTTTGATCAACAACTGCTAGTCTTTATAACGAGTCGAATTGTAATTGATACACTCGCTTAATTTATTCCAGTTTTTGTTATGGAAGGCCTATAATAGGCCTACATACTAAAAATCACAATGAAATTTTACATCAACTTTTCCTGCATTTCTGCATCGCATGATCTACGATAATGTCATCAAAAGGAATTTTGCGTAGTTGTCTGCATTCGATGAAAAGCAAGCTCAATGAGCAGATCTTGTTTATTCTGGTGCATCGTGGAGCGAAGTTCGCTTTTTTGCGAGAACGATCGCTCGCTAGTGCAATTTGTTAGGCCTACCATTAGACTCAGAGACATACAAAGCACCACTTCAAGGTTAGGAAAAGCGCTTTTGATGCCGTCCCTGACAGTGATGTCATACAAATCCTGATGACTGTATTTCCTTATATTCACCATTTCTCCAGTTGGATTGGAAGCTTTTGTCACCAGGAATTATTTTTCATCAATATCATATATGTTTAATTAGAAATTATTATTTATGAATCCAACTTCGATTTCAGCGAGATTGTTTTAATTAATCCCATTTCTATTTCAGTAAAAATTATTTTTATGAATCCGACTTCTATATTTTGCGACTTGTATCTGATAAACACTGAAACGGTGAAAACCGTGAAACCCATGCAATGGCGAATAATTAAATACGCTAAAATGCACTTTTACCATCGATCAAACATTGAAAAAACGTGTTCTTCTATTTCCGCATTAAACAATAATGTATCGGTTGTCGGAACTTGTCGCAGGTTCTTGCCAGATGAAATAAAATAGGCCTACTTTAGGCTACTTAATATCAAAGAATGAGACCAAGAGCAAGTGTGTTCGATCTTACGCATTAGCTACATCAATTCCTACTAAAAAGTAAGATAAAAATAAAATGATTGATTATAATCAATCGGGAACTAACAAAATTTAAAAAATCAGTGGCATATAATTTATAAGCCACTGAATTTTTTTTATTTAGTTCACTTTTGGAGGCCCCCCAGACTCCGGAGGCCCTAAGCCGGTGCTTAGTTGGCTTACATGTAAATCCGGCCCTGACTACATGGATGCGTGGATCACGGCCATCTGGAATGTTCTGGCGCTACACAAGCCGACTGATCATCTCATTTTGCTCGTTCTAAATGGCGAAGCGTCTGTTCTTAGTGAACACGCGTTAGTGAACAGAGGGTAGACCAAGAGAGAGGAAGAGTGAGCTGTAAATTGTCCCTTGTCAGTGCCTTCTCACCCACTTTTCGTATAACTAGAACTCCGCATTAGGCTTATTAATGTAACACGCACTCACTGCATGCCACGGTGACTCATTTGGCATCAGGGAGGGTCCAAGATCACCTTGAGGAGGGTCGATCCTGAAGAGGGGAGAGGGCGCTAATGGAATTTATGTTTCTCAATCTAAAGCCGAAGCTGGCTCTGACTTGTAGGATAAGTTGGGCGAATCATGGATTCCCGAGACCACACTCTATGTATACGGGCTTGCATTCCACTGAAAATCACAACTACGTGTAAATTGGTCAATGACAGATATAGGCTATTTTGCCAAACCCGTAGACCCGTAGTGGAGGTGATGTGGAGGTGATCACTGGTCTGAGGAGGAATGTGACGTGCATTTTATCATATCAACCTATAGCCTAAGACAGCTGTGAAATATAATATATAATGCCGCATAGTGTGTCACAGTGTCAGAGTGGAAGTCTAGATGATCAGTTTACATGGAGACCAGAGCGTGTAACTTCTATTAGACCCGTACGGTGCTGCTAGTGTCCACGACCCGAGTGTACAAAAAGTCTACAGAGGATTTAATAAACGCGAAGCTCTGAATATGCTAGGCGTCTGCTATTATCGCTAAGGGTAGGCTTATAATAAATGTAAGTTGTCGAGATGGTTAGAAGATGAGCCTTCTTCAGTTTGGTTTCTCAACATGAAATGAATGCGTAAAGAAATCCGATATTGGAAATGTCGGCGTTTGTGATGGCGATGAGCAAGCCGTAAGAAACACCTGCAGCTGGTGCGAAAAGTTGGCGCACTCTCCTGGGTGAATCAGATCATGTAGGTCTACGTAGGCCTATATAAAGGTATGCGCTGCAGATAATCAATACTATGGCTTCCTTGCTATTTGTTTGTCTCAACAATCTTAATTACCTCCATTATTTGTTGTCTATCCTGAGCGTTACTTCTAGTTCACATCAAAGTTCCTCTGCACAGCTTGTAGGCCAATTAACAAGTTTCATGTCTCATGCAGCATTTCTGGGTTTTTATAGCCTAGTAGTTTCTCAAAAAACTAATTTTTTTCACAGTAGGAAAGGCCCTATTCAAATATAATATTTATTATTATTATTATTATTACTATTATTATTATTATTATTATTATTATTATTATTATTATTATACAGTTACGATTTAGTTTTTACATATAAATTTTAGTTTGTTTAGGGTGGCCGGTCCATGGCCCCGGGAAATCCAGACAAGGTGCCCTGGAAGGCAACGGCGTTGTAGCGCTGGATAGTGATTGAAATGCTTTGGAAAAGAAAACCCGTTTCACGTATAACTCCATTATTATTATTATTATTATTATTATTATTATTATTATTATTATTATTATTATTATTATTATTATTATTATTATTATTATTATTATTATTATTATTATTATTATTATTATTATTATACTCCTTTTATTGTTTCAACAAATGTTACAAACAGTCAAACAGAGCAAAGGCTGTGTGCATTTGGGCGAGTCCAACCACCCTCATCCATGTCAATTAAGGGCTTAATAAATGACCCTGCGAAAGCCACAGCATTATAGCGTTGAATAGTCATGGAAAAACGTTGGAACAAGAAACTTGATTCTCGGGGATCCCCGGTTGCTTGTGTTAGACGCCGGCCCAAATCTGAGATAAAGTCTAGGCCTTTGTCGTTGATTGGGCCTAGGGTTTTATTATTATTATTGTTGTTGTTGTTTTTGTTGTTGCTGCTGCTGCTGCTGCTGCTGTTGCAGTTGTTGCTGTTGTTGTTGATCTCCCAAAATGCAGAAAAAATAGTCAACTTTACATGGATCAAGGTCTAGCCCGCCGTCTTTTTTCGACGACTATAATTCTCACACTGCAATATACTGAATATAGATGCAATGTCATTATTACGACAGGCTTCTTAGCGTTGAGAGTGTCTTAGATACAGTTTCCTTAAATTCCTTTAAGAACGATGACATTCATGACCAGTTTGTCACTGCCATGAGCAGAAAAATGTGAACCATAATTGGAATAATCATAGGATTCAAACCACTAAACTGAACAATAATTATAATCTATTGAATTGACGTTAATTAAGTTTGAATTATATCTAGACAATAAGATGCACGAATGGACACGTGGGCCTGTGGAGTCCGAGTGTGATAACTGATAACGGAAGGTAATGGTAAATAAGGGGTCCCCTGAAAATATGGCGGCGGGCCCCCCGAGGGGTTAACCCGGCCCTGATGATTGTGGCCATGCACAAGGAAAATTTCAAAGTACTTGGACCTTCAGAGGACCTAGTCTTCGTCCCCTTAGCCGTGGAGACAATGGGGTCCATCAACAATGATGGTCTCGCCTTTGTGTCCGAGACTGGACGCCGGTATCGCGTGACAGAGTCTTTCCCCCTAGAAGTCTCCCCGGAGATTCTATTTCTAAACAGATTCTCCGCCCGGAAGATCTGAGTAATAATTGACTTATACTTGTTCAAGGACAGCTCGTGACGTCACAGTCACGTGATGTAATCGATACCCTCCCTAATGACTGCAGCTGGTAGGACAGCGTTCTATAAATCGTCACGCTTGGCTGCACAAGTCTTTGTCAGTGGCGGCGCCAGGATTTCAGTTTTAGGAGGGCTAAAGGGGGTAAATCGTCCAATTTTTTTATTTTTACATGGAAGAAACAATGGATGGCCTTTTCTAGGGGAAGGGGGGGCTTAGCCCCCCTAGCCCTCCCTAGCGCCGCCACTGGTCTTTGTTGTAGTTTCTTGCGGAGGGGGCCCCCCAAGGAAGGGGGCCCCTGAAAGTTGCAAAAATGTAAGGTGTAGCTATAGGTAAGTGACATTTATTGACGCTATTGCACAATCCATGTTGGAAAGCACTGTCAGAAGATTTCAGCAGCAGTAAGTACGGACTACATGTGCACTGCAAGCCTATTTAGGCTATACATAATATGAACCCTAGTATATAACTTTATTGCATAAATATGAATACCGCATTCCATCTCTGCATTGTAAGCTAGGGCCTTAGGAGCCAACTGTAAAGCGCTAAAAATGTAACGGGTTTTCAGATGTGCAGTATACTCTTTTATGCCCATTCTATCTTATCTGAAAAAATGAGGAAAAATGACGTAACAACAGTCAGTCGATGGAGTTATCTCTCGTAGTATTTTACTGTCTTAGCACGTAACGCGAGCTCGTCAGAACACGTTTTCTATACCGTTGTACTTCTACCGTTCTCAGGATCAGGAATATCTATAATTTGTCTAACGTCGTATTCGGAATTTTGAAGGTTTTCAGTCGAAATGCGTGGATTATTGCGCCGGGCCGTCCCGCCGTTGCGGTCGTGCATGCGGCCCGAGGGCACTGGAACCAGTCCCTCTGAGTCGAGCGCAACCACACGACGGGCGGTCGACGCTTCACGTATAAAGCAGAGCACCATATGGCCATATATAGGCGCAACCACCCTATGGGACAAACGGGATGCGTCCCCCCAACTTTTGAGTGGTTCCCTAGCTTTATTATTATGGTCCCCCCCAACTTTTAGGACGTGATTGCACTTATGCATGTGGCAGGCTTTATTGGACTTGTTTTAATACAAGACAATCATGTATTAACTGTAGTAACTGATCAGTATTTTGCAATAATGGCAGAACATTGATTAGACCAATGATTTACATTGTATGGCTTGTATATAGGCTACACATGACCTTTACTGAAATACGCATGTCAATGCCTAAATAAATGCAAACATGCTTACTTACTTATTTAATTTGCTCATCATCATCATCATGAACCGTGGGCTCAACGCCCGTAGGTGTCTGACGCCATTTTAGCCAAATTCTTCCATTGTTCTCTTTCCAGTGCGATGTGGCTCAGCTTCTGCAGTGATGTTCCGCACCAGTCTGTTAAATCATCCGCCCATTCTCTATGAGGTCGCCCTCTTTTGTTTTAGTGTCATTTTAATTTACTATATATGCCTTTATGGAAAAGGGTATGTTCTTTGAATGTGTATAATAAGCCCATGTATAATGAGCGCATTATAGGCTAGTCCTATTAAAGGCTGGACTGTTTATAAAGGAATCGTGTCATTTCAAATTATCTTTCAATTACTTACTTACTTGCCTACTTACTTGCCAACTTATATAGATGTATATAAATATATACAAACATTTCAATAGATAACGTTTAATGTTTCCTTTAGGTTGTCTATAAGCAGGAATTGTAAGTAATTTTACTAACCCTCGTCGAAATCGAATCCAAATTTCGTAGGCACTGTCGTGAAAAATGACATTTCGGTCGAAACGATATAGAAGACGTTAATCCTTCGTTGAGCTGCAATGTATATTCAGAAGAAACTTCTGTGAAAACGATTGTTCAATCGATCGAAACAAGTTAAATGATTAAAATTACACAACTGAACAGCTAGGCCGGCAACCGGAAACATCGAAAAGCAAAGCAGTAAGGGAGAGAGCTACATATTTCATTTCCACGAGTACTTCAGATTGCAGGGCGTGCAGGGACATAGGCCTAGCATAACAACATATATATCGTGGTAATTCCATAGATAGGCCTATATTTCATTACTTGCTTAATTTGCTTTCAATTGTCTATAGGCAATACGATATAAAGGCGCTTAAAATATATTATTTCCACTGTGGAGCTACATATTTCATTTCCACGAGTCCCTCAGATTGCAGGGCGTGTAGGGACATAGTATAACTACATATGTATCGTGGCATTTCCATAGATAGGCCTACATTTCATTACTTGCTTTATTTGCTTTCAATTGTCTATAGGCAATACGATATAAAGGCGCTTAAAATATATTATTTCCACTGTGGAGCTACATATTTCATTTCCACGAGTCCCTCAGATTGCAGGGCGTGTAGGGACATAGTATAACTACATATGTATCGCGGCATTTCCATAGATAGGCCTACATTTCATTACTTGCTTTATTTGCTTTCAATTGTCTCTAGGCTTATATATGTGAAACTGCTAACCTTGCACCCAGTCAAACGGCCAAATCGACTCCATTTCTCGTCCGAAATGTTTTAAAAGAACACATTTCGGTCGATACGATATACACGAAGTTAATATTTCCTTCCGATCGAAAATATACACCAGAAATATCGTTTAAAACGAATTTTAAGACGATTGACACGCTTTTGAAATGCTTAAAGAATCTTCGCCTAAACTTTCCCTAAAGTAAGGAAACGAATTTTAAAGGACTTAAGCGACAATATAGGCCTAGTACTTTCAACTGTTTTGGTATGGCAAGAGAACCCTAGTCATGTTCCATGTAGTCCGAACATAAAAATATGTGCAGTAGCGTGAATGTCGAGGAGTGGATGGGGTTGTCGATGGCGGATTGCATAAGGAGAGCGAGGGACAGATACGGATGGAGGAAACTAACGTCGTTGGCTCTTGTCTCCGATCCGCAGCAATGAGTATGGTCAAGATGATGACTGTGAATCTGCAATTAACACTAACCTTTAGGGTGTCACTGAACTCGGTGACCAGCGGTGTCCTTGAGGGGTATACTGCGTACAATTCAGAAGAGGAAATATTCCCTTGCCACATCTAGAAACAGATTTTTTGGCCCTGCTCTGAACATTGTTAAGTAGGGTATAGCAAGAAAAGTGTTTTTGTTTAAAATGAACTTTGGCATAACTTAAAAGGTTGCTCCAGGTCCTAAATGAAAGAACTGAAGAAAAATTGCATCAAATTTATTGCATCTAACTTTGCCGCCGAGCACCTGAAGTTTAGTTTACTTTCGCGGCTGCAAACCATGGCAAAGACACATAGCCTACCATGCAAACGCGAGAACTATGGTCATGGAGAAATAGACAGAAAAGAAAGAGAAAGGAAAGAGAACAACAAGAAGTATTATAAATCTCAAGGACTGTGTAAAGTATAGATGATACTCCAGACAATGCTTTTAGCTGTGACACAGTTGACTCCGATTCCACAGCATCAGAATCATTATGAGAACGTTTAGGCTATATGCGATCTGAAGGAAAAACATGCTCTTGCTACACCAAGTCACTCCCAGCTTTGCCAAGGGAATGTGACAGCTATAGCTTCTCCAGTGCAGTTGGTGCTGCACTTGCAACAGAAGTAGGTCTACTTGTAGACTATGGAATTGTGACTGATGATGACCGAAGTTCAGCTACTGACAGATTGTGGGAAGAGAGAGAGAAAGGTTTCGTAAAACATTAGGCTATCCTGTAAAGGACCAGCCCTTAGCTCACGTGCCACGTGATACGGCCAAACGGTATAGTGGAAACCGCCGAGATTTAGCGGGCGCCAATTAATTACCCATAGCGACCGACTGATAGTTAACGCTTTAAGATTAAGATCTTTCCTTTTTCTGGTTGCGTTCTGTAATGGCTGACACGTTGTCATATGGCCGGTTTTAGTAATTTTAGTTGAATCGGACAGTTTGTTTGCGATTTTACTTTAATGATAATACACTGCGAGTGGTGATTAAGTTTGCGAATCTTGTGTGTTGTTTGTTGGTGAACTGATGCAAGAGAAAATGGCAACCCAACAAAAACATTCCTCCCATGATTCAACCCTTAATACTGCCCACGTGTACTCGAACATTAATAACTCCGCCTGCGATCGAGCAGAAGACGCATTCACACGGGATCAGAGGGAAACTATAATTACAACCGCGGCGGACGACGAGGCCCGAGCGGATGCCCGAGTAGGACTCATGCAGTTATGGCACGCTAGCGTGGTGTCAGGCCAATTAGAAGCAGACTACGGCAGGGAGCAGTCGGACCCAGCCCGACCCCTGGCGGCGGGCGTTCTCGGACAGAGAACCGGCGACGATATGTCCTTTATTCCACTCGAGCGGCGTCCTGGTAGAATAACCGCTAACTCTGAAATATACGACTCCTATTCAATGAACCATTCTGATTTGCAACCTATTCCGAATTCTGACTCTCTAGATTATCAAGCTACAACGCCTCTTCATAATCATCCATCCATTGCTCCCTCGGCGTCCCCCTTCGATGAGATAGCGATGACATCAAGGGGGCAAAAGTTTACAAGTGAATCCAGAAGTGTGGGGTGTGTTGAAATGGATGAAACAGGACAGCCCAAACTTACAAGTGATTTCAGAAGTTGGAGATTGCGCTTAAAAGATGATGAAGAGAATGAAAGGTGTTCGAGAGTTGATAATGAGACCAGAGACGAAATAGAGAAACGGAAAGATGAAAGGAGAGGCGAGATATTAAGAGGCAGTGAAGTGAAGAAAAGGAGTATATGTCAACAAGAGTACGCAAGGGGAATGGAAGAAGTTGATGGAACTAGCATTAATTCTTCACGACTAAAGAAGAACACGACGACGACCCAGACTGGACAATTGCAAGACCTTTTAGCACCACTACAAGAACTGTGTAGGCATCTCAGTGAGATTTGCGGGCAGAGTGGAAAAAGTGTAAGCAATGGTCCTGGGCTGTGCACGGAAGTCGGACAAACGTTAAGTCGTCCCTTGGTGACCAGTTCGTTAGAAACTCGTCCAGTGATTTTAGTTGAAGGCGATGGGTTGAGATATAAGCCGACCATCGAACCGAAATCATGTACGGAGGATGAAACGAAGAAGCAACCAAGAGACAGACACAAGCAGTGGCTGAAACTAGAGAAATTTGATGGTCAAACGCCTCTGGAAGCGTTTCTAGTCAAGTTTGAGATCTGTTCGAGACAGAATGGATGGGACGAGGACGAAAAGGTGAACCAATTGATGTGTGCCATGGTAGGACCAGCAGCGCATCTGTTGTGGGAATTTCACGCCTCAGGTCTGTCATCCTCGAGCGATCTGATAAAGCGACTTAGGAGCAGATATGGATGTTCGGACCAGACAACATTATATCGTACGCAACTTCGTGCGCGAAAACAGAGAAAAGAAGAGTCCTTGCAAGAATTAGCGCAAGACATCCGACGCCTGATGGTGCTGGCCTATGCTGGTCCGCCCACGGAGATGAGTGAGATGGTCGCCATCGATGCATTCCTCGACGCAATAGACGACTCCGAGCTTGCCCTATGCGTGAGAGACCGCGAACCGACTAACCTCGAAGCAGCGTGCAGATGTGCTATTCGACTAGAGGCGAATCGAGCAACTCGAGGTAGAACTGGAGACCATGAGCGTAGATCGGGACGAATCCAAGCGATCCGAACAGATGACAGTTCTAGCGAAGAATTGCTTCGTAGATTGTCGGAGCAAATGGCTAACATGGAACAGCGTCAACTGCAGATGGAACAGTGGTGGTGTGGGCCAACGTTGCAAGCATCTGACGGAAGGGAAAGACACTCGGTAGAACCTCGATATGTGCCGATGGAAAATCGACAGAGATCGGAGGGAGGAACGAGAAACAATTTAGAGACGCAAGGTCGAAGGAATCGACGAAGTGGTGGTCGGTGCTTTCTCTGCTTGCAGCCAGGACATTTCCGGAAAGACTGTCCACAAGCAAGGACAGACGTACAAGGTCAAGAAGAAGGAGAAAGGATAGCTAACGCAAGATATATCCAAGGAAGTACTAACGCGTACTTGCCACTTCGGATAAATGGGCGCAAGATCCTCGCTCTGATTGACACAGGAAGCGAGATGTCGTTAATTCCTGCTTCGTTAGTACGTCTTCAAGACATGCGAGAATCGCGACAGCTCCTGAACGCGGCCAATGGCACCCGCATTCGTGTGCTGGGCGAGATTACTGTGCAAGGTGAAATCGCAGGGCGGATTTTCCAGATTCCGTGCCTCGTCACCGAGGAGCTGAACGAGATGATTCTGGGACTCGATTGGCTGGAACAGCAGAACGCGAGTTGGAATTTCCGCGAACGGTCAATTCAACTGCAGGGACGAGACTACGCACTGTCTCGTGGAGCTGGAACTGCGCGATGTCGGAAAATAGCGTTGGCAAGAACTGTTGCGCCACCTATGAGCGAAGCGGATGTGGAGGTGTTTGCCGTTCTTCCCACCAAGAAGGACGACCTTCGACTCTGCTCTGTACCGACACAAGTGCTCGAATCTGACATTCTTGTAACCAGTGCGTCGCTACCTGCTCGAACCACAGAAGTCGATGTGTCTGGTGACCCAGACATCCTGCTGTCCTCTCTACGGCAGAACGTGTCTGACGACGTTCCGCCAGAAGCTAACGATCGGCCGACTCAGACTGCGCCCTCTCAACTGCGAGCCCCGTGTCTCACCGTCGTTGAGGAGTGCGATTTCGAGAATCAGCCCCAACCCGACTCCGCGCGACCCTCCGCTGACGAACTCTCACGTCGACCGCATCATGTGGAGATGGTGCAGACTACGCGAATTCCTCTTCGACCGGAAGAGTCCCTTCCAGACGACTCCAGCATCCTCTTGCCTGAAGTGATGGCTGCGAACCGCGCTACCGAGCGTTCGAGTACGAAATTCAGCCCCAACCTCCTGTTCGTGGGACGAGATGTTATCGCGCCCGTCGGCCTAGTCTTTGGCGATGGTTCGGCGACAGAACTCTGCGACCAAACAGTGGACGAGTTGGTGGATCAACGCCTGCACCGGATGCAGGGCACCTATCGTCTGGTGCGAACTCACTTTCAGCAGTTCGTGCAGCATCGGACTGTTCGATACAATGGTCGAGTGCGCCCAGCCGCATTCGAACCTGGCCAATGGGTATGGTACTACTGTCCCCGTCGACACGCCGGTATCAAGACCAAGTGGACCTGTGCTCTATCGAATACCGAGGTCGACCCGTGCTCAGCCGAAGTTGGTTTACGTGGACAGACTGAACAACTTTGGGAGAGACCGTCCGAAGGACTGGGATATGCCGATCTCGAACGATGTTACTGATCGAGACGAACTTTTGGGACTTGACGAACTTGTCCGAGACGAGGAACTGAACTCTGTCCCCAGACCAACCCGTCCCCATGTTCTTCCTGTTCGGTTTCGTTTATAAACCACGCCCTGACCAGTTATTCACCGTTGTGAAAAACGTATTATTCACCGTTGTGAAACCGTGTTGGTGATGTCAATCACCTAGATAAGTGTTTGTGTTGCCCGAACCCGAACTTCTGATTAAAGGATTGTGCAAGGAAACAGACGACCCTGGGTCGTGCGATAGTTAATCATGTAGCAGGCTAAGGATGATTCTACTGTTTCGCGTTAGTTTGTTTCTGCATTCTGTTGGAGCGCTTTGTTACAGTTGCGTTATAACATTGGGTGCATGGGTAGGAACAGTCGGTGACCCTGTAGTCCAAATTTACATTTGCCGGATGCTTTAGGCCCGAGGTATGGAAATTTGTAGAGGGGTTGACCGTTGTTTGAATGGTTCATCTACTGTTTGTTTTCCCGGGTTTCACCATTTGGGTAGGCGGAACCAGTAGTCCAGATTTACATTTGCCGGATGCTGTATTTTGATATAGGCCCGAGGTATGGAAATTTGTAGAGGGGTTGACCGTTGTTTGAATGGTCCAGTACCGTTTGTTGGTTTCCCCGTGGTTTCACCACTTGAGTAGGTGGGGGAGAGTGTAAAGGACCAGCCCTTAGCTCACGTGCCACGTGATACGGCCAAACGGTATAGTGGAAACCGCCGAGATTTAGCGGGCGCCAATTAATTACCCATAGCGACCGACTGATAGTTAACGCTTTAAGATTAAGATCTTTCCTTTTTCTGGTTGCGTTCTGTAATGGCTGACACGTTGTCATATGGCCGGTTTTAGTAATTTTAGTTGAATCGGACAGTTTGTTTGCGATTTTACTTTAATGATAATACACTGCGAGTGGTGATTAAGTTTGCGAATCTTGTGTGTTGTTTGTTGGTGAACTGATGCAAGAGAAAATGGCAACCCAACAAAAACATTCCTCCCATGATTCAACCCTTAATACTGCCCACGTGTACTCGAACATTAATAACTCCGCCTGCGATCGAGCAGAAGACGCATTCACACGGGATCAGAGGGAAACTATAATTACAACCGCGGCGGACGACGAGGCCCGAGCGGATGCCCGAGTAGGACTCATGCAGTTATGGCACGCTAGCGTGGTGTCAGGCCAATTAGAAGCAGACTACGGCAGGGAGCAGTCGGACCCAGCCCGACCCCTGGCGGCGGGCGTTCTCGGACAGAGAACCGGCGACGATATGTCCTTTATTCCACTCGAGCGGCGTCCTGGTAGAATAACCGCTAACTCTGAAATATACGACTCCTATTCAATGAACCATTCTGATTTGCAACCTATTCCGAATTCTGACTCTCTAGATTATCAAGCTACAACGCCTCTTCATAATCATCCATCCATTGCTCCCTCGGCGTCCCCCTTCGATGAGATAGCGATGACATCAAGGGGGCAAAAGTTTACAAGTGAATCCAGAAGTGTGGGGTGTGTTGAAATGGATGAAACAGGACAGCCCAAACTTACAAGTGATTTCAGAAGTTGGAGATTGCGCTTAAAAGATGATGAAGAGAATGAAAGGTGTTCGAGAGTTGATAATGAGACCAGAGACGAAATAGAGAAACGGAAAGATGAAAGGAGAGGCGAGATATTAAGAGGCAGTGAAGTGAAGAAAAGGAGTATATGTCAACAAGAGTACGCAAGGGGAATGGAAGAAGTTGATGGAACTAGCATTAATTCTTCACGACTAAAGAAGAACACGACGACGACCCAGACTGGACAATTGCAAGACCTTTTAGCACCACTACAAGAACTGTGTAGGCATCTCAGTGAGATTTGCGGGCAGAGTGGAAAAAGTGTAAGCAATGGTCCTGGGCTGTGCACGGAAGTCGGACAAACGTTAAGTCGTCCCTTGGTGACCAGTTCGTTAGAAACTCGTCCAGTGATTTTAGTTGAAGGCGATGGGTTGAGATATAAGCCGACCATCGAACCGAAATCATGTACGGAGGATGAAACGAAGAAGCAACCAAGAGACAGACACAAGCAGTGGCTGAAACTAGAGAAATTTGATGGTCAAACGCCTCTGGAAGCGTTTCTAGTCAAGTTTGAGATCTGTTCGAGACAGAATGGATGGGACGAGGACGAAAAGGTGAACCAATTGATGTGTGCCATGGTAGGACCAGCAGCGCATCTGTTGTGGGAATTTCACGCCTCAGGTCTGTCATCCTCGAGCGATCTGATAAAGCGACTTAGGAGCAGATATGGATGTTCGGACCAGACAACATTATATCGTACGCAACTTCGTGCGCGAAAACAGAGAAAAGAAGAGTCCTTGCAAGAATTAGCGCAAGACATCCGACGCCTGATGGTGCTGGCCTATGCTGGTCCGCCCACGGAGATGAGTGAGATGGTCGCCATCGATGCATTCCTCGACGCAATAGACGACTCCGAGCTTGCCCTATGCGTGAGAGACCGCGAACCGACTAACCTCGAAGCAGCGTGCAGATGTGCTATTCGACTAGAGGCGAATCGAGCAACTCGAGGTAGAACTGGAGACCATGAGCGTAGATCGGGACGAATCCAAGCGATCCGAACAGATGACAGTTCTAGCGAAGAATTGCTTCGTAGATTGTCGGAGCAAATGGCTAACATGGAACAGCGTCAACTGCAGATGGAACAGTGGTGGTGTGGGCCAACGTTGCAAGCATCTGACGGAAGGGAAAGACACTCGGTAGAACCTCGATATGTGCCGATGGAAAATCGACAGAGATCGGAGGGAGGAACGAGAAACAATTTAGAGACGCAAGGTCGAAGGAATCGACGAAGTGGTGGTCGGTGCTTTCTCTGCTTGCAGCCAGGACATTTCCGGAAAGACTGTCCACAAGCAAGGACAGACGTACAAGGTCAAGAAGAAGGAGAAAGGATAGCTAACGCAAGATATATCCAAGGAAGTACTAACGCGTACTTGCCACTTCGGATAAATGGGCGCAAGATCCTCGCTCTGATTGACACAGGAAGCGAGATGTCGTTAATTCCTGCTTCGTTAGTACGTCTTCAAGACATGCGAGAATCGCGACAGCTCCTGAACGCGGCCAATGGCACCCGCATTCGTGTGCTGGGCGAGATTACTGTGCAAGGTGAAATCGCAGGGCGGATTTTCCAGATTCCGTGCCTCGTCACCGAGGAGCTGAACGAGATGATTCTGGGACTCGATTGGCTGGAACAGCAGAACGCGAGTTGGAATTTCCGCGAACGGTCAATTCAACTGCAGGGACGAGACTACGCACTGTCTCGTGGAGCTGGAACTGCGCGATGTCGGAAAATAGCGTTGGCAAGAACTGTTGCGCCACCTATGAGCGAAGCGGATGTGGAGGTGTTTGCCGTTCTTCCCACCAAGAAGGACGACCTTCGACTCTGCTCTGTACCGACACAAGTGCTCGAATCTGACATTCTTGTAACCAGTGCGTCGCTACCTGCTCGAACCACAGAAGTCGATGTGTCTGGTGACCCAGACATCCTGCTGTCCTCTCTACGGCAGAACGTGTCTGACGACGTTCCGCCAGAAGCTAACGATCGGCCGCCTCAGACTGCGCCCTCTCAACTGCGAGCCCCGTGTCTCACCGTCGTTGAGGAGTGCGATTTCGAGAATCAGCCCCAACCCGACTCCGCGCGACCCTCCGCTGACGAACTCTCACGTCGACCGCATCATGTGGAGATGGTGCAGACTACGCGAATTCCTCTTCGACCGGAAGAGTCCCTTCCAGACGACTCCAGCATCCTCTTGCCTGAAGTGATGGCTGCGAACCGCGCTACCGAGCGTTCGAGTACGAAATTCAGCCCCAACCTCCTGTTCGTGGGACGAGATGTTATCGCGCCCGTCGGCCTAGTCTTTGGCGATGGTTCGGCGACAGAACTCTGCGACCAAACAGTGGACGAGTTGGTGGATCAACGCCTGCACCGGATGCAGGGCACCTATCGTCTGGTGCGAACTCACTTTCAGCAGTTCGTGCAGCATCGGACTGTTCGATACAATGGTCGAGTGCGCCCAGCCGCATTCGAACCTGGCCAATGGGTATGGTACTACTGTCCCCGTCGACACGCCGGTATCAAGACCAAGTGGACCTGTGCTCTATCGAATACCGAGGTCGACCCGTGCTCAGCCGAAGTTGGTTTACGTGGACAGACTGAACAACTTTGGGAGAGACCGTCCGAAGGACTGGGATATGCCGATCTCGAACGATGTTACTGATCGAGACGAACTTTTGGGACTTGACGAACTTGTCCGAGACGAGGAACTGAACTCTGTCCCCAGACCAACCCGTCCCCATGTTCTTCCTGTTCGGTTTCGTTTATAAACCACGCCCTGACCAGTTATTCACCGTTGTGAAAAACGTATTATTCACCGTTGTGAAACCGTGTTGGTGATGTCAATCACCTAGATAAGTGTTTGTGTTGCCCGAACCCGAACTTCTGATTAAAGGATTGTGCAAGGAAACAGACGACCCTGGGTCGTGCGATAGTTAATCATGTAGCAGGCTAAGGATGATTCTACTGTTTCGCGTTAGTTTGTTTCTGCATTCTGTTGGAGCGCTTTGTTACAGTTGCGTTATAACATTGGGTGCATGGGTAGGAACAGTCGGTGACCCTGTAGTCCAAATTTACATTTGCCGGATGCTTTAGGCCCGAGGTATGGAAATTTGTAGAGGGGTTGACCGTTGTTTGAATGGTTCATCTACTGTTTGTTTTCCCGGGTTTCACCATTTGGGTAGGCGGAACCAGTAGTCCAGATTTACATTTGCCGGATGCTGTATTTTGATATAGGCCCGAGGTATGGAAATTTGTAGAGGGGTTGACCGTTGTTTGAATGGTCCAGTACCGTTTGTTGGTTTCCCCGTGGTTTCACCA
This sequence comes from Lumbricus terrestris, assembly GCA_949752735.1. Classification (NCBI taxonomy): domain Eukaryota; kingdom Metazoa; phylum Annelida; class Clitellata; order Crassiclitellata; family Lumbricidae; genus Lumbricus; species Lumbricus terrestris. The sequence goes on from OX457053.1 coordinate 29,970,054, forward strand.
CTTGAGTAGGTGGGGGAGAGTGTAAAGGACCAGCCCTTAGCTCACGTGCCACGTGATACGGCCAAACGGTATAGTGGAAACCGCCGAGATTTAGCGGGCGCCAATTAATCACCCATAGCGACCGACTGATAGTTAACGCTTTAAGATTAAGATCTTTCCTTTTTCTGGTTGCGTTCTGTAATGGCTGACACGTTGTCATATGGCCGGTTTTAGTAATTTTAGTTGAATCGGACAGTTTGTTTGCGATTTTACTTTAATGATAATACACTGCGAGTGGTGATTAAGTTTGCGAATCTTGTGTGTTGTTTGTTGGTGAACTGATGCAAGAGAAAATGGCAACCCAACAAAAACATTCCTCCCATGATTCAACCCTTAATACTGCCCACGTGTACTCGAACATTAATAACTCCGCCTGCGATCGAGCAGAAGACGCATTCACACGGGATCAGAGGGAAACTATAATTACAACCGCGGCGGACGACGAGGCCCGAGCGGATGCCCGAGTAGGACTCATGCAGTTATGGCACGCTAGCGTGGTGTCAGGCCAATTAGAAGCAGACTACGGCAGGGAGCAGTCGGACCCAGCCCGACCCCTGGCGGCGGGCGTTCTCGGACAGAGAACCGGCGACGATATGTCCTTTATTCCACTCGAGCGGCGTCCTGGTAGAATAACCGCTAACTCTGAAATATACGACTCCTATTCAATGAACCATTCTGATTTGCAACCTATTCCGAATTCTGACTCTCTAGATTATCAAGCTACAACGCCTCTTCATAATCATCCATCCATTGCTCCCTCGGCGTCCCCCTTCGATGAGATAGCGATGACATCAAGGGGGCAAAAGTTTACAATCCGATGGAAGAGAAGATAGCGTGAAGCTACAGCACTGTATTTTGACGGTGGGACAGATATAACTATATGCTTGCAGTCATTTAGTCATAAATATCAAATAATGAAGTGTATACATGTACATGTTTGACACGAGAACTAGGATCACTTTATTTAGGGCATAGGCCTATCTCACCAAACAGTAGATTAGCCGCAGGAATTTTCGAAGCAATGCGCGAGTTCTTGTCTGATAGGCTTAATTATATTTCTTTCAGTTTAATAATAGCTGTTGGCTGTGATGGAACGGCGGTAAATACAGAGAAGCATGCTGGGACAATGGAGTAATAAGAAAGCTGGAGTTACATGCAGGCATTCTCTCCAGTGGTTTATCTGCATGTTTCATTTCAATGAGTTGACGTTACGACATTTATTTGCTCATCATTGCATCAAGACCATACTCTGATAGAAAGGTTGTTGATTTAATATATATTCAAAAGAATGGCTACTAAGGTTACCCAGAAATTGTTTAAGTGAATATGATGATTGATGAGAAAAAACACATGCAGAACTGGTAGCCAGAAGAATTAAAATAGCAAGGAAAACTGATCGCTGTCTATTATCAGTTCATGTGATATTAGAACATTCACAATCCCAAAACTGAATGTAGAAGCCACTGTATACCGTGTTCTAGTTAACTGGTTGGATGTTTCCAGACTTGAACCTCAAATAACTTGCAAGTTTAAGAAAAATAATCTTAAGGAATGCATTAAAACTGGCAGTATGTTACCGGTAGATCTTGAAAAATACCATTACCACAAGCATGCATTCAAAGTTGTACAGACGCAGCAAGGTCAGTTTGTAGAACGTAGAGAAGGCCACATTCGAAGAAAGCGCGAATTCTCAAAAGCGTGGTCAAACATACCACAAAAAGTGAGTGGACTATATAATATGAGTGAAACGCATTGTCAGCATGTGAACATTTTGTGAAGCGTAATTAAGGACAACAAGTTTCTCTCAATTTTAATAATAATTTCATTCCATTTTTTAAGTTAGAATAATGCATTGGGGACCGTCCATAAATGACGTCACGTAACTGGAGGGGGAGAGGTAATTGGTCACTGGTCACACATCTATGACGATTTGTGACGGTCTATTGCTAGATATCATGTGACTTTTGTTTTAACGTGTGACGAGGGGTCAAAGGGGATCACCACAAATTGCGTGACGTCATTTATGGACGTGCTTGTGGCTCATGGATGTCGGAATGGCCAAGCAAATTCACATGCTGTGCCATAAAATGTGGCTCACAATATTCCTATTTTTAAGCCTAATTAATACTTCAGATAAGAAAATAGTCAAATTTCAGCAGTGTTAATGCAATGCTCAATGGTACGGTATACTCGAATTAATTTCAGGGCCATGGCGGCAAAGTTAAGCAGCATGTCAGAATCAAAATTTCTATGCCAGACACTATTATATGCATATAGGAGCAACAAATTAATATATGCCAAACATAATCCTTTCTGGTCACTATGCCCTATTGTTTAGGGCAGTTAACAATTAGAGTCACTTTAAATTTCCATTACAGCAGAAATTTTTCAATTAGGCCTATACGCATTTTTCAATAAAGGGGATAGAATGGTTTATCCCTCCGGATAGTCTAGATCGGTTAATTCCATCCGGGGATAGACTAATTCACCCCACGGATAGTTTTAAGAACAGATAGCATATCACGTGACACCGGCGCTCCATCTAGCTGAATGATGTAACCATCAACTCCTGACAGTTGACGAATATCACGTAGCATAATTATTAAATTATTAATATTATTAATATTTCTTGCGCACGCGCGCTTACAGACTATAACCACGCTTTAGTTCCCGCCTATGTAAGTGGTTTAATTCCTAAGTGTGTCTTGTGAATCGCACATGTCGCAAGCACAAAGAAGTGTCGTTGCTAGTCGCATCTTAGGGCTAAGGCAGTACTTAAGATAAGACACCGTGTCGCTGCTAACTCATACTTAAAATTAGGGATTAACATTGAGATAAATTTGCTTAATGGATAATAGCACAATAATTCGCTACACATGCATGCACCGTCATAAATTTCATTCGCAGGACATGCATCTTAATGTCCGATTATAAGGCGAAGAGACAGATTAAGAAAAATTGACTTAGGTGCAGAAGCAGGCAGGGATAGCAATTGGTGTGAAGGGCCAAGATTTGTTTGAGGTACTACACAAGTGGTCATTGCATCATTCCTAGGATACAAACGGACCAAACGCTTTCCTATATTGATCATTGTATACGTCAGACATCCTCATATAATAACCCCCATCGGTGCATGGGGTTTTGCTAGCAAACCCTCAGTGTGTGATGCTGGCGTACTCTACGTTCATCAGTAGGTTACAGAGGAATGAATTGTTTATCTTATAAATTATGTTGGAAAGGGACAATACAGACGTTTAGTGCCAGGGCAGTCAACAACAGAAATGTCACTCTCTGCGCCTACCAGTTTGGCCGGTTATGTAAGACTTGAAAAGACAGCCGCCATTAATGAAGCGATTGATGAGTTCTAGGGAGCATCGTTATCTTTATTAATTCAAAATGTCGATCGGCAATGTGATTTGTTGGAACTTATGACGATCGGTAATTTGATTGGCTGAAACTTAAGACAGTATAGCTGTCCCGATGTATTATGGTGGATGCACTGGTGAGGCCGATATAATAATTATTTGGTCTGAGAGTAAAACGTATTATTTGTATGACCCCAATTATTGTGCACATATTAGTGACATATATGATGAACATTGCGACAACGTGTATCTGTTTTGGGTAAAAAAAAATCCGCTACTATCAGTCTAACGTACAGGCCGAAGTAACAGATTATACACGTCATATTTTCGTCATCTGGGGTGGGAGGGGGCGGTAAAGTAGTGGTTAACACGCTGGCCAATAGTGCGAGAGGTAGTGAGTTCGAGCTCCCGTTGGGCGGATTTGCTTTGTAGGCTGCCATTGGCGCAGTGTAATTACAAAGCTGTTTGTTCAGTTAGTAGTTAAGTTTAATTAAGGTTACTGCATAACTTGTAAATGTAAAGCGCAGTGCGTCTTGCAGGTGTTTAATTAAAGAAAATATATTATTATTATTATTTACGTCATATTTTCGTTATTGTTTACGTCATATTTACGAGTTGGCAGCAAAGATGAAGTATTCACTTCCTACCCTTTGTGACGTCACATTAAAATGCTGTAACAGTAGGCCTACTACAATAACATTATATTCTGTACAATTGCGAATTAGTATAGCACTTCTGTTGGAATGTCTCAAGAAGACCTCGGGGAACGGACGAAAAATCACTATTGAGTATAGAATAGTTTTCGATTACGGAAATTGCCCGATGTTAAAATTACAGAAAGACTGAATTAATTGTAACTTTATAACCTTCACTGGCGTAATCATTTTTGATAGCCTTACAAGGGAGCCTGATGATGATGATGATGATGATGACGACGACTACGACTACGACGACGACGATGATGATGACGATGAAGACGATGACGATGATGATGCATGGTGATTGTCAGGATTGTTCTGGCAGAGGTGGGTACATACTTATTTTTCTGTTGTGATATACGTGTAATAATAGCAGGTGAACAGTGTCGAGATAGGTATGATGGTGACTGGACGGATAAATGGAAGAACACAACGAGAAGATATAATATACTTTATTGAAAAGATTTAACGTTGTTATTTCTTTAAATACGACGGGGAAAACTCCTCACATTTGGTGCCGTGACCAGGATATTGTCCGAGACAGACCAGGATTAAGGTCATCGGGATATTCGGAGAGACTGTGGTTTTCGTCTCGGCCATGGTGTAAGAAGGGATGGTGTGCGCACTTGGCTGAAATTTATGGCTAAAGGCGCTAGATGGCGATGGCGTTCCCAATTGACGGACCTCGCCCATAAGCCTAATGAAATTTCATGATATTGTATGGCATACATACTTATACTCCTTCACTGCACGTCCGTTCCCTAATGCCAGTCTCATGTCTGGACGAAGGAGGAGGGCGACACAAATTATCTTTGCTATGTTCTGTTTCATTTGCTCTTTGTCTCCTGTGTTTCGTGTTCTCTGTTCCATGTGATGCTGTGTTCCCTGTGTTCCAATGTTCTCCATGTCCTCTGACCCCGATGTTCCTATCGATGTTCCGTGTTCTCTTGTTCTCTGTGATGCGCCTTCTGTTCCCTGTTAATTGATGTTCCGTGTTCCCTGTGTTCCTTGTTCCCTGATGTTCCCTGTGATATACCAGGTTCCTTATGTTCCATGGGCCTTAATTATATATATCCCTTATGTTCCACGGACCTTGTTGTTATTTCGCGCCCTTTGTTTTCTAATGTCGCAGGCGTTCAATGTGATGTTCCATGTTCCCTGGTGTTCCCTGTTTTTATGTCCCACAGCCCTTGCTACATATTCCGCGTTCCATATGTTCCTTAATATTTCTGATGTTTATCCTGATGATTCATGTTCCTTAATTATGTTTCCCGTTCCGCGTTCCTTAATGTTTCTGATGTTCCCTCAGGTATTCCATGTTCCTTGTGCTCCACGGTCTTTGTTGCGTGTTCCGCGTTTCGTATTTTTAATGCCTCTGAAGCTCCCGCGATGTTCTTTGTTTCTTATGTTCCCTGATGTTCCTTGTGTTCCAATTCCTTGTTGCACTTTCCATATTCCATGTTCCTTAATGTTTCCGATGTTTCCCCTGATGTTCCATGTTCCTTACGTTCTGCAGTCCTTGTGGCATGTTCCGTAATGCATGCATGTTCCGTCTTCCTCGTCCAATATGTTCTCTGAGCAATGTTCTCTGTGATGCTTCATGTTCTTTACGTTCCACGCTCTTTGTTGTATATTCGCTTAGTCCTATGTTCCCTGGTGTTCCGTATGACGTTCCATGTTCCCTGCAATGTTACCTGATCCTCATCACCCCTTATATGTTCCAAGTGATACTCCCTGCTATGTTCCTGCCCTCTCCTTGTCCATATGTTCCATGTTTCGAACGTTTCTTATACTTCTTGCTCTATATTGTATATGCTGCCAACCATCAACTGGGGACAGCAGCGCCACCTGCTGAAATGCCAAAAACAATGTATGGCCAGTATAAGAAGTGCGCACACCATCCCTTCTTACACCATGGTCTCGGCGTGAATTCATTTTTTCTGCGTAGAAGGTGACACGGTGAAGGTCATCGGGATATTCGGAGAGACTGTGGTTTTCGTCTCGGCGTGAATTCATTTTTTCTGCGTAGAAGGTGACACGGTGAAGGTCATCGGGATATTCGGAGAGACTGTGGTTTTCGTCTCGTCGTGAATTCATTTTCCTGTGTTGAACGTTATACGGTGAAGGTCATCGGGATATTCGGAGGAACTGTGGTGTTGTGTCAGCGCCTCGTCTTGAAGTCATTTTCCGGCGTTGGACACCAGACCGCTCCCGTCCTCTGAAGTTCACAGAGGAAGCGGCCTACCAGCTCACACAGTAAACCAGTCCGCAGGGCTGGAATTTAAACCTTCCTCGCCATCGTCTTCCGATATGCGGGAAAATAAATTCGCCACACCGACCGTTGCACACCGAAGTGTGGATTCAGGCTATCCTCTGACGACGCAGCTGTAGCTCTGGTTGTGGGTCGGGTTCAACATTTCTGGTCCCTTTGGCGAACTTTTCATGAGTGGACAGTGAAGAGTTAAGGAACTATATTGCAACCAAGTCAAGTGTTGTGGTGTCAAGGACATTGGAGTCAACGTTTCTACACCATTGTGCCTATCTACACCATTTCTACGCCATCTGGATTCGGAAGCAAGGACAATATCTAAGGATTTTTCCTGGAGGGTATCATTGGTTCTTGTCTTGTTCTGTCAGTAGTTTTTGTGTGTCTATTAACACAACATGGAAGAAGAACGTGAGAAACTGAAGTTTTTTAGTGCAGATGCATTAATTGGTTTGTTAGTTAAAGCTGGTTCAGATGTGGACACCATTGTAACTTTAAACAAGGAACAGCTTATTGAATTGTGTTTGGTGGCAAAGGGTTTAAAGGAAGGTGGGTCATTCCATGTCAAATCAACCAGCAAAGTGGCAATTTGCCATCACACCCCTTCAGATTTTTCTGAAAATTTTTGCACATAAACTACATGCAATATAAGGAATAACAGTGAAAATTTGAGCAGAATATCTCAAAATTTGACCGAGATATTAATTTTTGAACTTAATGACCAAAAAACGAACCGCGAGAAAACGGCATGATACACCAAGTTTAGACTGTTATATCTCGGCCATAAAACGAGCAAGAGGGCTGAAATATTTTATGTATAATCAGTTTTTTGTGCTCTTTCCAAATATGCAAGAACCAGGATGGAGTTATTTTTGGTTTTCAATTTAAAAAATACTAAATATCGCACAGACGCCAATTCTCACTCAAGTTGTGGACATCATGTCAGCAGGCAGGAATGAGCTGTAACAAAACTTGTACTTGTTTTATATTGAGGCACATTGGTACTCATCAGACATATAGTTAGTACCTGATTAGTTTCATCATTAGTGTGTTTTCCACCGACGTTTTCTTTGTCGTGATCGTGAAAATAGGGTCCATAGCTTGTCAAAAAAGTGACAATGTGTATCTTTTGAAATTGATGAAAATTTGCACATATATTGAGGACATGCAGATCCTTCATTGGTGCAAAATTCAGGATGGTGTTCAGCTGCGTTTCTGGGAAAAAAAATTTTGAAGTCGACCAATAATTGCTATGTCGCGAGCAAATGGCATGATCCACAACGTTTGGACTGTCATATCTAGACCAGGAAATGAACCAGAGGACTGATATTGTTGTCATGTAATCAGTTTCTCATGCTCTTTCCAGGTATGTAAGAATGTTGGTTGTATTCCCAGTGATTTTTAGTTTATAATTTTGTAAATATTGCACAAATGCCAATTTACATTTATTCGGACATGAAAACTGCATGATCCACAATGTTTGGACTGTCATATCTAGGCCAGGTAATGAACCAGAGGACTGATATTGTTGTCATGCAATCAGTTTCTTATGCTCTTTCCAGGGATGTAAGAATGTTGGTTGTATTCCCAGTGATTTTTAGTTTATAAGTTTGTAAATATTGCACAAATGCCAATTTACATTGATTCGGACATAAAAACTGCATGATCCACAATGCTTGGACTGTCATATCTAGGCCAGGAAATTAACCAGAGGACCGATAATGTTGTCATATACTCAGTTTACTGTGCTCTTTCCAGATATGTAAGAATGTTGGTTGCATTTCTTGTGATTTTTAATTTATAAATTTGTAAATATTGCAAAAATTCCCATTTACCGTATATTTCTTTGGACATGCATAATTGTATATATCTCACTCAGATATATCCTCTTTCACATGATGATGACTCACTTAGATAGCTAGATATCCTCCAGATAATTTTTTACTTTCATCTATTTCCATAATTAACATTGTGTGAAATGGAAAATTGTGAGTCATTATCATATGAAAGAAGTATGTCTGAGTATATCTAGAATAAAATATACAATCGTATGTGTCCGAATAAGTGCAAGTTTGCATTTGCGCAAAATTTTCAAATTAGAAATCACTGGGAATACAACCAACATTCTTACATACCTGGAAAGAGCACAAGAAACTGATTACATGACAACAATACCAGTCCTCTGATTCATTTCCTGGTCTAGATATGACAGTCCAAGCATTGTGGATCATGCAGTTTTCATGTCCGAATCAATGTAAATTGGCATTTGTGCAATATTTACAAACTTATAAACTAAAAATCACTGGGAATACAACCAACATTCTTACATCCCTGGAAAGAGCATGAGAAACTGATTACATGACAACAATATCAGTCCTCTGGTTAATTTCCTGGCCTAGATATGACAGTCCAAACATTGTGGATCATGCAGTTTTCATGTCCGAATCAATGTAAATTGGCATTTGTGCAATATTTACAAACTTATAAACTAAAAATCACTGGGAATACAATCAACATTCTTACATCCCTGGAAAGAGCATAAGAAACTGATTGCATGACAACAATATCAGTCCTCTGGTTAATTTCCTGGCCTAGATATGACAGTCCAAGCATTGTGGATCATGCAGTTTTCATGTCCGAATCAATGTAAATTGGCATTTGTGCAATATTTATAAACTTATAAACTAAAAATCACTGGGAATACAACCAACATTCTTACATCCCTGGAAAGAGCATAAGAAACTGATTGCATGACAACAATATCAGTCCTCTGGTTCATTTCCCGGCCTTGATATGACAGTCCAAACATTGTGGATCATGCAGTTTTCATGTTCGAATAAATGTAAATTGGCATTTGTGCAATATTTACAAAATTATAAACTAAAAATCACTGGGAATACAACCAACATTCTTACATACCTGGAAAGAGCATGAGAAACTGATTACATGACAACAATATCAGTCCTCTGGTTCATTTCCTGGTCTAGATATGACAGTCCAAACGTTGTGGATCATGCCATTTGCTCGCGACATAGCAATTATTGGTCGACTTCAAAAAATAATTTTCCAGAAACGGAGCTGAACACCATCCTGAATTTTGCACCAATGAAGGATCTGCATGTCCTCAATATATGTGCAAATTTTCATCAATTTCAAAAGATACACATTGTCACTTTTTTGACAAGCTATGGACCCTATTTTCACGATCACGACAAAGAAAACGTCGGTGGAAAACACACTAATGATGAAACTAATCAGGTACTAACTATATGTCTGATGAGTACCAATGTGCCTCAATATAAAACAAGTACAAGTTTTGTTACAGCTCATTCCTGCCTGCTGACATGATGTCCACAACTTGAGTGAGAATTGGCGTCTGTGCGATATTTAGTATTTTTTAAATTGAAAACCAAAAATAACTCCATCCTGGTTCTTGCATATTTGGAAAGAGCACAAAAACTGATTATACATAAAATATTTCAGCCCTCTTGCTCGTTTTATGGCCGAGATATAACAATCTAAACTTGGTGTATCATGCCGTTTTCTCGCGGTTCGTTTTTTGGTCATTAAGTTCAAAAATTAATATCTCGGTCAAATTTTGAGATATTCTGCTCAAATTTTCACTGTTAATCCTTATATTGCATGTAGTTTTTGTACAAAAATTTTCAGAAAAATCCAAAGGGGTGTGATGTACACCCCTGGTTGATTTGACGTGGAATGACCCAGGTGTTTTACCTAAGAAAGGGGTAAAAGAGGTGACAATGGTGGAGATGATGCAGATGATGATGGACAGAGAAGAACGACAGAGGGAAATTATGATGGAACGAGATGAAAGGTACAGAAAAGAACAGAGGGAAATTATGATGGAGCAGAGGGAAATTATGATGGAACGTGAGGAACAGGTGAAGAAAGAACAGAGGGAGAGTAGGATGGAATATGAAGAACAGGTGAGGAGAGAACAGAATGAAAGAGAGGAAAGACAGAGAGAATTTATATGTGCACAGGAAGAAGAAATAAGGAGAGAGCAAAGAGAGTGGCAGACAAAACTGTTGGATAGTCAAATTCACAGTCAAGAAAAGATTAGAGAGGAAGCAAAGAGAGAACGGGATAGAAAGACAAGAGAAGAAGAGGCTATGGGAACTAAAATTAAGAAATTTGGGGACATTTTGAAAAACGTGTTGCCTAAAATGCCTACTGAGGATGTTGAGTTGCCGTTGTATCTTGAATCAGTAGAGAGTATGTTTGCTATATACCAAGTGCCTGATGATTTGAAATGTGCTTTGCTTATGCCTTTCTTCTCTGAAAAAGCTAAGAAGTTAATTCGAAGGTTACCTGTGGATCAATTGACTTCATATGCAAAATTAAAGGTGGCCTTGCTGCGTGAATTTCGGTTGACCCCGCAGCAATATAAGGGTCAGTTCACTAAGGCAGAAAAACTGGCAAACGAGTCATGGATGCAATTTGCGACCAGACTTCGCACTTATCTCAGGTTTTATCTGGAATCTAGGGAAGTTGATAATTTTCAAAAGATTCAAGATTTGTGGGTGGCAGATAAGATGAAGGAGTGCATGCCATTTGTTTTACGGTCTCATGTGATTGCTAAAGAAAGTGATAGCTGGATTGAGCCCATCAAGTTAGCCGAACTTTCGGACATTTTTTCGATTAACTTGTCTGAGGGCCAAAATGTAAAGGAAATTGGGTTTAAATTTCCACCGAGGTTCGGGGAAGGCAGGTCTTTTCAGAATTATCAGAGGGATGGCAAAGGGGTGGAGAAGAGACCCCAGTTCCAGAAGTTTAACGATAATTCTTTGGGGAGGAACAAGGGACAGGGAACCATGAAAGTTGAGAAGCCAAAATGTTTCATTTGTTTATCGGAACATCATTTCAAAGCAAATTGTCCCAGAAATAAAACCAAGGTAAATCCCGGGGTAGCAAGGGTTAACCAGGTTGAGGTTGAAGGTGAGGTCAAGGAAGCAGGTGTATGTTTGGTCAAGGTTGAACCGGACAATGCAGGAGAATGGTATGAAGGGAAAGGGTTTTGTAATTCTTGGGAGATGGAATATGGACCGTATGATTACTGTAGAGAAACAGAGTATTGTCTTGAGGACAAAGCTATTGAGCTTCAGAAGGTCAGAAGAGATAAGAAGGGTGAGGAAGAGGTTGTAGTAGATTTGAATTCATTGTTTGAATGTAGTGCTTTGAATATATCTGCTGGGAATGCTGTGGCAGTTAGTTCAGGTGTAACTTTGTCAAGCATACCACGTGTAAAGTTACAGATTGGTAAATCTGCTTGCACGGCGTTATTGGATTCGGGCAGTGAGATCACTGTTGTTAACAAGAGGATGTTACCTAATGTAGGTGAAGGCAGTCAACCTTTGGGGAAAATTAAATTAAGGGGTGCTTTTGGGGTTCCAAGTGAAGCTAACCTAATGAATTTACCCTGCATGCTGGTTCCTGATGAAGGACATTCTAAGGTGTCAGTATTACTGACATGTGCAGTGACTGATGATCTAATGTTAGATACTGAATGTCTTTTAACGTTAGATGATTATAAGGCATTAACACAGAATGACGGATTTAATGGCCTTGAAATTGAAATTGACGAAGGACAGACATTAGAGGGAGGGGTTGACTCCAAATCATTAGAAGAGGAATGTAATGCTGTGTGTGTGGAAAATGTGTTACAGGTTGAAGGTACAAGTGGAGGTGAAACTTCAGCAGGTGAGGAAGATGCTGAGGGTTTGTTTACGATGGACAGTTCAGAGGGGATCGAGCAAAGAACGGAGGTGTCTGATTGTGTTGATGAAACTCCACTGTTAGTCAAGGCGGCGGAGCAGTTGAGGAAGGAACAATTGGCCGATGAGGGACTTAAGGAGTGGTGGGGAAAAGGTAAGAATAACGAGGGTGGTTATTCTATCAGAGCAGTGGATGGAGTGTTATTCCATAAAGATAGTGTTGGAGGACAGAGTGTTCAACAGTTGGTGGTACCAAGAATTAAAGTCAGAGAGATTTTAGATTTAGCTCATGACAGTGTCTGGGGAGGACACTTTGGGTCAAGGAAAACGCTGCAAAGAATTAAGTTGTCGTTTTGGTGGCCGGGAATGAGTAAGGAGGTAAAAGAATACTGTCAGAGCTGTACTGGTTGTCAATTGAGGAGAAGGAAAACGACAAATGATCGGGTTCCAATCACACCTGTGGTTAGACCAACTAACGCATTTGAGGTAGTGAATTGTGATATAATTGGACCATTTGAACAGGTATCCAGAGGCTTCAAATATGTATTGTGTGTCATAGACCAATGCACTAAATGGCCTGATGTGAGACCTTTAAGAACCATTAATGCGGAAGCTATCTGTGAGGCTCTATTTTAGATGTTTTCTTATACGGGAGTACCCAGAGTTGTGGTCACAGATAGAGCGGCGAGTTTTAGAGGGAAACTGATGAAGGAGTTTATGAAGAGGTTAGGATGTGCACCGAGGTTTAGTTCTCCTTATCATCCTGAAGGGAACGCAATTGTGGAACGCTGGAATCAAACGTTGAAGAATATGTTACATCAAGTGGTAAAAGCAAGACCTAAGGGCTGGGAAAAGGAATTGCCATTTTTGTTGTGGGCTTATAGGGAGTTGCCTAATGCCACGACAGGTGTTAGTCCTTTCATGATGGTTTATGGTCAGATTGGTCGGGGTCCATTGACGATATTGAAGGAAACATGGACAGGTGATCAAATTGCTCCTTGGGAGTTGGCTAATACCAGTAAGTATATGCAGAGTTTGAAGAAGCAAATGCAGTTAGCAAAAGACTTAGCTGAAGAGCATTCTAAGGAAGCACAGAAGAGCTATGCTCATTACTACAATTTAAGATCTAAGGACAAGACATTTGAGATTGGAGATCAGGTTGTGATACTTGAGAAGGATTGCTCTGATAAATTGAGTTCTAGATGGATTGGACCAGGAGTTATTACAAGGAAGATTTCAGCATACAGTTATTTGGTCCAAATGCCTGATGGAGGTGAAAGAACGTTACATGCTAACTTCCTGAGACGTTTTAACCCGAGGGTGAGTGCGGTTGGGTTAATATGTGATGGTGAAGAGGATTTTGGTCGGGTAGACTGTCAACCAGTAGATGTGACCGAGACGATAGACAGGACTACTATTTTTGATCAAATTGACTTTACACATCTGGATTTGGATCAGCAACAGGATTTGCGAAAACTTTTACAGAAATTTACATCTTTATTTGATGATAAACCAGGGTTATGTAAGTTGGGAACACATTCCATAAGGTTACAAGGGGAGGTTCATCCACGTAGGCAGAAACCATATAGGATACCCCAATTATTTAAAGGAGAGGTTGACCGTCAAATCACTCAGTTGTTGGCTGATGGACTGATTGAGGAATCAAACAGTCCTTGGGCTCATCCTGTTGTTTGTGTGAGGAAGGCGGATGGTAGAAGTCTTAGGCTATGTTGTGATTATAGGGGATTAAATTCTTTTTCACTTTCCGATTGTTTTCCTATGTGTCAAACTGAAGATTTGATTAATCAAGTGGCTAGTGCTAAATACATTACAACTCTTGATTGTTCGTCTGGATATTGGCAGGTGCCAATGCAGGAAGATTCTAAGGAACTTACTGCTTTTGTCACGCATAGAGGGATGTATCAGTGGCTGAGGATGCCTTTTGGATTGAAGGGAGCTAGTGCTACTTACCAGCGTATTGCCAATAAGATTTTGGAGCCACACTCTGATTATGCTGATGCCTATATTGATGACTTTGCTATACATTCTGAATCGTGGAAAGAACATTTAAAACATTTGGAAGATGTATTGTTTTCGATTCAAAAATCTGGTTTGACTCTTAAACTTTCTAAGTGTGTGTTTGGTAAAGCTAAAGTAAAATGGTTAGGCCATTTATTGGGTTCGGGAGTGAAGGAAGTGGATCAGGATAAAGTATCAGCTATACAAAATATACCACTTCCAAACACCAAGAAGGAGTTGAGACATTTTCTAGGGTTATGTGGATATTATAGAGCTTTTATTCCTAGTTATGCAGAGGTTGCATTACCATTAACTGAATTGACTAAAAGTCGTAATATGTTTTGTTTGGATTGTCCTAGTAAAGCTTATGATGCGTTTATAAGATTAAAGGAGGCTTTGATGAGTTCTCATGTCTTAATTGCACCAGACTTTCATGATCCTTTTATTGTTCAGACTGACGCTTCAGATTATGCAGTAGGGGTTTGTTTAGCTCAATTAAGGAATGGATGTGAAAGACCTATTGCATATGCGTCACGTAAGCTGTCTGAAACTCAGCAGAGGTGGAGTACAATTGAAAAGGAAAGTTATGCTGTTATTTTTGCTTTACAACGGTTTGAGCATTATTTAATAGGTGCTAAAATATTGTTATACACTGATCATAATCCATTGAAATATTTGACAGCTTGTGCACCTAATAATTCTAAGTTGACACGCTGGCTGTTATCCTTACAACCCTTTGACATTGAAATTAAGCATCGTAGGGGTACTTCTAATAAAAACTGTGATGCACTTTCAAGGTTGTTTTAAGGTATGAGGTTGTAGTTCAGTTTAGCTTTGGATAAGACCGACACTAGGTTAGGTCTATATAACTAGGTTATGTTGTTAGATTAGTTAAGGTTTAATTAAGTCATGTTTTTCTGTTGTTATTTTGGTTACATCTGAGGGTAGTCAGCTTTTGTTTTGTTAGGTTAGAGCCTAATGTTTTTCGTATATATATATATAGGGTTATTTGTTACTGTGTGTTTACTTTAGGTGATATTGTTGTGTGTTTATCTGGTTTGGAACTCTACTAGACAATGTTCTAGTTTTACTGTATTTTTAAACTTTTATTGTTTTACCCAGAACATTGTCTTAAATGCAATGGGCGTATGTCAGGATTGTTCTGGCAGGGGTGGGTACATACTTATTTTTCTGTTGTGATATACGTGTAATAATAGCAGGTGAACAGTGTCGAGATAGGTATGATGGTGACTGGACGGATAAATGGAAGAACACAACGAGAAGATATAATATACTTTATTGAAAAGATTTAACGTTGTTATTTCTTTAAATACGACGGGGAAAACTCCTCACAGTGATAACAAGGGCAATTTCTATTGCGTCGTAAAACAGCAATGCCGTTTCAAGGCGCCTTACGATGATTGTCATGATGATCAGGACGACGGCGACGATATGATGATGATGACGATGATGGTGATGATGACAAAATTATGATAATGACAATGAGGATGAATATAACGTAAATGAAGATGATGATGATGAAGACGACGACGACGATGATCTAGGCCTATTGTATTGTTGTTGCTGCTGTTCATGTTTTTGTTGTATAGTATATAGTTGCATTGACCAACCCTCGTGTCGAGGATGGTTGAAGGCAAGGCATATAGTTGCATAGGCGGAGACCTGGGCGGAGGGGGGACGGAAAGACGCGAGATTTTTTGACGGACGAGTGTCGCCGAAAAATGTCCATCTTTTGCCGGCCAAAATTTCTGACGACCGGCGAAATCTCGACGAAATTTTCTATTTTCGCCGCCAAAAAAGTTTATGACCTTTTTTTAGTCGTGACGCTCAACGATTGGGGGGGGGGGGACAAATGCATGCACCTCCATTGGGAGACCGTCCCTCTGTCCCCCCAGATCTCCGCCCATGAGTAGTTGTTATTGCTGCTTTTGTTGTTGTTGCTAGTGCATGAGGTGGTGGTAATGGTGGAGTGTGGTGGCAGCGTTTGTGGGGGTAAATTATTATTATTATTATTTTGATGTTGTTGCTGTTGATGCTGATGATGATGATGATGACGACGACGACGATGATGATGATAATGGTGATAATGGTGATAGTAGATATGATGATGACGACGATAGTGATGCTGTTCATGAATGATGATGATAATATTGATGACAACGACGACGACGATCTCGAAGTTGTAGTAGTTTTAGTAATAATAGAAGTATTAGAAATTGGAACAGTTGCAGGAGTAGCAGCATTGGTAGCAGTGAACTGTGAAAGTTGTCGTATACCGTACTTATGAAGTTATGATGCTGCTGCTGATGATGACGACGACGATGATCACGACGACGACGAAACTGGCATAACCGCGAAAATATATTTTAGTTTGTAAACAGTGTGGGCGCCATGCATGCACAGCAGGGCAAATCTGACCAAATGCCCTGGTAAAAAACCATTTGCCATAACCGTTATTCTGCCGCAGCTAGGTCTACCATAAATTTTCATAGCCAAGAATTTATTTGGGCATAAAATCACGTCTGCATGCTTGTACGAGTGCTGGGCGCTGGTCAGGAGAATGACTGACCATGAATCACTTAATTTAGTGTTCTTAACAGTGGTGGCGCCAGGATTTCAGTTTCGAGGGGGCTGAGGCCCCGCGGCAAAATTTTCCATTTCCATCCGCCAAAAATGCTGACGACCTTTTTTTTTTAGTCATCGACCAAAATCTCAAGAAAATGTTCCATTTCCGCCGCCAAAATTTCTGACGACCTTTTTTTTAGTCATCACCCAAAGATCGCGTTGCAGGGGGGGCTTAGCCGCCCCAGCCCCCATAGCGCCGCCACTGGTTCTTAGACCGTAAAAGATGTAGCCTATCGGTTGTTTAACACTATATTAATAGACCTGTTGATATTGTTAAAATAGAAGTGGGCCTATAATGAATTAATAATAGTCCTATAGACGAATGTCGATTCGTTGAATATAACACGTTTTGTGAGTCATTTTGTCGTGCTTCGGTAAGGTTTGGGGCCTTGGGCCCCACAGTTTTACCGAACATGGCCCACACATTTGTTAATCCGGCCCTGTTGGGGTGGGTTATGGTTAGGGTTAGACTTAGGGTTAGGTTTAGAGTTAGGGTTCGGAATAGTGGACCTTCGGAATAGTGGACCCTCGGAATAGTGGACCCAATTAACCCAACGAAACACGCAAGTTCAGCGTCCCAAAACTGAAATCCTGGCGCCGCCACTGATTCACTGTGACGTATACGCAACATAATTAACATTGAACCGATCGACGAATGTCATGGAAATAGAAACAATCAACAGACGTAATTCCAGCGGCAGATCGACGACGTATAGGCCTAGGCCTATATGCAAGCTGAAGTCGTGGATGAACTAAACATCGTATAAACACAAAAGCTATAGGAGCGTATACCCTATACGGCCTACGTCATAAGAACTGTCCCATTCTGGAAACACCGACAACCGAATTATAAGTTTCACGAATTCCATCAAACATCAAGCTCCGATCCGTGGTCTGCTCTCAGGTAACAGCCAGCTGTTAGGTATACCACAACCGGCAGATCCACGCCTTCCATACAAACATCAAGGCCACTAATTGCTGCCAACCATACAACGAGTAGCTAGGCTACGTCATCAGTTCTGCAAGTATGATGCTCATGTGGATCGTCGCCGCAGTTGCCATCATTCTCGTCGGCACAGTCGTTGAAAACAACGGTAACGACATCACCGAAGTTGACGACGAAGAAGTCGAAGATTGGTGATCGTGGGATGCCACGTACGTCTACTCGGCCGACGCCATCATTTGAAGTCACGCGCCCACTCGACCGACGCCATTTACGTGCTCTTCATTAAAATTTTAAACAGATTGTCCGTCGATCAGCTAGATCTTCATTCAAAACCATCAGCAACATGAAACGAAAATCGTTCGATTGACTGGCATGCAAAGGTGAATCCGTTGCTAATAATAATCATGAAATTTTCAAAGATATAGGCCTGCATGCCGTTCATTCGATATAATAGGCAGACCATCTATAATACTGTAGGCCTTTAGCCTAAAAAAATAACTTGGTGGGTCGATCAGCTTATGATGCACACATGGAGTTGGGGTGTGAAAAGAGGGCTTTGCTATGAGGCTCTAAGAAAGACTGGGGACGTTGAGCCCCTTCAACCCTCTGGGAAATATTCTCATCTGCCTAAGACTGACGAAGATGGACACTTTTTTGATCAAAGGCTCAATTAATTAAGACTACTACCATTCTATTATGCTATTAGTGTGTCATCGTCTCGTTCAGGATTGCATGTATATTAATTATTATAATTAAAATAATTAAAAAATTGCATGATGTTTTGACGCTTACCTTTGTGTTTGGTTAGCTTTGTTCGTCTTCATGGTGGGAAAAGGGAATGATTTTGTTGTCGCGGATGCATGGTCGGAGAAGGCTGCAGGCTGTATTAAACCGAAGTTGTCGGATACGGGATGATAATTATTATGTCCTTGAGCAGCTGTAGGGCATATACTTTAATATGGCAGAATGCGGAACTTTTTAAAAAGGAATTCATAGAAGCGCGCCCAACCTCCTCTTTCCCTAGCTATTTGTAGCCACCTATTATTAGCATATGCTCATTTTAGCAGGTATCAAACATGTACTGCATTTAAATAGCCAGTTCAAAGAGAAACCAATTCTTTTAAATGTAAAATATATTGATTACTATTAAAGAAACAATACAATTATGCAGTGTCTCCTATTTACCTATTGGCGTTGATTGATTACTAGATTTATTATGTTTCTTAGCTTCACTTGAGTGTAGAATTCTTTCTAGTTCATCGTCCGCCAATTCTGTAAATCGTCGTAGTTCCGATCCTTGTATTTCGACAACCAAGTGTCTCGAATATGCAGTGGAATAATATATACCGAAGATATTTCGTAGTCCAGGCCGAACAACGAAATTCCAAGGAGTATATTTTGTATTCACAAATGCCAGTATTCTTACTCGAATGGATGTAATGTGTCACAAATCCAGCGTGCACATTAACGTCCAGATCAACCGTGTGATCATAAATGTTTGAATCAACCGTGTGATTATCTCCAGCGATTCTCTCCAATGTTCGTAGAATTCAAAATCCTCGAGCAAACTCTTCACCCACGAATGACGATAGTTCTCCAAGCTCCAGAATTTACCTCGATCGCAAAAACTGTCTCGAAAACTGAACGTCCGTTGGCCACCCTTCTTCTCAACGTCGAAGGTGCCACATACCAATCATTCTGCCGCTAATTTCACTTAAGAGTTCATTTGCCGCAACAAAATGACCCTTCGCCATTAGCTCCAACTGCAGAAATCGATCTTTCAACCGTTTCTGTCGATGACGTGTGTTTAATCAGTTAGACTGCGTTTTAATTGGCTTACGCGTCGTTACGTTGTTTTTGTTGCTATAATCTCCAATAGCGACCAACGCCTACCAGTCTCGCTGCACTTCTTTAGCGCTTCTGTGGTTTCGTTTGCTGATCGTATTACTAAATATTAATTCTTCTAACAACGCCAATTATTAACTAATTAAATCAACGCCACTACATTGTCTGACTTAACTTCTACTTACAATTAACACTTAATACTAGACAAGTTAGATTGATAGATAATAGCGATTTAATACGCTACAAATACCCCTCCTTCAAAAGTCTGTAATCAAGCTTTACAATCTCACCTAATTATCTATCAACTAAATTTCTATCAACTTCTTATTCTATCTTACATAACAATACAACATTACTGAACTATTTCTTACCTACATTATTATAATACATTACTGATATATTTAAGTACTACGTAATTCCTCTACTCAAATAATCAGACATAACATTATTGCTCCCCTTGATATAGCGTATCGTAAAGCAATAATTTTGCAGTGCTAGACTCCACCTCATGACTCTCGCATTCTTCATTCTTCCTTCCTTCATGTACTGTAGTCCGCAGTGGTCCGTCTCAATCACAAACTGCTTTCCACACAAGTACCTGTCAAACCGACTAATTCCCCACATTATCGCTAGACATTCTCTCTCCTCAACTGAATATCTCGTCTCTCTCTCCAATAGTTTCCTACTCGCATATGCAATCGGGTGGTTTATTCCTTCATACTGCTGTATCAGGACACAACCTATTCCTCTTCCTGATGCATCTGTTTGAATCACGAATTCCTTCTCTAAGTTTGGTAACTTTAGTATTGGTGTCTTAGCAAGTGCTGCTTTCAGCTTACTGAAACTCTCATCTAATTCCTCGTTCCAATCAACAATATTAGCTGCTGACTTCTTTGTCAAGTCACTTAATGGTGCCATCAGTTCAGCACAATGCGGAATAAACTTTCTGTAATAGTTTATTGCTCCCAAAAAGCTTCTTATTTGTTTCTTCGTTTTCGGTTGTGGCATCTCCACAATCTTATCTATCGATTCTCCTTTAGGACTAATGTCGTCGTTGTTTAACGTATGACCCAAGAAATCTATGCGTCCATAGCCTAATGAACATTTTTTTGGTTTCAAAGTCAGGTTAGCATCTCTCACTCTTTGAAAAAATTCTCGTAAAATCTTCATATGTTTAGTCCATCCTTCTGTATGAGCTAGTATGTCGTCAACATAACTCTCCAGATTCTCGGTTCCATGCAAAATCTTCCTTATCAGTCTATTATAGCTTGAAGCACTATTTACCAATCCAAATGGTAATACATTAAACTTATACAACCCACTTGCACAAATGAAAGTTGTATAGTCTTTTGATTCTTCGCTCATTGGAATTTGCCAATATCCTTTGCAAAAATCAAACTTGCTATATATTTTGCTGCCACTCAGTTTATTGAAGATATCCTCGTTTGACATCATCGGTTCTGGATCAAAAACTGTCACTTTATTCAATTGTTTATAGTTGCAGCAAAGTCTATTGCTTCCATCAGCCTTCTTGACAACAACAAGCGGTGCTGCGTATGCTGCTTCTGATCTTTCTATTATCCCATTCTCTAACATTATCTCAATTTCCTTATCAATTTCTGACTGTAGATGATACGGTGTTGGATACGCTTTCATCCTAACAGGTTCATCACTCGTAAGATGAATCTCGTGTTTCACCATGTCAGTTCTTCCTGGTTTATCTGTAAATATGTCTTGATATTCTCTCAGTAATTTCTCTAATTCACCTCTCTGTTCATCTTCTAATTGTGGATTAATATCAACATCCTTGTACGTCTCAGTTTGCTTACTGACATACAAGTTCAAAATCTCCTCCTCTTCATCCTCACCTTCTCTACCATCATGTACAATAGCCGACACATATGCTATTGTCTCAGAACCTGACAATTCTTCTTCACTCCTCTCGTAATATCTCTTTAGTATGTTGATGTGGTATGTTTTCAGTTTTCCACCATCAACCTCAACTTTATAATCGTAATCTCCAATTTTCCCTCTGACAACAAATGGTCCTTGCCATTTCACAAGCATCTTATTATTACAACTCGGCAGTAACAATAGGACTTTATCACCTATCTCCAGTTTTCTATATCGTGCCTTTTTATCGTAATATTTCTTGTTCTTCGCATTAGCTTTGTGGATTGCTTTCTGCGCCATGTTACATGTTTCCTCTATACGTTCTCGTAGATCTGTCATATATGTGTACACATCCTTCACCTCGTCTTCCACTTTTTCGTTTGTCCACAGTTCCTTCAATATCTGTACCGGACCTCTACAAGATCTTCCGAAGATTAATTCGAAAGGCGTGTATCCGTGGCTCTCGTGTACAGTATCTCGTAATGCGAAAAGTAGTGGTGCCAAGTACCTGTCCCACTCTTTAACTTGTTCTCCTATCAATTTTCTCAGTGTTGTCTTAATCGTTCCATTAAGACGTTCTACACAACCATTTCCCATCGCGTGATATGGACTCGTCATCGTATGTTTGATTAGTAACATTTTGTTTACTTCGGCCATTAGTTCTGACGTAAACTGGCTTCCTCTATCTGTATGAATCCTCTGTGGTACGCCCATCCGACAATAAAAGTTAAACAAGGCTTCCGCCACTTCCTCGGTACTTATACCTTTCAATGGTATTGCTTCAGGATATCTGGTGCTTAAGTCGATAATCGTTAATACATAACGATATCCTCTCATAGACATTGGCTCTATGGCTCCTATGATGTCTACACAGACATGCTTGAACGGCACATCCAGCACTGGAAGATGTCCCATCGGTGCCTTGTAGTTCACTTTCTTATCTACTGCTTTCTGGCATACATCACAACTTAATATATATCGCCGAACTTCTTGATTTATTCCTGGCCAATAAAATTCATTCACAATTTTATCGTGAGTCTTCTTCATGCCTAGATGAGCTGACAGTAGCGAGTTATGTGCTACAGCTAGAACTTTATTTCTCAACTGTTTCGGCACCATCAACTGCCACTTTGCTTCATCTTTCAGTACTTCTTTCCATCTCCGGTACAACAATCCATCTTTCTTTATGTACAGCACTTTTTCTGTACTCTTCTCATCGCCATTCCATTCAGATGCTTTATCCCAATAACTCTTCAATGTCTCATCTGCTCTCTGTAATTCTTTTATTTCTTTTGTGGTTATATTTAGGTCGGGCATTTCGGTGACCTTGAGTGGTTTATATTTCACCACTTTCTTCGACTCAGCTCTCGTTTCTATCGCTGCTGTCGTTTGATGTGCGTCACTGTTCATGACGTCATCACTTCCAACTTTCTCTATTACGTCATCATATTCCGTGTTCATTTCATCACCCTCGAATCTTACTGTCTTCTTGGCATCTTGCCAACGTGAATTAGCATTCACAACTCTCTTGAGTATACCTTTATACCCAACTTTTTCTTGTTTTTCACTCACAATCGTCTCATCCACTTTCTCTCCTTTGTCACAATTAATCATATTTTCATCCGTGTTCTCATTCGTCACTGTATATTTTAACCCTCTCACGCGTCCAATAATTATCGGCTTTACTGGTTCGTCCATAACCATTGCCTCAACTTCACCAGTAAAATACTCGCTCTCAATGTTTACATGGGCTGTAGGAAAACACCTTAAGCTCCCATCAACTAGGATGCAGTGCGTTTCCTTCCCAGTCAAATCACTATCTCTGATCAGCGATCTCCTCACAATACATGTACTCGCTCCAGAATCGTAAAGACAATTGGCGTCTACTCCATTGACCTTCGCTTGACATTCGTCTATACTTTCAATGTCAATGCAACCATCTTTCCTTTCTGTAACTACCGTACTTGCTGCCATGTGTTTCGGTACTTCTTCTTTACCTTTCCTATCCTGGCATTCTACTGTTCTGTCAACTTCATTTGATTTCGTATTTCCAATCGTCTGTACAGCCCTGTACGCTCTATTCTCGTAAATCTGTACGGCTGCAGCTGTGTGTTTAACAAACCCTTTGGCTTTATGCACACAATCAAATGCTTTATGACCTACCTTTCCGCACGCAAAACAAGTTATCTTGTGTTCTGCTGCCTGCTCTCTATCTCTACTAAATCCTCTATTCACATTTCCACTGTGATTTGTCTCTTTGTTCTGTCGCGTTTCAACTCTTCCTCTGTTTACATTTCCTTGGAATTTCTCTCTCGATTTCTCTTCAAATGACTTTCCATTACCTCTGTCATTATTGAATCTCCCTTGAGGTTTCACAGAATTCTCGGCATATCTGTACCCATGAGCTTCGATGTAGGATTCTGCACACGTCAATGTGTCCTTTAAGCTCATTTTTCCTTTCTCTTTAATGAACATCCTCAACTCATTACTACAAGTGAGGAAAAATTGATCCTTTAGCAGTAGATCCTCGATTCCTTCGTAAGTCTGCTCAAATCCTGCTTGAAGCAACCATTGCTGCAAATATCGTTGCAATCTGTAAATGAAATTTGAAGGAGTCTCTCCTTGTTCCATCTTGCTAGTCTTAAACTTGTTACGATACCCTCCTTCTGTTAATTGGAATCTTTTCAGGAGATGCTTCTTTAAACAATCGTAGTCTTGTGTCTCTTCAGCCGACAAACGCTGGTACACTTCTAATGCTTTCGATTCTAGATGTCGCGCTAGCATCAGCGACCATGCATCTCTTGGTATCTCGTATGTCGTACACGTACGCTCAAATCTAAGAAGATACGCATCGAGACAGTCCTTTGCCTCGTTAAATATTGGGAATTTAATATTCTTCATTCCCTTATGACTTTGGTTTCCTTGGTGGTTGTCACCCATCGTCATATAAGAATCTCCATCATCCCTGTTTCGTCCATCTCTCGATTCTATCTCTCTCAGTCTCATTTGAATCTCGAGTCTCTTAAGCTCTAAAGCTTCACTCGCTTCTCTTGCAAGCCTTGCCTCAGTTGCTTCTCTTTCCAGTCTGACGTCATTTGCTTCTCGCGTAAGTCTGGCTTCGGTCATCCTCGCCATTTCCATTTCGTTTTCTCTAACAGCTTTTGCCTCAGCAATTTTGGCAGCCTCACGCGCTAGCTCCAATTCATTCTCTCTGGCTGCTTTAGCATCAGCTAACTTAGCCTTCGCTTCTTCTCGTTCCTCCGCCCTCTGTTGTCGTAATTCGTTCTGTCTGTCTCTGACAAATTCCTTCAATTCTTCACCTTCCAACGACTGTGCACGTCCCATATCAATCCATTGTTGCCACTCTGTGATTGACATTCTTACTTACTCACTTTTGGTCAAGTAGTAATAAATTTAACGCTCAAATATGCGCTATACAATTTCACACTCGCTTATAATAATTATTAAAATTATTAAGCGTCACACTAATGCTCCCTCTTAACGTAATACAATCTCTGGTGTATGTTACGCAAAAGATTATCGCACCGACTCTAATGATGTATTAATTAAGCATTAATGTCAGCGTTGCGCTGATGTCCTTTAACATTCAAATAACTTTGCATTTTAATCAGTTTTGTCTCTTCAAGATAAATGTCAGTAAAGTTCAATTTAATTAACAATAATATTGTCAATTATATATCCCGACGCGAGCATCCCATTTGTAGCCACCTATTATTAGCATATGCTCATTTTAGCAGGTATCAAACATGTACTGCATTTAAATAGCCAGTTCAAAGAGAAACCAATTCTTTTAAATGTAAAATATATTGATTACTATTAAAGAAACAATACAATTATGCAGTGTCTCCTATTTACCTATTGGCGTTGATTGATTACTAGATTTATTATGTTTCTTAGCTTCACTTGAGTGTAGAATTCTTTCTAGTTCATCGTCCGCCAATTCTGTAAATCGTCGTAGTTCCGATCCTTGTATTTCGACAACCAAGTGTCTCGAATATGCAGTGGAATAATATATACCGAAGATATTTCGTAGTCCAGGCCGAACAACGAAATTCCAAGGAGTATATTTTGTATTCACAAATGCCAGTATTCTTACTCGAATGGATGTAATGTGTCACAAATCCAGCGTGCACATTAACGTCCAGATCAACCGTGTGATCATAAATGTTTGAATCAACCGTGTGATTATCTCCAGCGATTCTCTCCAATGTTCGTAGAATTCAAAATCCTCGAGCAAACTCTTCACCCACGAATGACGATAGTTCTCCAAGCTCCAGAATTTACCTCGATCGCAAAAACTGTCTCGAAAACTGAACGTCCGTTGGCCACCCTTCTTCTCAACGTCGAAGGTGCCACATACCAATCATTCTGCCGCTAATTTCACTTAAGAGTTCATTTGCCGCAACAAAATGACCCTTCGCCATTAGCTCCAACTGCAGAAATCGATCTTTCAACCGTTTCTGTCGATGACGTGTGTTTAATCAGTTAGACTGCGTTTTAATTGGCTTACGCGTCGTTACGTTGTTTTTGTTGCTATAATCTCCAATAGCGACCAACGCCTACCAGTCTCGCTGCACTTCTTTAGCGCTTCTGTGGTTTCGTTTGCTGATCGTATTACTAAATATTAATTCTTCTAACAACGCCAATTATTAACTAATTAAATCAACGCCACTACATTGTCTGACTTAACTTCTACTTACAATTAACACTTAATACTAGACAAGTTAGATTGATAGATAATAGCGATTTAATACGCTACACTATTCATCCTCCTTGGTAAATTACTCCCAATCGTAATCGTAATCTCCAAATTTCTAGAGCGCCATTCGAAACTCAAGCGTAGGCCTAAGTGACATTTTCACTTGTTCTAGCTACACAGAAGTGCTTATATAGGCCTACAACTTCACAAATCCATTTGGACCTGCACACTTTGTCAAGAGGTGCGCGCTAAAAAAAAACTGTGAGACAAAGCACTTTTTGCTTCGATTATGCTCAATCTCGAGCACGCGCTGTTCCATTACTTGCTCTCAACAAAGCATTCGGAGCGCTTCCTTAAAAATATCATTAGGGCCTATACAGCTTCAACAAAGGGCACTCGCCAGACTCGGACAGAGTTCCATTATTTCGTGTATCCCAGAAAATTAAGTTGACATACCACAACTTATTACGAGGAAGGAAAAGACAATTAAGTGGCCTGAGAGATCTGTTGCTGAAAATTTGTGGGTGAGGAAGAATCGACTTTTTAACTGGTTCTGGACTTCTGATTCACTGCGAAAAGAGGCTAGAACAGCTACTCGGGGGCCGACGATGTAATAAGAAGAACGTTTTTTTTTCGTATGTTGTATTCTGATTAATCTTGTCTATCAATGCACAGACGTATGCTTAAATGCATGTTTTTAAACTCATACTCATTATGTAGTCTGCAACTGAGAATCAAAGTCGACATTTACTTACTTACTAATTATAGTGCCAAGAAACCATTAAATATTATTGCATAATGAGGTCGTTGATTGCAGGCCTGATCACTCGATCTTGAATATATATTTCTTTTGTACATAAAGTCTGGTACACAGCCCTTATACGTATGCACTGTAATCGAAGAGCTGTTAGCAGACTATTTTGTCGTCAGTTGCTGATGAGTTGGACGGTGTCGCGTTGAACAATAACAAATAATACAAAATGTGGTCATTTTTCTCAAGAGATCCGATTAAAGATTTTCATTATGATATTGGAGAACGCGTTTCTGGATTAGAGGATAAATCTCTATGGAATTTACACGAAGGAAAACGCAAAGTTGGTATATTATGCAGTTACCAGTGCAAGTTGGATTATTGTAACGCTCTCTCGTTCCACATCGACACACCAACTCATCGCCTGAGGGAGTCACTCGTGTTTACCTTAACTCGCTTTTTACTGGTTGACTGTGGCATTATTGAGTAATACTAAGGATACTATCGGAGCTTGTGATGCTAATACTGTGAGACGGTGTGTGATTGGATTGTCTTGTTACATGAAATGTGCCGGTTCGAGCCATTGTGAGAAGGTTTACGTAGATAGGGTTATGTGTGTATGCATGTATGTAGGTGTACTTGTTGTAGCGCCCCTTTAAGATTGCTACTCAGAAGCTCTCCCGACTATAGCACGGACACTGAATCTGAGTGTCTCGCTAAAGCTATTGAGCAATTGCGAGTGAATGACTTGTTCAAGGCCCCTAAGAGGCTATGACTGATTCCCCCTCTGAGTATAATGCGAATGGCCTGAAGACACGAGCACCAAAAAGTTCCCGAATAATATGGGGCAATGGGGCATCAGGGAAATGTAAACATGCATTTCAGCGTCGTTTATTATTTGCTCACTGCAGCATTATCATTTTTAATTAATCCAGCTTCTAGGTTGGCAAGAATCCTTCTCATCGATTCAGGTTCTGTTTAGGCAAGAATTCATTTGATCCATCCCTTCAATTTAAGTGGCAATTTTTTCCATGCAACTTCTACTTAATTAAAAATTATTGTTCTCGATTTCAGCGAGATTGTTTCTTAAATCAAACTTCTATTGAAGTAAAAATTATTTTCATCAATGCAATTTCTATTTAGCAAGAATTATAATTTTTGTCAATCCGGCTTGTTTTCAAACTTGAGGTTAAAACCAATGCAATTGTGAATAATTTGTGACACTAAAATACACGTTTACCCATCAGGGTATGTGCAGAGTGTTTACTTGGTTATGTGTTGCGAATAGGGGATATTTCGGTTGTAGGATCTCAAAGCAAGATCAGGATGATGTATTCTTTTAGTATAATTTGATGTTTTGATTTTTTTATATTGATGAGCCGTTAATTGCTTTGATTTACTTTTTGTGTATGATTCACAGAGTAATGGAGAGCAAGTATCGATATTTATATTTGATGTGAAGTCATCGAGTCCTACGCAGGTATGTTTCTAAATTTAAATTTTTATATTTTGAATTTTAAAATTTTAAGAAAATTTGTAAATTATATGCTGTAATTTGTATGTTTGAATGTTGTTTCACACTTTGGTGTGACCTTGCATGCGTAATAAATTTGTGTAATAATGATAATAATAATAATAAATCACATGAGTCATTATTAGTCTGATTTGAATAAATGGAGTACTTAGAGAAATTTATTACATGTTATCTTAAGTAGGTAGGTTCACTGGTGAGTTGTTTGTGGTTTTTAATTTATGATTGTTAAACAGTCGGTCAAGTGTTTGAATTATTACTGGCATCTAATAAATTAATGTAATTATTAATTGATTGGCTGGCTGTTAGATGTATTGTAATGAAGTATTGTATTAATATAAACAATTGAATTTGTTGAAGGCTGTGTTTGTAATGCATTTGAATGGTATTACCATCGAAGAATTAATTAGTTTTTGCTGTATATCCACGGGGAACTCGCAATGTGTGCATTTTCATTCAGCTGCAGGTTGCGAAGGCATCTATGAAGCGACTCAAAACTCTTAGACATCCAAGGATACTCACTTACCTCGATGAATTAGAGGTAATTATTTTAACTTGTTTCTTATACAAGTGATCAAGCAAAGCAAAACAGTGTCCTAAAACAGTGATCTAAAGAAAGATAAAGGGAAAAAATCAGAATTCATCATCTAGCATTCTAGCTACTTTAGAAAAGCAGTTTAGACTGTGAGAAATTCATCTAGTTTAATAATAATAATAATAAAAATTCTTTATTGAAACAATCCAGTTGACAGACCGCAGCCAGTTACGGTGTACTATTATGAAATTTTAAATAAACTCAAATAAATAAAAAAAATAAACTCAGTAGATGTGCTGCCAAGCCCTCTTCAAAAAATCTGCCATTTGTTGAATACTCCAGATGAGCTTCAGTGAAAGACTTTTAGTTTTATGCAAGGGGAGGGTTAGATAGGTACCCTAATTGGTAACACACTGGCATGAGGATAAGTGGTAGGCCACGGGTTTGATGCCCGCTAGCCCCAGAATTAGGCGGCCTATCTCAGCTACGTTCTCTCATCTCTTTAGACCATCATTACCTTCTTGTACCATGATCTTGCACTGCCCAGCATTGTGTCTTTGCCTCTGTTGGCCTTTTCTGTGGAATAATAATAATAGCAATGACAATTTCTATGGCGCCATAACACGGCCATGCTGTTACAAGGGCACCTCACATACGACTAATGGAATTTCCTTCCAGCTATAACTCATGCTCAGATTTTATCTGGAGGCACTACCGTTTCTGCCCGTTGTCTTAAGACTTTTGTTTTTCGAGGGCTTCTTTGCACTGGGAGCGCCTCTGATTCGGTTGTATTGCCCGAGGCACTTTATAGATCCGTACGTAGTGTAGTACAGTAATTAGTTACATTGGTTTAAAAGTTAACACAGCCTTCTGCTCACTTGGAGTCAACTGTAAATTGAGTAGAACATATAGCGTTATGCTGGATGCAGGCTGTCACGTGTGCAATTAAATCTGACTCCTGTTAAACTTGTTAGGTCTCCTGTCTCTACCATATCATATAATGTTCCTGTGTACTTGTTATTTCGAATTAATACTCATGAAATATTATTGTTATTGTGGTATAATTATATGCTTTACAAAAGAGAAAAATTTTCACTTATTTTTTTTGTTCTTTGTGCTCATGGCTATTGCTTGGCTGAACTTTGTATTTATTGAATAAAAGAGATCTGATTGCTGTTGTCTTCCGGCAGACTGAGAAAGCATTGTACTTTGTTACGGAGGCTGTTGTACCACTGTTGACGTACTTATCAAACAACGGCGCTGATTCTGCATCAACTGAATTAGCAATTTCTTGGGGCCTGCATCAGACAGTTGTAAGGTTTACTGGTTAACTTTTAAATTTCATTTTGAGTATGTTAATGTGATGTGAAGTCTTCCAGTCCAACACCGTTGAACTGGTTGGTGACATTTAGTGACTATCACCACCGCTTCTAAAAGTGGTGGTGACTGGACACCACCGTCACAATAGAAAGTTGTGCCTTATGCATGTAAAGTTCTATGACAGCATTCTGTCATAAGTGTCGTATCACATTCACTTGATATATGGTTAGCCTGTCCAGTGTCCATGTGTTTTCTTTTTAGAACCCTTAGCACTTTAATGGCTGCATTGGTTTTCAAGTGACATTTTTAGTGCACTGTCATCATTAAAGCGTTGAAGCCAAGTTTTTGCCAAACTTACAGCTCTCATCTTTCCTTCAATTCACCATTTATGCTATCAACTTGTTTCATTCTGTTATCATTTCATCTTCTTTTCCTATTAACGTTCACCTATCCTATGCTTGATGCTCCAATATTGTCATCTTTGCTCTTGTAATCAACCATTTATCTAGGACCCTACCTAGCGGGACCTTCCCTTCAGAACAGGTGCACAAAGACAAGTGGAAGAGTCGCCAATGGTTGGCACACGCAAACACGTACAGCCCAGCCAACAGATCACCAACGCAATCTAACTCATCACGGACCCGAAGAAGCCGATCCAAAAACTCTGTCATATCATATCCCTCCAATATATCACCTCCCCCAAAGAGCCTTCAGGTGCACCTATTGTTTCCCTGTAGACTTCCTACTCTCTGCGCATCTAAATCATGCATTCAAATATTATCTTTGTCCTATTGTACCGGTGCAATGCCAAACTTAGTGTAATTGTTTAAAAAATAAATAGCAATAAATTTAAGTTGATCTGATCTAAACTCTATCTTTCTTAGTGTGAATTCCACAGTTCATTTTTGAGTTGAGATGCTGCAATTCTTGAATGGCTTCATAGGCGTACGGGAGATTTCAGCAGTGGGGGGGAGCAAAAATTAACTTCTGCCCGAAAAAAATCCTGAAATCTCGTGGAAAATAACACTTTCTCCCGGAAAAAGTTGATGACTTTTTTAAGTCATTTCCCGGCCTGCTTGCCCGAAAAACACACTTGCCCGAAAAGTTGATGACCTTTTTTAGTCATTTTTTTATCTGCTTGCCCGAAAAACACACTTGCCCGAAATTGCCCGAAAAGTTTATGACCTTTTTTTAGTCATTTCCCTGGTCTGCTTCCCCAAAAACCAGTTTTGCCCGAAATTTGTGGGGGGGGGGGCATTTGCCCCCTCTGGACCCCCGCCTCGTACACTTATGAATGGCTTCATAATTCGATCACTGCATACAACACCGTACAATGGTTCAATTGTTTTCTGTGATTGTTGAAACTTTTCTTCAGAAAGCGTTGAGTTTTCTCATCAACGACTGCGGTCTCATCCACAACAACGTTTGCGTCTCGTCCATCTTCGTTGACCGAGCCGGAGAGTGGAAGCTCGGCGGAATGGACTACACGTACCCGGCGTCCGGATCCGATTCCACTCCTCCTGTCAAGATCCTTCCCACCCTGGAGAAATACGATCCGCCCGAAAGAACCGCGAAGAAACAAACAGAGAAGTGGTTCGTTGAATGTTGGACGGATTTTTTGCGGATGTACTTTGACGTCACTGCGATTCTGTTTACGAGATCTGCCTTACAACAAGATTTGTGTTCACATATAATATATATACACATGTGTATGTATATATTTATGTATAATTGTATATAGTATATGTTAAGTCAGTGGTTCCCAACCCATGGCCCGCGGGCCAAAAGTGCCCCGCCAGGCCTTTAAAAATGGCCCTTATCTCTCAAAGAATTAACAAAAATGTATGAAAGAATTGACTAGTTGGCAGGATAGAACACATAGTTATTTTCTGTTACAAATTATTTTATTTTGATGTCTATAAATAACATCAAACACTCTATTTTGATTCAATTATAACAATTCTATATGTTTCTAGTTAATTAAGTTTTAGCCTTGTGGCCCCCTAATACCCTTCAACTAAGAAAAAGTGGCCCTCGTGTCCTCCAACTTAGAAAAAGTGACCCTAGAGTAAAAAAGGTTGGGAACCACTGTGTTAAGTAATCTTTAAGTCTTAAAAGGTTAACTAAATTATTAAGAAAATTTTATCGTTGACGACCCTGATCGTTATATCAGAGACCTCAGTGAATGGACATTTGAAATCACATCAGAAATTATTATGATCCAGTGTAGAATCTAAGTCTGGTTCCAATAAATCGGAGAATATAGAAGCCAGGCTGCGATGGATCTGTAGGAAGAGAGAGATGAGTTTTATTCGGACAAGTTTCTGTTCAGTTTCGACTGTGCAATATATAATCTAAAATTACTTAATTACTTGTGGTGTAGGTGTATGTTTGGTGCCTTTGAGCCGGAAGGTTCCAGTTTCGAATCCACTCTCAAGCTGCCATGTAAGAACCGGTCCTCAGCAAATTCTTCACTTGCAATTGCTCATGCGCTTCGGCGTGAAACTCCGATGCAGTATCTCCGCGTGCTGTAGTCGGGAGCGCCTCTGAGTAGAAATCTTGAAGGGGTGCTGTAACAAGTGCACATACATTTCTCGGGGTTGAACGCACTGGGAGCGTGTCTGAAAGGCTCTTGCTGCGAGAAGTGCTTTATAAATGGTCCGATACAATACAATACAATATACATACTTGTATATGTACATTGTTGACTAAAGAAATCGTGCTCATGCCTCCTCAGTTGAAGTTATTTTGGCTGCTTTTAGGTCAACCGACATGTGGTCCCTTGGATGTCTCATCTGGGAAATATTCAACGGTGAATTTGCCAAAACGACTTCTCTTAAATCTCTAGGCAAGGTTTGTATATTACATATCGATAATTAATCAGATAAATCTCTAGACAAGGTTTGTATGTAATCGATAATTAATCAGATTAAACGTCAGGAAATTATTTAAAAAGCAAGCATGCTGTAATATAATCTATTGTTCAGCTGCTATTTCAGTACTTGGATACCTTAATGACAATCTACATTTGTTCCATTTCACTATTGATTGACTTTGGCGATCAGAGAATATGTTCAATGTCCTTCCTTGAAGCACGCAATATCTTGTGATGGGAGAAATCCATGTAAATACACAAATGTGACACAGGGGCTCAAAACCCGTCACATGTCGGCTTTTGACCTTTTGATTTAGTCATATGCTACAATGACCATGCTCTAAAATGCTTTTAACACAATGAAATTATCTTTTTTCTAACAAAAGTTGTGCTCGTTTGATTCTTTCATTAGTTTATAGTGAAAAAATAAAATAAAAAGTTACTGAATATTCGTGTCATCCAAGTCTACTGAATCCACTAAGTTATTATTCTGAAAATTTTCTGGGCATTAGAGGCATATATTTTGAATCAGGTAACCCAAACGGCATCAAAATCGGTTCACTACTTCGCAAATTAGGGCGAATTCACAGTCATATACTGAATTGAAGAATAAACTGCATTCTTTACCCCTCTCGCCTATTTCGGTGTCTAGCGCAATATCTAGGAAGCGACAAACGACGGGTTTCGAGCCCCTGCGTCACAAATAAGAAAATGCAATAGAGTCACTGAATCGATGTGTCAGTCAGCCAATCAGTCAGTAATTTTTTTTTTTAAATTTCAGATTCCGAAATCTCTTGTGGCGAATTACTGTGAACTGGTCAGCGCGAATCCAAAGTCACGGCCAAACCCGGCAAAGTTTTTAGAGATTTGCCGATCGAAAGGTGGATTCATGGACAACAAGTTTGTCTCTACGATGCTGTTCTTGGAGGAAATTCAGGTTTGACAATCAATCAATTAATCAATCAATCAATCTATTTTGTTTATTAGAAGTGCTGCATATTCCGGAAACTGTCACAGCGCAAGGATAAAATATTATATGTAAATTATATATTTATATATTATATGTTTTTTTAGATCTGCGTGCTTTTCCAGAATGAAACATGTTCTTAGTTATTTCGTTCGGTAGCGATTAAGTCGCATCTGTTTTACTATTTCGCTAAAATTATTTGTGGTGTCTAGCGTTTCTGATCTTGGCTGTAAATGTAAGACAATCTACTGAGATACTGTGTAATTGTTATTTGTCTGTACATCGATGTAAGGACTTCTGAAGAGAGTCAGAAATGTATTTGGAGTGATCACTCTTTCTGTTTTCTCTCCCTCTGTTCAATAATTTAGATTCAGGATCAGGAGGCAAAGAATCAGTTCTTCAACAGTCTTCCTCCGGTTCTCGACTCCTTTCCTCAGTCGTTCTGCAAGCAGAAGATTCTTCCTCAGCTCTTGCATGCATTCGAGTATGGCAACGCTGGTTCCGCCATACTGACACCAATCTTCAAGGTCAGGCTTAACTTTTCTTACCAGTTATTGTAGGTATGTAATGTATGTATGTATGTTTGTGTGTGTATGTATGTATGTGTGTTTGTGTGTATGTATGTATGTATGTATGTATGTGTGTATGTATGCATGTATGTGTGTGTGTGTGTGTGTATGTATGTGTGTGTGTACTGTGTATGTATACATATCTTCTTTTAAAAAAATGGGAATGACAAACAGCAACCCGTTACATGCGGACAAATCAAATGAAAGCAGACAGTCAATACGGGGACCATGTATGTATTTTAGTGCATTTGTGTATGTACAAACCCGGATACATGTATTATATTTTAGATTGTGTATATAATATATATACACACTCTGAAATATAAAGTATGCATGCATGCATATTATGTATGTGTGTGTGGCTAAGCTTTTCTAGAGCATCTCTAAGGTTTTTTTTTATTTAAGTGCTTTAAATATGACTGTGACTTTCAATGACCTCTAGGTTCTCGCAGGTCAATCTGTGTCGGTTTCATTCCAAACTGTTTGTTACCTGAAGTTTCGCATTTACATTTCTTAAACTCCACGGTATTTGTTGTTTATAATTGAATCTGGAGCCAGTTAAATGGAGTGAGTCAGGAAATTGAAAAAGGAGAAAAGTTGACTTGATCCAGCCAAGAACAATGAACCAATGAATAAAAGAATCAAAGGGAATCAAGATTGTGAACATTATGTTAATGGCGCGAGATTGATTAAACATCATATGTGACACAAGGACTCAAAACCCATCACATGTCAGTTTCTGACCTTTTTAATTCAGCCATGTGCTACAATTGCCCTGCTTTAAAATTATACTTTTTACAGAATGAAAATATCTTCTTTCTAACTAAGGTTGTACTCGTTTGATTCTTTCATTAGTTCGGAGTGAGAAAAATTGAATAAAAAAGCTTCAGAATATACTGTGTCATCAAAATCCTCAGAAACCACTGATCATGGATTATTCTGCAAAATGTTTTGAGGGGGCAATAAAGAAATATATTCCGAATCAAATAACGCAAACGGCATCAAAACTGGGTCACTACGTCACACAAATTATGGTGAATTTATAGCTATCTGTTGCACTAATAAACACATTCAACTTTATTTACCTTTCTCACCTATTTCAGCTTCTTGTGCAATATCTAAGGTGCGTAGAGCCCAGTCATCACATTATGTGTAAACAAGGATATTTATTTTTTATTTTGTTATTTCTCAATTTCTAGCCCTTCAAGCTAATATAGGAGTCATAATTCGATTAATATGTATTTAATTTTGAATGAGTGCTGTAGCAATGAGAAGCCTTGGCTGAAAACTTACAGATTTCCAGTCATGTACAAATCAATTGTAATTTATATAGCGCCTCTTCAAGGTGCCTACACGGAGGCGAACACACTGCAACGCTGACATATCTACCTGCTTTTTTCAGCTGGGAAAATTGCTGGACTCGGATGAGTACCAGAAGAAGATCGTACCGTGTGTCGTCAAGTTGTTTTCATCAACCGATCGAGCGACGAGGGTTAAACTTCTGCAGCAGGTACATATATGCATACATGTGTACATACAGATATACACTGTGTCCGGATGAAAAGTAGTACACAACTAAAAGTGTCATAACCCGGTCAAAACTTTTAGGATTTGTCTGAAATTTTTAATATAGCAACAGGGACCATATGTACACGAGATTCCAAAGTCGTTTGCAAATATTCGCGAGTTTGCCAAATTTTTGAGCGTTTGCGATGGAGCACTGAAAAATTAAAGTTTCCAACATGGGCCCTCACATAAGAGAGTGAAGTTCGGCTACAGTTGGCGTTCAAAATGTCCTCCTCGTTGACGGACACACGACCGCAGACGTGGACGCCACTGTTTGATGGCCCGGTCGATGATCACGTGGTCAAACAGCTGCCACTCCTCAATCAGACGCGCCCTACACCCTACGG
The DNA here is from genome assembly GCA_949752735.1 of Lumbricus terrestris. Taxonomy (NCBI): domain Eukaryota; kingdom Metazoa; phylum Annelida; class Clitellata; order Crassiclitellata; family Lumbricidae; genus Lumbricus; species Lumbricus terrestris. The sequence continues at coordinate 30,006,687 of OX457053.1, forward strand.
TTATCGATGTCATGAATACGCGTGAACGAAAAACGCGCTCCTCCAGGAAATGTACCTGGTACTCCGGATCGAGGTCTGGAGTGCTGGGCGGCCACAGCTGCGGGATATGAAGCCGAGTGTCTGCTGGGACAGCTACTGCGTCTACGGTCATGTGTTCGTAAACAAGAAGAACATTTTGAACACCGGATATAGCTGAATTTCACTTCTTTTCAGGTTTTCCATGTTGGAAAGTTCAATTTTTCGGTGTTCCATTTAAAACGCCCATATATTTGACAAACTCAAGAATATTTCTAATCGGTTTTAGGGTCTCGTGTAAATATGGTCACTGTTGCTCTGTTTAAAATTTCAGACAAATCCTAAAAGTTTTGACCGGGTTATGACACTTTTAGTTGTGTACTACTTTTCATCCGGACACAGTGTATACTCTGTCTTAATGATTCTTATCAGAATGTTTCCCAAAGTGAGTTACACGGAACCCTAAGGCTCCGTGAATGGCAGGGAAGGGTTCCATGAGGAAATTTTGATTGTAGTGTTACTTGGGCGTGATGAACATTATGTTATTATCCATTATTCATTCAGAGCATTTATATAGCGCCCCTTCAAGAAACTACTCAGAGGCGCTGTATTGCAGGCTGTCTGTTCTGTTACTAGTTGAGAATGTATTCTGTGATCTGCGTTCATGTAAATTGTTTCATCTGTATAATTGTACACTGTAACCGGTTGTGGTCTGTCAACCGGACTGTTGAATAAATGGGAAAAATATTAAATAAAATAATTATTAACCATACTCCTAGATGATTACAAGGGCTGAGAAATGTTCATTTAAAATTTCCAATCTAATTTCTTATGGATTAGAGCAGAAGTTTATAGATTACGGCGAGAACAATGGTGTATAAGGGTCAGCTAAATGCTGCACCTGATATGAGGATCCAACTATCTAGCATCAAACTGATGTTAATATATATAATTATGTAATGCGACGAAATAGAGCACCATTTGCAGTAAAGCCTCATGTTCCATATAATTGCATAACAAAGCACTTGGTCATTTGTGGGTAGAGAAGGAGCGCCGCTTGTGGCTGCTTGGCTGATCTCCCTCTCACCCCGCGTGCGGCTGGCTCAGTCGACTCCTTCAAATCTGGACTCAAGACTCGTTTATTCCTCAAGGCCTATCCTGCTGTTAGTTTAGTATGTGAGGCACCCTTGTAACATGCCGTTGTACAAGATTGAGACACATAATCAGTAACTTTAATAGGTTAGGCTACTTGTTAAAAACTTTAAGGCCACGGAATGCGATTGAATGTCATGAAGAATTGAAGATATACAAAATCTTAAACTGCTTTACCAGGTAACATTGCGGTTTCGATAGTTCACTTTAACTTGTTAACAAATATTTACGAATATTTATGAATATTAAAACCACAATTCACGAATACTCGATCTGTGGCTGGTCCCTATACCAGAATATGTTTGTTAAAGCAGTTGTTTCGCCAACAAAATTTATGGTCAAAAGGATTCCATAGCCAAAAAAGATTTGGAGGCACTGCCATAGCTAATGCTCGTGCCTCCATCATGCAGAGTCAGACTTTTTCTGTGGTAACCCGGTGGTATGGAATGCCCTCCAACTTGAGCTGCGCCTGTTCAATCTATAGATCACTCTTTGACACATTCTATAAGCACTTAAAAACTGTTCTGTTTGGCCGTGCTGGAGTCGGGAGCGCCTCTGAATAGTTTCCTTGAAGAGGCGCTATATAAATACTTGAATGAAAAAAATGAAAAATTAAGGCAAACGACTCGACTAACATTGTGGCATTTTGAGCATCGTCATCAAGATTTTCAATGTCATCATCTGTAATTAGCTAGGGCTGCGAATGACTCCCTCTTCAGGGTGACAAAAATGACCCTGGCCATGTGCATCAAGAATTCTTTCCACCTCCTCAATGTCAAGGCTGTTACCCCCACCCCCCTACACATTCGAACCCATGGGTTCTCTTTCCCACTGAAGGACGACCGTGATTTCATCTTCCTGGTCTTATATTAATGGTCGTGAACTGCAATTATAATAATACTGACGTAATCGAGTACTCTCATGGATGAAAAAAATGAAAAATTAAGGCGATGATAGCCATGCGAACATCCATTTATTTATTTATTTATTTATATTTATGCTACTCTGATAATTTGAATAGTTGAAAATCCATTGATTGATAATCGTGGTTATTGCTGTCACAGCTGGATTTCTGAATGTGTTCTGAAAACTTTTATTTTTATCTTTAGGTTGAATTGTTCGTCGAACATCTCACTCCAACGATCGTCAACGATCAGATATTTCCTTCGATCGTAAACGGATTCATGGACAACAATCCAGTCGTGCGTGAACATACGATCAAAGTGAGTTCGTCCTTTTCAAGCTGCGGCTAGCAGGTATTGGGCCCATACCCTTCTGTGTGCAGTAGGTGGGTATTTAATTCTTTTGACGGAGGATTATTACTTTTGTATTGCATTGTATTTAAACATTTTTAAAGCGCCTCTAGTAGGGTGAACCGTTCAGAGGCGCTCCCAGTGCGCAAGGCCCCTCGAGAAGAAGCAGGTTTTGAGAAGAGATAGAGCAGAGTAACGGTGCAAAGACGAAATATACTGCATGAAACGAACACAGTTACTGTAACTATAGTTATGGGCTTATCCTGGACAGGGCATCTGCATACCAGTTTGGAATTTAGTCTCTTCTTAAGGTAGCCATCTATCTATTGCTTCCCATTATCTGCAACAGTTTTAGTTATGATGTCATTTCTCATGCCACTTGTGACCTGGGTTTTAAAACTTTTCGACCAAGATTTTTCAATTAGGATTATGATTGTTTTAATTGCAATTTAATCAATCTAGATTTTCTTTGGCATATTACATTCACTAGATTAGATTATTTATCCTTTTATAAACATGCTAAATGGAGTATTAAAATATGTATTGCTCAGTTAAAGCAAATCCTATGTTCTGCGGAAGTTTTTCATCTTACATGGCAATAGTACTAATAACATTTGTTTATTCAGATTGCATGAAATAGTTGGCACACACAAGAAGCAAGTTAGCTAGAGTCGATTTTATAACTGTATGGGGTCTACTATGCACCTATATTCATCCTGCTGTGACTCATTTTAGCATCGCCCTCTATGGAGTGGACGGCTGGGCACCTTATGGGAGCTGGTATGGGCCTGTGCCCTTCAGTGTGCAGTTGGTATTTAATTATATTGAAGAAGAAATATTTGTATCGTCACCGCCATAAACCATGGGCTCATCGCCCGTAGGTGCCCGACGCCATTCTTACTAAGTTCTTCCACCGTTGTCTCTCCAGAGCGATGTGGCTCAGCTCCTGGGTTGATGTTCTGTGCCGCTCAGCTATATCATCTATCCATTCTTCATGGAGACGTCCTCTCTTGTTTTGACGAAATTTTGATGCAACGATGATTGTGCTCCTTTTCTTTCCAGAGTATGTTGCATTTGGCTTCAAAGCTCAACTACAGAAACCTGAACGAGGAATTGCTGAAGCATTTTGCTCGGCTGCAATCAAAGGACGACCAGGTTCGTAGATGATGCATGCTCAGTATCATTTGTTCATTTGGTAATTAATGTAATGCATTTAATGTAACAGTGATTTTATAAGATTACAGGACTGCATCAATTAGTATGCACACAGAAATCTGGATAAATTGGTCCATCCCTGTATGCGCTCTTCTACAATCCCTAAAATCCTATAGAACAAATCCTATATTTAACTAATTAGGAAACAAGCAAGTATTTATAATATTATTGTTGCATTTAACAGAAAAGATAGTCCGCTGCCATTGTATAATGTATATGACATGCAGTTGCACCTATCTCGTGCAGTCTTAACTGTTCATGGTTTAGTTCGTTTCGGCTGCGTTCGTTTCATGCAGTACATTTCGTCTTTGCGCCGTTACTAATGCCCAATGTTACCAAGGGTCAATCCAGTCTCAGCAGGTCCATGCGACCCTTTTGGATTGATCCTTTGTCTTATGCACCAATCACTCGAAAGTCGTTGAGTTTGTACTGATTGCTGACATTGTCTTTGTCTCTGGTTGGTGCTCTGTCGATAAACTGCTGCTATTTACCTCTCCTGGAAGTTCTTGTCTCGTAAATGTTCAGTGGCTTAGTTGAACATAGACAAATTATTACAGAGACTTCACCCACCAACTGTTTTATATGCGTACATACATTATCAGTGGACGCCCCTAAGCCCCCCCTATTCAATCATGTGCTTTTGGGTTAGCTTGTCAGATGCAAATAGATACTACTTACTTACTTACTTACTCTCTCCATTTGTATTTAACTAAATGGCCGACCCCTGGTGTCATTCACTTGCAGTGTAGCAGTATGATCAATTCGGTTTTTATGGATTATATCCACAGCATTGCGAAGGCAGTTTGATGCTTTGCATTTCTGATTCCACTTTGTGGATGAAGTAATGCATACAATGTGCTACATGTGTTTCATGCATTTGCTAACTGCTCAAGTTGTAGCAATGTATGTCTTTGTATAAGAATGTGCACAGCGTATTGCAGATCTTGTTTTGAATCGTAGGGCTCCGTTAAGGTACCGGTAGCACTAAAGTACCGGGTAATGCAATTTCTTTTGGCTGAAAGTGCTTTAAACATGTTTCAGCAGATTGACAGCTAAGTGTAATTGTATTCGATTGCTTGTATGGCACAGGTGCTTGTATTTCGTTAATTGGTAATAATAATAATAATATTATTAATAATAATAATAATGATATTTTTACTCGTGTTGTATTTTAATTAGGGTGGAATTCGAACGAACACAACTGTCTGTCTGGGAAAGATTGCTTGTCACCTTCATCCTCAGGTAAAAAAACCCATTGTGTAGCAGAATTTTGATTTTATTATGATGTATTGTTAACTTTTTGATTAAATGACTCTGAAATTTGACAGCTTAGTTTGGTTTTTGACAGAGTGATTTAATTCCTCGCTAAATACAGTCTTAGATGATCAAATAAGAAACAAGCTGCCGTTACTTTGTTTAATGACAGACCCACATGCATTTCATTGTCTAGATAGATTACACACATGTCTGAAGTAGACTATAGCATTTGCAATTAATATAAGTTGGGAAGTATGTCCCTTATTAATCAGTTGCATGTCTGCATTCTGGTGTACATATGTCTTAACAACAATCAATGGTCAATATGAGTAAAACATTCTAAACTAGGCATATTCATGCGAAAGTGTCATTAAAGATACATTGATTCGCAAACTGATGTTAGAAATTGTCTAGATTGAGCAATAGGTCTTGTAATCATAATTGCAATCTCCAAATTTCGAAGGCACCATTTGAAAGCCAAGCACAAGGGCATCAGCTTATTCACGAGCGCTGAGGTTGGTGTCCTGTCTTGCAAAGTGTAATACTTATCCTCACAAAGAGGTGGCAATGGTTGATGAAGATTGTTTCTGTGAAACTGCGATTTCTGTTCTAGTAAAGCTGCCTTTCTGCTCTCTTTTTGTGTAATTATAAAATCAGCAGCCATGGAATTTCCTAGATGTGACACTGGCACCTTATTTTGGATTCATTGTTGCATCACACTGCCGACTATCTGCTTCTGCCATACATGTGCAGTTTTGTGTGCAGCAAGTTGCTAGCTAGGACTGTCTGGCTAAAACGCACGCTTAAAGTGCTTTTATTGGCCCTGCTCTGGCTAAAATGCACGCTTAAAGTGCTTTTGTTGGCCCTGTTCTGGCTAAAATGCATGCTTAAAGTGCTTTTGTTGGCCCTGCTCTGGCTAAAATGCACGCTTAAAGTGCCTTTGTTGGCCCTGCACTGGCTAAAATGCACGCTTAAAGTGCTTTTATTGGCCCTGCTCTGGCTAAAACGCACGCTTAAAGTGCTTTTATTGGCCCTGCTCTGGCTAAAACGCACGCTTAAAGTGCTTTTGTTGGCCCTGCTCTGGCTAAAACGCACGCTTAAAGTGCTTTTACTGGCCCTGCTCTGGCTAAAACGCACGCTTAAAGTGCTTTTGTTGGCCCTGCTCTGGCTAAAACGCACGCTTAAAGTGCTTTTATTGGCCCTGCTCTGGCTAAAACGCACGCTTAAAGTGCTTTTGTTGGCCCTGCTCTGGCTAAAATGCACGCTTAAAGTGCTTTTATTCACCCTGCACTGTGCATCCAGCTTTCTCATTCAATTCATTCCTCGTTATTAACTGGTGGTCAAAATTCCTCTTTCGTTATCTCAAGACCACTTTTTCTTGGTCTCTCGCACTGGGAGCACCTCTGATTAGTGTGCATTGCAAGAGGCGCTATATAAATTTCTAGATACAATGCAATCAACAGTGAAGTGAAGAGCATATGTGTTTGCCAACAGTCTGCCACTGATATATGTTTGCAGACAGGTATCTTGGACATCTCTAGAACTCCAAAGTTTACAGTATAAACTATTCAGCGGAGTTCTCGGCATGGGGCCACAGGGAAATAAAAATGTCTTCATTTAGTGAACAGATATGAACGAGACCTAAACCCTTTTTTGTTTTGAATGAGTTTGTACCGTAGTCTTTTGGACCATTGTTTTTTCCCGCTCAACAATTCAGCCAGCTATCGCTTCTGATAATTTTTTCTGTTCAGTAATTACTCAGATGTTGTTTCTGACTTTTTTCCTATTAAATAATTAACCCAGATATCGTTTCTGATTTTCCTATTAAATAATTAACCAAGATACCGTTTCTGATATTTTTCTTTTCAATAAATCACCCAGATATATCGTTTCTGAATTTTTTAGATTCAATAATTCACTCAGATTTATCTTTTCTGATTTCTTTTGTATTCGATAATTCACTCAGATATAGTTTCTGATATTTCCCCTCCCAATAATTCACCCAAGTATCGTTTCTGATTTCAGGTTCGGCAGAGAGTCCTAACATCGGCGTACGTGCGAGCGATGAAAGATCCATTTCCACAAGCAAGGCAGGCGGGAATTCTCGCAATGGCTGCCACGCACAACTACTTCACGCTTCAAGAGAGCGCCCAGCGTCTCCTGCCAGCGCTTTGTGCCCTCACGATGGATCCAGACAAAGGAGTTCGTGATCAGGTAGTCTCACCCAATGCCCCCTCGCCCCCCCCACGGTATTGTGATTGTTATCGAATGCTTATAAAGCGCAACTTAGTGATTCAGAGGCACTCCCGACGGTAGTCACTGCTAGCACAGATTCATTCATTCATTCATTATAGAGATTTATCAATCAATCAATCGTAATTTATATAGCTCCCCTTCAAGGTACTACTCAGAGGCGCTCCCGGCGGAGATCAAGCGGGGAAAAACATTCTTCATATTTATATAGCTCCTCCTTCAAGGTTACTACTAAGGAGTGCTCCCGACCCAACTCTGGCTGAAAACTACTGTTTTGAGGCTGCAATAAAAAAACACACCTGAGCAAATCCTAGGCATTGAGTCCATTCCATATCATGGAGCCAATGATGGAGAAAGCATGGTGCATTGGTGCTGTCTAAGAGCATTTCATGCGTGTGGAATGAGGAGTTCATCCCAGATAAACACAACGCTTCAGGTGTTTCTGAAACAGAGAAAGAGAAAGGCTATGGTAGATGGTTTCTCGGATGTAGGGCCGTCCATCTGGAATGACCTCCCTTGAAAGCTGCATTTATTACATCTGACCAATCAAACTTTGCTTCATAAATCTCTCAAGCCTTTTTTCTTTTGCCTTGACTGGACTGAGGGAGCGCCCCAAATAGATTTCTTGAAGGGGGGTCGCTATGTAAGTCCATAGAATGACTGAATGAATAAAGAAGCAGGTTTTGAGATGGGAGAAGCAAGAAGAGAGACTGCCAGATAGAATTGTCGAGTGAACAGAAGGAGAAAGTGCATTCCAAAGAGAAGGATCAATTGAGGCGTATGGCGAGCTTCTTGGCTGATAATGGTATCGGAGAACTGTTATCGATTTCTCATTGTCTTTGATTGTTTGATGAATGAATTCTGATTAATTATCTTCTAATGTGATTGGTGTTTAGGCTTTCCGAGCAATCAAGTGCTTTCTTGGAAAGCTGGAGAAGGTTTCCGAAAACCCAGAAATGGCTGTAGAAGCAGGTATAGATGTTTTCTATCACCTGCATCTTTTGTCAGCTAAGAACTTGATATTCATTGATCGGAAGATTCAAGCCAATTTCTTTTTTGTTGCAACCGGTGTACACAAACTTTCAACAAATGTAGAAAATAATGGCTACAAATGGAATTGACTAATACACAATTAAATTAGTTTTTTATAGATTACAACAGAGTTTGAATTGTCAGGTACACGTAATGAAACAAACGTATCTACAAACTTAATTAAACCTTTATTGCGTGTGCTATTTCAAGCTGGTTTAGTTGAGTAAAGTAGAAAAACACGCAGTCTCCTTTTAAAAGCCTTATTAAAGATGACAGCCAATAGATAAGTGGTTACTGACTCGTTTGAGTGAAACTTTTTTAATTATAAATCTACTGTTGCTTTAGAAACGACTTGGAAGTGTGCCATGGGGTTGAAGGTCTTTGGTTAAGAGATGACTGCAGAAATCTGATCACAGGACATGTTTTTACCATTCGACTTACGTTGCTATTTTGGGCACACGTTTCAAATTCTGACAACACTACTTCCCTATGCGCTGTTTTTCTGCCTACATGGATAGATGGATTTAGATGTTGTTGAGTATCAGTCTAATTCTAGATTGTATTGTTGTTAATAATCATGAATGTTTTCATAGGATACGTATAACTTAACTAGGACTTAATTAATAATGCAACAGTGATAAACCTAATGTGTTAGACATTTTTGAGTTAGATTCTTGTGAGTAGTTTAGTTTTTTTAGTAAATATCTCATGCTTTGCAGACAAAAAACAAACTTTAATAAGATCATCAAATTACTGGTTGGTCACTTGTGACACAGGTATTGAAAAAACCGTTGAACAGTATGTGCAGCATCAGTGAATTGCTTGTCATTTTCATTCTATGTCCGTTGCAGAGAGGGATGTGCATACTGGCGGGGCTGCTAGCTCAACCGCAGGTTGGGCCGGTTGGGCCGTGTCAGGGATGACATCGCTCACGTCGAAAATCTACCGAGGAAAGTCACCTGGACCACCATCTTCCTCTCAACCACAGAAACCGGCTGCAAATGTTCCCCCAAATGGTATGTACAATTGTACATTCATTCATTCATTCATTCGGACATTTATATTGTGCTCCTTCAAGAAAAAAACTACTCGGAGACGCTCCCGACTCCAGCGCGCCCAAAAAGAACAGTTTTAAGTTTAGTAAGGAAGGATCCTGTGATTGTTGTGATATTATTAATATCATTCAACTTCACTCACTTCCTCTTTCACCCGTATGCAATTCAAGGTTCTTATTTTGATCCTCAAGTCTCAATTGGTGGATCTTGCTCTGATGTATCTTTGTGATTGTATGCTTCAGCCCCACTCTGCCACTTCGCTGTGTCCTCTTATGTCCTCTGGCCTCTTCAGTCTGTCCCCGCGTCAGGACCCACATAGCTCGATCCAGATCATTTGCCTGCACAGATCCTGTCCTGTTGAATGAATGAACTTATTTACTTTTTGCGACGTCAGTGACTGTGATTGTGGTGCCATCTTGTGTTCTGCTGAATTGTTTTCTTGATTGAACAATTGTTTGTTGCGATTTTTTCCTTAATGTAGATGTTACTGGGAACGATGCTTTGCCAAAGCGTGGCCCTGCTCCAAAGCTCTCGTCTGCTGTGGAGACAAAGGTCACTGAGACGCCTTCCAGCAGAGAGATATCCGCTCCACACAGGGATAAAGGTCGTAATGAGGAGTTGGAAGAGGCAGCGGAGGAGCAGGAAGAGGTGGAGAATGATTGGGGCGAACAAGACTGGGGAAATATGGAGGTAACGCCCTTGTTCTGCACCGATCTGCTTTTGGTCTGCTATGAATGGCGTACCAGTATGAAATTTGCCTAATGCATGGCTTTTTTATTATTGTTTTTACAAAGACAAATTGTATTTATCTATGGAATTTTTATTGTGCTCCTTCGTGATAGATATTCAGAGGTGCTGCCGACCCAGACACTGCCAAAGAGGATTGAGTAGAATTTATAAAAAGAGTTAGATGAGGAAGGGAACACAGGTCACGGAAGACTATTTCAAATTTCAAACAAAGGGAACCGCAATCGAGACCCAAAATATGTTTTGTTGCCATAATGCAGAATCCATTTATAAACAAAGGCAAATTACAGCGACCATAGTGGGCAAATCTTCCTGGAGTCCCTCTCTGCCACTTTGCTTCATTCTTTCCTTGGCTTGGCTCCAAAGTATCTTTGTGATCTTATTCATTTGATGGTTTCAGTCGCTGCGTTCTGGGTACTGCGTCCTTTGTGGGGCGCGGTGGTGTAGGGGTATGTTCGGTGCCTTGGAACCGGAAGATTGCGGGTTCGAATTCACCTCAAGCCGCCGCGTAGAGAGCCCGAGCAAGTCCTTCACTTGCAATATGTCTTTGTATCACTGCTTATCTATCGTCTGTCTGTCTCTCTCTGTCTGTTTTTCTGTCTGTTTCTTTGCCTGTCTCTCTGTCTTTAAGTCACTCTCCAGACACCAACAGATATGCCGAATTTGACTGTTTGTTTTGTAAATCTCTCAAGCCTTTTTCTTTTGCCGTGGCTGGGTTGGGTGCGCTCCTGTGTAGCTCTCTTGGATGGGTGCTATTGAAGTCCATAAAAAATGAATGGATGAGCATTAAATTTCATGCAGGATGTTGCATCAAAGACTGCTGCAGATGCAACGAATGTGGCCGAAAGCGAAGGGTGGGATGACGATGCAGATTGGGGAAGCCTTGAAGAACCAGATCTCAAGCAGGTACAGAATCCAATTCTATCTCAAGGTGCGTACTGTACTTGTTATCTAGACACTTAACCCTTTAACAACGACGAGCGTGTCCTTAAGCGACTGGGAAATCATTGCACTCGCGTTTAAAGCGTTAGTGCACTTCTTACTAAAGCACTGTCTACACAAGCTGGCTTTATGTTCCTACTAGATGTGTAACCCGGCGTTGCCCGGGAAATTTAGGGTTTTAGACACTACTCCACTGTGGTACCCAACGTTGACCGCTAAATTTAGGGTTTTCGCCAACCCTCTACCCCACCCCGCTTCCTCAAAAAGCCAAACGTAACCCGCCCCTGCGGGGCGCTACGGAAATTATTACTGGGCTTGTATGACGTCATTCGGGCTGTAGACTCCTTTACTAAAGCTCGATACTGCTTACCAAAGCGTGAGCGATGAAATCTGTCTTGAAACGCTTCTGTCTTAAAACGCTAATAACTCGATTTCTAAAGTGAAATTTAGGGTTTTGAACACTACTCCACTCTGGTACCCATTGTTGACTGCTAAATTTCGGGTTTTCGCCAACCCTCCACCCCACCTCGCTTCCCCAAAAAGCCAAACTTGACCCACCCCTGCGGGGCTCTACGGAAATTATTACTGGGCGGGTATGACGTCATGCGGTGTAGACTCTTGACTAAAGCGTTGCGTGATCATTTACCGATGAAATCTGTCTTAAAACGCTAATAACTTTTCTTTTAAACTGAATTAAAACCTGAAAATAGTTGCGCTGACCTTATAATTTGGGTAAGAATCGATTGCAATTTTTTTTAAAAGCGACACTGTTTCATTTCCGAGCCTTTTCTGCAGGGGAGAGTCAAAAGCGTACAAACAAATAAACAAACATATGGAAAGTGTTTCGGAATTATAATATAGATATGCTGTTGATTTCCAGAATTTCTGCCTCTGAAGGGACACTTATGACAAGTGTTCATACGTACAATAACTTCTATGATGCTGTTTCCATCATCCATCCATTCATTCATCTCTGTTGTTGACTGTGTAGCCATCGACGACGTCATCCTCCGATCTGCGTGACTCAGTGGCTCCTGCGAGCAACTACAACTGGGGACAGACGACGACGACATCGGCGAAAGAAGACGAGTTCTTCTCCAATTTGATGGAAGAAAAGAACAAGGTAAAATTTCACGAGTTTCATTACTGTAATTATTGCTGTTGTCTTTTATTGCTATTGTTTTTGTATTGCTATTGTTTTTTTATTGCTATTGTTTTTTTTATTGCTATTGGTTTTTGTATTGCTATTGTTTTTGTATTGCTATTGTTTTTTATTGCTATTGTTTTTTTTATTGCTATTGGTTTTTATTGCTATTTTTGTATTGCTATTGTTTTTTTATTGCTATTGTTTTTTATGTTGATATAATTGTTTCTTGACTTACTTGTCACAACAGTATTTACATAACAATATTATACGTTTATAACAAAGAAAAAAATCATGACAACAACATCGGATTGCTATAATAAAGAGGTGCTCTTTCTCAGTAGCTGGCCCTAGAACCTGGAATTGGCTCTCCGCCTGGTGACTAGAAGTCACACCACCTTTCTCACTTATAAACTGCCTTATCTAGCCGTGGTTGGACTGGGAGCGCTTCTCAGAAGAATACCTTGAAGATGTGATGTATAAAAACTGAATAATAATAATAATGGTTGATGCATATCAATGTGTCACCCGAAAAAGTAAACAAGCCCGCTAAGACTCGGCTGGCTCATTTAAAAGACTAGTTCATTGATGAAGTGAAATTCAAAACATCAAGAAACGCAAAGCCAGATGCACATACGGAGCTATGCAATCGAATGCTTTAACCTTTTATAAGCGAGAGGCAATATATTTGCCATTACATGCGGTATACTAAACAGCTAATGTACAGTGTTTTGCCAGTAAATTAATGCATGTGGATTCACAAGATGTCACTACCAGGTACTGTTTAACAAAAATAAAATAAAACAGGGTACATAATGAAGACTTCAGTGATGTCTGGTGTAGTATGAACAGCTAGTGGCAAGTATGTTGCCACGTCATGTGCACATTTGATGTCAATTTGTGGAGCCTTAAACAGCTAGTGGCAAGTATATTGCCACCACTTACTTTTCACTGATTTCAATACACAGTGTTATACGCTTGATTACTCTCTCTTACCTATACATAATATGTATTTATATTAACTGTGCCTGCCCTGGGCGCTTATCGCTGTTAAAGTGGAAAGTTGCATTTATTTTGATGCAGAAATCGGCGTCATCATCATCCACTTCAAAGTCGCATTCTACTTCGAACCCATTTCCGACTACAAAGACTTCGGCGTCGACGGCGTCAAAATCGTCATTCGACAAAACGGAGCCAAAAGTTTCGTCGTCGTCGTCGAGTTCTGCGAGGAAGCAGAAGAGCGCGGATGACGGGTGGAACGCTGGAGACTGGAACGAGGGAGATGACGGTTGGACCGACGATTGGCAGTCGCTGGATTCCAGTAAAACAGGTTTTCATCGCTTTCTGTTTTGTTTGATGTTCTGTTCAGCTATGAAGGTCAGCTGGACGGAACTGTGGGGCGCGGTGGTGTAGTTTTGGGCTTGGTGCCCTGGAGTCGGAGGAGGGTTCTAGGTTTGAAACCAGCTCAAACCGCCGTGTTGGTACCTCAAGCAAGTCCTTCGCTCGCAGTTGCTCGTTCGCTTCGGTTTGAAACCCCAATGCAGTGTCTGGGCTGTAGTCGGGAGCGCCTCTGAGTAGGGGGCTTGAAGGCGTGATATAACAAGTGCACATACAAACAAAATAATTTAAATGCATTTCTTAACACATAATTAAAATTATGATGATGGTTCTCTGCCCGAAGGCAGGTTCATTGGCTTTACGCCCCTGGTGATGAGATGAGTGAGGTGGTTTCCCGTTGCCTTCCCCACAGACAATGATGGGTAAGCAACTTGCCCAAGGTCGCTCCACAGGAGCTTGTGCCCCTACGTCCCACACGTGCTAGCCCGAGATATCTAAATCTCTGAATGTCAACTCCCAGCTCGGGCTTGAACCGCAGTCCGTTGCAACCAACAGACGAATGCCGCTCTCGCTTACCGATGTAGCTAACTAGGCCAGTCAATTAAAATTATGTACTTGAGGAAATGTATTTTAAACCGTTACAGAAAAGACGAAGGGTCCACGGCCTGCTGGAAAAGCTCCGGAGCGTGGAACGTCGAAGCCATCGACCGGAAAAGGGGCGATGCGGATTGGTGCAACGAAACGATCAGTCGACGAATTCTGAAGTCGTCGTCCTTTGTGCGCCGCCGATCCAACGACGCTTCCAACGGCACAAGATGACGATTTATTCGATGTATTCAAAGGCTGCTTCTTAACCCTTTGACGACCAAAGTTTAGTAATGGTATGGGAAACCGTATGCCTCTGGTCGGTAAAGGGTTAGACGCACTACCTACTTGATGTCATGGACTTGTGGCAGAGCAAGATAAGCCGGACATTTCTTTGTCATTCGGTTTGTTTTTGTCTTTAAACTCCCAATGCGATCATTCGCTTGATGTTATGAGCATGTTGTTCAGGGTTCAAAGCTTGGGATTATTTTTTGTACGGTCAAGGTGAATGTTAATTTAGTGTGATACACTTACGAGAGTCCTTAACGGTGGCTTGGCATAGACGTTGATCAACTATCTTCGGCCACTGCAACAGCAGTTTGGTCTTTTCTTAAACCATTTCAGATGCTGTATGTGTGCAGGGCTGCTGTGGGGGTTGTGGGGGCGCAGAAGAGGCAAATGTCCAAAGGCATGGCGATTTTTAGGGGTCTGGGCTACGTAGTCATAATATATCGAAAAATTTCTGATTTATGTCTCTTTAAATCTAATTTTTGCTGAGAATTGACTACAATCGGTTTAAACTTCAAATTACGAAGTTGAATAAATCTTAATTTATATCATATGCATAAAATCGTAGGTCATACTATCTGCACTTTTATTACTACAATCGGTTTCAAAATTTTCTTTCACGTTTGAACCTTAAGATAGTTTAGGACCCGTGACTACTCTGCCAGGGCCCTGAATTTCTCTTGTCATTATTATTATTGTTATTGTTATTATTATTATTATTACTATTATTATTATTATTATTATTATTATTATTATTATTGGAGTTTTCTGAAGTAGATCAAATTGATCACTAAAATTATTATTATTATTACATGCATGTGTTTCCGAAGACAATTTAGAACCTGTTAAGTTCACTCAAAAGTCATGCACACATGACTTTCAAGCTGGCATAAAGAAATGTATTCTTGAAAATATTGGCCAAGTTTATACAAAAGATGACTGTCTTAAGACACAGGTGAAAGCACAGTGAGATAGAGCCAATGTTCAGAATATATATGAACTAGAATTAATAACATTATACTTGTACCATAATATTATTCTCTGTAAGAAACATGACCTGTAAACGTTAACTTATGTGATGGGAAAGAAGTTAGAATGTCAATTTGTCATCCCCTTACTGCAGATGTGATGTATTGCATCTAAGTTGTATATTTTTGCTTGTGGGATAATAATAGCTATTCTGCATCGATGCCACTAATTGCTGGTCAATGCGATAATTATACGAAGCACTGGTTGAGACTTGAGATGTCATTTCAAGTACGTTGGAAATGATGCTGTTAACATCGGGTAAGGTCCACCGTCCAGGAATGAAGTGTTGCAAATTACTTTTTGCAACACATAACTAATATGCATGAATGAGAATGTTTAACTAAGAACTGAAACCATCATAAAAAAAACATGTTACTGAATTTCATAATTCCTACCAATTTGAGCGGGTGTTACAAAGGAATGATGGTATAAATGTAAAGGAATTTCATTAAGATGCTCATGACAAGTACCGGTAGTGTTGAATATGTAGGGCGTGTTATATGAGCGCTTCTGAATTGTCCTTGCTGGGAGAAGAGCTTAGACGTGGTTGGTTACATTTCAATATGTAAAACTTGTTACAAGTTTCAGTATTTCTTTAAATTAGTAGAACTTTGTTGTTGTTAGGGTAATTTTTGGTTGAATTATGGTATTAAATTTGTCTAACTGCAGAAGTAACAGTTTCTAGTAAATGTGGCTGTGGTACAAAAGGGAGCTTGCCTTCTAGAAAGTAATTTATCCAGCCACACAACAAATGCTGAACATTCCTGGAAAAAATTGTTCCAGCATCTCAACATTGGCTAATTTTTTAGAAAATTAATATACAATACAAATCGTTTAGCACAAAATGCAAGCAATAAGTTTGTGGACAGTTCGTGCTAATTCAGTTTCACGTTAAATCTTTTAATTCCAGTTTTGCATTTATAATTATAACTATTTATTGCAAATGCAATGAAAGGCTTAATTAGTATCCGGGACTGACGTGTCGGTTAGGTTCGGGTTTAAAGGTCATGAGGGTCGGTTAGTGTCAGGTTATGCGTCGTGAGGGTCGGTTATCATCAGTTTAATTGTCGTGAGGGTTGGTTAGGTGTCGGTTAGGGTCAGGCTAGACGTGAGTGTCAGTTAGGGTCAGGTTAGGTGTGAAGGTCTGTCGGTTAGGGTCAGGTTAGGTGTCTTGAGGGTTGGTTAACATCAGTTTAAGTGTCGTGAGGGTTGTTTAGCTGTCGGTTAGGGTCAGGCTAGGCTTTGTGAGTGTCGGTTAGGGTCAGGTTAGGTGTCTTGAGGGTTGGTTAGCATCAGTTTAAGTGTCGTGAGGGTTGTTTAGGTGTCAGTTAGGGTCAGGCTAGGCTTTGTGAGTGTCGGTTAGGGTCAGGTTAGGTGTCTTGAGGGTTGGTTAGCATCAGTTTAAGTGTCGTGAGGGTTGTTTAGGTGTCAGTTAGGGTCAGGCTAGGCTTTGTGAGTGTCGGTTAGGGTTAGGAATAGGGTTAGTGTCGTCATTCATCCTGGATACTAAAGTTTGCTCAATGAACACCGATTACAACAACCATAATACATGAAAGAAGCGAGCGAGACAGTTATACGCACAGCTGTAACATAATGAAGCGAAACAATAGCTGAGGAAATGAAAAGACGTTCTAATTCAGCCGATTGAATGGTAATAGTCTTTTGCAGCATTCATGTTGCGCCAGTAGATGTGTGTGTGTGTGTGTGTGTGTGTGTGTGTTGAATGCTGTCGATCGCTTTAACGATTGTGTATCAACGGTTGTCTCTCGCCTGTGTTTCTCTGTCAAAAACAAACAAACAAAATAATAACGATGCATACAGGGCTGTTTTTAAGGAATTTTCAGAACTGCACAACGCCTTCTTTCCTTTCCCATTCTCCATGGTGAATTACTTCCAATCGGAGAACAGCGACCTTTTTTGCTAGTTTTAACTGTACAGAAGTGCTTCTACAAGTGCACAAATCTGTTTAGAACTGCACATTTTGTGCACAACTGCACGTTTAAAAAAGCCCTGGATGCATACACGTTATATAAGGACGTCAAACAAAAATTAATTCGTTCCTGTCACAAAGTTGTTCCTATTCTATTCCACTATATATTTTCTATTCCATTCTGTTCTATACTATTTACCAACTTATAGTGGGCTTTATGACAGTGCA
The DNA here is from genome assembly GCA_949752735.1 of Lumbricus terrestris. Lineage (NCBI taxonomy): Eukaryota > Metazoa > Annelida > Clitellata > Crassiclitellata > Lumbricidae > Lumbricus > Lumbricus terrestris. The sequence goes on from OX457053.1 coordinate 30,024,150, forward strand.
ATGTTAGTCTAACCAGAGGCGCTCCCAGTGCAATGAACCCATTGAAAAAAGATCTTACATGTAAGGAAAAAACGGGCAGAAACAGTAGCCCCAACAATAAAAAAATTAATGTCATCACAAGTTACTGCTGAATGATCATTAGAGGACTAAAGATGCATGGGGCGATGATTTGCTGTGGTAGTCATACACGAGGTAGGCCTATTATATGAGTTGAAGATCGACGGTCTAAAGAGCGCGTATGGTAGCTGAGATAGGTCGCCTAATAAGATGACAAAGGTAGGCTATAGCGAGGAGCTTGACCCAAAAAAACATCCAATAGCCTTAATTATAGGCCTGGGTAGGACCTAAAGTGGATATTTTAGACTGAATCCAAGGATTTAGGGGAAGCCGATGAAGGTAGGCCTACGTGTTCAATCATAAAGAGTCGAAATATGAGAGAAACGAGGATTAAGGCGGGTAATTTAATGCAGCGGAATCTGAGTGACTAGGCTACCATGTGGAGTGGAGCCAGGCGAACTCTTGTATAGGCCGATGAGTAGCGAGTTAAAGTACGCGTTGCATCTAGGTATGTTAAGTTTTTCTAATCTGAAAATTTCTAGGCCTACATCACCCTACGTTATCGCAATGTCGTATACGTCGTAGGCCTATAGGACAATATAAACAACGCCTATTTAGACCATTTAATATAATTATTTGGTATGTATTTACAATTAAGCGCTCTTTGTCTATAAACTGCACGCAATAATACCTCTAGTTGTATCAACCGTGTATAGCCTACTTAGCCTACTCTTGATGTCTACATTGTACGTAGGTCTATATGACAATAATAACGGCTGTTTAGACCATCTAGGCCATCTAGGCTATGTCTGTCATGTAGGCCTAAGTACAATTAAGCTCTCTTTATTTAAACTCGACCCAGGCCACCCTAGGTAGGACTAGTACGTACCCTACGAACACCCTTTTGACGCGCTCCTGAATAAGCTGGAGCCCGCGCTTGGCTTTCTAGTAGCGCCTTAAAAATTTGGAGATTACGATTACGATCTACAGGGTGGGCCATAAAAAAGACCCCTCTAGGTTTTTTGCCAATATCTTGACCAGAAGTAAGAATTTTCAAATGAAATTTTACAAGCTTAAAGACAATTCATATTTACACTTGATGGCCAGATTTTAGCAAATTATTTCAAACAGAGCAAAAGTTATGCCACTATTATGGAGGCCACCCACCGTTTTTTGACGATTTAAAAACGTAACGCAACAAAAAATAGGTTTTTGCCAATATCTTGGCCAAAAATAAGAATTTCGAAATGAAATTTTACAGGTTAATGGACAATTCATATTTACATATGATGGCCAGATTTCATAAAAATATTTCAAACAGAACAAAAGTTATATCACTTTTAGTGAGGCCACCCTACGTTTTATGATGATTCCAAAAAGTCAAAAAATGGTGGGTGGCCTCACTAAAAGTGATATTACTTTTGTTCTGTTTGAAATATTTTTATGAAATCTGGCCATCATATGTAAATATGAATTGTCTATTAACCTGTAAAATTTCATTTCGAAATTCTTACTTTTGGCCAAGATATTGGCAAAAACCTACCTTTTGTTGCGTTACGTTTTTGAATCGTCAAAAAACGGTGGGTGGCCTTCCTAAAAGTGGCATAACTTTTGGTTTGTTTGAAATATTTTGATGAAATCTGAACATCAAATGTAAATATGAATTGTCTTTAAGACTGTAAAATTTCATGTCGAAATTCTTACTTTTGGTCAAGATATTGGCAAAAAACCTAGGGGGGGTCTTTTTTATGGCCCACCCTGTATATAGACTGCACGCAACAGTATTTAGACCGGGTACTCACCCTTCTGCCTTTAACGCAGATGACTATTAGGGCCAACAGGGCGCAGACGAGCAGCAGGGCCCCCAAGGCAATCAGACCGTACTGCACACCGTCATAGATCTGACGTTTGATCGTCACGCCGCGCAACGAATCTCTCTCTTTATCCGTCATGGAATAAACCTACGAACAGAAGTTAGAAGTATGTTAATTTAGCGTCTGGTAGGAATATTGGGTCTAGAAATTCAACAAGATATAGCTTTGATACCTGATGGAAGAAAGGATCGAGGGAACAGAAAATGCTTAGGTCTACTATAGTTTGTTATCCCTATATACAGTAGTGGCGCCAGGGGTGCCAGGGGGTCTAAGCCCCTTAAAAAGGCCGTCCGGGGGCTAAGCCCCCTAAAAAGGGTAATCCGTTTTTTACATGTAAAACTGAAATATTTCCACGATAAGGCCCCTAAAAAATGAACCTAAATCCACGAGATTTCGACCAAATGACTAAAAAAAGGTCGTCAGAAATTTTGGCGCATGAAAATGGAAAATTTCCTCCGCGAGGATTCAGCCCCCCAAACTTAAACCCTGGCGCCGCCACTGTCTACATAGATTCTGGAGTTTTATATCGACGAATGTAAGATCCTTCTACTGCCTGGCCTCAACCATTAAGGGCCTTGCCCCATAATTCATAACTTCATATCTCTGACTTGATGGGTTTTCAAATTAATTAATTGTTACCGGAGGATGAGGAAGTGCCACAGTTTCAGAACATCTACAATCAGAGCTGTAGGCCTACTGGCAGAACTAGTGGCGAGTACACGTACGCAGTTGCCTACTGCAGTTGCCTAGACCTGTCCGCAGATCGTATTCACCATACACTACACACAAATATTTGTGAGGTGAATGTACGCTGTGTACCCGCGTGTACCCTCGATCACGGTACAGTGTGGAAATTGTGGAAAAATAACTGGATGGGTTGGACTACAATTCACTTGGAATTGGGGTGTGAAAAACAGACGCTACTACGGGATTCGTCACTCAGTGGCGTAAATCACAATTGCCTAAAAGAGAATTCGTGTCTCTGAATTCAGTGAATAGTGTGAAATGAAGGAGAGAGAATCAGCTAGGTGACATCGTGGCGTTGAGGAGGGGTTTAGGGTGTATGTGTGTGTGTGTGCGTGTGTGTGCGTGCGAGCGTGCGTGCGTGCGTGCGTGCGTGCGTGCGTGTGCGTGCGCGCGCGTGCGTGCGTGCGTGCGTGCGTGCGTGCATGCGTGCGTGCGTGTGTGTGTGTGTGTGTGTGTGTGTGTGTGTGTGTGTGTGACTCACCTCTTTCATCCACACAACTGGAATAACCGTGTGATTTTTCTCGAATTGTTTGGTCGTCCTGCAAAAAAAAAAACGATGGTAAAACGACGTTGCTGTCAGAGACAAACTTAATGGGACATCTCGGTTGGCAAGATAGAAGATATTGTGGCGGTTATAATTATGATGATGAGGATGAGAATTACGATGTTGATGATGATGATGACGACGACGATGATGATGACGACGACGACGATGACGTCATGACGATAACGATGATGATGATGATGATGATGATGATGATGATGACGACGATGATGGTAGGAACGGGCAGTCCATTGGGCTATGATCAAGAGGCTAATGAAGACTAGTGTTAAGCGCTTCCACCTGGTGGTGCTGTCATATCACTGTACTCGTTGAGATGCCGAACGTGCTTATTAATTAATTACCAATCAATGTATGTAATAGGCATAATAGCGTCATCATTGAGTTTTTATATAGCGCACTTGCAAGATAACCTGCTCAGAATCGCTCACAGGCCAAACACGGCTAAATAAGGCAGATTTGAGTTCGAAAGGAACTTAGTGGTGTGACCTCTAGCCTCTATAGGCACCAAGCCGATCTCAACAGGTTCTATAGGACTAGGCTATAGCCACCGAGAAAGAGCGCCGCTACATTACAGTGGGAGGCAGTAGGCCTATAGTCGGCGAACGAGGAACTAGGCCTAATTCAGCTTCACCATCGGATGATAATAATTTTGAGAGAATGTAAACTGTAACTTTTCTCTCTAAACTTCTAGAACGCATTGTTGCTAGCCAGTTGATTGCATATTTAGATGTTAATGATGAACTGATCCCTTCTCAGCAGTCTGGTTTCCGGAGGAACCACTCCACAGAGACCCTTTTGCTCCGGCTTCTTTCTGACCTGTACTCCGCTATGGACCATGGTCAGGTTACGCTCTTGGCTCTTTTTGACGTTTCTTCTGCATTTGATTCTGTGGACCACTCCATCCTCCTGGAACGTCTTTCTACATCCTTTGGGCTGGTTGGACAGCCTCTACAATTGTTGCGTTCCTTCCTCTCTGATCGCTCAAACTGTGTGGTTGTTGGATCCTCTAGGTCCCCCTGGGTTCCTGCTCCTTTTGGTGTTCCTCAGGGCTCCGTACTTGGCCCCTTATTATACCTTCTCTACACGGCTGATCTTTGTCCTCTACTTGAGTCCCGGGGTCTCCTCCACCAAATCTTTGCTGATGACACTCAAGCCTACATACATTCTAACCCATTGGATTCAGTTAGCACTGTGCGACTAATGTGTCTGACTGTAGACGTCCTTTCCTCTTGGATGGCGTCAAATCGGCTTCTCCTAAATCCAAGTAAGACTCAATTCATTTGGCTGGGTGGCCGTCGGCAACTTGAGAAGATCGATCTGCCTCTGCTTGCTCAAATCTTTCCTGACATTAGTTTCTCTTCCACGGTTCGTGACCTTGGTGTTACCCTTGACTGTGAACTCAGTCTCAGCCAGCATGTCAATCTTGTTGCTCGAAGCTGTTACTACCAGCTTCGTCAACTTCGAGTGATTGCACACTCTCTCTCTCTCTCATGATGCGCTGGTATGCCTTCATAACCAGTTGAATCGACCATTGTTGCTCAATCCTTGTTGGCCTCCCCTTGGGGTTCTGGGTCGGTTAGATCGGGTTCTGCGCTCTGCTGCCCGGCTCATTGGACGAATCCCTAAATTTTCCTCTGTTTCTACCTACATGCGTGATGTGCTGCATTGGTTGCCAATAGCCCAACGCATCCATTATCGAATTGCTGCCCTGGTCTCACGTTGTATCCTTGGTTGCGCTCCATCCTACCTGCGCATTCTTTGTCGCCCAGTCTCGGACATTGAAGCGCGTCGGGCCCTTCGCTCTGCTGCGAAGGGACAACTGCTTGTTCCACGGGCTCGCTTGGCTACCAGACAGTCCCGAGCCTTCTCGGTTGTGGGGCCGTCAATCTGGAATGACCTCCCCCCTAACCTCCAGATCCTCCACCTGACCAGTCAATCCTTATTCCTTCTTCTTCTTTTCGTGCTCTGCCCTTAGGCAGGTTCGAATGTTTGACGTCTCCAATCTTCTCTGTTCTGCGCTTTCATTTTCAGCTTCTGGTAGCCCTCTTTCATCATCCAGTCTAACAGTTTTTGTCTTGGTCTGCCTCTCGTTCTTTTTCCATCCATTTTCCCCTCTATGATTGTTCGCAGCATCGAGTCTCCTCTGAGTGTGTGCCCGATCCATCTTCTTTGTCTTTCTCTAATTGTGTGTATCATCGCTCTCTTTTCTCCGACTCTTCTCAATACCTCCTCATTGCTGATATGATCCCTCCAGCTGATTCTTTCTATCCTTCTCCATAACCACATTTCAAATGCCTCAATTCTCTTGATGTCTTCCATTCGCATAGTCCATGTCTCTGATCCATATAACATCACACTCCATACTAAGGTTTTTATCATTTTCTTTTTCAGCTCCTTATTGATTCCTCTTCTCAGTAGCTCTTTCCTCTTTTCAAATGCATCTTTTCCTAATACAATCCTTCGTTGTATTTCTCTGTGGCATCTAGCATCTTCCGTAATCGTACTGCCGAGATACGCAAATTCCTTGACTTGTTCTAATTCTTCTCCATCTATGAATATTTTAACTTCCTTCTGCTCTCCTTTGCTTATTCTCATAACCTTTGTTTTCTTTATGTTGATTTTCATTCCGTATTCTTTTGATGTTGTATTCAGCCGGTCCATCATTGTTTGTAACCCTTCCTGACTTTCTGCCATCATTGCTTGATCGTCTGCGAATCTTAATGCCCTGATCCACATTCCTCCCACTTTTATCCCTTCCTCCAGTTCTTCCAATGCCTCCTTGATTATCTCCTCTATATATATGTTGAACAGTAGCGGTGAAAGTGGGCATCCCTGTCTTACTCCCCTTCCTACCTTTCCTTGTTCAGAATATTCACCCTCTATCCTTATCTGTACTTTTTGTCCCATATACAGATTGCCTATCAGTCTTCTATCTCTCCAGTCCACGCCAACTCTTCTCAATGCCTTCATCAGTCTCTTCCAGTCCACTCTGTCGAACGCCTTTTCATAGTCTACAAAACATATGTATACATCCTTTCCTATTTCGCAACTTCTTTCTGTTATTACTCTCAGTGACCCAATTGCATCTCTAGTTCCCATGCCTTTCCTAAACCCGAACTGATCATCTCCTATCTCATGTATTGCATCTGTTTTTGCTTGTAACCTTTTTGTTAGGATTCTGATCAAAATCTTTGACGCATGTGTAATGAGACTGATAGTGCGGTGGTCCTCACATCTAGTTGCGTTTGGCTTCTTTTTGATTGGTACCATGATGGAATGTAGGTAGTCTTCCGGTTATTCCTTAAGTCCCTTAAATCTTTTTTCTTTTGCCGTGGCTGGGCTGGGAGCGCCTCTGAGTAGTTTCTTGAAGGGGCGCTATATAAATGCTAATAATGAATGAATGAATGAATGAATGAATGGATTTGATCTGATTTGATTTGATTGGAACGCTTACGGAAAAGTTGAGAGGTGCATCACATATGCGTTCAGCTGCATCATTCGGGAGGCTTCTACAACTTCACCAGTCATCTGGAACAACACATAAGACGTCGACGTACTACAGTCGGTTGCCCATTGGCTGCCTGCCTACTGTAACACTGCTGTAGCGTTAACTCTGTATTATATATATATATATATATATATATATATATATATATATATATATATATATATATATATATATATTATATACAACTATACATACCTTGTGCAAGACATTCACTGACAGTTAGTGAGCGTCATCGATTTATAGATAGAGACGATTAATGGATCATGTGTAATTATAGTAAGAAGAAGAACAGCAGCAAGAACAAGACGAAGAACAAGAACAACAAGACGAAGAACAAGAACAACAAGACGAAGAACAAGAACAACAAGACGAAGAACAAGAACAGCAAGACGAAGAACAACAAGACGAAGAACAAGAACAACAAGACGAAGAACAAGAACAACAGGACGAATACCAAGAACAACAAGACGAAGAACAAGAACAACAAGACGAAGAACAAGAACAACAAGACGAAGAACAGGAACAACAAGACGAAGAACAAGAACAGCAGGACGAAGAACAAGAACAACAGGACAAAGAACAAGAGCAACATGACGAAGAACAAGAGCATCAAGACGAGGAACAGGAACAACAAGACGAAGAACAAGAACAACGGGACGAATAACAAGAACAACGGGACGAAGACGAAGAAGAAGAAGAAGATAAGGAGAAGGAGAAGGAGAAGAAGAAGATAAGGAGGAGGAGAAAGGAGGAGGAGAGGAAGAAGAAGAAGATGATGATATTATTAAACCCTAAATATCATTAGTTTTACTGCACTCTTTTCCAGTAAAAATATGACACACAGTTTCTAACAAAAGAGAACATGCATTTCTATTTATATAGCGCCTGACCGGTTCAATGTTGAAGCTGGTCATGTGTTCCTTGGCGTTTGGGTTGATGCCATTGACTCGTTGTCTGTAGCTGCTGTATTTGCTTGCACCGAGGAAATGAGGTTGAGACAGGAGCAACGGTACGTTGTCTATACGGCAAAGCAACAGTAGCAACAGATTGAAACGCTACTGCTATGCATTCAAGTTTATAACCGTTATTGTCGTCATCATCATTGTCACAATCATCGTCGTCATCATAATCGTCGTCGTCATCACCATTGTCATAATCATTGTCGTCATCGTCGTCGTCGTCATCATCATCGTGATCGTCGTCGTCGTCATCAGCATCATCATCGTCGTTGTCATCATCATCATCACCATCATTTTCATTATCATCATGATCGTCGTCGTCATCATCATTGTCACAATCATTGTCGTCACCGTCGTCGTCGTCGTCATCATCATCGTGATCGTCGTCGTCATCATCATCATCATCGTCGTTGTCATCATCATCATCACCATCATTTTCATTATCATCATGATCGTCATCGATATCGTTGTCATCATATTTCAAACCGTCGTCGTTATCTTTATTTTTGTCACCATCACAATTCAAGGATTTGTGCAATGGTAGATTTTCTCGCAGAAGACAGTCTCGCATTGTTAGGTTATCTTATCCATGGGCGGAGTTTGGTTTCCGTTTTTGGAGGGGCTAAAGCCTTCTTGGGAGGGGGGCTAAGCCCGGGGAAAAGATACCATTTACACGGTAAAAAATGAATCTGGGTCTTCTTGGGGAGGGGGCTATAGCCTCCCCAGCCCCTGATAAACTCCCCCCCCCATGATCTTATCAAAGTAAACACGAAAACCTTGTTGTTTAGTGACCGTACAATTATTTTGGCGTTCACGCTGGTGACTCTGCAGTCAATTTTTCAGTGAATTGATCTGATGACATTCACTACCGTACACACAGCTCTCGGAATAGGTGCCAGGCCATGTAATGTCTGGTAAACCCGGAACATGGCCTCCATACTGCGAGATGGAAAGGAACTGGGGAGCCTACCATCTCCAAACAGCATCATGAATAATGGGACGGGATTGGAAATGGATGAAATGATAAGACTTGCGGAAGACAGGAGACGCTGGAGGAATATTGTTCATGATGCGGCCGAACCTCGTAACGAGGATGGCTGAGAACAGAACAGAACAGAACATGTAATGTTGTCTTGTGGGCTATGGACGGAAACCTATAGTGCTAGCCAGCCAGAGAGTCGTTTGAATATAAATAAGCCAGAATGTTACGTGAGAAAACAGAACACCTGTTATTGCGCCCTTTTACGATTTTTTTTACCCAGAGGCGCTACTGTAACAGACTACAGCGGATTCGGAGTCTCACGAGCATTTGCGAGTGAAGGACTTGCTCGAGATTCCTAAGCGGCGGCTTGAGGTGGATTCGAATTTGGAATCCCTTGGCTCTAAGGCACCGTAACCCTCCACTATAGACCACAGCGCTTCAACGATGAAACTATGCTGTCACGCATGCATAGGCGTACGGGAGATTTCAGCAGTGGGGGGCAAAGATTTAGCTTCTGCCCGAAAAAAATACTGAAATCTCGTGGGAAAGTAAAACTTTCTCCTGGAAAAAAGTTGATGACTTTTTCAGCCATTTCACGGTCTGCTTGCCCGAAAAACACACTTGCCCGAAAAGTTGATGACCTTTTTTTTAGTCATTTCCCGGGTCTGCCTGCCCGAAAACCAGTTTTGCCCGAAATTTGGAAGGCATTCCCCCCTGGACCCCACCTCGTACGTCTATGCACGCATGCTATACCATGCTATGCAATTAAAGATGTATAATTTTATGTACAGACCTTTGCATGCTGTGACGTTCAGAACGCCGTCCTCCAGACAGTTCTCTTTGCCTTTCGGAGTCGGTTTACAGAATCCTTTCCTCCACTTGTCGTAGTGGAATGCATTCCAATCGTAGGTGAATCTGGTCGTTTGAAGTGGACGAACGAACTCGTCGTTTTTAGCGACGAGACGGATCGACCGACACCAATCAGAGTCAAAGATGTGGGCCACCTGAGGAGGAAGAGGAGAAGGACCAGCTGCGGCAGGAGGCCAGGCGTAACCGTCTATAGAGCAACGACAAAATAATGCGTCGTAATCATTCTAATCTGGTCTAATCTAATTTAATCAGTGGCGTAGCCAGGAATTTATAATGGGGGTTGTTGTTGTTTTTTGCTTGGCCGGATGCCCTTTCCGATACCAACCCAACAGTATTACAATAAATAAAGCGGGAGTAAAGTAACTATAAGGGACTAAAGTAAGAAAAACAATGGCTACTACAAGTAATTGTTTTGTTTTTCTTATGTAAGGGGCCGTCCATAAAGTACGTCACGCTCCAGGGGGGAGGGGGTGTAAGAAAGTGTGACAGTTTGTGACAGGGGGAGGGTCAGGCCATGTGTGACGTCACACATTTATTTTTTAAATTCTTTATTATATTTTTTGTTCTTAGTACCTAAAATCCGACCCGGCCCGGCCAGGCGTGTCTAAAACCCGGCCTGGCTGGATAAAAGTTGATTTCTCGTCACTATCAAAGCGTTTAGGGACACAGGTCACTATCAGAGGGATTAGGGATAGTATCCTAGGGTTTAGAGGGTTAGGTAAATGGTTATGTTTTAAAAAAATTGTTCGAAAGTGTGACGTACTTTAGAGGGGGGGGTCCGAGATTTGTGACAGTTTGTGACAGGGGGGAGGAGGGGTCAAAAATGGTCAAAAATAGCGTGACATACTTTATGGACTGCCCCTAAGTGGATAAATAACCTTAAAAAACTTTTTCCTAGGCCAATGGGGGTTTAACCTCCGAAACCTCTTGTCAACGCCACTGAATCTAATCTAATCTATCTAATCCAATAATCTAATCTATAAAATCTAACAATGATCAAGGCTAATTTAATCTGTCTAATTTAATAACATAATCTAATATAATCTATCTAATTTATCTATCCAATTTTATCTGCTATCTAATCCATTGCAATTCATTCTAATCTGATATAACCAACCTAATTAAGCTACCATCTAAAATATTCTAATCCATTCTAATCTAATCTACTATCTAATCATTCTAATGTAATATAATCATCTATTTTAAGCCATTCATTAGCAGGCTGCGTTTTGCCAGCCTGAAGTCTTGATTAAACGAATATTGAATTGAATTGAATTCTAAATTTAACTAATTATTATCTGAACAATTCTAATAAAAATTTATCCAAGCTAATCTGCTATCTATTGTATTCGAAAAATTCTAATCTGATCTACTATCTAATCTGCCTTAATCTAATATATTCCGATCTAATCTGCTTTCTAATCTAATCTAATCCAATCTAATCTAATCTAATAAAATCTGATATGATATCATTTAATCTAATCTAATCCAATCCAATTCAATCTAATCTAATCTAATCTAATGCTTTCTATACAACAGATCAACTATAGACTAATATTGTCTAGGTCTCCAAGACACCAGTTGATCAATGATCCTGGAGAATTATTTACCGGGGGATCACTAAGGTTAGCAGTTAATAGGGTTTCATCTGCATGCCTTGGAACACAATATGTCAAATGTACGCATGAAAGCGCACTTGTAATAGCGCCCCTTTCAGAACCTACTCAGAAGCGCTCCCGACTACAGCGCCGACACTGAATCAGAGTTTCACGCCGAAGAGATGAGAAAGGTCCTACGAGGTGGCTTAAGGAGATTCGAACCTGCAACCTTTCGGCTGCAAGGCAACGAATATACCCACTGCACTACCGCACCCCACAGTGTGGGGTGGGGTAGTGCAGTGGGTATGAGCTTTTTCAAAACAGTCCAGTGTGGGGCCCACACACAACTGTTTTGAAAAAGCTCACTTGACGACCGATACCCTACATTTGTGGGGTATCGGCCTTCAAATGAGCTTTTTCAAAAAGTCGACACTTGTTTGCAAAGCCTTATCATGATATAAGCAGTCAGAAAGTAAACAGACCTTTCATCCCAAATTATATAGTTCGAGGTTTTAAACATAATCAGTGGCCCAGACCAAGTGTGGTAGCCTAATTAACCTTATAGGCTTATAGGACCTATTTACTGAATAACTGAAATGGCGCTCTGTATGCCTATCAGTTTTTTTTAGCAGAACCGCAGTCTGTTTGGCGAGTTCTAATTGCTGCTCAGAAATTTAATTGATGAAGCTTCTGTGTCAATCGTGCACATGACTTTCACATTGTCGAATTGCTTGTTCCATTTGGCTACTAGATCAATATAAAGTACCGGTTCCACCTATGTTACTAGCTCAATTGCAAAGTATACCCTAGCTGTTCCATTTATGTTACTAGATCAATAATTGTAAAGTAGGCTACCTGTTTCATTTATGATACTAGACAGATTGCAAAGCACCTGTTCCACTTATGTTACTAGATCAATAATTGTAAAGTACCTGTTTCATTTATGATACTAGATCAATTGCAAAGCACCTGTACCGTTTATGCTACTAGATCAATATTGTAAAGTATCTGTTCCACTTATGATACTAGATCAATTGCAAAGCACCTGTTCCGTTTATGTTACTAGATCAATATTGTAAAGTAAGCTACATGTTCCACTTATTTTACTACCGGTAATCAATAACTGTAAAGTACGGTACCTGTTCCATTTATGCTATTGCACCAATACTTCCAAACGCCGAGTGAGCTAAAACAATTGAAATCAAAATTATTTGCACATCATCAGCATTTTTAATCATTATAAATATTATTAGTAACGTGTGTATTAATTGGGCACAGTGGTCGATTTGATGGAGCGGTAGACCTGTTACGCTGAGGGTACTGGTTAGAGGTGTCTAAAACGTGAACCACATTATTAATACTATTCTATAGCGACATCTTGTGGCTATCACAGTTCTGACCAACTTCTTGGAAGCCGTGACTAATCGAGGAAATCAATCTTAAATCAGATGGTCTGATGCGCAAGTAAATTCAAAGGCAAGGACTAAAATACCTACTAAAAATTATTAACTTTATAAAACTTTAAAAAAGCCTTTGTTCATTGTGGGAGCTTGAGTTTCTGTTCGCATTGTCAAATGCTGAGAAAGTTACGAACGAAAAGATATAGTCAAGTACATGTAGGTCAGTAATATTGCGTTGTATTTCGTTTTTACACAAAAAGGAAACATTTTGTGAGCTCTGGCGGGCCACTTAACATCGGCCAGCGTGTCACATGTGGAACAGTACGGGTCTATAATGAGAGAGAGAAAGAGAGAGACAGAGACAGAGACAGAGACAAAGAAGACAGACAGACAGAGACAGAGAGAGAGGCAGAGAGAGAGAGACTGAGTGAGAGAGAGATTGAGTGAATGAGCGAGTCAGTGAGAGAGAGAGACAGAGACAGATCCAGAGAGACAGAGAGAGAGACTGAGTGAGTGAGAGAGAGAGACTGGGTGGGTCAGTGAGAGAGAGACAGACATACAGAGAGACAGAGAGAGACAGAGAGAGGCAGAGAGAGAGACTGAGTGAAGTGAGTCACTGAGAGAGAGATAGAGAGAGACAGAAAGAGTGGGTGAGAGAGAGAGAGAGAGAGAGAGAGAGAGAGAGAGACAGACAGACAGACAGACAGACAGACAGAGACAGACAGAGAGACAGAGAGACAGAGAGACAGAGAGAGAGAGACACACACACAGACAGAGACAGAGACAGAGACAGAGAGATGAAAAGAGTGTATAAAATTATGTAGGCTACGTGGAGATACAAGTAACTGGCAACAGATAGAACAGACACATACAGTCATCTGTCATACATGAACCGAGACTGATACTGGTAAGAGGAGGAAGATTAGACGAAGTAGGTGATAGGCAGAAGAAGCAGAAAGTTAGAATATATTTATAATTAAATATATATAATAGTTATATATATAATAGTTATATATTATAATTATATAATAATTATATATATAGTAGGGTGGTCGTATCTGTAATGGCAAATTTTCAACTTCAGTTTCATTCTTTCTCCAACCCACCATTTGGTGCCACTTGGTAAAAGACTGATGTAGCCCAAAAAATTATCCCGATTGAAAAATATTTAGGACTAGCACAACGTGTTTGAAGTTTTGCATTTTACGAAATATCATCGTCTTTTTGAGTATAAGGATAATTTAGTCACATTTTTGGACCTATGACTAGTTTTAACAGAAAGACTACATTCTCTTACTCAAGTTCAACTGACAAGTATGTCTGACTTCTACAATGATGATAATGGTTTATTATACATTTTTATGAACAATTGACCATCGCAATAGTATTTGACGCGTGAGCCCCTGAGATCGATGACCATAAATCTATTCTAGTTAGCCAACACATTGCTATGTTCTTTTTGATAGGCCTGATTTCTATCTACAGCAGTCCTTTTTTACACTAGAAACTCTTTATTACATGCTTAACTTTAACACAAATTCTGATATAACACGGACAAGGACCCCAATAGTAGTTGAACTAGAGGAAAATACTACTGATATTTTCGTTTATTGTGGCAATCAGAGCAGAATGACACAGCGCATCACAGATAAAATTTATCAAGAGCTGCTGTAAAACAAATTAATTAAAATAGATGTTGAAATTATTGAGATCATATTTTTTATAGATCTATGAAATTACTTATTACCACATGGGAGTCAAAGAGCAGTTTTTAAACAACTTCTAAAGAGAGCATCGTAATTGAGTGCCTTGTGAAACCTACTCACATTGTTGTCTATTTCATAATATGGAATTTATCCCATTAAAAGAATACTTTTAGAGTTGAAAGAATGAACACAGAGTCAAACAATTGACACAGAAAGTGCTGTCAAGAGTGGACACAAATTACACTGCCTTTATTAACTATTGTAAACTAACTACCTAACTACCTACTACCTATTATAAATTAGTATGAGAGGCGATGGTGTCAAACACGTAAGCTATGAGCAACTCAAAATCTCTACATCATGCTCAGCAATGGATCCAGCTGAAATTACAGTGGCCACCAGGACATCTCAGACGATCAACCAATCCAAGAGAATAGGTATCGGTAGGCCTATAGCACCCTCAGGACAACACCCATTGCTACAATCTTGGTGGCAGATGAACACCTTCTTTGGGCAACATGCCAGAGATTTCACTTTGAGGGAAGTGTATTGTGAAAACTACACCATACCTCAAACCCGTGCAAAGACCAAATGCATTTTGATTGTGAGATAGGGTAATAATGCCTCAGGTTGAAAACATATTAGCTTAAATCTGAGATAAAAATTCGCATCTAAAATGGGTTGCCTCTTTTCAATATTACACCATTTCCTTGTACCCAGTAACCCCATGAACAATGACGGTAGAAAAATAGATATTTCTGAGAAATCAGACCTCATTAAGAATATCAGTGATTTTGCAGAATAAATTAATTACGCAGGACACAGATGAAACCACAAAACTTGTATATTTATCTCTATTATATACCATTACTGTTCCCTTACAGTCTAAGAAAAATAAGCTATTATTATCAATCAAGACAACAAGGTAAAACAGGTAGCATTTGTAAAGACATAAAATATGATAGATGTTATCTGTGATGCGGTGTGTTATACAGGTTTTCTTGCCTTTGAGGAATTTCTCTTGAAGTGGCGCTATATAAATGGATGATTATGAATACGATTACAGTATCATCATTATGTTTAAGTATGGACCAACTACAAGTAGTTCAATTGATTCCTAGTTTGAATATTCCAGGTTGATTACAACCATTTAGCTACTTTTGAGCATTAGAAGACTTGCTATTATAAGGGTAAAACTTTGATGGCGTTGTGCTAGTCCTAAATATTAATATTTTCTCTTACAACTTTTTGTGTGATGTTTCTGAGGAGAATGGCACCAAATGGCGCCTTGGAGAACATTCAATTCCAACTTTCATTTTTAACGACCACCCTAATATATAGCCTATATATATATATAGATATATAGATATAAATATAATTATTCGTTTCAACGGAGAACCCCTAATCCCAGTGTTTAATCTAGTCCCCCTCCTCTGGGGGGGGAATTCAGGTTTCTGGGGGGGAGACATTTGAACGTCCGAATGACGCTCGTGATGCGCGTAGCACCGAGACTGGGAGGGGGAGGGGTATGGGGGAGGGTGATGCGCCCCTCCCCATCAGAAACTTTTGAATTGCCACATTGCAATGGCAACTTTTTAAGGTGTCGTCTTAACAAAATAGCTGTACTTTTTCAGTGACCCATTAGAAAATTTTTGAATTTCCACATTGCAATGGCAGCATTTTAAGGTGTCATCTTAACAAAATAGCTGTACTGTTTCAGTGACCCATTAGAAAATTTTTGAATTTCCACATTAAAATGGCAGCATTCTAAGGTGTCGTCTTAAAAAAATAGCTGTACTGTTTCAGTGACCCATTAGAAACTTTTTTAATTTCCACATTGCAATGGCAACTTTTTAAGGTGTCGTCTTGACAAAATAGCTGTACTTTTTCAGTGACCCATTAGCAAATTTTTGGATTTCCACATTGCAATGGCAGCATTTTAAGAGGTCATCTTAACAAAATAGCTGCACTTTTTCAGTGACCCATTAGAAAATTTTTGGATTTTCACATTGCAATGGCAGCATTTTAAGGTGTCATCTTAACAAAATAGCTGTTCTGTTTCAGTGACCAATTAGAAACTATTTGAATTTCCACATTGCAATGGCAGCAGTTTAAGGGGTCATCTTAACAAAATAGCTGTACTGTTTCAGTGACCCATTAGAAAATTTTTGGATTTTCACATTGCAATGGCAGCATTTTAAGGTGATGTCTTAACAAAATAGCTGTACTTTTTCAGTGACTTATCAGAAAATTTTTGACTGCACTTTTTCAGTGACCCATTAGAAGATTTTTTGATTTTCACATTGCAATGGCAGGATTTTAAGGGGTCATCTTAGAAAATTTTTGAATTTCCACATTGCAATGGCAACTTTTTAAGGTGTCGTCTTAACAAAATAGCTGCACTTTTTCAGTGACCCATTAGAAAATTTTTGGATTTGCACATTGCAAAGGCAGCATTTTAAGGGGTCATCTTAACAAAATAGCTGTACTGTTTCAGTGACCCATTAGAAAATTTTTGAATTTCCACATTACAATGGCAGCATTTTAAGGTGTCGTCTTGACAAAATAGCTGTTCTGTTTCAGTGACCAATTAGAAACTTTTTGAATTTCCACATTGCAATGGCAGCAGTTTAAGGTGTCGTCTTAACAAAATAGCTGTACTTTTTCAGTGACCCATGAGAAAATTTTTGGATTTCCACATTGCAATGGCAGCATTTTAAGGGGTCATCTTAACAAAATAGCTGTACTGTTTCAGTGACCCATTAGAAACTTTTTGAATTTCCACATTGCAATGGCAGCATTTTAAGGTGTCGTCTTAACAAAATAGCTGTACTTTTTCCATGACTCATTAGAAAATTTTTGGATTTCCACATTGCAATGGCAGCATTTTAAGGGGTTATCTTAACAAAATAGCTGTACTGTTTCAGTGACCCATTAGAAACTTTTTGAATTTCCACATTGCAATGGCAGGATTTTAAGGTGTCATCTTAACAATATAGCTGTACTGTTTCAGTGACCCATTAGAAAATTTTTGGATTTTCACATTGCAATGGCAGCATTTTAAGGTGACGTCTTAACAAAATAGCTGTACTTTTTCAGTGACTTATTAGAAAATTTTTGAATTTGCACATTGCAATGGCAGCATTTTAAGGTGACGTCTTGACAAAATAGCTGTACTTTTTCAGTGACTTATTAGAAACTTTTTAATTTCCACATTGCAATGGCAGCATTTTAAGGTGTCATCTTAACATGATAGTATCATATATTATAGTAGTAAAATATTGTCATTATAATCATATAATAATAAATAATATCACGGTATATTATAACACTTCATGTAAAACAATGATGAAAGCAGTAACTAAAAACCAATATCATTTCGTCAAATTTTTCTGGGGGGGGAAATGTCAATCCTGGGGGGGGGACTTTCCCCCCCAGAGACGTCTAGATTAAACACTGCCCTAATCCGACACAACGGAAGATTTCTTCCCAGTTAGGCGTATACCTGTTTCCGTTCCATGTGTTGATGTGCCAGAGGTCGTTGAGGTCAACCTTTCCAGTCGATGCTTCGAATGCGCCCTCGAAAGTCGTTCTCTGTGGCTGACCAGACTACCAACACAACCGACCAGTATATATTTATTGCATTTATATAGCGGTCGCTTGATTTACACGTTACATTACGACGCAGTCTGTCTAAACGGATGATCCGTCTAAGGATGCTCATTCATTCATTCATTCATTCATTCATTCATTCGTTCATTCATTCGTTCGTTCGCTCGTTCGTTCATTCATCATTCATTCGTAATCTTTTATCAGCACACTCGCCTTGTAGCCAAGAGAGTAGGCTAAGCCTAGGTGTTCCAACCTCCCATTTTTCGCTAGCAACTGGTTAAACCTCTAGTTCTATAGGCTACTGAGTCTATCTATACTGCCCGCAGTGGGCCTATGTCTTGCAATTGATGGTGGGTACTATAAACTCGAAGTAACAATAATTATTCATACTTTACCGCACCGCAGGGTGAGAATTGTGGGGGTGTTGAGGGTTTCAACCCCAGTCCTTCTTAGAGCCCACTGAAAAGTCTGCTTTCCCACCCCAGTTCCAGGTGGATCATAGTTCAACCCACCAGTTGTTTTTCCACAATGCTCACACTGTATGGGAGTATGGAATTCCCTTCTCGTCACACTCTGCGTTTGACTCTTCTTCAGGATCGCTATCTGCATCTCTCGCTTTTCTCAAGACCTATTCTTCCCCTCGGGGTTCTCAATCTTGACGACCTATATTATTACTTTTTTATATCTAGCCTCAACTTCCCTATCTAGTTCCTTTCCTTTGCCAAATTTAACCATTGACCTGCCGCGGTTTGAACTGTCCTTACCATCCCTTACCATGTAACGCGCGTAGTAGGCCTAGCCTATATTCAAACTATCCCAAATCAAAGGTTTAGTTTCGTATATGACATACCTCGTTGTATATCATTCATTCATTCTATGAACTTATATAGCGCCCTTTTAAGAAACCTAATCAGGAGCGCTCCCAGACCAGCCACGGAAAACAACAAGTCTTGAGAGATAAAATTATATGTTTATACTATGAGAGATGATGTTGATTACCTGATACATGAGTCCGTATTTCGTGTCGTTGAGTGGACGGAAGCCGAAGTAAGTGTCAATAAAGTCGACGACGACCTTTAAGTTCTTGTTCTCGTATCCCCATATCAGATCGGAGACTCGAACTCGGCTGTAGAGCGTCTCGTTCAGGCGTTTGATCATCTGGCCAACCTTGTCTTTCACCTTCTTAGTCGTGTACCTCAGACGAGTGGCGAGATTCTAACACAGAAAGTCGAGTCTTTGTCATTAGGAGGCATGCTAAATCAGTGGCGGCGCCAGACACTTTTTGTAGCCAGGGCAGTCATGCAAGTAACCAGGGCAGAGGGCGAGTCGCGTGCTTGGTACTTGTCTTGCAATGCTCACTGTTATAAATGAGTGTAGGACATTCCCCCCGCCTTGGACTAAACCCCCGGACAAAATCCCCGCCGTTTTGACATCTCACTATAGCTCAGGTCACTCCTCTCCTTCTTAAGCCGTTTCGACATATCTAACATGTGCATATATAGGTCAGGTCAATCCTCTAGGGAGTGTTCTAGTTGTTTCAGATAAGTTGCATTGTTGATGTAAATTTGGCCCAGTCTCTGACAACTTTGACATTAACATTTTTCGATAGTTATAAGTTGCAACTGTATTTGATTCGACTCATTTTGACGAAAAGGAGTCTAAAATCGCTGATATAAATAGTCTGGACATGTCTGTTTTTTTTCATAGCGAAATCTGGATTTATCTCTCAAACCTCAGTGGCAGCACTATACATCACCCACCATTCATTATTAGGGAGTCAGATGATCAGATTGGCGAAGCCATAAAACTTAACACTTTTGACATTTGGAAAGCAAAATTCTTATAAATCTTATCAGTGACTTAGTGAAGCATTGCAAATCCTCATTCATGTAGCATTCGTAAAGCAAAAAGTTGCAAAAATAGTCTAAAGTAACTGAGCCAGGTAGATAGGTCTCATATGTTACGCTTCTTTTGAAAAACAATAAAGCAAAAGTTAGGCCTATACTGCTAATTGTACACGGCAATGTAGATAAAGAGCCAGAGAATTTTTCACTGCCAGAACTTTTGCGCCGCCACTGCACAGAGCAGTGAAGCAGTGAAATTGGCTTCCCTACTTTCTAGGCCTACATCGAAATGATGCCTTCGAAGTGAGCGTGTAATGAAAAGGGAATATTTTGTTATCATGTGAATTGTCAAGATTGATGATTAACGTATAGCCTACTTATCGTATATCATACCAGTATCGGTAAATTGACGGTCGTTATTTCATCTGTCTCGTTTCCGATGGACATGTTCCTCTCGAAAGTGTACGTCTTGTAAAGCTGATAGGAAAGACAAGTGTCGTTGCACTCGAATGAAACGTCCCTCCTCTCTAAGTTTACCCTGTCGTGATGGTACAGCAGAAATAAGCAATGCATTCATTAGGCCTATGAAAGTTTGACAATTTAGTCGGAGTTTGATTTTTTTTAAAGGAATCGCGTCCAAACCCTCAGCAATTGTCACCATGGCTGAGGAGGTCTCAGGGAGATGGCAGGCCAGCAACGTTACTATATCCGGTCTAATCGTACTTCTTCTTTGACTGCTACCACTGCATCTCCTGATGTCGTTGTTGCTGCTGCTACTACTACCGCTACCCTATATACTACTATACTAGCCTACAATTACTACTACTGCTACTGCCACTGCCACTGCCACTGCTACTGCTACTACTTCTACTACTACTACTACTACTACTACTACTACTACTACTACTACTACTACTACTACTACTACTACTACTACTACTACTACTACTACCACTACTACTACTACTACTACTACTACTACTACTACTACTACTACTACTACTACTACTACTACTACTACTACTACTACTACTACTACTACTACTACTACTACTACTACTACTACTACTACTACTGCTGCTGCTGCTGCTGCTGCTGCTGCTACTACTACTGCTGCTGCTGCTGCTGCTACTACTACTACTACTACTACTACTACTACTACTACTGCTACTACTGCTACTACTACTACGACTGCTACTACTACTACTACTACTACTACTACTACTACTACTACTACTACTACTACTATTACTACTACTACTACTACTACTACTACTACTACTACTACTACTACTACTACTACTACTACTACTACTACTACTACTACTACTACTACTACTACTACTACTGCTACTACTGCTACTACTGCTACTACTGCTACCACTACTACTACTACTACTACTACTACTACTACTACTACTACTACTACTCTTACTACTACTACTACTACTACTACTACTACTACTACTACTACTACTACTACTACTACTACTACTACTACTACTACTACTACTACTACTACTACTACTACGACTGCTTCTGTTTGTTCGACCGTTTGATTGATATTCATCCGTCCTTCTGTCTGTCCGTCTGTCCGTCTGTCTCACTGTCTGTCTGTTGTCCTGCCAACGCTTTCTAACGGTGAGCAGCTGGTCAAGCGAGCAGCATACCTGTAGACGTATGGTCCGATTTGGTTGACCGTTGTGTTCCTTCCTGTCGTTATGCTTTCACTGGGGTTCAAGACTTCGAAGACGTAGAAGTAGCGATAGACAGGTTTGAAATGACTCCAGTTACGCCAAGCTTTAAACGACTCGGAATTTTGACTATCGGGTAAGACGAACTGTTTCAATGCACAGAGGACGAAATAATTAAGAAAAGGCGCTTGTTCAATAAAAAAAATGCACGAAACACAACTAATTGGCAGGCCCGCATATTAAGGTAGCTGCTAAGGGTGCTGAGCTCACCCGGCCCCGAAGTTTTGAGGGCCTGCACTTTTGGGACCCCGCATTTTCTGAAGTGATGAAATTTCTTAGCGAGAATACTAAAGCATTAATAAATACTAAGTCATCGTCGACGAATTTATCTCAAAGCAGGGACAGATACAGAAATTTTTGAAGAGGAGGGGCCACATTTTTTGGGCTTGGTCGGAAAAATTTCGTTCATCTTGGCCCCAAAAAAACTGATGACCATTTTTAGCCAATTGGTCGAAATATCTTGAAAACACACCAATATCCTCTTCCAAAATAGTTAAAAATAGTTGATGACCTTTTTTAGTCGAAATGTCGTCAAGACAATGTAGGCCTACCATTTTTCAAAGTGCCAATACTAAGATATTGGTGTTGTTTCAATTTTCGTCATATGCTACTTTTTATTTATACCACGTTTTCCCTCTGCATTTATTGAAAGCTTCTTGAAACCTAACGTGGGGAGCAGTCCTATGCACATTTCTCAATGGCGGGGAGGTATGGCAGGATTGGCCCCTTGATCCGCCCCTGTCCAAAAGTTCTCACATACATCAGATTTATATCTTGAGCTAGGCTAGCTGTTTGTGAATTGGTTGAAATTGTAGGAACTTATTATTATTGTAATGTTTTAACTTTGAGAAGTATGACCCTTTTAACAATGAGGTCATTAAGTATGTCAGTCATTTTGACTATCTCCTGAAATAAGAGAAACAAAGTTTTTCTGAAAAAAAGACTGCAATAATACAGTTGTTCCCAACCTTTTTTGACTTTAGTAAGTTTAGGGTCACTTTGTCTTGGTTGAAGGACATTAGGGGTCACAAGGCTAAAATTTAATTACGTAGAAGCATATAAAATTGCTATGATTGATTCAAAATAGAATGCCTCATGTTATTTATAGACATCAAAACAAAATAATTTGTAACAGAAAATAGTTATGTCTTCCATTCTGTCCAAAATGTCAAAATTTCACATATTTTTGCTAATTCTTTGAGAGATGAGGACCATTTTTGAGACCTGGCAAGTCACTGTTGGCCCGCGGGCCACGGGTAGCCTGAAACACCATCCTCTTGAACAGAGGGCGCAGCCAGAAAGAAATTTGGAAGTTTAATTAATTTCGAGAGTTTTTGCAATGTTTATAGACGTAAGGCCAATTGGCTTTCAGGGTTTGGGTCCACTATTCCGAGGGTCCACTATTCCGAAGGTCCACTATTCCGAACCCTAGCCCTAAACCTAGCCTTAAACCTAACTATAACCCTAACCCTAACTCACCCCAACCCTAACCATAACCCTAAACCCAACCCTAACCCACCCCAACCCTAACCATAACCCTAAACCCAACCCTAACCCATCCCAACCAAAACCATAACTCTAACCCTAACCCTCCCCAACCCTAACCCTGACCTTAACCCTAAACCTAATCCTAACCCACCGAACCCTAACCCACCCTAGCCCCAACCCTAACCCACTGTAACCCTAACCACAACGATAACCAACAAAATATAGCGGATATTCGGAATAGCGGACCTTCGGAATAGTGGACCCTCGGAATAGCGGGCCGTTACCGCTTTCAACATTTGGAAATTATTTATTTAAGAGGTTACACCCGTAAACACCTTGAAAACATACCAATATGCCCCAAATGCACCCATGCTGTTGAAATATGCATTGGCAGTCAAGAGTCTATAACATCAACAGAAACAAACGAATGAACTGCATTTCGTTGCCTTGCAGCCGAAGGGTTGCAGGTTCGAATCCACCTCAAGCCGCCGTGTAGGGATCTCGGGGATCGAAGTCCTTCACTCGCAGTTTCTCAGCGCTGCGGCGTGAAACTCCGATTCAGTGTCCGCGATGTAGTCGCAAGCGCTTCTGCGTAGTTATTTTTAAGGGGCGCTATAACAAGTGCACACACACACACACATACATACATACATACATCATACATACATACATACATACATACATACATACATACATACATACATACATACATACATACATACATACATACATACATACATACATACATACATGCATACATACCTAAATACATACATACATACATACATACATACATACATACATACATACATACATACATACATACATACATACATACATACATACATACATACATACATACATACATACATACATACATACATACATACATACATACATACATACATACATACATACATACATACATACATACATACATACATACATACATACATACATACATACATACATACATACATACATACATACATACATACATACATACATACATAGGATAATTGAAAGCTAATTGAAAGTGAAGAAATGACAACAGATCTTTGACCCACTTACATTTCTGGCGGCGTGTGATAGCTGTTTGTTGAAGACCGGGATGAGACAACCGCCGATGATGATCAGGATTGCTCCCAGAACAGCCACTATGGAGATCTCCACACACGTACATCTACTCGCCATTCTGGTGGCAGCTAAAAGCAGTTGCTGTAGCAGTTCGGTCTTCAGCCTATATACTGTTAAAAGACACATTCTCGTATACATATATAATAGACGTGTCGTTATCATGAACAGTGTTCAGAGCATTTCAGTTCACAGGAAGTGAAGTTTAGTTTAAGGATTCTCCATGGAGGCATTTGAGCGTTATATGATTTGTTAGTATCAAGCGGAGAATCTCGAATTCTCTAAGCATGCATTTTGCACCGGAAATCGTATTTTAACGAACATTTAGTTTTTTTCTCACTGGGACGATGGGTTGGATCAATCAATCAATCTATCTATCTATCAATCAATCAATCAATCAATCAATCAATCAATCAATCAATCAACCAGTCAGTCAGTCAATCAATCAATCAATCAATCAATCAACCAATCAGTCAATCAATCAATCAGTCAATCAATCAATCAGTCAATCAATCAATCAGTCAATCAATCGATCAATCAATCAATCAGCTAAATCAATCAATCAACTAAATCAATCAAGCTAGCAATCAATCAACTAAATCAATCAATCAACTAAATCAATCAATCAACTAAATCAATCAATCAGTCAACTAAATCAATCAATCAATCAACTCAATCAATCAATCAATCGATGAACTAAATCAATCAATCAATCGATTGATCATCAATCAACTAAATCAATCAATCAATCAACTAAATCAATCAATCAACTAAATCAGTCATTCAATCAATCAATCAATCGATTGATCTCTGTGGAACCTTACACATCTTTAGACCATAGCGTAATGAGTAATACTCCTGCACTAAGAGACAGCAGAATATCGTCTCGTAATGATGGGTGGGGGTCGATTCCCGTTGCCACCCTTCAAAGGTTCACTCAGATTCTCATTCGCTATGTTTCGTTGCTACAATGAGCTGCAGGACAGGCTGACGCCTTGCTTGACTGCCAAACAGTTAAATTCGATCATGTAACAACTAGTGATCATCCATTGACCAGGCTTGGGTCGGGAGCGCCTCTGAGTAGACTCCTTGAAGGGGCGCTATATAAATTACATAGATAGATAGATAGATAGATAGATAGATAGATAGATAGATAGATAGATAGATAGATAGATAGATAGATAGATAGATAGATAGATAGATAGATAGATAGATAGATAGATAGATATATATATAGATAGATAGATAGATAGATAGATAGAATTGCTTGCGATCATATATCGTTCACGTCAGTTGAAATAGTAAACGATGATTATTTTAAAGATCTAGGACTTTTCTAACGTGTAAAAAAGTGCAGTACGTTCTAAATGGATTTGTGCTGTTGTAGGCCTATAAGCACTCCTGTACAGTTAAAACTAGCAAAAAAGGTCCGATTGGAAGTAATTTACCATGGAAGATGGGAAAGAAAAGAAGGAGTTGTGCAGTTCTAAAAATTCCTTTAAAACAGCCATGTAAAGATCATTATGGATTAGAATCGAGTCAAGATGGCGTCAAGTGAGAATATATAGAATCGGTACCAATAATAAATCAAATATAAGATGTCATTACGAAGGTCAAAGATTCCAAATATTATTAATAGTGGCCTAAATAGGTAGCCTTAGAAAAATTCTAGTTCAGGTTTTCCCTCAAGATTATCTTTATCGAATTTTCTAAATATCCATTATTTTTGCACACCGTGTAGAATTCGTAATGATTTTTATGTAACGAGGTCAATAACTGCCAAGCCTAAGTCGATCTGATAAAGTTGCGGAAATCCTGTTGTAATATGCGCGCAATAAGTAGGCTATGCTGACTAAAGCACGCACATAGGTCTGCATGCATATACATACACAAATACAAATAGCCTACGGTATACATATGCGCACATGCATACTGTAACAGTCTTCGAACATTTTCAGTGTGCTTTCTCTAGCCCAAAAATATAAAGATTGTAGTTCAGAATTCTGACTTCATGGACTGTAAACCCTGTGCGTTATCGTATATATATAAATATATATAATTATAGGCTATTGAAAATATTAAGTCTTGTATAGGCCTAGGCCTAAACAGGGCAAGTAGCCATTATACAAGCTATGATGAAGCACGTTGGTCTGCCTGGGCATAGGTCTATGTCTTTGGCCTTTCCCTATAGGCCTATATATGCCATCAGACAAACTTCCTGCTCTTCATAATATTCATCTATTATTGTCTCAAGACAGCAAATTATGGGCGTCGGATACGATCAGTTAGAGCGCTAGACTTGTAAATCGGAGTGTACCCAAAATAACCACCTCATTAGAGACGGTTATCAGGTACAATCCTTGAGACTTTCGCAGGGCTTTTCTTAGTGTGTGTGCAGTTGTGCACGAAATGCGCAATGGATCTAAGTGGATTTGTGCAGTTGTAGAAGCACTTCTGTGCGGTTAGAAATAGTTTAAAGGTGATTGTTATGATTGTGATTGGGAGTAATGTACCCATGCAGAATGGGAAGGGGAAGAATGAGTTGTGCAGTTAAAATCAAATCAAATTATATTAATAAATAAAATAGAATAAAATGGTTATCGATTTTCAAGTGTAGAACTTAGGCCTACTATGCTTTAGGCTACTGGAAATGTAAACAGAATAATATATTAAGGATTGCAAAAACGTCGTCAGATCTTAAAGTATAGAATTTAATATTTTCTCGTGGAAATTTCACACAAAGAGTAAAAAGAAGGTCGTGAGAAAATCCACCGGACAAAGGATGTGGTCGGCGTGTACACTGGGGCAACCCCCATCATTATATTAGCCTGCACAGTGCACACCGCAGTTCAAAAAATTCTTTTACGAAATCCCTGGTCCTTATATAGTCCTTGCTTTCACTTTACTTAGCAATGTCGTAGTTTGGATGAAGAAATGAAAAATAGCAATGAATAGGGACTGGTTTATAGACAAAGGTGTTTGGACGGCTTAAAATGAATATGCATACATTGCGACAAGATTAGACCTACCATGTTAAGGACTGTGTGTCGGTATCTGACCATTGAGTACCTCCGAGTAGTCTATCTTGAAGGAGCGCTATACTTGAACCTCATTGATACTAATTGTAACAGCCGTATAGACCAGTTATATAATAATAATTGTTTATTGACTGGTTTAAAATTGTTGCTGACGTCTCTTTCATAACCACAACTTCGGCTGGGAATATACCAGGTAGCTCTTGAGTTTAACCATGACACAGCCTGTGATTAAAGAAGAGCAGGTCTAAGGTGGCGGTAATTGATTAGTTATTCTCTTAAGAAGAATGTGGTTAATTATGCAGCCATAGATCTATTAGGTTAATTAATTAACGGTTATTTACGACTGATATAGTTACGGGCGGATCTAATAACATCGGACATGTAGGGCTAAATCTATAATAGTCTAATTGGGTCGAGGCCTATAAATAGGCCTATAGGTAGAGGCGAATGTTCGCAATATCTAGCCCATGTTAAGGACTGTACGTGTGTCGCTCTCTGACAGTTGAGCGCCTCCAAGTAGTCTACATTGTATCTTGAAGGAGCGCTATACTTGAATCTTTTCGATACTAATTAATTAACTGAGAGCTGTAAAGTTTAATTGAGAGCAATAAATTAATTAATTGTATGCAGCCGTATAGACCAATTATAAATAATTAATTATCTTGCGAATGGTTTAAATCGTTTCCGACGTCTCTTTCACAACCACAACTTCGGCTGTGGGATCAATTCAATTTTATTGCTCTCAATTAAACTTTATAGCTCTCAATTAAACTTTATAGCTCTCAATTAAACTTTATAGCTCTCAATTAAACTTTATAGCTCTCAATTAAACTTTATAGCTCTCAATTAAACTTTATAGCTCTCAGCCTTCTCGGGTTTAACCATGACTCAGTCTGTGATTAAAGAAAATCAGGCAAGCTAAGGTGGCGGCAATTTATCATCTTCTTGAGAAGAATGTGGTTAATTACACAGCAATAGATCTATTAGGTTAATTAATGGTTTATTTACGACTGGGGCGTGTTAAAGGCGGATCTAATAACATCGGATAGGGCTAAATCTATAATAGTCTAATTGGGTCGAAGCCTATAAAGACTTGACCTCAGCTGTCATCTGAACCTAACAGTTACCATGGAGAAGACTAGCACCCTCCTCGTTATATCCGTCAGTGCTGAGCAATTGCTGATGAAGGTCAAGTCAAGGTCATACCCAGCAACCGTTCCAGGGAAGACTCAAACCTGTGTCCTCCGCCATACAAGGCGATCACTCTAACGATCCGGTTACCGTGTCACACTGTGGTGCGGGGCCATTGCAACGCAGCAATTGCTCTCTGTCTATCTCTCCCAGTTTACGCAGGGTAACAATCTATAATAGATTATTATCACGCTTCTTTTGAGTGATAGACGCACGAGCATCTTGTCCATGGTCAGTCCACACTGTGTCTGTTCTGCAGACTGGAACCCGCAGTCATTAGGTTAGACTATTTCCGAATGGACCAACATCATGATAGATATTAGACATCTTCATGGATATTAGATCGCCCCCACACGGACTCTAACCGCTCTCCCCACCCTCATGAGAAAGTGGGTCTATGACAGTTCCGTGTGGGTGTTCTTGAAGAGATTATGGAAGGTCTTAGATTAATTAATTAATTAATTCGTTCGTTCGTTCATTCATTCATTCATTCATTTATTCATTCATTCGTACATAGGCCTACATTCTATGGACTTATATAGCGCCCTTCAAGAAACGTAGCCTATATTCAGGAGCGCTCTCAGTTCAGTCACGACAAAAAAGGACTCGAGAGATCAAATGAAACAAAGTTTTATTGGCCAGACGTAAGGTAGGCCCTAACAAAAATTACACGTTAATATTAACCACAGGAAAAAACCTACCTCTCGAAAGAATTCCAACTGTGACGGAAGCGAAATTGAGCTACTAGATGAGAGCAAAAATCTTATCCACCCGTTAGTACAAGTTTGCAGGAAAGACACTTGCGATCTGTCACACAGATAGCCTTCTTCTGAACGGGCAGTTGCGTTTCCAGCCTATAAGGGGCCACTCATTGTTCGTGCTGCGCAAGGAGATGACTGAACAGAAGCTGTTTGGGATTACACGCAGCAGTCACATGAGATCAAGCGACGGTCAATACCTCTTTCTGAACATAGACCTATCCCTTGGATCCGGGAGCGACCTCTATATATGTCACACGACTCTTTCACGTTTGCCCACGTAGGCCTAATTACTGTTCCACATTATTTGTCGGTTGCAGACCCACATGTATGGCTGATCAGCCACTGTTTCATAGCCTATGCAATCATTACTCATAGGCTGTAAATAGTCAACGGTTGTATTTGCGGCAACATACATAAAGAGACAGCGTTGGCAGAGTGCCGGTGTAGAGTGTAGACTGTAGAGCTGCACTGAGTCAGATGTCCCAAAGATAACTCAAAGTTCTCAAGCAAATCAAATCGAGGATGCAGCGCTTGTGAATAAGTCGGTGCCCGTGCGGCCTTGGCAGCCTTGAATACAATAGCGCTTTACAAATTAAATCTTATTTTTACGATAACTAACACGGGTAACTATAGGCCTACTTCATATTCTAACAAGAAGAAAATACATAGGCATAGGCTATTATGTGTATACCAAAAATAAGTAAAAATTACTATTACTGAAATAGAATAGTCAAGTCAAGTAAAGTTCATTGATCCCATCATCAACTTAAAACGTACAAAAAAATTATGATCACATAGCAAGTAAAATAACATAGGCTACATGGCTTACATAGTGGTGCAGTGAGAAAATTAGCTAGGAAATTAAATTAGGCCTAAGTGAGCCAGCAGATTAATCAAACAAATTACAATCATAGCAAAGGATTGGGGAACAACAGGCCCACTAAAGGGACAAAGTCCCGCTAAGAGGGGGGCCTATTTAGCTAGGTAGCATTAAAAAGTTAAAGATGACATAGGCTTACAGAACGAAAAGACCTGGGATCACAAAATTTAGTGACAACAATAACAGTTCTATACCGTAATTGAAGGCCTGGATGCAGTGCTGTCTAGCCTGCGACGACCCGCGAGCTGATTTTTAAGTGGCCCGCCTAAGCTAGACTAAGTGACATTTTTCAAATTGCGTGAAATTGACAAAAAATATTATAATCGCAGACTAACTAACGACTATAGGCCTACATGTAAGTTAATAATTGCTGTGTTATTTGGCAATGCGAATACAAAATCAAGTTACCACGATGCATCTGGGCCGGCGGTGCCAGGATTTCAGTTGGGGGGGGGGGTTGAATCTGCGGGAGGAAATTTTCCATTTTCAGTCGTCAAAATTTCTGACGACCTTTTTTAGTCATTTGGTCGAAATCTTGGAAAATGGTCCTTTTTCCGTTTTTTGTCGCCCAAAAAATTTCTGAGAAATCTCATCTCGTGCCGTGCATACGTATACTTTCAGTTTTTAGGAGGGTCTAATCATGCAAATATTTCATTTTTACATTCATTCATTCATTATTAGCATTTATATAGCGCCCCTTCATGAAACTACTCAGAGGCGCTCCTAGCCCAGCCACGGCAAAAGAAAACAGATTTAAGGGACTTAAGGAATAAGGATTGACTGGTCAGGTGGAGGAGATGGAGGTGCGGGACATGCGAGACAGCGGGTCCGGTTGCCATAGGTTCATAGGCTTGTGGGGCGCGGTGGTGTAGTGGTGGCGTCGTTGCCTTGAAGCCGGAAGGTTCGAGGTTCAAATCCACCTCGCCGCGTAAGGACCTTGGGCAAGTTCTTCACTCACAATTGCTCAGCGCTTCGGCGTGAAACTCCGATGCAGTGTCCGCTCTGCATTCGGGAGCGCCTCTGAGTAGAGAGAACTTGAAGGGGCGCTATAACAAGTGCACATACAAACAAACAAACAAACAAAGGTGTAGTCCATTGTCCAACTCGCATGCAGTTTAATATAAAATCCCTAGTTCTTAAAACATTCCCCCCTTCACTACATCGCCGGGAAATGTGTCATCCTATTCGCTATTCCATCGTTCGTTTCCTCATTAGAACCGCAAATGACTCTATAATATACTACACTACTTATAAAGTCGAAATGATAAACTGCAAACGTATAGAAGAGATGTAGGTAGAACGTGCCAAAATTAGTGCTGAAACTCACAGGAGTGTCCTCTTTGGAAGCCAATAACTTCTCGGTCTGCTCTCTCTCTCTCTGTATATAGGCGTATACACACCAGACACTGGCGTCCATATACTATTACGGGCCTATACGTGACGTTTGAATCGAGATCTAATATAATATGTCACGTGATAATTGTGAAGCAGAAGCACCTGCTTCAAGAGCAGTCAAATTAAGATGGGGATTTCTGTTCTGCACAAGCAAAGAATACTGGCTAAGTACGAGAGCATATTATGTATACAGCATATCATTCAGTAGCCTACTTGTAAAACTTTGGCATAGGCTACATACAGCATGTATCTATATCTACGGGCAAATAATAAAGAGCCGTATAGGGCCTATATATAATATATATATTGTACGTGTATACTACATATATGATAATGATGTAATATATGTTATATATATATACAACAGTTTTTACTATCAGACAAGTCAGAGGCCAATTTGAGCCAGCTAAGGGGTCAATGGTTAGTCAACAAACGTATTTCGTTTCAACTGACGTTTAGAGCTTTGCCAACCGGATGTTACTTTGAATTGCATCTATATATAAGCATAAGCATACATATATATATATATATATATATATATGTGTGTATATAAGCATACATATATATGTATAAGCATATAATATATATGTATAAGCACATATATATGTATAAGCACACATATATGTATAAGTATAATTATATGTCCTTGCTAATATTTCAATTATATATTATGGTTAAAAATAGGGACAGAATGGTTTTCCCCCTCGGATAGTCTACACCGGTGTATTCCATCCGGGGGATAGATTAATTCATTCCCATGGCACTGGGTGGCTTTAAGGGGTGATGGAATATCTCGTGGCACAGGCACACAATTATAGTTCAGCAAGTGCAGATGAATATCGTTATTAAGAGCGCTGATGAGAGAAGTTTCTGCATGGCTATACTATCGTCGTCGTCGGTGCCTTATTCGACCTTCCGAACATTGGCGGCATCATGGACAGTTCTTCTCCAAAGATCTGTCTGCTGTGTTGCTCGTATCACTCGTTCCATCGACAGTCCCGTCCATTCCAACACGTCGTCCATCCACATTCTTCTTGGTCTTCCTCTTCCTCTTGATCCTTCCGTCTCCCCGGTTATTATATCCCTTTCAAGGCAGTTTGTTGTTTTCCTCATTATATGACCTATACTATAGGCTTGAGAAAAACGTTATCCAACTGTTATCCAACGTTATCCAACTGTGACGGTTCTTTAAACTATCTTAAGGCGAGGCAAATATGAACCAGAAATTAGAAAGAAATACGGTATAAGCTTACATAATAAAAGTGTGGTTGCGACTTACGATCTAGTGTATACCCTATAGTATGCAGTAATTATTATACAGTTATGAATTTATTCAGTTATTCATTTGAAGTTTAAAGTGACCGTATAGTTAAGTGCTAGCAATATTACTCTTTAAAAAGCATAAGTTGTAAACTTTGGATATATATATATATATATATATATATATCGATATAATTATATAGGCTATAACTACCCTGCTTGCATGGGCCTTTAAAAGTAGCCGGGTCCCTGGGTATTTGCCACTGAGCCCGAGCGCAGGAGCACAAACTCTGCTTTAATTTGTAGAGACATCAGTGACTATACATATACATGTAGGTCTGCAAGTGCACGACACCAATTATTCTGGATTGGTTTTTGTTTCAGGCAGAAGTAAAATCTTGTCCCCGCTACTGAACTTTCCCCTATGGCTATGGTATAGTCTCTGCCATACTGTAGGATAATATTGGAGGCTATAATTATCGTATACGGTATGACAATGGGCAGGATATAATCAACGGCAAGGGTAGGCCACATCATATATACTGTATGATAAGAATGGGCTATAACATACTGCATGATAAGGGAATAGGCTAAAGTCGTCTACTACACGATGTGACAAGGGAAGGCCATAGTATATTGTATAACATAATGTTTTAGACCTATAGACGCCAATAAGGTATAGGCTACTTAGCCAATGCGTGCACACGCTTCGCTTCAAACGATCTTAGCCCATAGCTTAAATAGTTAATTAGTAACTTCATGATTTATTTGCTGTAATTAAATTACCCCTTTGTTACATGTTTAACGACAATGCCATAAATTATCAGAAATGATTAGTCTCACCCTCCTCCTTTATCCAATCTTGGGACTGGCACTGGCAGAGAACAAAAATGAGTGGCGGAGTTCAATTAAATTAAATTAATTAAATTACACGAAAAGCATGAGGTCTTTAGAAAATGTCACACGCCATCTTTATTAGTCAACTCACTTGAAGAGCATATCTATGCACCTTTGAACTTCTCCTTTGTCCATTAGTCAACTCATTTGAAGAGTATATCTATGCACCTTTGAACTTCTCGTGTCCATTAGTCAACTCACTTGAAAAGTATATCTATGCACCTTTGAACTTCTCCTTTGTCCAATGTCCATGCATGGAAGTGACGGGGTGATTAGACCTTGCACATTTCCACGTTGGAATGATATTCGGAATAGACAGATTACATAGCCTAAAGGTAAACTGTTTCCACTACAACGTGATTCATTATATAGGCTAACTTTAGAGAAATGGCTCACAATTTCATCCTCGCAATAAAGACTCGTTAAACTTTATCCCAAGAATGTTATTCAAAAACATGAGGGTCTACAGAAACTAATATCTTGACTATAAGTTTTAAGCAGCCATACTGTCAATTGTGCTAATGTAAACCTACAGTGTTCTGTCTGACAGTGGCTGTTGTTTATTGAATTAAACGATTTATACAAAATGCGATGAAAGCGGACCAAGGAATTCACAGCTACATTTATTGCAGTGACCTACATTAAGGCAGGCAAACTAAGCAATTTGTTAAAAGCGATTGATTTTTATTGCAGCGAATGTTTTTTTATACTACGAATGAGGTGTTAAATAGGCGTTTTGTTCGATTTGGCCACCATTATTATAGTTGAGTGGACAATTATTATAAACATCATTCTCCGAGAAGTGGTTGTCTCTCGCCTTGCGGTCTCTGGAAAAACAATATACAAAACAGATCTATAAATTGTCTAATGACGTCTGAAATTCGTACGAATTTTGTAGATCATTACTTATTTTCGCCAGTTTATACAGTGCTGTTTCTAAGGAATTTTTAGAACTGCACAACTCCTTCTTTCCTTTCCCATCATCCGTGGCAAATTACTTCCAATCGGAGGACAATGACCATTTTTTGCTAGTTTTAACTGTACAGAAGCACTTCTATACAACTGCACAAACACATTTAGAACTGCACATTTTTGTATACCACTGCACGTTAAAAAGCCCTGACAGCCAGAGAGGATGACAGAGAGAACTGATGGGCAGGCAAATGTCTTGTTTGTGATGGTTCTGTGATGATGTGGACTGAAGTTGACTACAGTTCCTAACGCCTTGGCGCCAAGACAACGGGCTGCATTGTTCCTGGTCGCTTTCAGTACATGCTCATTGCTTAACTGCCGTAAAATATATTAGAATATTTGAGTGCTAAAAAATTAAATGATATAAATTTTAAAAATATATAAATATAACAAAATATATAATTATAAATAGTAAGAAATGAATGGAATAAATAAATTTAAAAGTTCTGTTGATTTAAAGGTAATTGGAAGACTTACTGTGGTAAAGCAGATTGGAGTACTTAATGCATTAAAGATGGCAATAGTACTTAATGCATTAAAGATGGTAATAGTAGCCTAATTAATGAGAAATCTCTTATTTGAGAATTTTAATCAATGTTTTGGCGAAAATGTGCATGAGTTGATAATTTTACTCTTGTAGGCTACTTCGGACGGAATCAATTCATTTAACGATTTACTTCCAAATAAGTAATCAGCTGGTTGGCAACAATGCGTTCCAGTATCTTATATACAGAAAAGTAATGTTAGCAATGAAACACGATTGTTTGTAGGATCACATTGATCCAGATCATCGCGCTTCAAGACAGGCAGGAGAACGGAGCATTTCTGTGATGCGGGAAGACACGTCGCAAGAATCGAGGAGTTTCACAGGATAGTATAAGGAAGGGAAGGAGATCGTCGATCAGTTCAAGGAATGCTGGAACAGGGTCCTGGCGGCAGAGGAGAGGATGAGTCGACGCAGCTCCTCACTCGAAATCTCCTGGAGTGCAGAAATCGACGCCACGTGGTGGAAAACGTAGGCGGTGTCGATTCGGCGGTGGAACTCAGAATCGACGAAATCTTGGCGAAAAAACGTTGCAAAAATACCTCCGCGGAGAACGGCAGAGGAGACTTCGATTGACGACCACCCCTCAAACGGCCAAGTAGGCTGTTGAAAGTGGTCCAGGGTCTCTTCGGTTCCTTGGACTGGCGAGTGATGATGGTCTTCCAGTATTCACGTTCTCTGGTACAGTACGAGGTAGGCCTATGCATTTTCCGGTACGAAGGAGCATAAAGTGGAGGAGAATCAGGAAGAGGAGGAGGGCAAGGAGGAGGAGGAGAGGAGGAGGAGGAAGAGGAGAAGGAGGAGGAGAATCAGGAAGAGGAGGAGGGCAAGGAGAGGAGGAGGAGAGGAGGAGGAGGAGGAGGAAGAGGAGAAGGAGGAGGAGAATCAGGAAGAGGAGGAGGGCAAGGAGGAGGAGGAGGAGGAGGAGGAAGAAGAGGAGCAGGAAGAGGAGGGCGAGGAGGAGGAGGAAGAGGAGCTGCAGAGGCTGCATCAGGGTAACCAACTGGCAACTCATTTGTCAGGCATTTCTTCGAAAAACCGAAATTACCCAGTCATCGCCGGGTACCCCAGACACAGTAGGCCTATAATAATTATTATGCTTATTGTCGCAGCCGCGCGTTTCAGATTTTCGCTTTGACGTAGAAACCAGCGCTGAGGCAACACTAGGTCTGTAACAGTCTTGCTTATTATGACACCAGACGGAGTGTAACAGTCAAACTTCAGTTAGTCTCCATGGCAGACGATCTCAGTTCATTATTACTATACTTGCTCTAGTGACGTCTGTTACGTTGCATGACGTCACACAATCGATAACAGATGACGTCCGCGCTGTATTTGTATACACCGATAAACGTCGCACTGAGAAACATTGATTTCAACACGCCGGTTATTATAAAGTGCCCCTTACAGACTAGCTTTTCAGAGGCGATCTCAGCGTGACAGCCCCGACGAAATAAAAAAAGACTTCAAGTGGCGAAGAGCTGAAGATGACACCCCCAATAAAATTTTCTATACGGATAGTGGGAGGGAGGTCTTTCCACACAGAAGGGTCTAAAATGACAAAGGCACGGTGCCACGGTGTTGGGCCATGGCAGTCCTTGCCTCTGGAACCAAGAGATTAAGCCGATCAACATTCAGACCGGAGAGGGCGGGAAGAGACTGCAGAGGGGTTCATGCATCAAGTCACAAAGGTATCTAGGAGCTTGTCCAGTTCGAGCTTTTGAGACTAAGAGCAGTAGACCTTAAATTGGATACAGGAATCCATGTCAGTGAAGAACGTCAGTCGTGTAGATAGAAATGTTGGAGTAGCGAGGTAGGCGAGCAATGATGAGTTTGGCTGCCGAGTTCATAACTGACTGAAGGGAGGATAAGCGAACTTTAGGAAGTCCAGTAAATAGCGAGTTGCAGTAGTCAATTCGACAGCAAATAAAATCATGAACAATAGTTTTAAATACAGAACAGGAAACAGATCTTCTGATGGCTCTCAGACGCCTCAGGTAATAATAACATGAGCGTATCAACTGTGAGAGGTGATCAGATAACGAAAGGGTGCTAGCTAGGCTATCAAGAATGATTACGCCAGCGAAGGTTATAAAGTTATAATTAATTCAGTATATCTGTAATTATAACATCGGGCTATATCCGTAATCGAAAGATTTTCCGTCCGTTCCCGAGGTCTTCTTGAGACTTTCCAACAGAAGCGCTATACCCATTCGCAATTATAGCGAATATAATTGTAATCGTAATCGTAAACTCCAAATTTACAAAGCGCCACTCGAAAGCCAAGCGCAGGGCACCAGCTTATTCTGTTACAGCATTTAAATGTGACGTCACAAAGGGTAGGAAGTGAATACTTCATCTTTGCTGCTAACTCGTAAATATGACGTAAATAATGACGAAAATATGACGTGTGTAATCTGTTACTTCGGCCGGTACGTTAGACTGATAGTAGCGGATATTGTTTTTAACCCAAACAGACGTTCTCGCAATGTTCATCATAGGTACACAATTGGGGGGTCATATAAATAATACGTTTTACTCTCAGACCAAATAATTATTATATCGGCCTCACCAGTGCATCGAGCATAATACATTGGGACACCTAACTGTATTAGGTTCCAGCCAATCAAATTACCGATCGTTATAAAAAAAAATTAAGTTCCAACAAATCGCATTGCCGATCGACATTTTTGAACCAGTAAGAATGACGATGCGTCCTATATCAATTCATCCGCTTCATTAATGGCGGTTGTCTTTCAAGTCTTACAATAAACCGGCCAAACTAGTAGGCGCAGAGAGTGACATTTCTGTTGTTGACTGCCCTGGCACTAAACGTCTGTAATGTCCCTTTCCAACATAATTTACAAATTTATAAATAATTCATTCCTTTGTAACTTACTGATGAACGTAGAGTATACGCAGAAATCAAATACTCGTGGTTTACTAGAAACCCTATGCACCGATGGGGGCTATTATTGCACCGTGCAGGATCTCTGACTTACAATGATCAATAATAGGAAAGCGTTTGATTCGTTTGTATCCTAAGAATGAGGCAATGACCACTTGTGTAGTACCTCAAACAAATCTTGGCCCTTCACACCACTTGCTATCCCTGCCTGCTTCTGCACCTAAGTCATTTTTTCTTCTTAATTCTGTCTATTCGCCTTATAATCGGACATTAAGATGCATCTAGCTCTATGGTCGTTCGGCCATGTTGGTCGACGATCGTGCCTCTCTGTTATTATGGCAGATTTTTTTCTTCTGTGGCTTAACTCGCTCGTTTTTTTTCGGATTTTTTTTATGTTTACCGAAGTAAAAAAAATCACCATCGAGTAGAATAGCTTTCGATTACGGAAATAGCCCGATGTTAAAATTACAGATAGACTGAATTAATTATAACTTTATAACCTTCACTGACGTAATCATTCCTGATAGCTTAGCTAGCACCCTTTCGTTCTCTGATCACCTCTCGCAGTTGATACGCTCATGTTATTATCACCTTAGGCGTCTGAGAGCCATCAGAAGATCTGTTTCCTGTTCTGTATTTAAAACCATTGTTCATGCTTTTATTTGCTGTCGAATTGACTACTGCAACTCGCTATTTACTGGACTTCCCAAAGTTCGCTTATTCTCCCTTCAGTCAGTTATGAACTCGGCAGCCAGACTCATCATTGCTCGCCTACCTCGCTACTCCCACATTTCTGCCATGGATTCCTGTATCCAATTTAAGGTACTGCTCTTAGTTTCAAAAGCTCGAACTGGACAAGCTCCTATAGATCCCTGCGGGAAAGAGCGGATCCGGCCAAGCACCTCATCTTCTGTTGTCTGAAAGGGCGCCGCCGTGTTTTTTGCCGTTATGTCGGTCGATTGGAGGCGAATGTTGTTTTGAGCGTAGCTCCGTCAGGGTGTCAGGGTCAGCCGAAACGGGTCTGTCGTTAGAGCACAGAATTCTGATTTCCGCCCTGATGTTGCCATCTTCTAGTTTGGAAGCAACAGCCAAAGCAACCGACTGGTCGACATCTGATTTATTTGTGTATATATATATTCGACTGGCCTAGTTAGCTACACCGGTAAGCCAGAGCTGCATTCGTCTGTTGGTTGCAACGGACTGCGGTTCAAGCCACGGGCTGGGAGTTGACATTCAGAGATTTAGATATCTCGGGCTAGCACGTGTGGGACGCAGGGGCGCAAGCTCCTGCGAAGCGACCTTGGGCAAGTTGCTTACCCATCATTGTCTGTGAGGAAGACAACGGGAAGCCACCTCACTCACCTCATCCCCAGGGGCGTAAAGCCAATGAACCTGCCTTCAGGCAGAGCACCACCATCATCACATCTCTTCCACCATGGCTGTCAATGATGGGAAACTCAGCGAAGATTTCATCCCTCTTAAGCTTCCAAGATGTCTGGAAGTCCTCTATCCGCTTCTTGATGGTTGATGACAGATTGTGGCGGCGGCCTCCTCTTCTTGGTTGTTCCAAGATCGCAGCCCCAAAAGTGAGGAGCATCTGCCACGTGGAAGGGTTTCCTGCGTGAACCAAGACTTTGTTGATGATTATAGTGAGAAGTCGTCCGGTTTGTAGTCTAGCATCTTTAGGGATGCGTTTCAACAATCTGTGTGGCAGTGTAGGGTGTAAGATTCTGATCTCAGGGTCACCGCTGTTCACCAACAATCGCTGAGTTCTGGCATCCGACGGCGTCGACTCAACCTCAACCGTCTGGCGGCGTACTACCTCTTGATTGTCGCCCTGGCTGCAGCTCGTTCCGATAGGTAGTCTATGCGACCCTGGACACGGTTGATTTCGAGGGCAGTGCTGCCGTGCAGATGAACCCGTCTTTGTTGTGAAGCTGCCTAAGCGATCTGCATACACAGCAGACGCCTTTAGCTTTTTGTGACGTACGTACGGGCGACGTCATGTAATCCGACGTGAGACGACAATGCGTTGTCATGGTAACGTTAACGTCATAGCTAGCCGTTTAAACGAGATAGTCGAATTTAAATGGCTCAATGAAGGTTATGAATAAACCAAACTAGTGACCAACCATACTGAATAGAATCCTGGTCGCATCGCCAAGCGTGACTTGATCTTAGCGAAACGGGTAACTCAAAATGGAACCTCCAAATCACGAGACGTTGAATTTTCAGATGGTGACAAAATCCAGCGCTAACAATTAATCGATTCGCAAAATATTGATTAAATAGCAGAAGGGCTAAAAATGTCAGCCCACACTATCCGCTGGTGACGTCACTTATTGACGTCATTATTGACGTCACTATTATTATTAATTATTACTATTGTGATTATTATTATTATCATTGTTATTTTTACTATTGGTATTATTATCATAATAATAATAGTTATTATTTTCATTATAATTATTATTTATTAAACGCATCATTTTGTTACAAGAAACTGCATGAAAAGTTGCATTGTTCTGGAATTAGTGGTCCTCATCACCTAACATATGAGCGAATGTGCCTCGAATTGGGATAAAGTTATGTGTTGCGGGGAGGTTCGCATAGGCCTACTTCAGATCTTTTCGCGTTGCTGCCACTTCGGCCGCGCCTCCGGGTGTAGTCAAAATTGATTCCATTTTGAGTTACCCGTTTCGCTAAGATTCTAATAATTATTAGTATTATTGTCATCATCATCATCATCATCATTATCATTAATGCTCCACCAAAAACGTTGGCTGTCTATTAAGTTTCCACTTACCCCTCTGTTGAGTAGAGTGACGACTATTAATGCTACAAGTGCGAAGACGATCAACACAACTCCAATTCCTATCAGACTGTACATCACATCGTCGTAGAACTTGCGCTGAGATAAAATCGATTCCTTCTCCTTCTCCGTCATGGAGTAAACCTGTCGAAAGGTCAAACTAATTTCAATGTCAAACGTGTTTAATGAACGTCTTGCTTTCCCTCGCATTTGCTATAGCGTCCATTCAAGCTCTCTCTACTCGGAGGCGCTCCCGACTCCAGCGCGGACACTGCATCGGAGTTTCACACCGAAGCGACCGAGCAGCTGCGAGTTATGGACTTGCCCAAGGTCCCTACACGACGGCTTGAGGTGGATTCGAACCTGGAACCCTCCGGCGCAAAGGCACCGAGCATACCCCTACACCACCGCGCCTGTACGTGTTATCAGGTCGGGACTTGCTCAGTTACGCAACCCACATGCCTACAAATAAGAAGACTCGTTCTCTTCAGATGCAAACAGAACAGAATGAAACAGTCAGGTGAGTCTTTTTTGCTTTATAGACTGCATAATTATGTCACCCAAAATAGCAGACTCGGTAATCTACATCTAGTATGAGAAATATAGAAAAATAACTGGGGGCAGACTATGGTCCACGTGGAGTTGGGGTGTGATAGGAAGACTTTACTCTGGGGCGCTAAGAAAGGCCAGGTGGACCCTCAACCTCTATAGCAATTCTCACCCTGTCTGCACCAGGTCTATACGCTTATAAGTCGGCAACTGAAAGCTACTTGCCTCTTCCATCCAAGCAATGGGAATGACGGTTATGTTGTCCGAGAAGCTTTTCGTGTCTCTGTACGAAATATAAATACGAAATCGATTTTATTCCGAACTTCCGATTATTTAGTGAGAAGTTTTCTGGTTATACTTCTAGACAAGATTATTGTAAGAGGAATCTTTGTTTCTCTTTTTAGACAACTGCCTACGCAGATGTAGGCTGTGATAGTCGTCGGACCTGTGTATTGTATAGATGAGTCAAGGAGTTTCCTGTTGACTCGTCTATAACCTTATAAATGTTGGCCTATTCACGTTTATACCATATCATTATCATATCTCTGTAGTTAATTGTAAGACGAAAGAATATTTTGGATGCAAGAAATGTGGATATTATCGAAGCCAATTCTCATAGGGGCCTATTTGAAATTTATCACCGGCACGTATTGCATGGCAATGATGGCATGTCTCTTTAATTGCAAGAAAGATTGTAATTTCAAGCTAAGCGACCACTGATGTAGGCTACACGCATTGAACATTATTATTATAGGGGCACAAAGAAAATCTCCATACGGTATGCATTAGCATAGAACGGTTTCGTTGATGTTATTACGTGATGATGCGAACGTATTGTATTGTACTCATAGATTTATATAGCGCAACTCGCAGAATGACTATTCAGAAGCGCTCTCGACACGACAACTCAAGTCAAAGGAAATGCTATTGCCGAAAATATACAAAACAAGAAACAACCAGAAGAAGTGGTGGTCTAATCACTGCTGTGTTTAGATCAGTTGTGTTTGATGTGATTGATCAATTTTCTGACTTAAGAGCAAACGATTCTTACGGAAATGACGTCAGATTCATGACGTATGCGTTCAACTGTAACTTTCTGGAACCTTCGACAACTTCGCCCGAGGACTGGAAGAAGAAGCATGCAGTCAATGTTTAAGTAAATGTTTGTTTAAATGTTTTGCTTTGAATGTTTTACTTCAAATGTTCTGATATAATGCCATAGGGTCTACAATGCACAAATTAAATTACATTCGGTATTGCATATCATTTTAGTCTCATGTAGAAGTTCTTATAATCTTACTTATTCTAATAATTATTTTTTTTGCTTTGAGGTACTTCATTTCCCCGGGTTCTTAGAAACTGTGTAACAGCAGTGCAGTTGGAACGACTATAGGCTATACCTCTCACCCGTGTCAGTTATATGGGCTTAATAAAAGAATCAGTGAAGGCCATGGCATTATAGTGTTATACTTATCATTTATTTATAGTTATTTAGTGTTGGAATAACGACAGTATGTACTATTAGTTATTGTAGGATCCCTTAGTCACGTGTTACTCGTTAAGGCGTCCTCTTCGATCTCTCGCCATATTGTGGACATCTTGTATATGTCATTTTATCTTCTTTCGGAATTATACTTTTTCAACTCTGCTATCAGGTTATGGGCCCAGCTACCGGCCAGTTACTCAAAAGTTTAGTAACAAACTTGTGATTCGGAACAGTGACTTAGTAGGTTTAAAGAAATCGATAGTAAACCGAATTCGATAGTAAACCTGAGCGTTGGTAAAAACGTTGAAAAGTCACGTGAGTCAGAAAGTGAAAGAAGAAAGGAAAAATGGCGGAATTCAGCGAAACAAAGTTCAAGGTAACAAAGTTAAACAGTACTAATTACCAAGTTTGGAAATTCAAAGTAAAAATGCTGCTAATCAAGGACGATTTGTGGACAGTCGTGGATAATGACACGCCTGACCCAATTCCAGATGGCTGGCACAGAAAGAATGAAATGGCGCAGTGCACAATATCATTATCAGTTGAAGATAATCAGTTAATTCACATTTGCAATTGTAGCAGTGCAAAGGAAATGTGGAAGGAGCTACAGAAAGTGCATGAGAGGTCGAATCTAAGCAGCAAGATGTATCTGCGTAAGAAGCTGTATAAGATAAAGCTACAGAATAATCAGAATATGCAAGAATACATTAGCGCAACCTTGCAACTCGTTGAGCAATTGCGTGGTGTTGGTGAAGAAGTAACAGAACAACAGGTGGCGACTCTGTTGCTTTGTGGTCTACCAGATGAGTACGAAACATTAATAACAGCTTTAGAAGCCAGAGAGGAAGATGAACTTACTCTAGAATATGTTAAAAACAAGCTTGTGGATGCATACA
Organism: Lumbricus terrestris; assembly: GCA_949752735.1. Lineage (NCBI taxonomy): Eukaryota > Metazoa > Annelida > Clitellata > Crassiclitellata > Lumbricidae > Lumbricus > Lumbricus terrestris. The sequence goes on from OX457053.1 coordinate 30,067,837, forward strand.
AGCGAAAGAAAGATTCAGAAGATGACTCAACAGAAACAAAAGTTGAATCAGCAATGTACTCAAGGAATACAAGACCTAACAATAACACCAACTATCGACAAGACAGTCAGAACAAAGACAAAGAAACAAGAGCTTGTTTCGTATGTAAAAAGGCAGGCCATCTAAAAAGGGACTGCAGAGTATGGAAGGCAAAAATGGAGCAAGAAAATAAACAGCCAAAATTAAAACACAAAGCGAAAAATGTCGCAACAGAAAGATTGAGTGATCCAGGCAACGATGACACTAATCACAGCAGTTTTACAATTGGTATTGGTCAAAGAACAAGTGACTGGTTTATTGACTCCGGAGCCACAACCCATATGACAAACAATTTAAATTTCTTTGAGGAATTAGATCAAACGAAATCTGACAAAATTTGCATTGCTAATGGAACATGTCTAATTGCAGACGGAATTGGAAATGGTTTTCTGGAATGCATTTTAGACAATGGTACAGTGAATAGAATCAAAGTCACAAATGTTTTATATTCACAAGGATTAACAGGAAGTTTGTTATCAGTAAAGCAATTGGCAAACAAAGGAAAGGAAATTGAATTTTCAGGTAACCAGTGTTCAATAAAATACAACGGAAAGTTGTTGGCTGTTGGGAAATCTGAAAACAATTTATACAAGTTGTCATGTAAGAATATTCCTGAAGTTGCGAACATGGTCAAGTTTGAAACTAAACATGAAAATTGCATTCACATGTGGCACAGACGTTTAGGGCATAGAGATCCAAACGCTGTTAAAGATATTAACAAGCAAGGAATTGCTACAGGAATCCAAATCAAAGGTTGTAATGTGAAGGTAAAATGTGAACATTGCATAAAAGGTAAAGCCACACAGAAACCATATCCTGAAGCCAGTACACATCGCACAGAACATCCATTGGACTTGATCCACAGTGATGTTTGTGGTCCTATGAAAACAATGTCATCAGGAGGAAGCAAATATCTTGTGACATTTATTGATGATTTTTCACGATATACGAAATGTTATCTTATCAAAAGAAAGGATGAAGTATTCGGGAAATTTCAAGAATTCATTGCAGAAGTCAGTAATCAGTTTCAAAGAAAACCAAAAATCCTAAGATCGGACAATGGTGGTGAATATACTGGAGATAAGCTGAAAAACTATCTGAAACAAGAAGGAATTCGACTTCAAACAAGTGTACCATACTCACCATCGCAAAATGGAGTAGCTGAAAGGAAAAATCGATCAATAATCGAAATGGCAAAATGTATGCTGCTTGATGCAGCATTACCGCTGAAATACTGGGGAGAAGCAGTCAAGACGGCAGTGTATTTACAAAACAGACTGCCAACAAAGGCAACAGATAAAACTCCTTTTGAACTGTGGAATGGAGAAAAGCCAGACCTTTCACATATCAGAATATTTGGATGCAAGGCATATGCATACATTCCAAAGGAAAAGAGAACTAAATTCGATGATAGAGCAATCGAAGCAATCCTAGTAGGATACAGTGAACAATCAAAGGGATACAGGTTGCTGTTGACAGATTCAAACAGAATAATAATCAGTCGCAGTGTAACATTTGATGAATCAGATTCAAATAATGGAATGACAATTACAGAAGTAATAAAGAATCCAGAGAACACAGAAAAATCAGAACCTGTTAAGATTGAACAAGAAGCGAATGAGAATCATGTCAAGGAAATTGACAAAACTGAAACAGCAGATGCTGGATTAACAGATGAAAATATCAATCAACCCAGAAGATCAACCAGGAGTAACAAAGGCAAACCAGCAGAAAGACTTTCATTAATGGTCCAAAATGAAATTAGAAAGGAACCTTCATCATGGAATGAGATGAAGATGTTACCAGAAAATGAACAGAAAAACTGGATAAGCGCAGCACAAGAAGAGATGGATTCACACAAAGAAAATGAAACTTGGGAATTGTGTGATCTTCCAACAGAAAAGAAGGCAATAGACTGCAAATGGGTGTTCAAGTTAAAACACGATGCCAAAGGAAATATGAGACATAAAGCACGCCTTGTAGCAAAAGGTTTCTCTCAGAAATTTGGTGAGGATTACGAAGATACATTTGCACCAGTAGCCAGACATACAACATTGAGAACATTGTTGACAGTAGCTGCATCAAAGAATTTGAAAGTGAATCATTTTGATGTCAAGACAGCTTTTCTTAATGGGGAAATCAAAGAAGAACTGTACATGAATCAACCACAAGGTTTTACAAAAATTGGTCAAGAGCAAAGAGTTTGCAAAATAAAGAAAGCAATATATGGACTAAAGCAATCAGCCAGAAGTTGGAATCAGAAAATAGACTCTATCTTGAAATCAGATGGATTCCAGCAAAGTGAAGCTGATTTGTGTCTGTACACAAAGAAGTGTGACAACATGATTGTTTACATATTATTATATGTTGATGATCTGCTGATCTGTGGAAGTGCAGAAATGATCAGGAAAACAGCAAACATGTTAAGTCAACAATTTGAAATCAAGGATTTAGGTGAAGTCAGTTTATACCTGGGAATTCAAATTGAAAAGGACAAACAAGGGAATTACTTGATTTCTGAAATCAACAAAATTCAGGAAATTATATCTGATTATGGTTTAAAGGATGCAAACGTGTGTGCAACACCAATGGCTGTGGATTATTTAAACATAACAGAAGAAAATTTGCTCAGTTCAAATGAACAATATCGACAAGCAGTGGGGGCTTTGTTATACATAGCTACTACAACAAGACCGGATATTGCAGCCGCAGTTTCTATTCTATGTCGGAAAGTCAATACACCACGTCAATGTGATTGGACTGCAGTAAAGAGAGTTATCAGATATCTGAAGGGAACAATTAACTTGAAGTTAAAGCTCGAAGCTGTTGGAAATCTAAAACTGTTTGGATATGTCGATGCTAACTTGGCAGGCTTACAGTTTACAGAGATTTACAATTTCGTGGAATAATTAACTTGGAGTATTGCCCTAGTGATCTAATGTTAGCAGACATAATGACCAAGCCACTAACAAGGGACAAGCTGTGTAACTTAAGCGATAAGATTGGCTTGTGCCTTGATAATTGATAACTAATGTTAGATGGGGTTACTGTCGAGTGGGGGTGTTGGAATAACGACAGTATGTACTATTAGTTATTGTAGGATCCCTTAGTCACGTGTTACTCGTTAAGGCGTCCTCTTCGATCTCTCGCCATATTGTGGACATCTTGTATATGTCATTTTATCTTCTTTCGGAATTATACTTTTTCAACTCTGCTATCATTTAGATCCTATTTATACTCTGTTTGGCATATTAACTAACCACACATCAACTGTTTAACTTTTGCGCTATAAGCTTTAAAGCATGAAGTCGCTATCAAGACTCATGGTCCACAGAAAAATACATATGGAAATCTAAATGATCGAGTACTGCAGAAGCCAAGATACCGTTGGCGACTTGGTATAAAGGGTTTCATCGTTTAGACTCTTAAAGTGAAAGAAACGGTCAAACTACTTCTATCGTTCTCTACCATGGCTACCATATTTCAGTCTTGTTTGCTTTGCATGTTGCTGACAATAATTATGTACATCCTGAGCTTCTAATGGCCATGCATTTCAAATAAATATGTAACAGGCTGCGTTTTGTCAGCTTGAAGTCTTTATTAAACGAGAATTGAATTGAATTGAAGTCTTGATGACTGACCTGATCGATTTTGAAGTAAGTGGCGTGGTATTTGGGGTCAGGTTTAAGGCCACGAACGGCTTGGATATAGCTTTCATCAGCGTCCAGAAAATGAGGTTGAGACAGTAGCAACGGGATATTATCTAAATCAATTAACACATCAGGGTTAATTATATTTAGTATACAATTACAGCAGCAATAATAGCATTAATGATGATTATAGAAATAATACTACTAATTTTCTGCCCCGAAGTAGCCTACATATGATCCTCAGGGATTTAAACATCTATAAAGAACATGAGAAAACGTCTGGTAGGCCTACCTATCGCTGGTTATTATTATCATTGATAATATAATAAATCAACCGTCTTTGTTGAGTCTTTTGAGCATCGTTCGGATCTTGCCAAAGGATAAACTGTTTCAGGAAACCATCTTTCTTTCTCGGAAAATATTTATTGACAGTTTGAGGGATTAGCCTCAGCCAAAGGTCATCGATGGTAATTATTTGTAACAATGAGTAATAGAAGTAATTGGTGGTGTAATAATGATTATTTTGTCAATTGATGCTGAACCCCATAAACAGACGTGAAACGCAGCAATACCAGCAATTTGTCTTCTGACATCGAACTAATGGGAATGTATTGAATCCAACCCAAATGCAACTCAAGCAAACCGAACCACAGCCAATCAAACAGTATCTGTCAGAGTTTTCATAAAGTGCAGTTGTAGGCTACACAAAATGTGCAGTTGTAGAAGCACTTCTGTACAGTTAAAACTAGCAAAATAGGCCACTGTCCTCCGATTGAAAGTAATTTACCATGGAGGCATGGATGATGGGAAAGAAAAGGAGGAGTTGTGCAGTTCTAAAAATTTCTTAAAAACAGCCCTGGTATCTGTCAAACCGAATTCATTCTTATCGAAAAAAATTAAATACAAACCAACTGAAACCAAACCCAGTCAAGCCCAATACGTCCTAATCCCACTAATCGTGGGGGCGCGGTGGTGTAAATGGGTATGTTCGTTGCCTTGCAGCCGGAGGGTTGCAGATTCGATCTACCTCAAGTTGCCGCGTATGGACCTTGGTCAAGTTCTTCACTCGCAATTGCTCAGCGCTTCGGCGTGAAACTCCGATGCAGTGTCCGCTCTGCAGTCGGGAGCGCCTCTGAGTAGCGAGTTTGAAGAGGCGCTATAACAAGTGCACATACAAACAAGCAAACCAGGTCCAATTAATCCAGCCTAAATAAAATCCCGACCCATATCAACCATCGCTGCGCATACCTTTACACTTCGTGACATTGAGAACGCCATCTCGCAGACACGAGGATCTATTCATCGCGTGTGGAGTCGGTTGGCAGAATCCCTGTCTCCAACCTCCGTATCCAAACGAATCTCTGTTGTATCTGTATTCGATGGTTTTATTCATCTCATCGATCGATTTCTCTGATCGTGTGACGACAAGATCGATCGATCGGCACCAATCCGATTCGAAGATATGGACAGGCACCGATGCATTCAGACCAGAGGGAGGAGGAGGAGGAGGCCAGGCGTATCCGTCTAGTAAGAGGACACCACAACTTACTGTAGTCACAATCACTAATGACCTCATCATCGTCGTCGTCGTCATCGTCTGTAGCGTATTAAAACGCTATTAACTATCAATCTAACTTGTCTAGTGTTAAGTGTTAATTGTAGGTAGAAGTTAAGTCAGACAATGTAGTGGCGTTGATTTAATTAGTTAATTAATTGGCGTTGTTAGAAGAATTAATATTTAGTAATACGATCAGCAAACGAAACTACAGAAGTGCTAAAGAAGTGCAGCGAGACTGATAAGCGTTGGTTGCTATTGGAGACTATGGCAACAAAAACAACGTAACGACGCGTAAGCCAATTAAAACGCAGTCTAACTGATTAAACACACGTCATCGACAGAAACGGTTGAAAGATCGATTTCTGCAGTTGGAGCTAATGGCGAAGGGTCATTTTGTTGCGGCAAATGAACTCTTAAGTGAAATTAACGGCAGAATGATTGGTGTGTGGCACCTTCGACGTTGAGAAGAAGGGTGGCCAACGGACGTTAAGTTTTCGAGACAGTTTTTGCGGTCGAGGTAAATTCTGGAGCTTGGAGAACTATCGTCATTCGTGGGTGAAGAGTTTGCTCGAGGATTTTGAATTCTACGAACATTGGAGAGAGTCGTTGGAGATAATCACACGGTTGATTCAAACATTTATGATCACACGGTTGATCTGGACGTTGATGTGTACGCTGGAATTGTGACACGTTACATCCATTCGAGTAAGAATACTGGCATTTGTGAATACAAAATATACTCCTTGGAATTTCGTTGTTCGGCCTGGACTGCGAAATATCTTCGGTATATATTATTCCACTGCATATTCGAGACACTTGGTTGTCGAAGTACAAGGATCGGAACTACGACGATTTACAGAATTTGGCGGACGATGAACTAGGAAGAATTCTACACTCAAGTGAAGCTAAGAAGCATAATAAATCTAGTAATCAATCAACGCCAATAGGTAAATAGGGACACTGCATAATTGTATTGTTTCTTTAATAATAATCAATATATTTTACATTTAAAAGAATTGGTTTCTCTTTGAACTGGCTATTTAAATGCAGTACATGTTTGATACCTGCTAAAAAGAGCATATGCTAATAATAGGTGGCTACAAATGGGATGCTCGCGTCGGGATATATAATTGACAATATTATTGTTAATTAAATTGAACTTTACTGACATTTATCTTGAAGAGACAAAACTGATTAAAATGCAAAGTTATTTGAATGTTAAAGGACATCAGCGCAACGCTGACATTAATGCTTAATTAATACATCATTAGAGTCGGTGCGATAATCTTATTGCGTAACATACACCAGAGATTGTATTACGTTAAGAGGGAGCATTAGTGTGACGCTTAATAATTTTAATAATTATTATAAGCGAGTGTGAAATTGTATAGCGCATATTTGAGCGTTAAATTTATTACTACTTAACCAAAAGTGAGTAAGTAAGAATGTCAATTACGGAGTGGCAACAATGGATTGATATGGGACGTGCACAGTCGTTGGAAGGTGAAGAATTGAAGGAATTTGTCAGAGACAGACAGAACGAATTACGACAACAGAGGGCGGAGGAACGAGAAGAAGCGAAGGCTAATAGAGAGGCAGAATCAGTGCGTGAAGCGGCCAAGTTAGCTGATGCCAAAGCAGCCAGAGAGAATGAATTGGAGCTAGCGCGAGCAGCGACTAGGTTAGCCGAAACTAAAGCAGTTAGAGAAAAAGAAATAGAAATAGCGAGGATGGCTGACGCTAGACTGATACGCGAAGCAGAGATGAACGAGGCAAGGCTTACGCGAGAAGCAAATGACGTCAGACTGGAAAGAGAAGCAACTGAGGCAAGGCTTACACGAGAAGCCGATGAAGTGAGACAGGCGAGAGACAGAGAGTTAGAGAATAAGAGGCTCGAGATTCAAGTGAGATTGAGAGAGATAGAATCGAGAGATGGACGAAATAGGGATGATGGAGATTCCTATATGACGATGGGTGACAACCACCAAGGAAACCAAGGTCATAAGGGAATGAAGAATATTAAATTCCCAATATTTAACGAGGCAAAGGACTGTCTCGATGCGTATCTTCTTAGATTTGAGCGGACGTGTACGACATACGAGATACCAAGAGATGTATGGTCACTGATGCTAGCGCGACATCTGGAGTCGAAAGCATTAGAAGTGTACCAGCGTTTGTCGGCTGAAGAAACACAAGACTACGATTGTTTAAAGAAGCATCTCCTGAAAAGATTCCAATTAACAGAAGGAGGGTATCGTAACAAGTTTAAGACTAGCAAGATGGAACAAGGAGAGACTCCTTCAAATTTCATTTACAGATTGCAGCGATACTTGCAGCAATGGTTGCTACAAGCAGGATTTAAGCAGACTTACGAAGGAATCGAGGATCTACTGCTAAAGGATCAATTTTTCCTCACTTGTAGTAATGAGTTGAGGATGTTTATTAAAGAGAAAGGAAAAATGAGCTTAAAGGACACATTGACATGTGCAGAATCCTACATTGAAGCTCATGGGTACAGATATGCCGAGAATTCTGTGAAACCTCAAGGGAGATTCAATAATGACAGAGGTAATGGAAAGTCATTTGAGGAGAAATCTAGAGAGAAATTTCAAGGAAACGTGAACAGAGGAAGAGTTGAAACGCGACAGAACAAAGAGACAAATCACAGTGGAAATGTGAATAGAGGATTTAGTAGAGATAGAGAGCAGGCAGCAGAACACAAGATAACTTGTTTTGCGTGCGGTAAGGTAGGTCATAAAGCATATGATTGTGTGAACAAAACTAAAGGGTTTGTTAAACACACAGCTGCAGCCGTACAAATTTACGAGAATAGGGCGTACAGGGCTGTACAGACGAATGAAAGCACGAAATCAAATGAAGTTGACAGAACAGTAGAACGCCAGGATAGGAAAGGTAAAGAAGTACCGAAACACATGGCAGCAAGTACGGTAGTTACAGAACGGAAAGATGGTTGCATTGACATTGAAAGTATAGACGAATGTCAAGCGAAGGTCAATGGAGTAGACGCCAATTGTCTTTACGATTCTGGAGCGAGTACGTGTATTGTGAGGAGATCGCTAATCAAGGATAGTGATTTGACTGGGAAGGAAACGCACTGCATCCTAGTTGATGGGAGCTTAAGGTGTTTTCCTACAGCCCATGTAAACATTGAGAGCGAATATTTTACTGGTGAAGTTGAGGCAATGGTTATGGACGAACCAGTAAAGCCGATAATTATTGGACGCGTGAGAGGGTTAAAATATACAGTAACGAATGAGAACACGGATGAAAATGTGATTAATTGTGACAAAGGAGAGAAAGTGGATGAGACGATTGTGAGTGAGAAACAAGAAAAAGTTGGGTATAAAGGAATACTCAAGAGAGTTGTGAATGCTAATTCACGTTGGCAAGATGCCAAGAAGATAGTAAGATTCGAGGGTGATGAGATGAGCACGGAGTATGATGACGTAATAGAGAAAGTTGTAAGTGATGACGTCATGAACAGTGACGGACATCAAACGACAGCAGCGATAGAAACGCGAGCTGAGTCGAAGAAAGTGGTGAAATATAAACCACTCAAGGTCACCGAAATGCCCGACCTAAATATAACCACAAAAGAAATAAAAGAATTACAGAAGACAGATGAGACATTGAAGAGTTGCTGGGATAAAGCATCTGAATGGAATGGCGATGAGAAGAGTACAGAAAAAGTGCTGTACATAAAGAAAGATGGATTGTTGTACCGGAGATGGAAAGAAGTACTGAAAGATGAAGCAAAGTGGCAGTTGATGGTGCCGAAACAGTTGAGAAATAAAGTTCTAGCTGTAGCACATAACTCGCTAATGTCAGCTCATCTGGGCATGAAGAAGACTCACGATAAAATTGTGAATGAATTTTATTGGCCAGGAATAAACCAAGAAGTTCGGCGATATATATTAAGTTGTGATGTATGCCAGAAAGCAGTGGATAAGAAAGTGAACTACAAGGCACCGATGGGACATCTTCCAGTGCTGGATGTGCCGTTCAAGCATGTCTGTGTAGATATCATAGGAGCCATAGAGCCAATGTCTATGAGAGGATATCGTTATGTATTAACGATTATCGACTTAAGCACCAGATATCCTGAAGCGATACCATTGAAAGGTATTAGTACCGAGGAAGTGGCGGAAGCCTTGTTTAACTTTTATTGTCGGATGGGCGTACCACAAAGAATTCATACGGATAGAGGAAGCCAGTTTACGTCAGAACTAATGGCCGAAGTAAACAAAATGTTGTTAATCAAGCATACGATGACAAGTCCATACCACGCGATGGGAAATGGTTGTGTAGAACGTCTTAATGGAACGATTAAGACAACACTGAGAAAATTGATAGGTGAACAAGTAAAAGAGTGGGACAGGTACTTGGCACCACTACTTTTTGCATTACGAGATACTGTACACGAGAGCCACGGATACACGCCTTTCGAATTAATCTTCGGAAGATCTTGTAGAGGTCCAGTACAGATATTGAAGGAACTGTGGACAAACGAAAAAGTGGAAGACGAGGTGAAGGATGTGTACACATATATGACAGATCTACGAGAACGTATAGAGGAAACATGTAACATGGCGCAGAAAGCAATTCACAAAGCTAATGCGAAGAACAAGAAGTATTACGATAAAAAGGCACGATATAGAAAACTGGAGATAGGTGATAAAGTCCTATTGTTACTGCCGAGTTGTAATAATAAGATGCTTGTGAAATGGCAAGGACCATTTGTTGTCAGAGGGAAAATTGGAGATTACGATTATAAAGTTGAGGTTGATGGTGGAAAACTGAAAACATACCACATCAACATACTAAAGAGATATTACGAGAGGAGTGAAGAAGAATTGTCAGGTTCTGAGACAATAGCATATGTGTCGGCTATTGTACATGATGGTAGAGAAGGTGAGGATGAAGAGGAGGAGATATTGAACTTGTATGTCAGTAAGCAAACTGAGACGTACAAGGATGTTGATATTAATCCACAATTAGAAGATGAACAGAGAGGTGAATTAGAGAAATTACTGAGAGAATATCAAGACATATTTACAGATAAACCAGGAAGAACTGACATGGTGAAACACGAGATTCATCTTACGAGTGATGAACCTGTTAGGATGAAAGCGTATCCAACACCGTATCATCTACAGTTAGAAATTGATAAGGAAATTGAGATAATGTTAGAGAATGGGATAATAGAAAGATCAGAAGCAGCATACGCAGCACCGCTTGTTGTTGTCAAGAAGGCTGATGGAAGCAATAGACTTTGCTGCAACTATAAACAATTGAATAAAGTGACAGTTTTCGATCCAGAACCGATGATGTCAAACGAGGATATCTTCAATAAACTGAGTGGCAGCAAAATATATAGCAAGTTCGATTTTTGCAAAGGATATTGGCAAATTCCAATGAGCGAAGAATCAAAAGACTATACAACTTTCATTTGTGCAAGTGGGTTGTATAAGTTTAATGTATTACCATTTGGATTGGTAAATAGTGCTTCAAGCTATAATAGACTGATAAGGAAGATTTTGCATGGAACCGAGAATCTGGAGAGTTATGTTGATGACATACTAGCTCATACAGAAGGATGGACTAAACATATGAAGATTTTAAGAGAATTTTTTCAAAGAGTGAGAGATGCTAACCTGGCTTTGAAACCAAAGAAATGTTCATTAGGCTATGGTCGCATAGATTTCTTGGGTCATACGTTAAACAACGACGACATTAGTCCTAAAGGAGAATCGATAGATAAGATTGTGGAGATGCCACAACCGAAAACGAAGAAACAAATAAGAAGCTTTTTGGGAGCAATAAACTATTACAGAAAGTTTATTCCGCATTGTGCTGAACTGATGGCACCATTAAGTGACTTGACAAAGAAGTCAGCAGCTAATAATGTTGATTGGAACGAGGAATTAGATGAGAGTTTTAGTAAGCTGAAAGCAGCACTTGCTAAGACACCAATACTAAAGTTACCAAACTTGGAGAAGGAATTCGTGATTCAAACGGATGCATCAGGAAGAGGAATAGGTTGTGTCCTGATACAGCAGCATGAAGGGATAAACCACCCGATTGCATATGCGAGTAGGAACCTATTGGAAAGAGAGACGAGATATTCAGTTGAGGAGAGAGAATGTCTAGCGATAATGTGGGGAATTAGTAGGTTTGACAGGTACTTGTGTGGAAAGCAGTTTGTGATTGAGACAGACCACTGCGGACTACAGTACATGAAGGAAGGAAGAATGAAGAATGCGAGAGTCATGAGGTGGAGTCTAGCACTTCAAAATTATTGCTTTACGATACGCTACATCAAGGGGAGCAATAATGTTATGTCTGATTATTTGAGTAGAGGAATTACATAGTACTTAAATATATCAGTAATGTATTATAATAATGTAGGTAAGAAATAGTTCAGTAATGTTGTATTGTTATGTAAGATAGAATAAGAAGTTGATAGAAATTTAGTTGATAGATAATTAGGTGAGATTGTAAAGCCTGATTACAGACTTTTGAAGGAGGGGTATTTGTAGCGTATTAAAACGCTATTAACTATCAATCTAACTTGTCTAGTGTTAAGTGTTAATTGTAGGTAGAAGTTAAGTCAGACAATGTAGTGGCGTTGATTTAATTAGTTAATTAATTGGCGTTGTTAGAAGAATTAATATTTAGTAATACGATCAGCAAACGAAACTACAGAAGTGCTAAAGAAGTGCAGCGAGACTGATAAGCGTTGGTTGCTATTGGAGACTATGGCAACAAAAACAACGTAACGACGCGTAAGCCAATTAAAACGCAGTCTAACTGATTAAACACACGTCATCGACAGAAACGGTTGAAAGATCGATTTCTGCAGTTGGAGCTAATGGCGAAGGGTCATTTTGTTGCGGCAAATGAACTCTTAAGTGAAATTAGCGGCAGAATGATTGGTGTGTGGCACCTTCGACGTTGAGAAGAAGGGTGGCCAACGGACGTTAAGTTTTCGAGACAGTTTTTGCGGTCGAGGTAAATTCTGGAGCTTGGAGAACTATCGTCATTCGTGGGTGAAGAGTTTGCTCGAGGATTTTGAATTCTACGAACATTGGAGAGAGTCGTTGGAGATAATCACACGGTTGATTCAAACATTTATGATCACACGGTTGATCTGGACGTTGATGTGTACGCTGGAATTGTGACACGTTACATCCATTCGAGTAAGAATACTGGCATTTGTGAATACAAAATATACTCCTTGGAATTTCGTTGTTCGGCCTGGACTGCGAAATATCTTCGGTATATATTATTCCACTGCATATTCGAGACACTTGGTTGTCGAAGTACAAGGATCGGAACTACGACGATTTACAGAATTTGGCGGACGATGAACTAGGAAGAATTCTACACTCAAGTGAAGCTAAGAAACATAATAAATCTAGTAATCAATCAACGCCAATAGGTAAATAGGGACACTGCATAATTGTATTGTTTCTTTAATAATAATCAATATATTTTACATTTAAAAGAATTGGTTTCTCTTTGAACTGGCTATTTAAATGCAGTACATGTTTGATACCTGCTAAAAAGAGCATATGCTAATAATAGGTGGCTACAAAGTCGTCGTCATCACCACTACCACCACCACCAATCTCATTAATGATGATAATAGAAATAATAATAATAATTTCAAATTTCACCACCACCACCACCACCCCCACCACAACCACCACAACAATAACAACCACCACCACCACCACCACCATCATCATCATCATCATCATCATCATCATCATCATCATCATCATCATCATCATCATCATCATCATCATCATCATCGTCATCATCATCATCATCATCATCATCATCACCACCACCAGCACCATCACCACCACCACCACCATCATCATCATCGTCGTCGTCGTCGTTATCCTCATCATCATCAGTAGCATTTGTTGTGGCTTCAGCAGCAACTATTTTAGCTTTTTTCTAATTCAACTGTAGAAATACCTGTTCCGTTAATGCTGTTGCAGCTTTCTGAATTCCACACGTTGAGCGAACTTAAATCAAGAAAAACAAACTCATAATATATTTGCATTTTACTAATTTATTCACAATCAAAACAGAATAGACGAGGAAATATCAAAGTATAAACTTTCCAATCAACCTTTCTTTTTAAATGATACCGCTTTTCGCACTTTCAACGTAGTTCATTTAACTTTCCCCTTTATTTACTTATCTCGCGAGTGTCGAACCTTTTTAATGGAGAGTCAGTTTTTCAGCACGTGACGTGCCAATTTGCTGACGGTCCCCGAACACAACGAGCAGGGATATGAAAAAATGGGTAGAAGGCTGAAAGGGTCTCGTTTAGTCCGTCCCGGAAAATATTTTTTTTAAATTGAATTTTAAATGGTGCATATTTTACGCTTGAAAAGTTAATTTTTTGCGATATTAAGTCATCAAAAATATAAGGAGAAATAGATTCAGAGAGATTAAACAAGAGCCTAAGAGAAGCACACGGTTAAGAAATAGGGAATGAGAGACAAGCAAACAGATAAAGTTGCACAGTGAGCCTGAGAGAGGAACACAATTATATATAGGTAGACATACAGAGAGACATACAGACAGACGGACGGATGGACGGATGGACAGATGGATGGATGATTAGACACACACACAGACAGACAGACAGATAGAGAGATGCAATATTTTGTCCGAATACCTCATTCCGTTCCATTTCTCGATATTCCATTTGTTGAAAGCATCATCCTTTCCCGTTGATACTTCGAATGTTCCTTCGAATGTCGTTCTGCGTCCCTGACCAGACTGTGAGCGAATAGTATTTATGACATCGTTTTAAACACTTAATAGACTGAATGCGGTTTTAAGGATATCTTAGCGAACACAAAACTATCGGATGCGGCACTTAGCAAAAATTATAGTAATTATACAGAGAACAATTTTTAGATGCTCCTAAAACGACGTCATAATTAGGCTATAGACCGAAAGTCCAGAAGAAAACTTGTACGAGTATTGTACATAGACCTACGTATACAATGCAATGCGAACCAGTGCCATGCAATACAAAACAGTTTATGATACGATGCTATCGCACCGTTGAAAGGCATCGTGTCTGATCACTCGTAAGTTGTCATGATTGGTCGTTAATTTGAAAAGTGTCATGATTGGCTACTTGCAGGGTGTCATGGCCAGATAGTTGCCTGCACGATGTCATATCTGTCAGCTGTAAGGCGTCATGATTGGCCAATTTTATGCGGTGTCATGACCGGTTACTTGTGGGTGTCATGATTGGTCCCTTGTGGGTGTCACGATTGGTCACTTGTGGAGTGTCATGATCGGTCACTTCTATAGGGTGTCATGACTGGTCACTTGTGGGTGTCATGACCGGTCAATTGTAGGATTCATGATTTGTCTCTTGTGTAGTGTCATGACCGGTCACTTGTAGGATGTCATGATTGGTCACTTGTGGAGTGTCATCGACCGGTCATGTATAGGGTGTCATGACTGGTCATTTGTGGGTGTCATGACCGGTCACTTGTGTAGTGTCATGACCGGTCACTTGTAGGATGTCATGATTGGTCACTTGTGGAGTGTCATGACTGGCCAGTTGCACGCTGCCCTTTACCTGATACAGAAGACCGTATATCGTGTCCTTGATCGGATTGATGCCGAATCGATGCTTAAGAAAGTCTGTCAAGTTTCCGATGTTGTCATTCTCGTATCCCCAGAGAAGATCGGAGACAGGGATTCGACCGAAGAGTCCTTCCTTTACTCGACCGATTATATCGGAAACAGTCCGTTCAATTGTTTCATTCGTACGCTGGAGTCGAGTGGCCAGGTTCTATGGAAGAGAAGAAGGAAATTCAAATGGGAGAAGTTTGGACGTCTATCACATTGGTGGTATGTGTACAGGGTGAGAATTACCACGTGGTTGGAGGGTTTCAACCCCCAGTCTTTCTTAGAGCCCCATAGTAAAGTCTGTTTTTCACACCCCAATTCCAAGTGGACAATGGTCCAACCCCAGGAATTTTCCACAATTCTCACACTGTACAGGGTGGGCCATAAAAAAGAACCTCTGCGTTTTTTCCCAATATCTTGACCAAAAGTAAGAATTTTGAAATGAAATTTCACAGGCTTATAGAAAATTTATATTTACACATCATGGCCAGATTTTATCAAAATATTTAAAACAGAACAAAAGTTATATCACTTTTAGTGAGGCCACCCACCGTCTTTTCACGATTAAAAAACGCGACGCAACAAAAGTAACATAAAACCGATCTAATTATTCTGGCCAATATCTTGGTCAGAAGTAAGAATATCATCATACCAGTATCGGTAAATTGACGGTGGTTATCTCGTCTGTTTCGTTTCCCACAGATAGACTTTCGTCGAACGTGTATTTCCTGTGGAGCTCGTACGAAAGGTGATTACGTCTGTCTGAGAATGAGATGTGCCTCATCTCCAATGTCAGCCTGTCGTGGTTAAAAGAACAGTTAGATGATAACTCGTACGTCCTTTAATTAATTGCTACACAGGTTGCCGGGCTATGCATAGACTATATACATGATTGTATAGATGTTATATATGCTACATACAAACAAACATACATATATATTAGGCCTAATAGATTATATATATATACAATTATAGGCTACGGGTATGATATTTTGTTGTTTTGCAGTTCAGTCTGTTCCATTCTATTGTATTCTTTAAAAAAAACCACTTGTTATAATAAATTTTATAAGACTAAACAAAAGCGATCAAAACCTGCGTCCACGCCTCTTTCCAGTCAATCTTTAGCTTATCATGAGTGTCACCATTGACGTAAGTGTTATACTTCGTCCTCACTCGGGTTCCTCCAACCGTCCACGCCGTTCATCCAACTGAATTGACCTCCTCGGTCTTGAACTGCTATGGCTCAGTCTAGATCATTTGCAATGCCTAATTGAGGCATTGCAAATGATCTAGTCCTTCTCTTTGGAATGCGCTTTCTCCTTCTGTTCGCTCTGCAGTTCTCTCCATGGCACTTCTTTCCCCTCTTCCAAATCCTGCTTCTTCTTCTTCTTGCGGAGCCTTGCGCACTGGGAGCGCATCTCAACGGTTCACCGTATAGAGGCGCTTTATAAATGTTTTTATACAAAAAATACAATACAATACAGAACAATACAATACAATACAAAGTGTATATAGGCGCCTTATAAATGCTTGGATACAATAAAGACGAGAGTAGATATGGTAGATACATGGTGAATGAAATGACCTGTAGACATATGGTCCGACTTGGTTGACGGTCGTGTTCTGACCAGTCTGGACGATCTCGTCTGGATTGGAGATGTTGAAGAAGTAGAAAGAAGTGTTCCCCACCTAACAAAACAAAGTTATACGGTTGAACCGAATGACTTTAAAACACTTGCGGAATAGAGAAGCAACTGTAAAGCTAGCAAACGGCTTGCAATTCATGAATTGTCTGTTTTGTGTAGATTTCCAGGTAATAATAATTCATGACGAAACGTTGAAGCGGCCTCTGCGAAACTCAATTCTAGATGGCGCAAAACTGAGCTGAGAGGACAGTCGCATCAATAATTACATGTATGTCCCTTAGCTATAAATAGTGTTGATTTACTATTGTTAGGAATACATTATACAATTTTGGTAACTATTCATTCATTCTGAGAATTTATATAGCGCCTCTTCAAGATATCTACTCTGCACTTACTAGCCGAAATGATGTTAGGAGAGTCATAGCGAGCGAAAAATAACTCTAAAGCACAAATGAAAGTTGTTTCTAAACAGTTGATTCTGAAAGCACTATATATATATATATAGGCCTTAGACTGGTCCAAAATTGCATGGTAAAAATATTTTTCTTTTGGATTTTTGAGGCATGTTGATACATTTGTTCATTTTGATCTAAAAAGTACCTGTGTGAAATTTTATGCCAAAAATGTAATATTTAGGGGTCACTCACAAGCATCAAAGTTGGGGTTTGGGAGCTATATATTAATAGTCCAGGCAATTTGCAGTTTGACTTGGGAAAAATTGTAACACAAGCTTTCTAAACGGTTTCTTCTTCAGAATTTGCTGCCGAATAAAATATCCAAAATCCAAAAAAATCTGACCATGGGGTCTCCCCCAAAATGGGGTTCAAAATATAATGGTTTTTCGTGCATTTTTACATTGAATATCGGGCTGCTGACAACCTTAATGTGGCTGGAAAGTGAAGTTTTCAAGAACAATTTTCATAAATTTGTTGATTGTCCCTCTCAGAACATTGATAAGTAGGCCTACACTTAAACAGGCCTACCCTAAGGAGACTCGAAGGGAGCATTGGGGCACGTGCCCCCATGATGTTCTATAAATTGAGCTGGTTTCAACGCTGGACCACAGCATTATTTTTAACAGGCTTTCTAGTCACATCCTATTTGCAGTCCAATGCTGTATGGCCAAAGTCTATTTCTCAAAGCTCACTTTGGCATGCCAGGGTTGACAGATGAACCAATATGGCGTCAATCTGAGAGATTTCTTCATCCACGAAATCAAGAAGGAAGATGTTCTCTTAGTTTCACTCTGGAATAGTAAAGTAACTGTAGCAGACCTTACAGAAGAAAGAAGAGGGCGCGTAGGTTGGCCCAGGGTGAGAATTACTGGGCGTTTCAGCCCCCAATCTTACTGTTTTTCACACCCCAATTAAAAGTGGATCATGGTTCAACCCCCAGTTATTTTTCCACAATTCTCACACTGGGTTGACCTTTTGTCAATAATTGTTGGTTTCCAGTCCAAATATCAAATTCGATGAGCTCATTGCTGTGCCAAAGCTTCCATTGGGAACTGGAGCTGCCATGACCAACGTCGCTCTCAAGATCATTGAAGAATGGACATGGGAAAAACCTATTGAGATTCTGTTATTTTACTCTACTGCTTCCAACACGCCATGGGATCCATTACGGATGTTGCTAACTGTTCGGTGTTGTATACTTTGTTGGCTTCTGTCGCATTTAGCTTGTGCAGACATCTCGCAACAGAGTCTATATTGGATACAGTCTTCATAGTTGTGATGGCTGCATCATCTGAACCTGATATCCAGCTATTCAAATGTCACCAATCACCAACAGTGGTCTTTCATCATAACAGTCCGCTTGTCCATGCATTTCAGGCTCTAAAATAACCGACTGCAGAAAGTGCCAAGATGCAGCCATCGTGGTCATGAAGACTTGCACAGTTCGTGCCTCTGTAAGTCTATTAACAGGGGATCTGCAGCTCTCCTGGATGACCAACACAACGCTGCAAATGAGAAGATCACTAAGGCGGCATTTACTAATTTCATTCGTCATTTCTGGTATTTAGGAAATGACCTTGCTGGGTTCTTATTTTTCTCCAAGAAACAGTTAATGAATGAGAAAAGAAATAATCAAGACACAAGTAAAGAAGAAGAACCTAGAATGCAAGAGGTAGGTTCCTAAGAGAAAAAGGAGAGGAAATAACAGAGAGCCGGAGGTTTATGAAATCTCTTTGTATCAAGGAGACGTTGTTGGATCTTCCTCCCAAATAGGCTTACATACCAAGTCGTGAATGAAGTGGCAGAGAGATTTCTGAAATTAGCTGCAACAATCAAGCTGCTTTTCATGCTTCAATGACTCGCTGACGAAGAGCGAAGACCCTAAGCATTACTCTAGGTGACGAAGCTTCATCGTGATCTTCGTGGTCAAATTCGACTTTCTGAACCGACATTGTGACATGCTGACCGCATTCTTAGATAGTTTTATTAGACACTGGAAGTCAATTAAACACTAATTGCAGCTGCTTTTCATGCTGGCAAAATTAAATAATATTGCTAACAGCTAAAATGGAAGGCTCAGTGCTCGTTGACTGGAGGCCTGCAGTTATATTGCAGTGTTTACAATGTAGTTAGTATGTTAAAACTTTGACAGCTGTGAGTGACCTGAAGATAGAGTCACAGTGTTTTAATATTTTGCACTGTGGGTTTTCTGTACCAGATGTACAGAAAAAACAACATGCCTTTCAAATATTTCAATGTTCATTTTTTTGGACCACTCTAATAGGCCTATATATAATTATATATATATATATATATATATATATATATACAACGTACGGTTCCTACCTGTTTTGAAGAGTAGAACTTGTAGCTGAAGACGGGAACAAGAATTCCCCCAATCAGAAGCAGGATTGCTCCGACAACTGCCACACAGATGAGAACGGGATATAACCATCGCCCGGTCATTCTGATCGTTGAACGCTTTTCCTGAGCGCTGCTAATATAATATTTATGATATTGAGCTATACTGTTATAACATTGCTTGTTAACATTATGATATACATGCATATAGGCTACCTTTTCAATCGTGTATACTGCCGTGCTAAGCAAAAAGACAGTAACTCAAAAAAGTTGATTCCGCGTAAAACGACAAAGAAGAAATCGGCTTAATCCAACCAGAATCAATACTTCAATCTTTCTGAAATTTTGCAAACAGTCATATCTAAACATGTGAAATTTGGAAAAAAACTCGTTTTTAGTGAAATTTGAGTGAAAATTGTATAAAAATGAGTTACTGTCTTTTGCTTAGTATTGAAGCATTGAATACCGGCTTGCTGCTAAGCAAGAAAGCAGTAAGTCTTCATTATAGTGCTGCAGACTGGTCAGAAAATGTTCACTTTGCATAAAATTTGGTACACGCCACGAACAAGTTCTAAGAAAAAGACTTGTCAATAGGGCCATCGCAGATTTGCAATCTGGCCCCAATGGCAGCCATTTTTTCAAAATGGCCGGCCAATTTACATATTTTTAAAGATCTCAGCTTCTATTTCACTTAGAATCGTCATCTTGGTGCCTAAACATACATTTGTGGGGGCAAGGATTCCAATGGGGCCATCTAAAACTTCCCATGGACGCAGTGGCGGCCATTTTCCAAAATGGCCGACCAGAATACTTTTTTCAATATCTCAGCCTTTAATTCACTTAGAATCGTCATCGTGGTGCCTAAACATACATTTGCAGAGGCAAGGATTCCAATGGGGCCATCTAAAACTTTCTATGGCCTCAATGGCGGCCATTTTCCAAAATGGACGACCAAACTGCAATTTTTTTAAATTTCTCAGCATTTAATTCACTCAGAATCGTCATCTTGGTGTCTAAATATCCAAATCCAGGGACAAGGATTTCAGTAGAGCCATGGCAAATTTTCCCCATGTCATCAACGTCGGCCATTTTGAAAAATTTTGAAAAATGGCCGACCAAGGTACCAAATTATCAATATCAGAACTTTCAGTCTACTCAGAATCGTCATATTCGTGTCTAAACATACATATCTGAAGTAAGTATTCTAAAGCGCCAGGAACTCTTAAATTATGGCAAAATATTGCATAAACTTGGAGCGAATTCCTATCTTTGGGTCGGCCATTTTGTGAAATGGCTGCCATTGAAACGATGAGGAAATTTGCGAAGGCCCCATTACTGGAATATATCCATTGCCCTAAAATGCATATGTTTATACACCAATATAATGATCATAAGCAAATTGGAAGCTAAGATATTAATATATTTTTTATTTTGGTCGCCATTTTGGAAAATGGCTGCCATTGACACTATTGGAAACTTTGTTATAGTCCTATTGTAATATTTGCTCTTAAATGTGCATGCTTGAACACTAAGATGACGATTCCACGTTCCACCATCACACACGATATTGACAAATCCTTCTTTTTAGGTCAGCCATTTTGGAAAATGGCCGCTATTGAGGTCATGGTCAATATTTGATGGCTCCATTGCAATCCTTAACCCTAAGTGTGTATGTTTTGACACCAAGATGACAATTCCAAGTGAACTGAAAGTCGAGTTATTTACAAATCCATATTTTTTGTCGGCCATTTTGGAAAATGGCCGCTATTGAGGCCTTTGGTAAATTTGGGATAGTTCCATTGGAATCCTTGACCTTAAATGTGTTTGTTTTAACGCCAAGATGACGATTCTAAGTGAATTGGAAGCTGAGATATTTAAATATCTGTAAGTTGGTCGGCTATTAAAATACATGGGATACTAAGCAAGAAGACAGTAACTCAAGTTACTGCGTTTTTGCTTAGCACCATGGTACCTAAATTGAGTTACTGTTAATTTCACTTCCGTTTTTTTCCATGTTCCCGGACAGATACCATTTCCTTGCTTCTAGGTATGATAGATTATGTTGTCAGGATGTGAAAACAAGTGCTAACTCAAAAACGGAAAAAATTGAGTTACTGTCTTTTTGCTTAGCACGGCAGTATAATATAATATATATAATATTATATATATGTGTGTGTACTATGTATAGAAACGTGTCTTCTCTTTGACCTGGAATGGCCTTTGACATGGAATGGCCTGCCCTTGACACCCCGCTCCCTTTCTAGAACTCCTTCTCCAGCATTCCTCTCTCAACTTCAGACAGTTTAATTTGTCATCGCAGGAGCTGGGATCGCCTCTGAGTAGTACCCTTGAAGAGGCGCTATACAATTTTATTTTTAATGAATGAAAGAATCATGCTATTATAATACCTAGGCTATATATACAGGGTGCGGCCAAAAAAAATAATCCATTACGAAAATTGCGATTTCTCGAAAACCGCTGAATATTTTGTTACAAATATTTTCATGCTTATTCGTAACATATTTTTGCATATTATGTGAAAATTTTATAACAGTATCTTTATATTTGTGATCATGACATCAGGCAGAAGAAAGAACTGCATTTTTTCAACTGAACACAGCATTCACGAAATAGGAAATCAAATTTTTACATAAAGTAGCCTGTGGTGTGCCATAATTAGCCTACGTCATTCCGCTTTGCAGACGGTGTTTTGTTTGCATTTTGAGAAAAATTGCAAGGTATTCTTCACCTATGAAAAGAACATTTACATCAATCCACCCATTAATATTCAAAACAACCGCGTCTGGGCGAAGAAAAAGCCGATATCCGTCAAAGCCGTCTGTTGGTCGAGAGAGCCAAGTTCTCTCCCCACATCATGGTTTCTGCAGGTGTCAGATACGAGGGTAAAGAACTCTTGCATTTCATTGATGAGAAGGCCAAAGTCAATGCTAAGTATTACGTGGAGAATCTTTTGCCTAAGCTTGTCGATGAGAACTCAGTTCCCTTTTCAGCAAGATGGAGCGCACGCTGATGGCACCAAGCTGGCCCAAGATTGTTTAAGTCTCTGTTCGGACTTCATCGACAAGGATTCACGGCCGCCTAATTCCCCAGATATGAACCCACTCGACTGCTGTTTGGTGCAATGCTTGAGAGTTGAGACCAACAACAAACTTACCACAAAGCCGAAGGATATTCCTGAACTGAAAAATACGCTGCAAATCATCTGGAATGCCATGCCACTTGAGACCATTCAGAAGTCTGTTCTGGGCTTTCGAAAACGTCTGCAAGCTTGAGTAAAAGCAAACGGTGGTCACTTCGAACATTCATAAACACTGGGCCTAATCTTGTCAATAACAATAAGTAACCTGGAACCTAGTTACGTTACTCTTTTTGTCGTTGCTTTGTAACTTATTGCTGTCAATAAATGTCTGTTGAAACGAAAATAACATAGTTTCACTTCAGGGTTGCACCATTTTGGTTTTCATGATTCAAATTTCATTAGATTTAGCCAAGCTGTAGATAATTATCTATCAAATAGACTGGCGAAGTTTTGTAACAAAATATTCAGCGGTTTTCGAGAAATCGCAATTTTCGTAATGGATTATTTTTTTTGGCCGCACCCTGTACATACAGACTATTATAATAACTATATTTGTAATTGTGTAGGTGTATGTGGGGTGTGCGCACGTGTGCTAGTGTGTGTGGCAATTTCACAAGTAACTTTGTACATGACTAAGTGTATAGGACTACATTATTGTATTAAGAGCCGCAAATAATAATTATGAGTTCCAATCGTTAATTAATCGTTGCAACTGAGTATTTGCGCTTGAAGGTGCACTAAAGGACCTGTTTCGGGTCCATATACATGTACCATTGTACTAGACTTCATAGAGGAAGTTCGAACCCATAGACACAAGGTCGTATAGCGGCGTAGCGTTACAAGCGAACATACTAACCATTCAGCCACCTAGTCCTAATAAATTATACAATAATTTTTAATTAAATGCATAATAATACATAATAAAAATAACCAGAAATGAGCTCCCGTTGCACTCCAACTTGTGCCTAGAGGTCGATTACACCATGTAATGTTCCTATGTTCCTTTCTCGCTTAAAACTGTATTATTTAGCCGTTGTTGAACTGGGAGCGCTTCTGCGTAGTTACCTTGAAGGTGCGCTATATAAAAAGTCAATAATAGTACAAGAGCGACATGCGTGTTTCATTAGAACGCCTAGCAATCAAACGTAGATTTCGAGTTTCCTGCAGTGATACTAAAAAGAGTAGGTGTTACCGTTTGTGACTTGATCGAGATGCAGTCGTTGACTGAAGACTCTGCGACATCAAAGAACAATTTATCTGTTTGTGCAGACTTATAATAAGGGATGGTTAGAATCTCCAATGTTCTCTGCACATGACTGTCACATGAACGTGAGGTATTAACCCAGTTAGACAACAAATTATAATATAAAGCCTTTCTCTCACTACACGGTCAATTCCTTATAAAGTCCTTTGTGACAGCATCGCATAATCGCTAATTGCCTTTGCAGATACTCTTTCCTCTGCCGTTGTAATTGGCTTTTGTCGCATGGACCTAGAGGAGCTCTCTCTCTCCTATAATTATGGGTTAACGACTAACGCTAAAATTAACCTGTTGGGTTATACCGAACTTTAACAGGTCTCTCTCAACAGTGAATATAGGCCGGGTATACATGCACGACACAGGCATTGGTAGTAATCAGTGTTTAGCGGTATTTTGTCACTGCCATAGGTGCAATCACGTCCTAAAAGTTGGGGGGATCATAATGAATCACGTCCTAAAAGTTGGGGGGATCATAATGAATCACGTCCTAAAAGTTGGGGGGGGGGGCATAATAATAAAGTTAGGGGACAATTCAAAAGTTGGGGGGGGACGCGTCCCGTGGGTCCCATAGGGTGGTTGCGCCTATGGTAACTGCCTGAATGAACAGGTGAATACGAATTTACCTTACAAACAGCTGTAGGGCCTACATAATAAGTAAGTGATAATATTATATTCTTTGACACAACCAGCTTGGAAAAATATATAGAACAATAGAAAAGAAGACAGGTCTAAACCACTTTTAAAACAAAGAAATGATTTTCTACGGTAAAAACCTCAGGGATTTATAGAAAATAGAAGAACATTAAAAAGTTAACGGATGTGGCAAGTGCAGAAGAAGCGCAAGAATTAATAATAGAAATTGAATGTGAATGAATTCCAGCTTGCATTCAGGAAAATTTGCTGTTTGTTCAGAACAAAAAGGGACCATGAACGAAGAACCAAGTGACAATTAGTCACACGCACACAGGTTTTGATCAGGCGACAAATATTCACGCGACAGGCTATAATTATACACAGGCTAATCGCAGCCTATTTATCATAATTATCAGAAACATAATATCGGTATATGGGTCCACACAATAATGTTTTACGTATGTATGCGTGCAAGTTTCTATCTAAGGTTTGGCTATCTCCTCTACAGTCTGTAGGCCAACTCAATGCTGCATGCCGCTATAGGCTCAGTACCCGTCTTCCTAGATTCTTCCACATTTCTACAATCATGGCTGAATAACTTCACTGGCTTCCACTCACTCTCGGCTCGTATAAAATTCAGATTTCTTATTTTGGTCGTCACGCCTCCATGTGTCTTGCTCTGAAGTATCTTGAAGTAATTTGAAACCGTCATCAATTTCATTCACATGACATGCATCTTAATGTCCGATTATCTTCTTTTCCGTGCTCTGCCCTTAGGCAGGTTCGAATGTTTGACGTCTCCATTATGTGGATTCGTCATTCATTTAAACTTGGTAATTTTAGAGAGATGGTTTCCCGTTGCCTTTCTCCCGGTGTTTTTAAGGAGACACCATCTCCCAGCGTCGATATCCTCTATCGTCCGTCCTTCGGTTTCTTCGCCCATGTGGGCATCGCATATACCGGCGATTGCTCGGTCGCCCACCACGCCCTTTGTTAAAACAGGGGGGACCACGCGAAGGTGGCGCGGTTGGGCATTTGGGTAGCAGAGGCTATTTGAGACGCTTGCTTGCCCCATCCCCCCCCCCCAATTATAAGGAGACAGAATTAAGAAAAATTGACTTAGGTGCAGAAGCAGAAAGGGATAGCAAGTGGTGTGAAGGGCCAAGATTTGTTTGAGGTACTACACAAGTGGTCATTGCATCATTCCTAGGATACAAATGGACCAAACGCTTTCCTATATCGATCATCGTATACGTCAGAGATCCCCAGCTAATTGCCCCCATCGGTGCATAGGATTTCTAGCAAACCACAAGTATTTGATTCTCTGCGTACTCTACGTTCATCAGTAAGTTACAGAGGAATGAATTGTTTATCTTATAAATTATGTTGGAAAGGGACAATACAGACGTTTAGTGCCAGGGCAGTCAACAGCAGACGTTTCACTTTCTGCGCCTACCAGTTTGGCCGGTTTATGTAAGACTTGAAAAGACAGCCGCCATTAATGAAGCGGCCGATTTGATTTAGGGAGCATCGTTATTCTTATTAATTCAAAATGTCGATCGGCAATGGGATTTGTTGGAACTTATAACGATCGGTAATTTGATTGGCTGGAACCTAAGACAGTATAGCTGTCCCAATAATAATCATGGTCGATGCACTGGTGAGGCCGATATAATATTTGTTCTGAGAGTAAAACGTATTATTTATTTGACCCCAATTATTGTGCACCTATGATGAACATTGAGACAACGTGTATCTGTTTTGGGTGAAAACAATATCCGCTACTATCAGTCTAACGCAGTGATTCCCAACCTTTTTTGGTTTGCGGCACACTAAGAAAGATGAAAAATTTACTTAAGATAAGACACCGTGTCGCTGCTAGCTAGATTAACTCATACTTAAAATTAGGGAATAGCATTGAGATAAATTAGTTTAATGGATAATAGCACAATAATTCGCTACACACCGTCATGAATTTCATTCGCATGACATTCATCTTAATGTCCGATTATAAGGCAAAGAGACAGATTAAGAAAAATTGACTTAGGTGCAGAAGCAGAAAGGGATAGCAAGTGGTGTGAAGGGCCAAGATTTGTTTGAGGTACTACACAAGTGGTCATTGCATCATTCCTAGGATACAAACGGACCAAACGCTTTCCTATATTGATCATTGTATACGTCAGACATCCTCATCTAATAGCCCCCATCGGTGCATGGGGTTTTGCTAGCAAACCCTCAGTATGTGATGCTGGCGTACTCTACGTTCATCAGTAGGTTACAGAGGAATGAATTGTTCATCTTATAAATTATGTTGGAAAAGGACATTACAGACGTTTAGTGCCAGGGCAGTCAACAGCAGACGTTTCACTTTCTGCGCCTACCAGTTTGGCCGGTTTATGTAAGACTTGAAAAGACAGCCGCCATTAATGAAGCGGCTGATTTGATTTCTGATTTTGAGTTATTCTTATTAATTCAAAATGTCGATCGGCAATGGGATTTGTTGGAACTTATAACGATCGGTAATTTGATTGGCTGGAACTTAACTTAAGACAGTAGCTGTCCCAATGTATCATGGTCGATGCACTGGTGAGGCCGATATGATATTTGGTCTGAGAGCGCCTCCAAATAGCTAGTCTGTTAGGGGCGCTTTATAAATACCGGTACTTATATAAGCTTACAATACAATAACCGGCCGTATATGCATGCGTGCTGAAATCAATGTTTCTCAATGCGACTTCTATCGGTGTTTTCAAATATAACGCGGACGTCATCTTTTATCGATTGTGTGACGTCATGCAACGTAGCAGACATCATATATATATATATATATATATATATATATATATATAGGCTCTGCTATGTATTTGTATGTTTATCTTTTAGCAATGTTATATAGCCTATAATACTATACATGTATGTGTACTGGCCCTGGGCACGACGTTGAACTGCATCCATCCTCCGCCACAGGGAACCAACAAAGTCCCGTTAATTTAGACAAGGTGGTCTAGCTGCTCCAAGATGTTAATGGTATGGACCTGCTGACCGGACTGGTTGAAGCTGTACGCATGACGCGAGACAGACTCAGACAGAGAGTGGCGTCGGACTCCTACGGGCATTGAGCCTAAGGATATTGATGATGATGATGATGATGATGATGATGATGATGATGATGATGATGATGATGATGATGATGATGATGATGATGATGATATATGTGGACACATTAGAGTGTTCAGAACAAATAATTTTGCATGAATCACATGCATAGGGTATTAAAGTGTGACATTTATGCACACAATTAACCTACCAAAATTCTACATCCGTAGCTCAATGGCAAATGACCTCTCAACAGGGTGTAACTTCTTCAAATAGTGTGAAGAAAAGCGATATTTGTGAAAATTTCTGTTATTCTTTAGAAAATAGTTATCTGCTATTTCTCAGCTTTTCCAATCCATGATACTGTTATCCATAAATACTTATCTTACTTTATTTGCTTATATTATTTATTTTTTGTTCTAGTAGGCCTATATGCATTATCTATAATTTATATTAAATGCTGATTGATGACGCTATTTATTGGGTAACTTGAACAGAAAACATCGCGCATCAGGAAAGGCACAAGTTGTCAACGATCCTATTCTGTGCACAACTTCTGTATGAGGTTCCAAGACCAGCTCCTCCAATGAGCAAGGCATTATAGATGAATTCTGCCCTGTGACAACCCTTATTCATTTCGAAGGTAAGCTGCTGCTAGGTGATGAGAGTGCTAATGCTGATCGCATGGTGGTTGTTGTGCCTGGCTTAGGAATTGAAAAAAGCGTCTAACCAGTCCAAACTGTCTGGCTCTGAAACTGGTTTCCTAATGTGGAATAAAATTGCTGAAATACTAAGAGATGAGGAAAGGGTATCAGAATGGTTGGCTTGGTTGACACAATCAGTCGTAACACAGAAGTTCACAGTGGCACAATAGGCGTTGTTCAAAAGGTCTTTGACAAACGCCTATGATTCTTGTTTGCAGACATCACAGGTCTGAATTAATTGCAGCATGCAGTTTTTGATTTACTCTTTGTCTCCAATGGGCTTCGAATTGCGGTTTCGGCAGGTTCAGACTCAGTTTCCTCTCACTGACCGTAACAAATTTGTTTCTCTTTGTAAGGATACAAAAGGTTGTTCTCTGGGTTACAGTGAGAAAGTATGGCTAGAGCAGAACCACCAAGCTGTAGTTCAGCTTTATGTGAGGTAGTCCATATTGGTGATGTTGACAGCATCCAATTAAGTCTAAATGGTGCATATCAAAGGGCATTTAATAGTGCTTGAAGATACATCTTTTCCGATGAATTTCGCTCTGTATGTTGAGACATGGTTCACTGCACCCATCACCTATGATGCTCTTTACAATAATTATATGAATGCTGTACAACATGGAACAATTTCATAGCATTGAGACCCAAACTTCAGATGTAGCCGTTCACAAAATGAAAAGGCTTCTCTGGTATATAATCAGCGAAGTATTGGCAGGACTGTCACTTTTTCTGACATGGTCTTAGCTGACGAGAAGAAACAGTTTCCGCATTACGTAAGCCACAGATGAAAACTGATTTAAAGATTGCTGATCCAAAAACCTTCAGGACATTTCAGGAGAAAAGTTTATCCGAGTTCGTGACACAGCAATCGATGCATCTATATGCTACTTCCAAAGTCGGTCAAGATTTTATCTCTTATGATCCCAAAATGTGCATTAGATGAGAAGGTTAGCGTCAATGACATTCCAAGAACACCGTTGCTACACTTTCTGTTATTAGGCCTAATGACTTTGGTGGGCGTGCAGTAAAGTTAGCAACTAGGCCTAATTTTAACTTGGCCCTCACACATGATGAGTTGCAACACCAGCTAATCTTCCAAGTGGCTGAACACCACCGATAGCCTACTGCTACGCCGTAGATTTTGACTCTTCAGTTACAGTTAGCCATTATTTTTATATCGGAAACATAAACGCAACTACTTTGTATTGTTTCACATTACTGCAACACACTTTTATGTTTGACCATCTTCATTGGCTTTCCTTATTGCTCGGATTCAACTCAAAGTTCTGGCACAAATTTACTTGCTGAGCTATCAAGCACGTATATTACCTCATCCGTCTGCTGGCCTTTGTCACTTCTCTTCGCCCGCTCCGCTCCTTTGACTGGCACGATCTCCTCGTCCCGCGAGCTGTAGGACCACCATTGTTAAAGCTCGGGCCTTTGTTCTCAATGGCCTGCACTGTGGAACCAGTTTCATCCTTCAACGCATTTCTCCTTATAAACTGGTGGCCCAAGTGCCTCTATTCATTGTCTTAAAACCACTTATTACTCTCTTGGTCTAATGCACTGGGAGCGCCTCTGATTGGCGTGCACTGTGAGAGGCGCTGTATAAATGTATATACATGATACAATACAATGTCTTGTTTGTTTACTGTAGTCTGTAGTCTATTGTGTGGCAGTAAATGATACAATGCATTAAATTCGTGATTTTTTTAATTTTTAAGAAAAATCGCACTTTTTGAAAACTTCACTCGCTTTGAGAGGTCACTTAACATGATCCCAAAGCCAAAATATTTCACTGAGTAGTTCAGAACACCAAATGTCACAAATCCAGAGGGTATGCGAGGTGATTATTTGAAATTATTTTTTCACCATAGGAAAGCTGAGCACTCTAGTACACATGTCTTTATATGTTTCAATACGTGTATATTTACTTGAGGTTATAATTAATTGGACCTATATAGTATACTTAAACCTATTTAATACAATGTAATAAACATTATATAGGGCTATAGGCCTACAGGTGTTACGGCTAGTTGGAATCCCCAATTTTAGTTGCAACTTAACAAGAATAGTAACTATAAGACTTAGCTATACCAAAATATTTACCGTACATTATAGACTAATATTATATTTATTATGCCCGTGTTGGCGTGGATATTTTCTTGCGGTTATAACTGGATTTATGGATAGTACACTATGGCAGCCTATTCACATAATTATAGCCTACAATTCACATAACTATTATAGGTCTATTTTGTTAATGATATATGTAGTATAATGCTTGTTAATAATTGTATTATGAACAAGCAGGTAGGTAAAGTATACATTTTTTATTACTTCAACTGCAAACGCAAAACGAAACATAGGCCTACACGTATAGCCTACAATATCATACAACATGAAACAATGTTATATAACACATAAAACAAGTGATAATTAGTAAATAAAATATAACATAAATTAACATGGAAGATTGACTGACATATATAAAATATTAGTTTTAAACAAGTTATCTATACATACAGCATCCTGGTATAACAAATTCCTTTTCAATCAACGAAACACACAGTCAACGAATCACAGCCTGGTATAGGCCTATCTCGATTGCGAGAGGTTATAGTTTTTTTACCACGCACCATGCACATACGTACAATTACCCATTCGGGGGGAGTAGATCATGGAGGGCATTTCCGGGGCCACTAATGTATTATATACATTAATCTTAATATACAGTTCCCCAAATAATTGCAAGCATGATAGTCGCCGATTTTGCTTCGTACAAGTAAATGCAATAACGTTATTAACCGAATGCATTTATACTATACGTTAAGTAAGCTTAGGCCTATAGGCGTGATACGTTCCTGACCGCCCGTGTTCCCCATTCACGGCATTAAAGAAAGACTTTCCAGCGGTTCATGATTTCAGATCCGTCACGACAAGACAAGATAATATGATCTGTTTATTGTGAGCCATCTTCGGTAGAGTGGAAGACGAACGTTTTCGTGAAGTCGTGGTCCAAGTATCTAGCACTGCAGCTGTGGTGACGGTGAAGATGTTGCTTTCTTCTTGAGATTGCGTCTGTTTGGGTGGCTGTTAAAATGGCGGGATTGGCTCCCATTCTTGGCGACCCTGAAACAAAATCAGGACAGGTCAAGAGTCAAGGTTAGAGTAGAATGAAGGTCTAATAACAAACGCTTTTCCGAAAGGCCTGCGATTGGAAATTAGATTAGGCGCATGCGTATGCTAAACCGAAGAGCAATGTGAACATGAAGAATGTGGAGTGTAAATAAATATAGAGTATCTATAGACCATGGGACATCCCGGTAGACAAGACATACACATACATAGGGTATATACATACATACATGCATGTACATACATACATACATACATACATACATACATACATACATACCAAAGCTCGAGGGTACGTACCGTACGTATTCTATTTTTTGAAAGGTACGTACGTATTTTAACGTACCCTATTTTAGGGTACGTAAACAATAATAAAATACGCTAGCCTCGTCATTACTCATTATAAGAATGTTCAATTTAATTTAAGCAAACACTCACCACCCAGTATACGGCGTAGTAAATTGCTGCAATGTTATATTGTAGGTCTATGTTTATCCAGCATACATTGCACTTAATGCACTAATGTCAGTCAGTCAGTCGTCTCAGTTCTGCTGCAGCACTTCAACGATGTGTTCTTATGCGATTGCTTGATCCAACCCAGAACTGCTTGTCGAAAAAATTGCATTCAATCAAATAATATTATTGTTGTTCGCATTTTTCAAAACTTTCACACGTGCGTCTATTCCTTCTCACGTTCTCTGGGTATCGCTGACTGATGCGTAGGCTATATAGATATACTGCAACTTTCGAGTTACACCAATTTGCAAACCAGCGACGTGCACTTAGCTCTCATCAGAAATACAGTACAGTTTGCATTAAATTAATATTATTATTATAACCAAAGAATTTATCGAATTACGAATTAAATTTACTGCTATACGCTACCGGAAGTAACGGCTTCAATGGCGCATAGGCCTACTGTAACAGTTGACGTCAGAGTATACGTTGGCTATGGGTCGCCGAGTAGGCCTAAACCATGAATTTTCGTGTATGGTACGTACCATACGCGTATTCTATTTTTTGAAAGGTACGTACGTATTTTAACGTATTCTATTTTAGGGTACGCGTACCCTCGAGCTTTGATACATACATACATACATACATACATACATACATACATACATACATACATACATACATACATACATACATACATACATACATACATACATACATACATACATACATACACACATACACACATACACACATACACGCATACATACTCACATACACGCATACACGCATACACACACCCACACACATCATCATCATCATCATCATCGAAATCCTTGGGCTAAACGCCCGTAGTTGTCCGGCGCCACTCTCTGTTTGAGTCTGTCTCGCGTCATGTTGCCCATCTTCAACCTGTCCGGTCTGCAGGTCCGTACCATTAACATCTTGAACCAGCTAGACCACCTTGTCTGATGAAGAGAATATTGGGAGAGAGGCACGAAGGACAACCTGGGTCAATGCCCGTATGTGTCCCACGCTCTCTCCCCCCGACTCTCTCCACTGGTCTGTATACTGACCGGCCTGTGCATGTCAGCTCCACATCATGACACCTTGAAGCATCTGGGTCGCTCTGTCACTTGTGCCGTGGTTTTTGCGGATTTCAATGGTCTTGGTCTTTTACTGCCAGTGTATCTCCACCCATCTGGCAAACCTTCCTCATTTTATCCGGGCTTAGGACCGGCACAGGGAAGTTGCTGGTTCCCTGTGGCAGAGGATGGATG
This sequence comes from Lumbricus terrestris, assembly GCA_949752735.1. Taxonomy (NCBI): domain Eukaryota; kingdom Metazoa; phylum Annelida; class Clitellata; order Crassiclitellata; family Lumbricidae; genus Lumbricus; species Lumbricus terrestris. Next base: position 30,100,955 of record OX457053.1, read on the forward strand.
CAGTTTAACGTCGTGCCCAGGACCCACACACACATACATACATACACATATATCCATACATGAAATGTCAGATAACCTCACCTTTGAGTTCGATAACTTGACGATATCAACGATGACAATAGGAATGACGAAGAATAGAAGAAAGAGACCGAATCCAATGACCCCATTCCGATTTCTCTCGTTCCAGTCTCGTCTAAAAACCAACTCTTGCACTCGCAATTTCTCACTGTCCGCCATCGAGTACTCCTACAACGGTAACGATATCGGTAAGTGACGATAACTACAAACGACGATAACAAATGACGGTAATTAATGGCGATAAACATGACCATAAGAAGCGCGGTGGTGCAGTGAGTATGTTCGTCACCTTGAAGCCGGAGGGTTGCAGGTTCGAATTCACCTCAAGCCGCCGCGTAGGGACCTTGTGCATATCCTTCACTCACAATTGCTCAGCGCTTCTGCGTGAAACTCCGATGCAGTGTCCGCGCCGCAGTCGGGAGCGCCTCTGAGTAGACATAGCTTGAAGGGGCGCTATAACAAGTTCACATACAAACAAATAAGGGAGTTGTTGGAAAATGGCGATAACTAAAGATAGCAAACGACAGACGATGATTAGATTTAATGACAAAAATAAATGACGACGGTAAACGAGAATGACAACAATAATAAAAATAACGATTAGGAAGAGCATGAGCAATGAGCATGGATGAAATCCATTGTTGGGTGTTACGTGTGTGCGTGGGCTCGACGTTGGTGACGCTCCGAATTTTCTGCGCAGTGTTCTGCATGCTTACTGATGATATTTCTCTGCTCACAATGATATTCGACATCAATTTATATAGCGCCATTTGAACCATATGAGAAACGCTAACGTTGTTTGTATTCTGGTTGTATGTTCTAGACTCTAGAGTGTTGGAATTACTTGATCGATAATAGTACAGAACTGATGTTTATACCTCTTCCATCCAGACTACAGGAATCAGGACTGGATTGCAAAGGTTTCTCGTCGACCTGTTAGCGCACACAATAAGCTTAGTTAAACTTTTGTATTCTTTCAAAGTTTGGCAGTATAGCTAAAGTTAAACAATTGCCTAATTGAAGGTTAAAAATATGACAAGTTAAACTGCTGCATCGGTCAAGTTAAACTGCAAAAGTTAAACTAAGCTTACAGTTTAACAGTTAAACTGTCTAAGAGTTAACCTGTTTAAGTTAAAACTATGATAGGCTAAGTCAAACAATGGTTTAAGAGTAAAACTGTTTGAGTAAAACTGTTTAAGATAAAACTATGATAAGTCAAACAATGGTTTAAGAGTAAAACTGTTTAAGTTAAACTGTGGGCTAATAAGTTAAACTACTGCATAATTTAACTGCAACAAGTTAGGCTATACTGCTGCTACTTTGAATATATTTCTTACTGAATGAGTGCTTCTAAAACGCTGAAAAGCCCAGCAGGTCTGAATCTATGGCCCTGCACAAGCATGCGCATTTAGTGTCCGGGATGGTCACGAATGATAGGGCATGGGGTATAAAAGCTTATTTAATGGAGTCAGTGGCAATCATTTCCACTAAGTGATGGACCAAGTTGTGGAGGGCGCCTGAGCAAAATTGGAACAGACGTTTGCAGATAGCTTTGCGAAACCATATCTTAAATGGTACGTTATTTAGCAAACAAGAAATCAACTTAGAATCATAAAAATATATAAGCAACTTTGTTCTTCATTATCAGTCGTGAACGTCACATAAAACTAAAGCACGTGAAGTTACCAAAAGTGATAAAGTGACGTAATTTAATATCCATATGATCACAATGATCACTCCTCTAAAGAGGATTAAATTAAATGGCGTCACTTTGTCACGTCATTTAGTTTAAGCCTCTTTTGAAAAGCTCGTGATCATATGGATATTATATAATTTTGGTGAGCTTACTTGAAGATTTCCATGTCGTTCTTCACAAGCACATTGAACTGCTTTCGGGATCGAGATGCGATGACTTTGCCCGTTAGCTGCAAGATAATGCTAGGCTATTTATTTATAAACTTCCGAACAAGGTCGTCAGAAAAATGACCGCGTTTCAAAAGCAGCATATTTCGCCAAATAAGCGCATTTAAACAACGATTTCTTAAGTGAATGCGGGTCCCGGACAGGGGCGGATCCAGGGGGCCAATCCGGCCATGGCCCCCATTTATAAATTTCTTTATTTCTGACCAGCTATTCTGGTTTAGGATTTTGAGACAAATGACTAAAAAAAGGTCATCAGATTTTTCGGCGACCAAGACGAAAATTTTTCCCTGCCCCAAGAGCGAAAATTTTAGCCCCCCCTTTCGAAAATTTCTGTATCCGCGCTTGGTCCCGTATAACGTTGTTAGTCGTCTGCGGTCTCCAGAGAGTTAAGTTACAGTATACAGCAGCTAGGCAATTATAGGCCAATAACAAAATCAAAATCAGCATTATTTTGTTAACTTGTGCATTTAGGCCTATTCATTAAAACGATTGTTAACATCATATTATAAGCTAGCGCACAGAGCGATAGGCTATTGTCTAGGAAGGCAATATAAATTCTCAGAAAAATAGGTGAATAAAATATTATCAGGTTCTGTAATAGATGTAAAACGAAGGGTCAAAGAGCTAAGCTGTCAGATGAATGTCATCTAGAATTACTGGAGTAGGGAAAAAGATAATGATGAAAGAAAATGTAAGTACGTATATAATAAGTGTTTTGTTGTTGGTCAAGACAAGCATGTGTGCAATGAAGAGATACAGGATTGTTATCTTTATCGGACACTCCAAGAGTCTAAAAGTCCTATACTCTGAAGCTAAGTTGAGGGTGCCAGTCCACTTTGGAGCGCAGCGTCATATGAGAGTGGTTGTCCATGGTGGACCGGTGGTCCTGACCAAGCCCCGGTGCCCGAGAGACCAGAGAGAGGATTTATAGAGGAGCTGCAAAAGCGGGTTTCGTTGAGGGCGAAAAGGCTTGGAAAGCGGAGGACCGGATAGAATGAATAAATCAACCAATCGATCAAATAATCAATCAACCAATAAACCAATAAATCAATCAATCAATCAACCAACTAACCAACCAACCAATCAATCAATCAATCAATCAATCAACAAATCAGTCAGTCAACCAATCAATCAATCAGTCAACATTCGTGTATTAAACTGACCATGTCGATGTCCAGTGATGTCTCGTGTCTTTCCTTGTCAGCTGCTGGTAGGTTGTTAATTGCTTTTGCGTAGCTCGGATCCGCCTGATAGAAACACGGCTGCGACAGAATCCAAGGTATCCGCTCTGAACGAAACGCAAATTTGAAACTCATATAGCTCATCTATTTATCCACTCAATCATTCAATGATATTGATACTCGTCTATCCTCGATACAATGCACTGGCTCCCGCTTTTGGAACTCTCTTCCCACATACGTTAGGGTGCATCAAACGCCCCATAATTTTTAAAAAACTTTCAAAAGTTTTTGTCCCTAATTCACTTCTTTTCCTATTACTAAAAAAGTGTGTTTCCCAAAATTTGAGAATTTTCTGACATATTCTAGGTATCCCACCCAGCGACTGAAGTTTTACAATGGCGAACACACTGAGCGGATCATGCATTATTATGCTGCAACAAGACTTTAAAGATAGGTCCAATAGTTCTTAACATTATCTGTGCTGTATTAGCCAAGAGCCATCTTCAGAAGTATTGCAAAGATTCTTAGAAGTGAACATATTTATTATTACTATTGTAAAAACATTTATGTTGCGATGCTATTACATGACACATGTCAAGCGGATATTGTCATTCGGAAGTTGGCTTGCGTTTACGCGGATTGGATTGTCTCTGCCGGTCTTGTTCCACAACGTGGAGCACATCTTGATAATGCTGTTCAGTCTTTGATGCTGACAGAAAATCCGAGCTGAGCTTCACTCCTCTCTCAGCACAGTCATTGATTACGTTGAGTGCTTCAATGTTTGTCATAGCAGTTTGATAGTCATTGCGGCTCCACCAGTCGGACAGCTCTTCGTTGAGGAACTGAGTGTCAACTTGTAGTATTTCAAACATATACCACGAGTCAGTCTCTGCAAGATCGGCCAGAGTTGTTGTAGCTGTGATTACATCTGAAAATTAGGTTTCCAAAAGCCCGATCCAAATCTGTTCTGCGGCAATTGCAAGCGTTCTTTTGGCTTAACTGAAAGCAGGCGATCAGCAAGGGCACGTCGTTCAGTGTCTGGAACATTATTACTAAACAGTGCAATTGGCACCATTTATGCCGTTAAATACCGCAAATGTCGTTTGAAGGCACGAACAGCCCTAGCGGAGACCTGTGCATTCAGCAAGTCATATTGCAAGAATGATTTGTATAGCTTCAAATCATTCCTTGGCGCATCAGTCACCGAACTACAAGTCATCCACCAAGAGCTGTAAACCAGGGTCACAAAATTCACGAAGTCTCCCACTTTTGTGACCTGACGCTCTGTTGTTATTGTGTTGCGTGGAAGCTTTGCAATCTGTTGCTCAAAAAGACATACATGTATCTTGATTGAATAAATCAATTTGGCCATCCATCTGGCCTTGTGGAGTGCTCCAGGTCGCTTGAATGTGACTTTATCTCCTTCTACTTCTCCATCAAGAAACAAGAGGCAGAGATCTGCAAATTCCTTATAGTCATCTCTACGAAAGGACAACTGTGAACTATATAAATCTGTCGAAATTGTTCTCTGCAAATGTCAATGAATGGTTTCGCATTCTCACTGAACACATTATCATCGAGGCGTGATAGTCTTTCTGTTGCTGACCGATGTGTATTGAGGAAATTGAAGTTCTTACGAAGCCTTGCGAATAATACCACCTCGGGTGATTTTGAAGTCTCAATTTGAAGATCTTCAAACACGTGTGTAAGAATTACTTCGCCAACGTGATGTCGACATCCTGACCAGAGAAGAGCTCGACCTAACCGCAACTGAATTGTAACACAAGCAGCAGTAACGTGTCCTGTATTTGATCCGGTGGTGTCAAATGCCATGTTGACAATGGAGTCACTACATTGCCATGAGCGCAGGAGATCAATGGTCAGATCAGCAATGATGTCCCCCGTTTTTCTCTGTGATCCCATTGCATAAGATGGCACACCTAGGAACTTCAGCTCTTTTGCATTCCCAACAACAATTGCAGGGCGCTCCTCCTTAATATTCTTATTTGACAGCAATGGCATTTGTTTGTAGTCCCAATGCAGTGTTCAAAGCTGTGGAGCAACCCATTGCTCTTTGCAAGCCGAAGGTATATTCTATACAACTTGACTGATTCGTTAACATCATCAACAATTTAACATCCAATCATCCATGATTGTGATTGATCAGAATCTTAGGTACTATACTCCAGAAAAATATAATACAAATATAGAAAAAGCTAACACTGTCATTATTAAACCAAATGTTGCCGCTTGCCGCTAGCACTTTGCCGCCAAACCAAACCTTCTATGTTGCAACATTGAATAGTTAACTTCATATATCATAGAAAATACAGAACACTTAAAACATAAAACATATAGTAACTATGATATATTTCTTTCCAGCCTAAAACAAGTCCTGTTAAAACGCCATACAATCCGACAAATTCAATTAAGTAATGTATGTCGAATGATAATTATGTACATTTTAAAAAATGGAGGTGGGATACCTAAACGATTTTCTATTTTTATGCTTTTTGGTCAGGGATATATTGGAGATAAAAGGAACATTTTAAGCCTAGGGACAATGCATTTTGATAACTTTGGGGCGTTTGATGCACCCTAACATACGTGCATCTTCAATGCCAACCTAACACTAGATTATTTAAACATAAACTTCGCCCATGACAGTCATCTACTTCACACAGGCGACTAAGCAGCTGAAGTTTCTGCTGAGCGGTTCCCGCCGAGCCTTTAGTCAAGCCATTAGTCAAGAATTGTATATTTCCTGTTGTTGCATAGCTGCATTGTGTTGTTGGTCAGTTGATTCGATGCGCCACTGTCTTGTTTCCTACACTATAGGCCTATAGAGAAGTCGACGACCTCTTTAGTAGGATGGAGTGAAAAAAGGAAAATTTCTAGAATCTGAACGGAATAGTGACAATTCGTGGCTTTGTGGTATAGTTAGTTACCTATGCGCTGAAATAATTATTGATTGAAAATTATGATTAAAAAGTGAGTGATAAAACCGACATAAGATGAAACCAAGGTTTCATCTTATGTCGGTTTTATCACTTTTTTTGGGTACAAAACGTAGGACGAAAAAATATGTCAATTAGTATTAAATAAAGTATGGAAAAACTTAGTCACTTGAAAAAGCGAGTATGGCGATAAGTACAAGACCCAGTATCGAAAGAGCTTTGATAATAATCAAATACATGGGTGATGTAGGCCTAAGTTCTGCGGCGTATACCTGTATTACACGAGGTGACATTGAGAACTCCTGCTGCTAACAATCTCTCTCCATTCGGCCTTTCTTCGAAGAATCCTTTGTTCTCCGACTTCGTGGAGTCAAGAACAGAACTGGGAAGTGCGTATCTTCCAGCCCTCAACGTCTCCACCGAACTTTGACCTTCGTGTGACATGGAAAGGGAACTACACCAGTCGGGATCGAAGGCTTCAAGTATGTCGGATGACGTCAGGAAAGGGTGCCACGCGTAGCCGTCTAAAATGCAATAAGACTGGCGCTGGAAAATAATGTTCAGTTGGTCGCTGGTAGGAACCCGCTGACATGAATCACGAAGCTTTAGTATGATTAATCATCAGGCATTATAATATTCATTTATTGACATTCAATCTGACAGACCGCAGAACGATTACAGATACAAGTTATACGAAATACGACCAGCTTCGCACGACACGCAGGTCGGCTACAACAGGCTCGGTAACTTAGCACTAATGGCCTAAGTGCTGGAACGCTCCTGATTCGGCCAAGCCAGGAGTGGGAGGGCGATCTTATTTTCAACAGACCCGAGGCAAACAACACGAAAGCGCCACTAGCAGCTAACAGAAAATTCAAATAAATGTTTGCCCTGAACGAGGCTTGAACCCTGGTCGCGATAATAACTCTCAGTTTATCGACCAGCGCTCTCTCAACTGAGCTGCGGACCCCCGATACAAGATAAACAGTAGGCCTATGACTTACATTTTATTGAATCTAACAGAAAATTGCTTGTAAACTGAAATTTTCGTGCGTAAGAAATTTCTTCAATAATAATAATCTAAATGATTACTTAAGAGTGTAAGCATGATGGTTGCAAAATCGTATAGGCCAACGTACTGTTTCCTTTTACGTTGTAACTCTTCATCGAATTCCGATTCATGAATTGTCTTTAAACAGAACAACACATACACAGTTACACACTCAATAGTATCAGTGGTTTGTTTGTTTCAATAGAAACCCTAATTTAAATCAAGAATGAATCCAACTCAGAAGTATCCCATATGCTCAATGTCTTTGTCATGTCTGTATAGGTGACGGAAGCAAAAGGTGGTTTCTGGAGCGCCTCTGAGCAGATATTGAAGGGGTTCCATATATATGTATTCTGATCGATCGATCGATTGATTATGATTTACGCTGTGTAAATCTTCATATTCATTATGGTTGCGACCGGTGATGATGGTGATGATGACGATTATGATGAGTAGTAGTAGTAGCAGCAGCAGCAGCAGCAGTAAGAGAAGCAGCAGCAGTAGTAATGGTATTAGTATCGACAACTATTCGTAGAAGTAGTATTGTTAGTAATAGTAGTAGTAGTACTAGTAGAAGTAGTAGTAGTAGTAGTAGTAGTAGTAGTAGTAGTAGTAGTAGTAGTAGTAGTAGTAGTAGTAGTAGTAGTAGTAGTAGTCGGAGTCGTAGTGGTGGTGGTGGCAGTAGTAGTAGTAGTAGTAGCAGTAGTAGTAGCAGTAGTAGTAGTAGCAGTAGCAGTAGCAGTAGCAGTAGCAGTAGCAGCAGTAGCAACAGTAGCAGCAGTAGTAGCAGTAGTAGGAGTAGTAGCAGTAGCAGTAGTAGCAGTAGTAGTAGCAGTAGTAGCAGCAGTAGCAGCAGCAGCAGTAGTAGTAAAAGTAGTATATAGTAGCAGCAGTAGCAACTGCATCGGCACATACATGCATATACATTCAAGCACATTCACACAAACATGAATAGATACATACACTAGTACTCGATACATACATGCACAGTTGCACACACATAAGCAGAGATACATAGACACACGGTTACGTACGTCTTATTGTTCCACTGCTTAATGTTCCAAACGGAACGAAGTTCATCAGTTCCTGTTGAAACCGTGTAGTGTCCCATGTCCCTTGTATGACTTGCAACTCCAGTCTGCAAGAAGTTCAAATGTAAAAATGTCACGCTCCAAACATCAATATAATTTAGACAGACTGATGATAACAGAGAGGTACACAGACAGGCAGATATACAGACAGGGAGACAGGCAGACAGACATATAGACATACAAGCAGGCAGGTAGACAGGTAAGACAGTCTTGCAGACAGACAGAAACACAGGCAGACAGACAGAACTACAGACAGTCAGGTAAGTATACAGACAAGGGCAGCCGAACGGAGATACATATAGGCATACAGACTAACTTATATGCAGATAGACAGACTAATAGGCATACAGACAAGCATACAGAGACAGACAAGTTAAAGAGAGACATAGGCAGACAGTTCTACAGCAAGGCAGACAGTTCTACAGCAAGACAGACAGACAAATTATTATCTAAACCTGGTAGAGTATTCCGATTGTCGTGTCACTGAAGAGTCTGAGTCTTTCGTTGATTCGGTGAAGTTGTGGATTCTTGTGACCCCAGAGAAGATCGGCAACAGAGATGTTCGTGAAGAGGGTTTCCTTTACTCTGGCCAACTCATCCACAGCCTCCTTGTTCGGTCTGTGACGAAGTTTCGAGACGAGACTCTGCGCACAGACACGCAGACAGACTACATACAGACACTAAGACAGACGAACTACGTATACAGACACGAAGACAGACAGACAGACTACATAGAGACACAAAGACAGACACACTACGTATACAGACACTAAGACATACTACATACATACAGACACTAAGACAGACAAACAGACTACATAGAGACACGCAGACAGACAGACTACGTATACAAACGCGAAGACAGACTACATACAGACACTAAGACAGACGAACTACGTATACAGCCACTAAGACAGACAGACAGACAGACAGACTGCGTATACTGACACAAAGACAGACAGACAGACTACATAGAGACACGAAGACAGACAGACTACGTATACAGACACGAAGACAGACGAACTACGTATACAGACACTAAGACATACTACATACATACAGACACTAAGACAGACAGACTACATAGAGACACGAAGACAGACAGACTACATAGAGACACAAAGACAGACACACTACGTATACAGAGACTAAGACATACTACATACATACAGACACTAAGACAGACAGACTACATAGAGACACGAAGACAGACAGACTACATAGAGACACAAAGACAGACACACTACGTATACAGACACTAAGACATACTACATACATACAGACACTAAGACAGACAGACAGACTACATAGAGACACGAAGACAGACTACGTATACAGACACGAAGACAGACACACTACGTATACAGACACGAAGACAGACAGACTACATAGAGACACGAAGACAGATAGACAGACTACATATACAGCCACTAAGACAGACAGACAGACAGACAGACAGACTACATAGAGACACGAAGACAGACAGACTACGTATACAGACACGAAGACAGACACACTACGTATACAGACACGAAGACAGACAGACAGACTACATAGAGACACGAAGACAGATAGACAGACTACATATACAGCCACTAAGACAGACAGACAGACAGACAGACTACATAGAGACACGAAGACAGACAGACTACGTATACAGACACGAAGACAGACAGACTACGTATACACAGACACGAAGACAGACAGACTACATAGAGATACGAAGACAGACAGACAGACTGTAAACAGACACGAAGACAGACAGACTACGTATACAGACGCGAAGACAGACAGACAGACTACATAGATACACGAAGACAGACTACATAGAGACACGAAGACAGACAGACTATACGCATACAGACACGAAGACAGACAATGCAAGGTAGATATGGAAGACATCATTTTAGAAAGAGAGCACAGGTCTACATAGGTGGATGGGGGAATGTTGTTCGCATGGACGAGGTTCCAAGAGCCAAACAGGTTATGTCCTGGAATGCTGTCCTGGAAGTAGAAGGAAGAGAGGAAGAGAGAAAGAGAGGAAGTCCACGAAAGAACTGGAAGGACACTATCAAAGATGGCTTGAGATGTCTCTGGAGATGTCATGGGAGAAAGCTGAAGAACTGGCGATGGACAGGGATGAGTGGAGGAGATGCGTTGTCCGATGTGCAGACCTACATGGGAAGGACTTAGTACTAAGCAAGTACATGTACATACACAAGGACACATTCTGCATATATTTATGCATACACACAATTCCAATGTAGGCCTAAACAATGCCACACAAATTGGTCATTTCCCCAAATTATTCCAACGCACCAGCATCGGTAGATTGATGACGGTTACGATGTCACCCTCAGACCTTCCTCCTGACGCGACTGAATCGAACGAGTAGGATTTCGTCAGATGGTAGGAGAGGATGCTACTCCGTTCGTCTAACACAATCTTCGTCTTCTTCTCAATAACCCTGGAAACGAATTTTTTTGAAGACTACCTATTAGATAGTTTTATCTTTCACTTGTACAGTACAACTCCGTGTCTCACGGAAACTGAAATTTGATATTTGCAGTTTTTTCCTTCTAAAAATGCCAATAGGCCTACTGCTAGACTTTTGGCTCTGACATGGGTCAACACAAATTAAAATTGATAATTAATTAATAGTGCACAGCGAGATTGTTTGGTAGATTTTTAGACTGATAAACAGCATATACAGATGGAGAACCAGATAGAGTCTGATAGACAGACAGATGGAGAGAATGACAGACAGACGGAGAGCCAGATAGCCAGATAGACAGACAGATGGACAGACAGATAGGCAGACAGAAGAGTAGGTATTCGTAGTTTTTTGAAATGCCAACAGTACTAGGCTTTTAATTGGCACTGACATAATTATGCCCACCCAAATAAAAATTAAATATTTATGCACAGCTAATTTATTGGTAGGTTTATAGAATATAGAATGAGAGAAAGACAGAGAAATATTTATAGAATGACAGATAGATAGATGAGCAGATATAATTATGTTGACCTATAGACGAAAGGTCCTTTCTCTTCGACTGCAATACTTCGACCGTATTGAACGACTTCCTCTGGATTCGTGACATGGAAAACATGGAACGTCTCCTTCCTTCCCTCTCCGCTTCTCTTCCACGCATTCAATCCATCCGAGTTCTCAGTCAGCCTCGTTCCCTTAACCCACACAGCAAACAAAAGAAAGTCACCGATGAAAGCACCAACACAATGCTGTAAATAATGTCTTAAAATAATGGCAGGCTAACTTCAACAATTGCATTTTCAAGTGTTGCCAGTCTCAGACCTGGATAGAGGAGGAGGGCGACTGCAACAACCTCATCAGCTCAGATTTAGTTTCAGCGTTGTCAGGTGGTGCCAGACCCATGTCCGACACAAGGAGGAGGGGCGTCAATCATAAGTAGTCTGATCTATTCCAATAATTAATATAGCACCTTTATGGCAATGCTTGAGGCTCCATCAGGTCCGATGTGTCTTAAAACGAAGCCTTAGACAACAATCGAAATCCGTTGAAGTCCAGTCGATCTCCGGTGAATCATACAAACCAAAATTCAAGCCAGGGTGGACTAAAGCTAGTATAATTATATATATATTCTTTTAGTGTGAAAAAACAGGTTGACAAGATCGCAACTCAGTAACATGGAAGGGAAGTACTACGGGTTACACAGTCGCTTTTTGAGAAGGCAACACCAACAGCCCATAACGCCAGAAAGATCCACTTTATGAATTCTGTGGTCAATACGCACACATACACATATACACGTACACACATTCATTTGGCCCTACACACATTTGTGGGGAGCAGTGGTGTAGTGGTGGCGTCGTTGCCTTGAAGCCGGAAGGTTCGAGGTTCAAATCCACCTCAAGTCGCCGCGTAAGGACCTTGGGCAAGTCCTTCACTCACAATTGCTCAGCGCTTCGGCGTGAAACACCGATGCAGTGTCCGCTCTGCATTCGGGACCGCCTCTGAGTAGTGAGAGCTTGAAGGGGCGCTATAACAAGTGCACATACAAACATACAAACAAACACAATTATGCACCTACATTATGGGTGCAAGACACATACACAGAGCATGCATTTATACATCAATGGACATAAATGTTATACAATACATGCAAACGTAATGTGTTTTAATACCTTCTCCACCATGTGCTTGGTTTCCGTCTCATAATAAAATCCCATTAATACTCCTGTCGCAACGAGAACTAGGCCGACGAAAGTAAAGAATGCCCCGACTGCACAGACGTCCGTCCTCTTCATCATTACCTGATATCTTCTTATGCATCAAAGAAACTGCTCAAGACAGTAACAATAACTGCTATAGCTATACAACTGGATTATTTTGCTGTTATGATGCTACGAAGAACCTTCGTTTGTTCTGAATAATAATAGCAGTTATGGTCAGCAGAGACTTTAACGAATCACGTAGATCGTGCTGTAGGCTAAAGAACGTAAGGTTAACGAGAATATAATGCGCATTAATAACTGCTATATACTGCTATTAGCAACTGTATCAACGCTGCTACAATACTAAGAGGAACCGTCAGTCGTTCAGAATTATAGCAGTGATGGTCAACATAGACTCTTACGAATTACGCAGCACAGACCATATATGGTTAACGATTATCCAATGCGCATTAGTGCTATGGACAATTGCACAGACAAGTTCTTGCTTTCATACACATATCCGGATACCGACTTAAGAGCGCCACACGATAAGCCAGATTTTATAGTAAATACGTGTTTGGGTGTACGCAGTACGCATGCGCTTCGGTCCGTAAACTCTGACCTATTCACGGATACCGATGATAGTGAAGTGTTTAAGTGTTTATCGTTATCGAGAAGAAGTTTGGTCTATAGGTTGAAAATCCCTCACCCTCCCCCCCAACATGTAGTCAATAACGAGTTCGCGTATAATATCGAAGCCAATGTTTTAAACCATGTCATTTTAGATATAGATATGTACGTTTGAACACTATCGGGATATTCCATTGCAATCAGATGCTATTTATCGGTATATTATGTCTACAACGCATTTGCTATTTAAACACGGACACGTGCACATACAAATGCATGCTCACATTATAGACTAACATAGGCCTACATGCAAATGCACGAACGTTGCATACAATCGTACATTTATGCGTAGGACATACATTAAAATAAAACTGACCAATTAAACACGCGTGAATATAAGTACATTTAATTAGTATAATATTATGATGTGTGCTTGTAATTAATTTGGCGACGCACGACAGTATAAGCCTATAATAATAAGCCTATAATATTATTTTTTTATCACATGACAACCAAATAAATCTTGCTCAGATGGCCTACATATCTACACAATTGTACATAAGTACATGCATGTACATTGTATGTGTATGCATTTTATTTATCCCATTTGCTATAGAGTCCCTTCAAGGCCTACTCAGAGGCGCTCTCGACAACAGCGCGGACACGGCATCAAAGTTTAGGCCGAAGGCCATGAACAATTGCGAGTGAAGGACTTGCTCAAGGTTCCTACACGGCGGCTTGAGGTGAATTCGAACCTGGAACCCTCTGGCTCCAAGGCACCAAACCAACCACTACACCACCGCACGCACCCATGTCCTATACATGCATGTATGTATATGATTGCATGCAATATTCGTTTGTCTGCATGCATTTGTGTGTGTGTATGTACATGTATGTATGTATGCGTGTCCAAATATGGTGGGTAAGTATATATACTGTATGTATACATGTATACTGTATATGTATATATTTAAACATTCATGTATGAAATTATTAATTTAGCTGTCAACAATGTTGTCCGCGATGGAAGAAAACTGACCGACTACAATGACTATACAATGACTGTTGATTCGGATTAATAATCAGATAAATACCTGCGATAACAAGCTAATTGCTGACCCCACACTTCCTCAAAAGCGTCCATGGAAATTAGCCAATGAAAGTTTAACACGATTGATACTTGTTTTCATGATACGAATCGTAACCGTAATCTCCAAATTTCTAAAGCGCCATCACTCAGAATCTATAGGTGCAGGGCACCCGCTTATTTACGAGCGCTGGGTCAAGCCAGAAGGATTGCCCAGAAGAATAGTCCGAAGGGGGGTCGTAATCCGGGTACCAAAGAGTCAGAGGTGGCAGGGCAGCTGTTAAAGGTGGGTGCAGTGGCGGCGACAGGATGTTCGTGTTGGGGGGACTAAAGGGGGTTAATCGTCCAAAATTTTGAATTTTTAGGGGGGTCTTAGCCCCCTAGCGCCGCCACTGGGTGGGTGGCGATTAGGGTAGAGAATTGGAAAGTGGAAGAACAGGTGAGACGGGGGTAAGAGTGCCTAAAGAGGTTAATCACTTAGAAGGTGAATGCATCAGGGCATCTTTAAAAAAAATTATATTTAGAACTGCACACCCTTTTCAATCTCCATGGCAAATTATTCCCAATTGGATGACAATGTATAATTTATCCATCTTTGACTGCATGAAACGCTTCTATATACAGGCGCACAAATTATTAATTTATAACTGCCATTTTGTGTAGAATTGCACACCAAAATTACCAAATTGACCTGGATGGCCTGGATGCAGCACACGTCCTTGTATTTTGTTTACAAGAAATCCCATCCACTAATAGAGCCACTTCGTAGTAAATCCGAATGGGAAAATTTCCCAGACTGTCAATAGTAAACAGTCGTGCGTTGTAACCCTCCGTGACTTGTCAAAAGCATATGACACCGTAGAGCACGTGACGATAGGGAAACAACACGAAGAAGATGATCACGTGATCTTGATAAGGTCCTTAGATTAATATCTATCTAATATCTAAAGTCTATATTATTAATTCAGCGGAGTATAGGCAACGAGGGCTCCAATGGGACCCCTATACAGATGTTTAGGCCTACTTTATGATAGAAGACAACAGATTGTTTGCATGGAACAGTCCATTCGTTATGGATTTCCCCAGTTTTAGACTCCCTGTTGCTTCTATCGTATAGCCTACATGACTTTATTGACTGACTTCTTTCTGTTCAAACGGTAACTCCGCCACTGGTTGTTCTCTGTCAGTGCCAGTCCCAAACCTGGATAGAGGAGGAGGGCGACACTAATCATCTTTGATATGGCAGTGTCGTTAAACAAGTAACAAGTGTTCAAACGGCAGCGTTTCTAAGAACTGAAGTCTGTACAGGAGTTACATGTAGGAGCTCGTGGTAATCCTTTCTAACCGTCTCTTTTCCAGCGCACAAGTCTCTTCTCCGAGTCGGAAAACATTTGTTTAAATTGCCAGGTTTCCGTTGGGGGTAGGGCTGTAATCAAGGGTATACGCGGGTATACTGCGTATACTCATCTCCAGGAAAAAACGGAGTCGTATAGGCCTACTCACAGCCGAAAACCAGGGCACACGCGGGCACAGTGTATACAGCGTATACTCACCTCACAAAGAATGTGTGTGTATATGCATGAAAAAGGTAAAGAGTTTATTTAGGTGTATTTTTCCTGACATTCGGAGCGAATGACCAAATAAAGGTCATTAGGTTTACTCGCCACAAAATTTACCAGTACAGCTCTGGTTGGGGTGATGTGGGTTTCACTGGAGATGGTCGAAGAGTAATGGAAAGTTAGCCTAACTACTTTTCGGCAAATAATTTTATTGGCGAGGGTGTTTTGAAGCTTCAGGCCGCCAACCCTATAAATACGACACCCGTTCACCAGCTGATTCCTTCGCGAGATCCAATTCGATCATTTCTGAACCACCGTTGTTTTAATCTCAAATACCGGTAGCCTACGTGCACACCATTTTGGTGGTCACTTTGAATAAAATTGCATTCATAATATATAATCTACTGGAGAAGATGGGTTGAAAATACAATGGATCAGAGATACCAGATCGAGACGACATACATGTAATATTATACGATTGGTATATATATTAGTGGGGCGCGGTGGTGTAGTGGGTATGTTCGCTGCCTTGCAGCCGGAGCGTTGCAGGTTCGAATTCACCTCAAGTCGTCGCGTAGGGACCTTGGGCAAGTCCTTCACTCGCAATTGCTCAGCGCTTCGGCGTGAAACTCCGATGCAGTGTCTGCTCTGTAGTCGGGAGCGCCTCTGAGTAGACAGCTTGTAGAAGAGCTATAACAAGTGCACATGCAAACAAAACAGTTGAAAGAGACCAGTCAAAGTGTTAAGCCCACAATGATTGAGCCTGATCGAAAATTTCCCTTTATTTTCCTTGTGTAGCGCGACTATTTTATGCCGACATTATTTCTTGCACATTAAAATCGTTTCATGTGGCATAATGAAAAAAACAAGATTTCAATGAATTTAACAATAAGCTACGGGCAGTTAGGCTACCCATGATGAGAAAGTGTCCAGAGACAAAATCGAACCGCGGACCCCACGGGGTCGATGAGTCAAGGCTTGAAATGTGGATCGACTGCGGGGTAAGTTCTTATGACCTTGAATTGGCTCCCACTTGAACAACGGGGCTTGTTGCCCGCCACAATATCCATCCAGTCAAGTATTTACAGAGCACCTCTTCAACATAGCACCTCTTCTTGGAAACTACTTCGAGGTGCTCCAAATTTCACCACAATCATAAATAACAGTTTTAAAGTATGTATGTATGTGCACTTGTTATAGTGCTCCTTAAATATTATTGCTACTCAGAGGCGCTCCAGACTACAGCGTGGATACTGAATCGGAGTTTCACGCCGAAGCGCTATGCAATTGCGAGTGAAGGACTTGCCCAAGGTCTCTACGACCTAGCTTGAGGTAGATTCGAACCTGCAACTCTCAGGCTGCAAGGCAATGAACATACCCACTATACACCACCGCGCCCTGCCCCCACATGTGTCTATACATGTAACATGTAGAATGTGTGAGAGAATGGCTTAGGGAACACGCGCAGCTTTAGAGGGAGGCCTTTCTATACACCGCCGTGCCAACCACAGAAAATGCATGCCCTCTGCACAATGGAAGTAGGAGCAAACGGTGCTGAGAGCACCCCTCTTATTGAGCGTAGGGATCGACTAATAATATGCCTCAGTTCTACCAACTACTCGCTGTCTTCAGTGCTTAATCGTGGCAGGTCTGGGAACGCCTCTGAGTAGACCTTTTTAAAGGTGCGCCTTTGTAAATTAACGGAATGAATTTATTCGCATCCCGCGACTGATCTAGGCTCTGAAATTCAGGCTTTTTCATTCATTCATTCATTCCTTCATTCCGAGAATTTATATTGCGCCTCTTTAAGAGAATTTACTCAGAGGTGCTCTCTGCGTATCTGCGTTTCTGCTCTCTGCGCTGGCCCGTCTATCATCCCGAACTGCATGGACTTTCTATAACTAGGCCTATACGTGGTTTATTAAACTCCGTTATAGCCTACTTAATGCCTGAGGTGAGATGATGTCAGATCATTACCAGAACATGTTTCAAATGATTTAGGTGGAATTGGCTTCGTTGAATAACATGGTATATAGTCGGAAACATGTTTTAGCCTACTGCATTACACAACTGATAAATCATAATACCGTTCGTACAATTGAATTCATATTGGATTTTTGGCTTGCGCAAAGTTTTTTTGTTGCGACCATCGAAACAGGGCTGCTTTTAAGGAATTTTTAGAACTGCACATCCTCTTCTCTTCTTTCTCATCCTCCATGGTAAATTACTCACAATCTGAGGAAAATGACCTATTTTTACTAGTTTTAACTGCACGGAACGTGATGGAAGTGCTTCTGCAACTGCACAAATCCATTTAGAACTGCACATTTTGTGTAGAACTGCACGTTAAAAAAAGCCCTGCATCGAAAAATAGCTTACCAATAGCCTCATACAGCTGCGCTATAAAATTTCCTCGATTAGTCCATAAATTTCGCCATGTAAAATGTCATATTGCAATTGTGACGTAATCATATTTAAAGAGTGACGTAGCCTAAGCTTATTATAACGTCATCTTGAAAAGAATTAACGGTGCATTTTTCAAGTCGCCATCGAGAGCGTAAAAGTTAATTGCGCGAATTGTCCAAGGATTTTCTGCATCTTTAAAATAATGTACGATGATAATCAATCATTCTTTTTAATGTCCGACTTTTCGATCGTTTATAATTATGTCGATTACTATCAAAGACTGCGAACGAAACGATATACATGTGACAAAGGAACTCGTTGTCAAAAGGTAATTTCTTCTTCATCGTCGGTTAGGATCAAGTTTGGCATCGTGAGGGTCGGTTAAAGATCAGGTTAGGAGTCATGGGGTTATAGGTTGGGGTTAGTGTCGTCATTATAAACTGTCAAAAGACACGTATATGCTTCGGTCCCCAATACTGTAATTGCGCCGAAAAAATCAGATGCAAGTCGAACAAATTAACCACAAATCCAAACTAAAATACGAGCTTCTTTCCTTTGCATAAATATTCGGATTATTCCGTTTCACTCTTGACAGTGAGTCGAAAACAGGTAAGAATAGGCTAAGCACAGGATATACCAACTAAGTCACGAGGCCAAGTCAAAGAAACCGTGCAGAACTGCCACGTGGCTATGTGATCAGGGTTTTAATCTGGAGTGCATCTTTATATGAATTTACTTCGATAAAGACTGGATGTTTTGTTGGCTTAATACTTGGATTCTGCAGAATTACTTAATTTTATCGCATAAATGATACAAACTAGGTCTTAAGGCAGGACTGTTTTTAATGAATTTTTAGAACTGCACAACCTCTTCTTTCCTTTCCCATCCTCCATGGTAAATTACTTCAAATCGGAGGCCAATGAACTGTTTTCAACTATTTTAACTGCACAGAACTGCTTCTACAACTGCACAAATCCATTTAAAACTGCACATTTTGTGTGCAACTGCACGCTAAAAAATGCCCTGGTGAGTACTGACGAAACTTTTCCATGGTGAATGATCGCACCCTTGAGGCCAGCGTTGACCCTGTGAGGGATCGACGGCTTCGTAATATATATCTGAGTTGTTGCGGTTTAACGACACTTTTGTGACAACAGAGAGCAGTATAGCGTTGCCCTCCTCTATTATCCAGGCATGGGACTGGCGCTGCAAACATAGAAAGCAGTGGTGGAGTTCCAGCTTCGCGTGTTTTTGAAACGATCATCTATCGGCCTCCTACGTAGGCTATAAGTAATTAGTCATTCGTTGTGGACTCGTCAAACGTTTGTAATATACTGCAAAGCTGCAGGGCAGGAAGGCACCAACCGACTGTTGAAGGGCGCTTCATGGGTCCACGTACACAAACGGTCGTTTGTTCGGTAGCTATCGAGGATTCGAGGTGGCTGGTGCGCGCAGGGTCGATATGTAGGGCCAAAACGTCTGAAACGCCACTTGTGTCATCCCTGCCCTGCACTGTTTGGTCCCTCGGTCCTCTTCAAACTTTCTAGATTTACGTCAATTGCTTATCGTCCGTCCGTTGTTGGATCACAGCGGTTCCATCTTGACTGCTTCCGATAGATTTTCTGTCGTCACCAACCACCTGTCTGGTCCCCCCTTTGTCGCGCGTGCCTTGGATTTCCTTGCCCTGTTGTAAGAGAAGCACGCCTACAATTAATTTTGTTTGACTATAGCCTACCTTCATCTTCAAGTTCTCTGTTGGACCAGGTTCGTTAATGGTGTTCGGTTCAACCGTTTCGTCATTTTCTGTAATACTCGGGGCATACTCTCACCCCATGCTCAATGCTTAGGCAACATTATCGGCAATATATATTAACATTGAGCTGTTGGCGTAGAGCAGTGGTTCCCAAACTTGTTTCACTGTAGGGCCACTTTTTCTTAGTTGAAGGACATTAGAGGGTCACAAGGCTAACATATAATTGACTAGAAGCACACAAAATTGCTATAATTGAAGCAAATTGATGTTATTTATAGACGTCAAAATAAAATAAATTGGAATAGAAAATAATCATGTGCTCTATCCTGTCCAAATAATTATTATTATTGTCAATTTTTTCATATATTTTGTTAATTCTTTGAGAGATGAGGGCCATTTTTTGGCCTGGCAGGCCACTTTTGGCTCGCGGGCCACGGGTTGGGAACCACTACCTTAGAGGATAATTATATTATATTACTCTAGTTGCATTCCTTCATATTTATATTTTCTAATTGAGCCCATGTGAAATTTGTCAAAAGAAAATCTGAATAAATTAAACCATTTAAAATGTAGCTTAACGATGACTGCCTTCAGTTGAACTTAATAGTAGTGCAGCGATCGAAGTGACAGCAGGCGTGATACGTCTAGAGGTTGAGGCAGTGGCGTAGGCAAGGGGGGGTTTCGGGGGTTAAAACCCCCCATTGGCTTCGAAAAAGTTTTTTTAATGTTATTTTTTCATTTAAATAAGAAAAATTAACAAAAAACATGGTATCCGGCCATAAACACCCCATCAAAGATTCCTGGCTACGCCCCTGGGTTGAGGACAAACTTTACAGGCTTATACATCGAAATTGCTATTGTTACAGGAACTGTATGGCAAGATTAAGCAAGGTGCACTATAATTTGACACTAAAAGATTGGAATTAAGCAGAGCAATTAAATATACTGTGTATGATATTGTATTGCATTGTACTGTATATATTGTATTCCATAATGTCACCTGCCATGTTTTCAATGCATTTCGTGTTGTACCAGGTTTGTTTTAATGTGCAGCTGTACACAAAATGTGCAGTTGTAGAAACACTTCTGTGCAGTTAAAACTTGCGAAAAAGGTAATATTATTATTGTCCTCCGATTTTAAGTAATTTACCATGGATGATGGGGCAGGAAAGAAGGAGTTGTGCAGTTATAAAAATTCCTTTAAAACAGCCCTGTGTTGTACGTCTCCAATTACTTGAAACTATATAATAATATACTGGCCTCGTATCCAGGACCGTGAGATTCGTCCATTGCTGGCTCAGGGCCATGGAAAAGGAGATGAGCTCCTCCCTATGTTCCTCATGGAACGGGATAGGACTATATAATAATAACCAGTGGCGTAGCGAGGAATTTATGATGGGGGGGGGGTTTGGTTTTTTTGCCTGGCCGGATGCCCTTTCTGACACCAACCCAACAGTATTTTAAGTAATTTCTCTTTCTCTTTTCATGGGCCTATCACTCTGTGGTTGCAAATAAAAAGGGAATAAAGCAACAAAGGGAACAAAGTAAGAAAAACAATTGTTACTACAAGTAATTGTTTTGTGTTTCTTATTTAAGTGGATGAATAACCTTTAAAAAAACTTTTCCCGAGGCCAATGGGGGTTTAACCCCTGAAACTCCCTTGTCTACGCCGCTGATAATAACAATAGCCCTAAATTCGGTCATCTTTATGCTGTGCATTAATAATAATATTATATCCTTGCGTGACTTGCTGTATAACTTTAACCTGGACCAAAGCGTATAGCCTATGCTAAGTTTAAAAAATTGTTAATCGTTAAAAGCAAGCTATTCGATACCAGCACGTAGCTAGAATCCTCTATGAGGGGGGAGGGTCCTTAACCGAACAGACATTGTGGTGGGGAATTCACCTGTGTACTTTTCTCTGCATGAAGACCTTTCTCTTTTCTTGGGCCTATCACTCTGTGGATGTTTCTGAATATAGCTCTACACTGCATGTTAGAAGCACTTTACAAATGTTCATATTAGATTAGATTTAAAATAGATTAGACAATACATATTGAGAGCTCAAACTATTAGGAATCCACATAATAAAGCATATATACAAATTGTGGAGCTCATGTGTCGCAAGGACCGTGTGGCAGTTTATATAGGGTGCGCCAAAGAAAGACCCACAAGATTTTTTGCCAAGATTTTCACCAAAAGTAAGAATTTCGAAATGAAATTTTACAGTCTTAAAGACAGTTCATATTTACACATGAAGGCCGGATTTCATCAACATATTTCAAGCAGAACAAAAGTTATGCCACTTTTAGGAAGGCCACCAACCGTTTTTTTGACGATTCAAAAACGTAACGCAACAAAAAGTAGCAAAAGCGCGATTTTATGAAGTCTCATCTCAAATAAATGTTATCAAATAACCCTGATATTGCCAGATGATCATTATTACTACAATTTTAAACAGGAACAGGGTACCAGCGTAGCCGTAGGTCACTGTGAAGTCACTTAGCACAATGACAATCAAGTTGGAAAGTAAGAAATCTGTCAGATACATAATTTTGCTATTAAGGCAATGAAATTCAAATTTCTAAAAAAAATGAAAATAACCATATTGTCAATGACAGACAAAATGTTTATTCAGACACCTCTTGAGCAAGATTCTGGAGATATAAGACTATGAGCAACGTTTACTCTGTTAAACAGTGAGAGCGCAAACATTAAACATTACGAGTTAAGCTGAGATTTAAGAGATTTGCAGTAAATGAACGGAGATCGGCTCATTGTCGATTGTTCTTGTTTTATTGAGAATGCCATTGGCCCCAAATCTCCAGATTTGAACCGGATGGATTGACAATCATTTGTGGAGAGCTATATATATATGCTGGAGAAATATCACAATCTGCAGCCAAAACCAAGAGCAGTAATTGATGAGCGCATTGGAGTTGATATATGGGAAGATTTGTCTTTGGAACGTATAAACAGGGCCATCAAGAACTTTGCAAAGAGACTCAAAAGAAGTTTTGGCACTGGTGGTGAGCACATTGAACACAAGTTGTGAATCACTATCAAGTTCATTTCCAAACAGTTATTTGAGTTAATCGAATCGTGTTTATGCTACTTTTTGTTACCTTACGCTTTTGAATCGTCAAAAAAGGTCGGTGGCCTCCCTAAAAGTGGTATAACTTTTGTTCTGTGTGAAATATATTGATGAAATCTGGCCATAATATGCAGATATGAATTGTCTATAAGCCCGAACAATTTCTTTTTGAACTTCTTACTTTTGGTCAAGATATTGACAAAAAACCTAGGGGGGATCTTTTTTGGCGCACCATTATATAAAAAGTCAATGACGTTAAGTCCATAATTTATATATAATATATACTTATTATACTATATACAATTATATAACTATATAAATATATATAGTCAAGTCTTTTCTTCATGGTGATTTCATTTAGTTTTCTCGGACCATTCAATGTGCAATCATGGCTATAATAATAATATGTCGTATACCTTGGTATACGGCCTACATTGCTACAAAGGTGGCCCGACCTATTGTTTCACTATAATACCGAATGACATGTCTCCGGTCATCTACCTATTCTATTCCTATTCTATTCCTATTCTGGACGGTTGCTGAATAAATGAATCTAAACTTACATGTAGAAGTTTCTTAAATTTAGAGTCTTGTCGATAGATTTGTGGTACCAGTGGCGTAGGCATGGGGGGTTTCGGAGGTTAAACCCCCCCCCCCATTGGCTCAGGAGAAAGTTTTTTTAAAGGTTCTTTTTCCATTTAAGTAAGAAAAAATATCAAAAAACAGGGTTTCCGGTCATAAAACCCCCATAAAAAATTCCTGGCTACGCCACTGTGTGGTACACATGGCTGGAAACGTTGATTAGACCCAGAGATAACAAGTAATCGTTGTAGCAGTCATTATATTGGTGAGCATAATATTAGAATAGCAATACTGCTGCAATATTCATCATAACAGTCTAATTGGTAATAGTTATGGCATTGGCGTTGCCAGGAATTTTTCATGGTTTTTCTTTGCCTGGCCGGATACCCTTTCTGAAACCAACCCAACAGTATTACAGTAAATAAAAAGGGAATAAAGTAACAAATGGAATATAAAAAACAATTGTTACTACAAGCAATTGTTTTGTTTTTCTTATTTAAGTGGATAAATAACCTTTAAAAAACTTTTCGCTAGGCCAATGAGGGGGTTTAACCCCCGAAACCTCCCTTGTCTATACGTCACTGAGTTATGGTGATGTTGTGGAAGTTAAGGTAATGAGTGATGGTACTATAGCAATAGTAAAAGTTACGCATGGTATAAGAGTCTTGGTATAATAATTATATGACAGTTGCAAAAACAGCATAACGCTATCATTGACAGTAGCCTATACCCTAATGTAAAGCGGTAAAAATCAGGAATCTACTTTATGTAATAAATAAGCCTAAGTTTATTGACGAATAACCCTTTGAAAAGAATCCAGTAGGCTAACTATTATGGCAATCAAAGGTCTAACTACATGTATATAGGCTAATTATAGCAATATTGACAAAACTAAACTTAACTTATTTAAGTATAGAATCCATATATTTATATAATATATATATACTGCATTATATATAATGTGCCACTGAATACACGTATTGTTTAGTATATTTTGTTATAGGGTATACGAATTTGCAATGCAATATTAACATAAAGCATACGCAAAACATAAAGCACGTTATAATTATTAGATTGCATATTACGGCCGTAACCTTCGTGTAACGTAATGTATAAGCAGGCATTTATCTAGCGCAAATCTGTCCGCTGCAGAAGATTGCGCGTCACATGTAATGTAACGTGCAGTGACTTACGTTACACATGTATAGGAAGCCATGGTTTTTATGGAGCACAGTTTCTGCCGGTGACACGAAACGGAGTATCCCCCTGAAAGCTATCCGGGGGGATGAATTAACCTATCCCCCCGGATGGAATTAACCGGTCTAAATTATCCGGGGGGATAAACCATTCCATCCTCTTTGTTGAAAAATGCGCACAATAAATTTTTTTATGCTGTAATCAAAATTTAAAGTGACTAATTGTTTTATGTGTCCTAAGCAATGCTCAGATAAAGGCAACTCGAATTTATTTAGTGACTCTGAATGTTTTTAAGTGTTTTAAATGTTTTAAGTGCTCTAAAAACAGGGCAAAACAAATTATCTAGTAGGAATAAACATACCTGTTAGTGTCATTGTTCAAAACAAAGCAGATGAAAATTAATTTGCAAAAAAATACACGCAGAAGCGGTTTTTTCGACTTTTTTAAATTTGGGGGATACAATTAATACGGGGGATACTCTATTTCGTGACACCGGCGTCTCTGTGTAGAGCGGAGCCTTGCCAATGCAATGCATTCATGTCCGGAGCGTTGAGCCCCTGCAAGGTCTCTTTGCGTCACCACCAACGGCCCTGAGTCTGCATCAGAGGGTGTCCGTATCCAGACAGGTTGACAGATCCCACGGACCCTATCCCGTACGACGCTCCGAGTCCCGAGCCCGACGCTCCGCTCCCGATGCTGTTCATGCAAGACCCCAGACCGGAAATGTACCCCGCCTGCGACGAGTAGGCAGAAACGCCGAGTCCGCCGTTCTGCAGCGACGTCATGTCCGGCATCTTCATCATCCCATCCATGCAGGAGGCGGCTGCGGCGGCGGCGGCTGCGGCGCTCGACTGCGGGCAGGGCTTCCCGTCACGGACAAGTACGGGAACGGGAATGCGCCGAGGGGAGGCGTGAACGGCGGCGAGGGCGTTCATGTCGAAGCCCTTCTCCTGACGGGCCTTCTTCATCTTGTAGCGGTGGTTCTGGAACCAGATCTTCACCTGCGTTGGCGTGAGAAGCAGGATGCCGGCCAGGTGTTCCCTTTCGGGCGCCGATAGGTAGCGCTGCTGCCGGAAGCGCCTCTCGAGCTCGTAGGTCTGCGCCTTCGAGAAGAGAACCCGACGCTTCTTCTTCTTCGGTCTGTCTTCGGTGGTCGCGGCGGGGGTGTCGCGGGAACTGCCGAGGCTGTTCCGGTCGTCGGCGTCAGCCCCCGACGCCGTGCACTCCTGCAGGCCCCCTGCTCCTCCACCCCCTCTGGGGCGTGACGAGCCGACGCAGACGGGGGTTGAAGAATCGTGAAGAGAGGAAGCGGGAGCTGTCTTCCTCGTCGGGTTGATGTCGATGTCGCGGTGCTGCCCGATTGCGATCGAAGTTGATGGTGGAAGAAGATGGTGCTGCTGTTGTGGAAGATGCTGATGCTGATGAGCTGGATGCGATCCACCGCCCCCACTTCCTCCTCCCCCTCCTCCTGCCCCATTCGAGCATCCGGGGAAAACAGCGGATGATGATGACGCAGCATTTATGGCTGATGACGTCGACGACGCAAGATGACGAAAACCTTCAAATCAAAGCACGGCCATGACGTCAGAATTATTTCCTAGATGCACGCAAACCTCTTTCTCAACGAATCCACGAACTTTTATAGCGCCTTTATCTATGCGCGAGGATCGAGGATAGAGGGTGGTTCCCAAATAAAATTGTGTCCAAAAATTGCAATCGCTTGAACAGAACAAATTGATGTACGAGATGTCCCAGGATCTTAGTTTAACCCTTAACCGTCCAAAGTGTAGTAAATGGTTGGCAAATACTATACCCTCGGTCGGTTAAGGGTTATTAAGACAGAGAACCAGAAAACGTGAGACAACAGATCTCTTACCTAAACGCTGAAACCGCTGTTGATAAACACGGTACAACTATAAGTGTCAATTTCATTGATTGCATCCAAACCTATTAGGTGCACCGTGTTTATCAACAGCGGTTTCAGCTGTGGGGGGGGGAGGTGGATCGCATCCCCTCATCAACAACAACGTACTAAAATGTAATCAGACGTAAGAAAAATGAACCTATTATTCTCAGGTAAATTTTTCTTACATAAGTAACAGTAGGCCCTATGCCTACATTTTAGTAACTTGTTGCCAGAGTGCCATATAAAAGATGAGTAGTGTCGCCCTCCTCGTTCCTTCAGACTTCGGACTACGACTGCCAAAGCACGAGTCGCGGCGGAATTATGCATAGGCCTATATTGTATACAGTTGCCACGGTTTATATTGCAAGCTGTTTAGATTATGTCTTATACAGCGCAAACTTTTACTCGGAAAATAATGCTAATGAGATATCGCTCTCATCAATATTGGGATCGTGTCCATTGTCGCAAACATCATTTTTCTCGAACTATTGGAGTCGCAACTCAGTAACGAAAGATAAGGTAATCGCGCAAATACGGCGCCATTCAATGCTGTGAGCTCACTCAGGATTTAGTTGTGGGTGGGGGTCGCTTAATTAGGGCTTATTCAGTCGAAATAGCTATTCAGAACTCTAGCAACTTTCACGTCATCATCATCATGATTAGAACAATGTCATGATCTACCCTATTGTAGAATTTCACATAGAAATGAGCGTTTAAAAATACAGTCCTCCCCTTAGTCTTAGTCCTTAGTCCTTGTGTTAGTTCTTAGTCCTTGTGTTAGTAAATGCATTATTCCATTTTTACATTATTTCCTTTCGGAGGTGCTCAAACACCCAAAACACCCCTTAAAGTTGGCCCTGGTGCCATTGATTGGATGCAAGAAGATCCCGATGCCAGTCTACGCTTAAGAAGTCAAGACTAAGCAGAAAATAATTTAAAACGCGCGTGTACACCATTATAAATGGCGTAGACATAGCTATACCAATACATTCTCGTGTGGGGCGCGGTGGTGTAATGGTGGCGTCGTTGCATTGAAGCCGGAAGGTTCGAGGTTCGAATCCACCTCAAATCGCCGCGTAGGGACCTTGGGCAAGTCCTTCACTCGCAATTGCTCAGCGCTTCTGCGTAAAACTCCGATGCAGTGTCCGCTCTGCAGACTGCAGTCGGGAGCGTCTCTGAGTAGAGAGCTTGAAGGAGCGCTATAACAAGTGCACATAGACCTACAAACATTCTATTTGCTAACTGTATGGCTCAGATGGGAAAATCATTTCCCGGAGTTAAGCTCACGGTACGCTATCTGCACAGCCCGGCAATAAGACTATATATATACAGGGTGGCCCAGCATAAATGTCCCGACTTTGCACGCGTATAACTTCGCCAATTTATAACATTTATTGATACTTAATGCATCAAATTAAAGGTATTTCACTCTAGTATTAGCTCTAAAAAGGTCGAACTTATATTAGTTTAGGTTTTAATTATGTACTTGGAACAGCGCTACCTACCATTTTTTGTCATTACTGACGCAGTATGACGCCGTTTCCCCGGGAAATTCTATCGTTTTTTGCTAAAACGCGCGTTTACACGATCATTTTGGGTGTTTGTAGGGTCCCTACCATGAATATCTTCTCATCGAAAAACCACGTCCTTTCAATTTTGCCAACAGCCGTGCACTGCCATGCGCTGCTTCAGACGCTTGACGCTGCCAGCCGTTTCTTTGCGTAAGAGTTGGAGACTTCGTTGGACTTCTCCTCGACGAATTGCTTCAACTTTAGGCCTATAATCATCTTTTCCAATACGTTTTGCAGTGCTTCTAAGACTGCCTGTTTTGCGCTGAATTTCCCTGGGAGATTTGCATGTAGGGTCTGCCCTGGTCATTGTCTTGACTGCAAATTTACTCGGACACACGAGCAATGTTAGCGGATGTGAGAGCCGTGCGCACCGATTCCCATGGTGTGCGAGTAGAAAGTCCTGTTTTATCAATTTTCCGTAGCAGATAATTCAAGGTATTGTTTCTTCCATTCTCTGATAGGAAATTCGTTAATCGTTTCAAACGAATTAAATCCCTTACCAGTTCGTAAAATTAAGATCGAAACGCGAGCATTGTCTGTCAACGGCGCCAGACTGCGTCACAAATAACAGCAAAATATGGTAGCTAGCGCTGTTCCGGGCATGTAATTAAAAGCTAAATTAGCATCAGTTAGACGTTTTTAGAGCTAATACCACTGCAGAGTGAAATGCCTTTAATTTGATGCATTAAGTATAAATAAATGTTAAAAATTGGCGAAGTTATTCGCGTGCAAAGTCGGGACATTTATGCTGGGCCACCCTGTATATATTATATAGACTCTAGAGCAGAAATCAACTGGATCTGTCAAGGCAAAAGTTTACAGTGTCACGAAGAGCGACATTCATTAAAGCATTCAAGCAATGAGAATTTATATAGCGCTTTTCAAGATCTCAACTCCCACAGAAAACGAGTTAAGGGAAAATTGGTCAGGGATCTTTTGGGTGACGCTCGGCGGCAGAAGGACACACTTTGAATCACCGATCTAACCACGCGCGGTCTATTTAAAACTAAACATTACGTAAATTATTGGGAGACCATGTGATTAGCAACACGATTGAAGAATTGCAAGCGAAATAAAATTCCATATGGTAGGCTAAGTCATTGAGACACGGCCGGATTAAGGCATGCTCAACATGTTACGATGTTCGGTCGAACAGAGACCCCCCCACACTTTAGGAGGTCCCACACAAGCGGGGGAAAATTTTCAGACAATTTTTAGATTTTTAGCAAATTTCAACCAAACGACTAAAAAACGACCATCAACCTATTGGGAGGGAAATAACCGGTACCGGTATATTCTACGACACGTTGGCATACTGTTTCGCAAGACATATAGGTATGTCGACATATACCTTGTTATTGCTCCAAACCCTTCAATTGTCTACTTGTACGAGCAGAACTGCATTAGACGATATATAGTCTACGCATTTGAACAAGTTTATTCCTTTGTATACTTCAAAATTGTTGCTGCTTTGCAACTTCGTGTTGATTTGAATCTATAGATCTAGTCTACGCATTTGAACAAGTTTATTCCTTTGTATACTTCAAAATTGTTGCTGTTTTGCAACTTCGTGTTGATTTGAATCTATAGATCTATAGTCTACGCATTTGAACAAGTTTATTCCATCGCATACTTCAAAAGTTTTGCTGTTTTGCAACATCGTGTTGATTTAAATCTATTGTCTACGACTCTACGACTCTACGCATTTGTATACTTCAAAATTGTTGCAGCTTTGCAACTTCGTGTTGATTTAAGTCTATAGTCAAGAAATTTTGATGCTGTATCGAGTGTTCTACATCCGACCATAGTCCATTGCAGTGGCTCTATATAAGCACTCGACTTATGCCTCATCAAAAAATAATGGGTCCCTTCTGACTGTTGACGCTTGAAGATGCTGCAGTAAAGAGATAAGGCGATAAACGGTTTAAAAAACCTCTACAGTTAGCAGTTTAAAAAGCCATATTGCTCATAAAAACGCAGACTTGTACTCAGATTGCAATTCCGCAAAACTACGATATAAAAAAATTAAACCATATAGCTTCAAAATTAGTAATTAGCATTTACAAATCAATACAATAAGTGAGAAATAAGAGAGAAATCACAAAATTCTCCTGGCATAAAAATTGCTGCAAAATGAAAGAAAGAAATTTGAGTTACGAAATAAAACCTACTTTCTGTCTTGAATCAGTGTCAGTTCATAAAGTCGTTGTCCAAGACTTTCGCAAATGACTAACGGATGAGCGCTACATGAATAACCAGTTTCAAGCATTAAGCCTGCATGTATTGGAGCATCAGGTAATGAGGTGTCGTAAGTCTAACGTCCTTCTGTATCTCCGGACAAGTCCTCTAACGTTGTCAATGTCTTACATCTATCCAATCAAACTGGGTTTTAAGAATCACTTAGGATGTTTTATTTAGCCATGGATGGACTGCGAATCTTCTGAGTACACCACCGTGGGACGCGGTGGTGTAGTGGTGGCGTCGTTGCCTTGAAGCCGGAAGGTTCGAGGTTCGAATCCACCTCAAGTCGCCGCGTAGGGACCTTGGGCAAGTTTTTCACTCGCAATTGCTCAGCGCTTCGGCGTGAAACTCCGATGCAGTCGGAAGCGCCTCTGAGTAGGGTGCTTGAAGGGGCGCTATAACAAGTGCACATACAAACATCAGGGCTTTTCTAGCATGCAGTTCCACACAAAATGTGCAATGGTTCAATGGTTCTGAATGGATTTCTGCCATTGTGGAAGCACCTCTGCGCAGTTAAAGATAGTAGACAGGTCATTGCCCTCCGATTAGAAGCAATTTGCCATGGGAGATTGGAGTGGGAAAGCGGGGTGGGGGCTGTGCAGTTCTAAAAACATTCCTTTAAAGAGCCTTGGAGTATATAGGCCTACATGTGGATGTCTTTGTGAGGCGCAATAATATCTATGAGCTCACATGCAGAATGAAGGAACCAATGAATGAGATCGCACCCAGAGGACAGGGCTGTTTTAAAGGAATTTTTAGAACATGCACAGCTCCTTATTTCCTTTCCAATCTTCTTTGGTAAATTACTTCCAATCGGACCTTTTTGCTAGTTTTAACTGTACAGAAGTGCTTATATATCCTATACAACAGCACAAATCCATTTAGAACTGCTCATTTTGTGTACAACTGCACGTTTAAAAAAGCCCTGCCAGAGGTTAGCCCTGCACGGCTGTAGTAGAGGGTATTCGCGCGAATACGTATATAATATACAGAGTGTATAGTGTATACTCACCTCACAAAACTGTGTCTAGTAAACGGAAAAATAACCTACAGACAGACCTCTAGGCAACTGTAGCATGTACTCACTTCTAATGTTGCCACTCCAGCCCTGCTAGCCTTTATGTAATGTAATGTAATGTAAATATTCGAGAATTTCTCAGCGCCCACAAAAGCCACGTCAGGGAGACCAGCTTAATCACCGGCGCTATATCAAATCAAGTCCACAATAGCCAGAGCTGCCTTTTTCGTTCCGGTGCCTTTTTTCTTTCCGGTACTTATCCTGCGATTTGGACATCTGCAGTAGGTTACGAATAAGGTATAGAATAGTATACCTGAATATGAGATGACTTCGTTACTGTGCAGCCACCTCGTGTACGGATTGTCTGCGTCGTAGTAAGAGAGATGCGCCGCAGACGGATTCGTCAGCTGCTGGTGTACTTGTTGAGACGACGGCGGCAAGACTGACATGGACGTTTGCTGTGAAGAAAGAAACAAATATATATATATGCACACACGACGACGACGTGTGTCACGAAAGACAGGAGTCGCCCATCAACAACGCGCACTCCAAGTATACTTCACAGACAATTCGTTTTGCATATTTTATGCTAACGTGCGAATTTTCTAGATTTCGTGTCGTCCACTCTCTCCCATGGGGGGCGCCC
Source organism: Lumbricus terrestris (assembly GCA_949752735.1). Classification (NCBI taxonomy): domain Eukaryota; kingdom Metazoa; phylum Annelida; class Clitellata; order Crassiclitellata; family Lumbricidae; genus Lumbricus; species Lumbricus terrestris. The sequence continues at coordinate 30,133,123 of OX457053.1, forward strand.
TCTCGACACCGCCAAACCCTACGGCGGGCGACGCACGAGAGAGGCGACCGCGGAAGAGCCCTTCTTTTCCTGGCCGGGCGCCCATGGAATTCCGTTTGAAGTGTTCGGCGGCGTTCGACGTCGCGCACTCCAACCTTCCTATAGGAACTCTCACGTAGAGACTCTTACCTGCGACGACGACGACGACAGAGGATTCGTGGACATGACGACAGCGAACGACGACAAGAAACCACGAACAGCAGCAGAAGCATAGAAGGTCAGGCGAAGTGGCGAGTGCCGAACTCTTTGCGCTTCAGCAGCTGCGTATACTACGTGTTGAGGAGATCCTATTGAAGGTGGAGTGCCAGGACGTGAGGCACGGACGGAGGGTGGTGGACCCTTCCTGGACGGCTGGTCGGTGGGAGGGCGCGAGGCATCGAGAGCGACGCTTATATACGGTAATCATCGTGGCCGCGGCGCGCAGAGGCGCGTCTTATATTATTGTTGTTGACAATGCTCTACGAAGTCGATTTTTATCGGGGGCCCACTTCCTATGAAGCGCGCCACAGCAAGACACGCCCTCGACAGCAAAGCAAAGAAAGCAATCTGTCGACCACTCTCGCACTCCAGACGCGCCCTTAAGTCGCCCGGTCGCCCGGCCGTCCGATCGCGATCGCCCGGCCTGTTGCGCAGAAACCCTGCCCCGTCCGTCCGTCTTGCCGCTTGCCCGGCGGACGGGAGGACGGGCGACCAAGGCTGGCTGCAGGGCATAAGGCCTCTGCGTTATATGATTCCGGTCTGCAGGTCGACTTGCAGATAAATTTACGATTAATGTCAAACGCCGGCGCTGATAAGTCAGCGAATGGTGTACGATGACGTCGAACATGATCTCTGACGTCATGACGACGTCATCGTCGCGTCGTTGGTTTTGCAGTGAAAGGCGAATGCACTCTGAGGAGATGGTCGTGACGTCACTTCCGTTTCTGGCGCGCGGTGAGAAATCGCAGGAAGGATTTGAGGTTGTCATGACTGGAAGTCGGCTCTCCATCGCTTCCTACTTTCTCCCTACCCTACCCTACCCTACCCTACCCTACCCTACCCTACCCTACCCTACCCTACCCTACCCTACCCTACCCTACCCTACCCTACCCTACCCTACCCTACCCTACCCTACCCTACCCTACCCTACCCTATCTTACCCTACCATAGCCTACCTGGCCTACCCTGCCCTGCCCTACCCTACCCTACCCTACCCTGCCCTGCCCTGCTCTACCCTACCCTACTCTACCCTACCCTATCTTACCCTACCATAGCCTACCTGGCCTTCCCTGCCCTGCCCTACCCTACCCTACCCTACCCTACCCTGCCCTGCCCTGCCCTGCCCTACCCTTCACCTTCCTCCTTTTCGTCTCCTCTTTCCTCCAACCTCCACTCCAGTCCTGTCCCTCTCCTCCCTCCTTTCCTCTATCCTCTTTCTCATTTCCCACGCTCCATTCCCCTCCGCACCCGCCTCCCCTCTCCTTTCCCTCTCATCCCATCCAACCTCTCTACCTTTATGCAGCGATTTAATCATCTGTAAGTTACGATTGGGGTGGTGTGGGGTGGGATGGGACGAGTGTGGAGAGTTTGAGAAAAGGGGAGGAGGAAGGAGAGAGATTGCATATGCTGACTATGTTGAATTAATTATCATCAATAATATTATTAGTGAAAACTCACATCTTAAATTTCAGGGCGAAACCGGAACGATATGAATAAATATAACGAACACAAATTCGAGCTTTTCCAAAAGACATTCTTGCTTTCTATCCGAAGATGCGTTTAGTCATGGTTAATAATAATGTTGATTATATTAGTCAAGATGAGATGCTATAAATTAAACAATGATAATCATAAATGCGATATTATATGCATCGTGACTGGGCTGTATTCAAATATTCAAAGCCATTGTCGTGGGTTTCTGCGACCTTTTTTAGTCATCGGCCAAGATCTCAAGAAAATATATTTTCCATTTCAGCCGTCAAAATTTCTGACTGACGACCTTTTTAGTCATTTGGTCTAAATCTTGGAAAACGGTCCTTTTTCACCTTTTTCATATCCGCCAAACTGTCTGGCAAACCTCGTGCGTATACCTTTACGGTTAATTGGGGTTAATTGATCTAACTAACTAAAGCTAACTTTGTGCGCGATGGCTTTAGAGCACTTAGAACATTTAGAACACTTAGGAACAGTTAAGAGCACTTAGTATCACTAACTAAATTCGAGTCACGCTGCTATGAACATTGCTTAGGACACGTAAGACAATTAGAGTCACTTTAAATTTCGATCGCAGCATAAATTTATAAATTATATATTTGAATAATTATACGCTGGTGCGATAGAATGGTTTATCCTCCGGGAACTTTATCTCCGGTATCAATCCACCCCCCCATCCCCCGGATAGCTTTAGGGGGATAGAATATCC
>OX457053.1:30138062-30170562 GCA_949752735.1 Lumbricus terrestris
TCGACTGAACAAAGTCTGCTCTAAGTCCCTTTTGCCCGAACTTCCACTATGCAGAACCGTGCTTTCTCAGTGGTAGGACCCTCAACCTGGAATGGTCTTCCTCTGCAGGGACGTCATTTCAGTTTTTTTCAGGGGGGGGCAAAAAAAATTTGCGGGTCAAAATTCCACAATCTTCTTAAGTTCTGTATTGAGCCAACATTTGCAAAACTACAGTTAAATGAAATGTTTTATTCTTGCTCTTATTTATTTCTTACTATATTTTATTCAGTGATGGATATATTCTAAATGCCAATACAAGCCTACTTTAAACAGACTAAGTGCGTTGCACTTGTTAATTATATACCATGATATTATTTACCATTATATGATTATAATAGTGCCATTATTCATTATGATATATGATACCATCATATTGAAAGCGTATGATTTAATGTTAATATTTGCACAAACACTTTTGTACAACTAAATTATACTAAAATGACAGAAATGACTTTCCCCCACAGAAATATTTGACAAAATGAAATAATATTAATTATTGGAGGCCTAGTGCATGAGGTTAATGACAATTGGCCTTTGTTCCTGTTTAGGCCTACATTATTGTATTACATAGAATTGTATTGCATGGACTCTTATTATCTACCATGATATTAGTTAATATTATATAATTATAATTATATTATTTTCTATGGTAATATATGGCATTGTCATAAAATAGAGTATAATACCATTGCACTGTGGAAATTCAAACAAATTTCTTGCAGGCAAGGGCACATCCCCTCCCAAGGAGAAATCCAGATTAAGCCCTGCTTTAAGTTGTCATTGATAACAATTCACAAAGCAATATTGCATGCTGCATGCACTAGGCCTCCAATAATTATTATTGGACTAATGATTATTATTAACTATGGGGATTATTCAAGTGTTGGTCAATGGCTTGTTGGTCCGTCGGTTGTTTAAGCCAACACACTGATATCAGATATTTGGATTTGTCTGAAAACGTAATTTGAAAGTATCATGGCCAGGTGTGATTATCTCAACCTGGAAAAGATAATACTCAAAGAAATTATTAATATCCAAGACTTCATGTATAAGAAGTAAATCTGTCCAACCATTGCACTATAAGTCCAATCAGTTTCTGTAAATTTCAGTTCAATTAGATGTCACATAATATTAGGCCTACCGTGTGCTTTAGCCTTTATGGTAGATCATCGGTTTTGGGCTGAACTTTCATGTCCTTTGGTCCGCTTTTTTCCACTCTCCAGTTCTCAAGAAACTCCAATCATCAGTTGACCACCAGAGCCCTCTGCCGCCCGCCATTGGTAACACACATACTCATTAGCCTCCCCCTCAACTGCTGCAGTCAGCCCCTTGCAATCCGTCTTTCTACTGCCTTTCAGAATTTCCCGCTCAGTCTTCCTTTGCGGGCTACTTGCCCTAGTGGTCCCTGGTGTTGGTAGGCTGAGGAAAGGCGAAACCGCTCCAGCTCTCGGTCAGACGGGATGGGGTGCATATGGGCCTAATGCTTATAAGGCTGGAGGGGATAATCTTGCCTGGCTGCCTCATGTGGCGGTTTGAACTGTGTGGCTTACATGCAGGACACACACATCTGGTGACCCTACTGACCTGGGACAAGGTCTTCCCTTTTTCTAGCGGGAACGAGCTGCACGGCTTTTGAGTATCAGCCCTTAGCAGACAATACACAAAGGCCGATATATGGGGCCTTATATGGTGTGCTAGTGTGCAGATCGAAGCTGCCCTCACATACAAAATTACACAGGCCGTGAAGACACAGGCATTTTGGTATTTTGAACAACGTGTGGCGTTGAAAAATATGTCACATGTAAGAACAATCGGTGAAATTCAGGGGGGGGGCAAATGCCCCCCCCTGCCCCCCCCAAATGACGTCCCTGTTCCTCTGACACTCCGATCTCTTTCTAAAAATCCTTCTCAGGCTTTCCTCTTTCATCTTAAGACAATTTTATTTGGTGGAGAGGAAATTTTTCCGAAAACCCTAATTTCATGGGTGGCGTACCGATGGAGGTCGGTATGTGGTTGGGTGGGGTGGGGTTTGGGTGGGTGGGGTGGGGTGAAAGGTGGAGGTGGGGGAGAAAACCCAAATTTTACGGGTGGCGTACCGGTCGAGGTCGGAGTGGGGTGGGGTTGGTGGGGTGGGAAAAAGGTGGGTGGGCAGTAGGAGTGCAGATGTGGTCAAGTGGGGTAGGGAAGAAGAAGATTAACCTGGAACGGGGCAAAGCCTAAATTTCCCGGGCAACGCCGGGTACCCCAGCTAGTATCTTAATAACGGTGTTCATCTGCAGTTGCAGAACTGTATGCCCAATGCTGATAATCGCAGGATTATTGTGTCTATCTTGCTATAGGAAAAGTAGAAATTTATATGTCGTGGAAACCCTGAATTCTGTGATTTTTGGTAGTTGAATCCTAAGATCAAAGGCTACGAATTTCCGCGATTTTCAGCTCGTGAATTTTGCTGCGATTTTCGCCCTTTTTTACAAAATGTCACCGTGAATCTAGACCGCTTGCCGCAAATTTATAGGCCTACCATCCCTACCCATGGTGGTTTGTGAGCTTGTAGATAATAACTTGATCCGGGCAAGTTGGACCTACATGTATAGGAGATAATGTGGTGTGCTAATGGGTGTTGAACTTCGGGTATACAGTTTGTCTAATATTTTCCCGGAGTCTATTCGCCCGAAAGTAGAAGCGTCCAAAATGGGGGGAGAGGCACTTGTCCCCTCTGACTCACCGCCTTCTAAGCCTATGCTGGGTGCATGGATCAGGGGCTTCTATCCCCCCTAGGCAACCGGGCGCAATCCATCTTCTCCCCCCCTTTTCTGGACCGGCCTTCCTCTATGTACGCAAAATAATGTAATCTAGCGCATGCCCTCCTCTATAGTATGGAAATGAAGGTTTGTTTGGAGGGGGACAAACGAGCATCCAGCAGACGATCGCGAAGCATGTGTAGCGCCGAGAAGAGACCTGGTATGGGAAGGGAATGTGCCCCCATAAGAATTTTTTTAGATTTTTTAAGAATATGTTTGCAATTTCCGCATTTCAATTTCAGCATTTTAAACTGTCCTCTTAGCAAAATTACTCTACTATTTCAGTGGAGGAATTGCTGCCAAAATTGGGCAGCCATATGTTTTGCGCCTCTGATCAGTGTGCACTTGAGAGGCGTTACATAGCCTACATTTTTAGAGCACAATGCAATACAATAAAATACAATGTAGGTCCTACATTGTAATCCCACCTAATAATGATGTTGCTTTACTAAGTGTTCAAGGACCAAATTTGACTGTCTGAAATTTGAAAGATAACATTGGAGAGAATTTAGTTGTGCAAAATAGTATTTGCATTAGGCCTAACATTTTTTTCAATTATAATATGATTGTATTATTTACTAAAATAGGAAAAACATAGTTATAATCATGTAATAGAATTTTTTTATTATAATGTACCGTACTATAACTGTTATAGCAGTTCATGTAATTCAAAAATGCAGATAGTAGCCTAACTAAACTCAAAGTGTATAAAGTGTATACATTTTGCTAAAAACTATTAGGCCTACCATTTTGTCCAAATTTATACGGAGGGGAAGTATTTTCTGGGGGGATCTTCCTCCTAGTGATGCCTAGATTGAACGCTGCCCTCCATGTCCGACCTTCCCCAACCGACGTGAATTTTGGCTGTCTTCTGATCCCCCCCCCCTATTTTTCACAGGGCGCAAGCTGCGCCCGCCATGTATAGGGATGGAAGCCCCTGCCACATGGTCATGATGCACGTGCATGAAGAGCGACTATTCCGTGTCGCTATATGATTAGTAGGGGTTGCTGCAGCCACACAATTTCAGCAGGGGTCACGTCAGGGCCGTGGGAGTCATTCATCAGGTCGAAGAAATTAAATTCAAGGAATATGTTAAAAAAATTCACAAAGACATATTTGTCAGATCATGTTTGTTTTGTATGTTTATATGTGCACTTGTTATAGCGCCCATTCAAGCTCCTTACTCAGAGGCGCTCTCGTCTACAGAGCGGACACTGCATCGGAGCTTCACGCCGAAGCGCTCGAGAAATTGCAAGTGAAGGACTTGCCCAAGGTCCCTACGCGGCGACTTGAGGTGGATTCGAGCCTGCAACCTTTCGGCTGCAAGGCGACGAACATACCCACTACACCCCCGCGCCCCACAAAGGTGGTTAAAGAGTAACATAGGCAGAGGTCAAATGACAATTAAACCACGATCCACGGCGCCGCCGTCATTGGGGTTAACCTTCCGATTGCAAGCGCATGAGCAATTGCGAGTGAAGGACTTGCTCAGGGTCCCTACGCGGCGGTGGCGGCTTGAGGTGGATGGATTTGAATTAGCAACCTTCCGGCTCCAAGGCACCGAACAGACCCCTACACCGCCGCGCCCCACAAAGCGCTGTGTTGATACTATCACTGAACGTCATGGATATCAATGTGAGCCTTTGATTTGATTCCGTTTCTTCCGCACGAGACTAAGCGTAAAAGTTTCTTGACTGAGATCATTAGATGATCTGCTTATAATTATTTGCATGACACTCAGCGAGAATATCTTCTCTCAGCACGACAGTGGCGTACCCAGGAATTTATTACGGGGGGTTGGATTTTTTGGTCTGGCCGGATACCCTTTCTGACACCAACCCAATAGTATTACAGTAAATAGAAAGGGAATAAAGTAACAAAGGGAATAAAGTAAGAAAAACAATTGTTGCTACAAGCAATTGTTTTGTTTTTCTTATTTAAGTGGATAAATAACCTTTAAAAAAAACTTTTTTCTAGGCCATTGGGGGGTTAACCTCCGAAACCCCCTTGTTTACGCCACTGGTGTACGAATGATCTTCTAATAACACAGCAAACAGAAGAAAACATTCTCGAAGGTTCTACCACTACGACGTGTCAATTAATGAGTTTTTTGGGGGCACAATATAGGTCTAAATAAAAAGGGTATAAGCTTAATGACTTCGGTGTCCATGATGATGATCGATCGAGACACCACTCTCAGCAGGAACCCATGAGCATATCGAGGGAGTAGAACCGCAAGCACATTATGAGCACTGAGCACTCAGTGAGCAGCCCTCTTGAGTCACACTCAAACTATACAATACGATTTCCAGCACAACACAAAATGACTCGACAGTATAATCCCTGACGTGAATGGCAGACAATTGTGTCCACATTGAACGAATTTTGTGCTCAGAGAGGGGTAGGTGGCAGACAAAAAGGAGTATAGACACAACAAAAACAGAACACGCTGTATTTTGCTTGCCATGGGGAAGTGCGTCTACCCCGTCACCTGAAGTCCCCCATTAGTCGGTCGAACGTCACCCCAAAAACGCCCAGCGTGTCCCGCTTCTTTCCCGGTGCGTTGCGCTCTTTGTACCCACGACGTCTTCGCGTTTAGTCGTCTTTGTCTCGCCGTTTCAGTCGTCACACAGACACAAACAGCGACGGTGAAAGAACTTCGACGAATGTCGATCTCCCCGCCACGTGACGTCCCCAGGAAAAGCCAGCCCGGTGTGGCAACCGGAAGTCTGATTTATCCGGTCGCACATGTACCGGAAGTGGTAGAAGCGTTTCCTGGCAGACGGTAATCTGGTCGGGATCGATGGCAGTTGGCGGTTTTCGACCATTGTCAGTCGCATGATCGGTCGATTCGTTCGCAAATAGCTCTCTCCTCCGATCGCGTCGATGACGTTTGGCCAGAGGAGGAAGCGGACGAACGACCAGAATTACACGAGCTAGACTACAAAACAAAGCAAAACAAATGGTTTCGATACAAGAAGCGAATCAACAGTGTGGCCGATTGTGCTGGCTGGGCTGTAGTTGCCTTCATCTGCGAACTATAATAGCGCCCAACTGTTCGGACCGATGTCATTGTCCAAAAGACGCATGGTCTGGTCTGCCTCTCCGTTTCAACTGCTTTCAGGTATAATAAATTGAGTTGAAACTGTCAAACTAATTCTGTTGGTTGACGTCACCGTTTGGACGAAGTGTTTCGTAATAACAATAGCAACAATGTGTGGTTAATTAACAGCGAAATGCTGGCAGTGCCTGGCACATCCGTCCTGGTTGTTTTCCTTGAAGGGACGTCGCACAATTTTGTGATTGCAATACAACAATTGTAAACTTTCTCCTGACGCTGATAAACTGCATCGCATAATAGGTGTGTATTTATGTCACGTCAGCTATTCACTGCATGTTATATTAGCATGCTTGAGAATGGCAGAAATCACATCTTTTCCTATTGTTGCGATATAAAGAGAAATTAATCTTGCATAACGACTCATTCAACGTCATTAAGTCTTAGTTTAGTGCGTTGTTTGCTTAATTAATTATTTATCACTATTTGCACAAGTATTGCAACTTGTTGTTATTTTTCGCTCGCTATGACTCTTAACGTCATATCGGCTAGTTAGTGCAGAGAGCGCCTCTGAGTAGCTATCTTGAAGAGACGCTTTATAAATTCTCAGAATGAATGAGCGAATAAATGAATGAATGAATGAAGTATACTAAGCCTATAGCAAGGACTAATTAATGGAGTCAATTTTATTTAGATTCTATAAATCTTTTATCGCCTGTTGTACATTGATGTCATGTGAGAAATTTCTTTTATGAGCAGTGATAATTTTCTAACAACCTCTGTAAGCTTAAATGACTTTTCTATCGGCCTGGAAAGTTTAAAAAAAGCCAAACACTTGGACAGCGAGATTGTTTCGGCTGAAGGCGGGCATTTCTCTGAAGGTTTTTTTTATCACAGTAGAACAAGGAATAGACCTAATACATTTTATTTTGCACCGATTAATCAAAAACGCACAAATTTTGCTAAACAGATAACTATGTGCCAGTGTCGTCCTATATGAAAAACTTTTAATTATCATTGTTATGCTCGCCCAGTTCATCACACATCATTTGCAAGTCATAGGCCGAATTTTTGCAATATCCGTTATCACACATCAGTTGCAAGTTATAACAGCCTATAACTTTTGTAGATGATTTGGTTAAGAAGTGTGCCATTCACTTTGATATTTCTACAGTTTGTGGCAGAAACATCTTCATTAAGCGTCGAAAACATCAGATCAACCGACGATGTTGCAAAATAATATTGGTCGACACATCATAAACGATGGACTGTGCTCGATGCACTCAACAGTGCCACCGTGTACGAGTCGCCCCATTGACGCCATCAATAACCGATTCACGCTGTTGAATCTGAGCGTCGAGTACTAGAGAGAAATGTGAATGAATGTCCTCCATCTTATTCTTGATTCTTCGTCTTCTTTCTCATTCTCTTTCCGTTTCCTGTGTTTGTTCCGGAGTTTTTTCGTAGTCGTTGTTTGCAGAGATGACGGAGAGAACGAGATTTCAAGCAAGAACGCATCTCCCCGTTCCTCGCCCCTTACACCCTCCTCAGCAATCAGAAGTTCAGTGACACAGATGTCAATGGAAAGAGCGATTTTCGAGGTTATAATTGCGATGTTGCTTCCTTCAAATAACATTACGATACGAATCATTATCGTCATCGATGCGATTGCAAACATAGGATGGATATATAGTTATATATTATGTGTGTGCAGTACTCGTCAAGTGACAAGCCCAATGCTTAAGTGGGAACCTTGGCTCAAAGACCCACTGGGTCGTCTAAGGTTGGCACATTCAGAGACCAGAACACGTGTACGCCACTAGTTAAGCCTTTATCGTTGTCATTTTTGCAGCTGCTGAACGACAATGAATAAATGTACATGTAGGCCTACACAAAACTTTCGCTGGTCTTTCGGCGAAAAATTGAAAAATATTTTTTAGTCGTACGCTACTCTCTCTCTCTCTCTCTCTCTCTCTCTCTCTCTCTCTCTCTCTCTCTCTCTCTCACTTTTTCCCGCTGCATAGATTGAAAGCGTGAAACCTAATGGGTACGGTGGGGGGGGGCACGTCCTGTGCTGCTGTGCAATACTCTGAATGGGGAGACATGGCCGGAATGGCCCCAGGATCCGCCTCTGCATGGGGGGCGATTGAAATGCCACAGGTAAAAATTCATCGATTAAAACAGCTGTTAGCCTACAGTTCTTATAAGTGCACTTTGCATCCGTTCATCATTAAGCTAATAAGCTTACATGTGAAACAGTTCTTGATGACCCTTTGCATTAAATTATATTCAAACATAAATTCGCTAGTTTGCAATATTCTTTCTGGTTCGAAATTAGGGACACTCTAAGTGTTGTCATAATGTATCTTCTATTAATAAGCGCTTCTGAAAGGTTCTTGCTACGAGAAGAGCTTTATAAATGGTCATATACAATACAATACAATACAATACAATACAATACAAAACAATACAATGCAATGCAATGCAATACAATATCAATACAATGCAATACAATGCAATGCAATACAATACAAAACAATGCAATGCAATACAATACAATGCAATACAATACAATGAAATAGGTTTTCCTGATTATCCTTGTATTCCTGTAATTTACAAATTGGTTGCCATGCACTGTACCAGTGTTTTTGTGTTTTTATATTATTTCACACGATTATGCTACTCATTGACGCTATTGGCGGGATTATCCATCCCTTCTGGGTCTCCCTTTGAAAACCACAAATATATATAATTTTAATCATTATTTTCAAGACCATAATTGTATTAGCCCATGTTTGTTCAGGAAATAAATGAAGCTGAATTGAGTTAAATACTAAAACCTTGGTCTGCGGCCCAGTAGGAATTATGATCCGCCAGTTATCATGCAGAACTCTTACAGGACTACGGAATGTTAAAACGAATCGCAATTTTGAATGCACTCACTACTCAACGTACACGCTGCGTATTGTTAAATATTGGGGAAAATAGAATATAAAAGCAAAATTATAAGTTGTAAAATGCAACGGTATACCGGTACATGTATATCGAAAGTGTAGTCGCCATAGAAAGTGGAAGTACCTTAAAGTCTATAACTTTAATGTAACATGTTGTGTGCATTAATCAATCAACCATTCAGAATTTGTATAGCGTCTCTTCAAAATGTTCAAAATGTTCTCTTCAGAAGCTCTCCCGGATGAGATCAAGCGAAACAAATCAGTCTTTGAAGTTTGTGAAACTGAGAACAGTTTGGGAGGTGTCGCATACTCAAGGGGGGCTTCCCTTGAGTATGCGACACCTCCCAAACTGTTCTCAGTTTCACAAACGGTTCCAGGTTGCTGGACCAACCACAGAGCACGAACAGCTCTGCATTGTTGCAGAGCGGGCAAAAGGGACCATTAAGTCACCATGGACAGCAGAGCGCAGTGCGCGGTAGTCTATGCAAAAATGTCTTTATATATGGGCACGGTGACAGGACAATTACCCCCTGGACAATTACCCCCCGGACAATTACCCCCGGGGACAATTACCCCCCGGACAATTACCCCCCGGACAACTACCCCCTGTGCCAATTACCTCCCGGACAACTACCCCCCGTGCCAATTACCCCCCAGACAATTACCCCCCGTACCAATTACCCCCCGGACAATTACCCCCGCGCCAATAAAGAAGTCTATGTCATGTTCATCTATTTTCGCACTCAACGAAACGACACCATTAGATCAATTCTTCTGTTTCACATAAATAAAACCTTCGAAACTAAGTTTATCTTTCCCTCTCTCGGATTTATAAAATTCCATCATGACTAGATATGGATAAATTAAGCAGACTGTGAGTATTGCATTGAATGGTCAGCTAAATTTTATGCAAGAGCGTAGGCCTACAGGTAACGTATGCCTGAGAGCGAGATAAACAGATACATAGAGAAAGACAGAGAGAGGAACAGAGAGGCATGGATTGCTAGAAGGAGGTATGTACGCAGATAGGTGAGAAATAATGGTAGTATAGCAAGGAGTGTGTATAAGTGTGTACAATAAGTATTGTAGAGTGAGCCAATGAAGAAAGATGTCTACACAGTAAAGTTACTTTAGGATAGACTTTGGCAGCGCTGAAGGTCTGAAAAATACGTAAGACCATGACCATGAGAATGTTCGTTCCCTAAACGAAGATACGCGTGGGGGAACAAGCTCACACTGTGCCACGGGGGGTAGTTGTCTGGGGGGTAATTGGTACGGGGGGTAATTGTCCGGGGGGTAATTGGCACTGGGGTAGTTGTCCGGGGGGTAATTGGCACTGGGGGTAGTTGTCCGGGGGGTAGTTGTCCTGGGGGTAATTGTCCAGGGGGTAATTGTCGGGGAGTAATTGTCCGGGGGGTAATTGTCCAGGGGGTAATTGCCCTAGAACCATGGGCACAGAGGCGCCCGCAGGCATACGCACATACGCAAGTGCGTACAGCGCGGAAAGGCTAAAAAAAGGCTGATGACTTTAAAAAAGGTCATCAGTTCTTTCGGCGGATGGAAAAGGTATGTTTTGTGAAATTCGTGACTGATGACTAAAAAGAAGGTCATCAACTTCTTCGGCGACCCTGACGAAAATTTTCCTCTGTTGTGCGTAAAAACAAAATCCTGGGCGCCGCTGTATGGGCATATATTAAAATGTTTTAGCATGTGATTAAAATGCCTGCAAAAACACATTTCAAGTTTATTGCTTATGCAGAGAAACCTATGTTGAAATAACTGGTCTGCTGCAGTGTGTAGAGCTAAGGCTAATAAAGCAATTACCGGTATAGAGCAACAGAAAGTTTGGAGTTTGACATATAATTATATAGACCTAGGCTTTGCATCCCTAAAGCACCCTTTAGCCTCTTGAATACGAATGCTTGTTATTTTTTTCATCATCTCGACTCTCGACTGCATTTCAGGTTTGTAGGCTATCTTGCTATTGAAGTCTAAAATAGCAACAGCACTAACGTAAACTGTTATCACAAAAACTTTTCAGAAGCTGTCCATGAACACTTGTTATAGCGCCCCTTCAGATTGCTACTCCGAGGCGCTCCCGTCTACGGCGCGGACACTGAATAAGAGTTTCACGCCGAAGCGCACGAGCAGTTGCGGGTGAAGGACTTGCTCAGGTCCCTACACGACGGCGGCTTGAGGTGGATCGAAGCCCGGAACTTTTCGGCTCCAAGGCACCGTACATGCCTCTACACCACCGCGCACCACGAGGCTGCGACTGAGGGAAAGCCAGCTTATTCGTCCACGGCCCTTTGGTCAAATCAAACTTTTAGATCCAATAATAATGACTGGACGACGTTCCGCTCTGCCTATACATCGATCCAGAAGGTATACTTTCAAAAGATCGATCGAAAAGACGTGAATAGATCCAACCATGGCTAATTTCATAGATTTAAATTTCGGACCCACACCGGGCCACACGGGGACCTTCAATGTAGCCTACAAGCGCCCTCAGATATCGCAGATTTTTGCAGGAGGAGTAAAGCACAACGGTCACAGGTAAAATGTTTTAAAAGCAAATTTAGTACGTATATCAATTTCACTTTTTGCGCCATTAGTTTATTTGTTTGTATGCGCACTTGCTATAGCGCCCCTTCAAGCACTCTACTCAGAGGCGCTCCCGACTGCAGAGCGGACACTGCACCGGAGTTTCACGCCGAAGCGCTGAGCAATTGTGAGTGAAGGACTTGCCCAGGGTCCCTACGCGCAGTGGCGGCGCTAGGGGGGTTAGGGGGGCTAAGCCCCCCCTAAAAAAGGCCATTCATTTTTTCTCCCATGTAAAAATAAAAATTTTGGACAATTTACCCCCTTTAGCCCCCCAAAACTGAAATCCTGGCGCCGCCACTGCCTACGCGGCGACTTGAAGTGTATTCGAACCTCGAACCCTCTTGCAACGACGCCACCACTACATCACCGCTCCCCACGAGTACCCGATTAGTATCAGGACGCCGTTAAGAAGGAAGCAGTGGCAGTTCTAAAGTGTCAATTATATAATTATCCAGGGGCAAGAGAGTTAGCTACATATGTTGCGTCACTGTGTGAAAATGAAGATTATTATCGTCACCCTCACCATCTATCCAGGCTTTGGACTAACACTGTGAAAGTTCGATCAGTGCCTTAAATGGTGTGACGGCTAATAAAACTGGCGAGCGGTGGGGAAGGAACTCACCGGAACAATTTTCATTAAAAAATGAGCAGAGTGGAGGTCATAATACGGTCGCTAAATAAAATGAAATAGCCTACATTTACACTTACAATAGTTTATGGAGATATTGTTTGTTTCGCTTGATATATCATTGCTAAAATTTATTTGAATTTTCTGTTAGCTGCCATTGGCGCTTTGCTGTTGTGTTGCTTGACTCGGGTTGTGCTAAAAAATAAAGATAGCCCCTCCCACTTCTGGCTTGGCCGACCAGAAGTGAGCCAGTACTTAGGCCATTAGTTAAGTTACCGAACCCACTGCTGTAAAGCCGACCTGCGTGTCGTGCTACAGTGGGCCGTATTTCCTATAACATGTACTTGTAATCATTCTGCGGTTTGTCAGATTGAAGCATTAAAGAAAATATTATTATTGCTGCTGACCAAAACCTGTATGAATCCGATTTAACGTTGTCCATGTATTCGCAAGGTGTCGCAACTGTTCGGCGTCTGCAGGTGATGCAGAAAGCAGCGGTGACTTTAATTCGACTGAAACAATGGAATGCATGGTTTAATACTTGATTCACTACTATCACTAGATGTTTAAGATGGCTGGATAGTAGGATATAATGATACATGGAAGGATGGATGGATTCATGCAAAAGATGGAAAACTAATATTATGAATAAAATAATGGATGTATGGATGCACAGATGGATGGATGAATGGATGGATGGATGGATGAATGGATGGATGGATGCACCCATAGTAGGATATATTGATACATGGATAGATCGGTAGAATTATGTGTGACATGGATATATGAATGATAAATGGATGAATGGGTAGATGGATATGTACATAAGAACGCATAAACACATGCATGCATATAACTATGTATGTATGTATGTATGTATGTATGTATGTATGTATGTATGTATGTATGTATGTATGTATGTATGTATGTATGTATGTATGTATGTATGTATGTATGTATGTATGTATGTATATATGTATGTATGTATGTATGTATGTATGTATGTATGTATGTATGCATGTATGTATGTATTAGGGTGTGTCTAAAAATTAAAATGTCGATGCTAATATCGACCAATATGATTTTGTGTTCCACCATCCAAAATATAGATATCTGCCAAATTAGATGAAAATCTGAAGAGATTTAGGACTTGCTCAAAGCACCGGAAGAATAGCCACTTAGGCGACATTGTGACACATTGTAATTTTCCCAGATCCAAGCAAAATTGAACGCATAACCATCAGATATAAGGCAAAATCCAAAGAAGTACTGTAAGTTGTCATAGTATATTCCTCTTAGTACATTTGAACAAATCTGGCCTTACTTGACCATTGCAGAACAAATTGTTTCTCTCCCTTATTTCTAGGACTTCATTGAAGGACTGCATAAGAGTCACTCTACCAGATCATTCGTCACTCTTAGGTCGGGTCAGATATGATGACATAATTTTGCCTCACTGTGTGATTGTTCTGACTACCATTGTTGCGAGTCTCAATCACGAGGAGAGTAGCCCAATCCGAGGATCTGGAATATTTTGGTGGTGGCTTAGATACAGTAGGAAGCCTCTCATGATTCCAGATCATCAAATTCGTTGCGCATGCTGTGGTCTATGGCTCGTAAAAAGCTGTGGCCAACCAGCTGGGGTCTCTGACAAAAATCAAGGTATCGGAAAAAAACTGTTGGGGAGACAGGTAAGACTTCTCTGGCATGGTTAAGTATGGATTCCCCTTTAGGCTTCATTGTTTCAGGTACAGGTGAAATGGTACTTTGCGTTAGACTAAGTTGCTGCCACAGAGAGTGACACCTCAAGTAAAGGATTCCATACCTTTTCAGTGTAGGATGTTCAAGACTATCTTCTCTGTGCTTTGACGTTGCTGAATGAAAAATTGATAACTGAAAAGCCACAACTTGATCATGTAAATCGCATATGACATCCAGCTCCGTCGGTGATATGCACCTGGTTACCTGAACTTTATTCCCTTTGGTGGAATTCATCTTTGAAAAATGACTATTAGCTCTATAGTAGCTCTTGACTAAAGACCTCCAATACTGGAGTCCTTGCAGAATCATGCAGTGAAACACTTTTCCAGAACAATTTCAGAGGCGTGGTATCGATGCCATCGATGGCAAGGTTCAAGAGGTCCTTTCCCAATTTCGCTTCCAGCTTCATGCATATGCCGCCCTTGCAACTCACATGGCCATGATTTTGTACTCCAATCCCCAGCTTCAGATCTCAGCCAACAAGAATCTGACATGATAATAGCTGTCACTGAGTGGAGTTTGGGGATGGCCAATAGCTTGGTAACATCCTTATGAAATATGTACCATTATCGTCCTGTCTCTGTAACATCTGGCATGATCTTGTTATTCAAGTGAAGAGTAAGGGGAACCTGTGGCTCAGAAGAATCTCTGCTGCCAGGGCTGCAAGATCATTTCTCCCAAATTGAAACGCACAAATTGAAACGCACAATTGCTACTGTTTCTTATACGTTGTCATCCAGACTCTGATTCCTTGGTGTATGCATAAATTGAGCAGTACCTTGCATGGGAACCTCTCCTTTGTGAAGACAGCTTTGCATAGCCGAAGTGATATCAGTAGTGCCTATCAACTGACCCAAAACTCAGCTTTTTTGTAATCAATTTTGCATTGCGTCTGCCATATGATACAAGAATTAAAAGCACCACTTCCTGCCATTTGCAACACATGACCAGTGACAAAACAACATCACATCAGTAACGACATGATCATGAATGTTTATTTGCTGGGATCTAGTCACTGAGAAGGGTTCTAGAGCATGCAGCTCGCATGTATTGAAATCGAAGATTCTAATGCTTGCAATGCAACCGTGTTCCTAACTTCAGTCCTCTTGAGCAAGTCCTAAATGTTCAGCTATCGAGATATAATTTCAGATATTCAATTTACACATGATTTGGCACAATAATTTCATTTGGTCGTAAAAAAATCTTTTATTTGAAAATTTCACATGTACCTTAAAAACACCCTAGTATGTATGTATGTATGTTTGCATGCATGTATGTATGTATGTATGTATGTATGTATGTATGCATGCATGATGCATGCATGTATGTATGTATGTATGTATGTATGTATGTATGTATGTATGTATGTATGTATGTATGTATGTATGTATGTATGTATGTATGTATGTATGTATGTATGTATGTATGTATGTATGTATGTATGTATGTATGTATGTATGTATGTATGTATGTGTGATTGTATGTATTTTTTATGTATGTGTATGTCTGCATGCATGCATGAAAAAATGATTAAGACAAAAGTAGCGATATAGCAAGCAATAAAAAGCATAGAAAACGAGACGAGCCGCCATCGGTGTACCCACGCACCCATGTAGAGCCTAGCCACGCAAATTCCCATACGTCATTGACAGATTGTATCATGATTGATATTGATTGATATGGGTATAATTGCTAGATCCATACTCTTGTCTGATTCTCCTTGATGAAGCAGACATACAAGATATTCGCAAAGATATTGCGAATAGTAAAAACGCGTCACTTATGGATGTGTTATTACCAGAGTATACAAACCTATTCTTTTATAGTCAGAGCTCTTAGCGTCATAGATCATCGTTATTTCTGCATTTGTGTGTCGCAAGCAAAAGAAATGAAAGATATGTTTGAGTTCAGAAAGAGGTTCTGGAAAAAGTGTGATTTAGTGTAAGTTGTTAGTATGGAACTGTTTCAGCTTTTTCAACTGACACTTTAGTATTATCGCACTTTTACGGAATTCTTTCGGAACTAAAAAATGCTTTTAATTGCTTGTAGCACGAAAAAGCACAATGTTTGTTGACAGCTCCAGGGTAAGAATTGCCGGGGGTTGGGGGTTTCAACCCCCCAGTCTTTCTTATAGCCCCATAGCAAAGTCTGTTTTTCACACCCCAATTCCAAGTGGATAATGGTCCAACCCCCCCCCCCCCAGTTATTTTCCACAATTCTTACACTGGACAGCTCTGACTATTTGATATCAATTTTCTTTCGAAGGGATTGCGTTCCTTGGAAATCCGCAGGCTTTCTCTCTCCCATGTTCATGCAGATACGTCTGATATGCGTTGACGTCCACTTTATTAGTTATCAATTGATACGACTTTGGCCGGGAGCGACTTTGGACGGTCGACTGGCGCTTAATAAATGTTGGATCACGAATACGATTGTGAGCCTAATTTCAACATGAGAGTCCCCTCCTCACCTCGATCATTGTTTTCATTGCAAGTAGCCTAATTTCATCGGCTTTGATGTGGTTGCAATTTATTGGACCAAGACTCGAAATTATTGCGCGATGAGAATTGAAATTAAGTAATAATAAAAGCAATTGGATAGCTGTTCATCTTTTATCTTTTACGACATCGCTAACCAACGCTTAATTGATGGATATCATACAGATCTATTTGTTGTGTGAGTGAGTGTGTGCTGGTGTGTGCGGATGTGCATGCGTCTCTTTGTGCTTATAAATGTGTGCGTTTATGCGTGTGAGTGCGTATGAGTGAGAGCGGGCAAGTGTGTACGTGCATGTGTGTGCATAATTATGTGTATGTGTATGTGCTGTGTATGTGTATGTGCTGTGTATGTGTATGTGTATATGCTGTGTATGTGTATGTGCTGTGTATGTGTATGTGTATATGCTGTGTATGTGTATGTGTTTATGTGTATGTGCGATTGTGCGTGTGTATGTGTATCTGTCTGTGTGTATGTGCGTGTGTATGTGTCTGTGTGTATGTGCGTGTGCCTGTGTATGTGTATGTGTATGTGTATGTGTATGTGCGTGTGTATGTGTATGTGTATGTGCGTGTGTATGTGTATGTGTATGTTCGTGTGTGTGCACGTGCGTGTGTGTGCGTGTGTATGTGTTTATGTGTATATACGTGTGTATGTGTGTGTATGTGTGTGTGTATGTGTATGAGTTTATGTGTATGTGTGTGTGTATGTGTGTGTGTATGTGTATGAGTTTATGTGTATGTGCATGTGCATGTGTATGTGTATGTGTCTGTGTGTTTGTGCGTGTGTCTGTGTGTATGTGTATGTGTGTATGTGCGTGTGTCTGTGTATGTGTCTGTGTGTATGTGTATGTGTGTGTATGTGTATGTGTTTATGTGTATGTGTGTGTATGTGTATGTGTGTATGCATGTGAAGAAGGCTCGTATACATTATCGTTGCAATATTCATGCGTTTCTCTAGCAGCTATCTCTGTCTCTGCAGCTGCAAATTCCATTAGTAAAAATTGCATATAATATTATTCCCTGCAGCAGAAATGTCACTGATAGTTCGCGTTACATTAGTCGTAGTAAGCCAAGACGTTAATGTTTTTACTCGCTACATTTTCTTCATTTTATCTTTATTAGTCATTATGAGTTTTATTTTGCATTTATTGCATAGACATTGTGAATGTTTATAGGTCATCATCTGCGCACACATATAGAACATTTGATCATAAAAAGTATAAACTGACACAGAATCGTATGATAAGTTACATAATTGCATATACAATATACATATCTACAAACTTATTTCCCAGATAATGATATAATTATATAATATGCAGATGAGACCATACATGGGCTATGCCATACACGTATAATGTCGTACATATATATATATATATATATCATGTGTCCTGTGGCGCAGACAAGGGGGTTTGGGGGTAACCCCCCCCCCATTGGCCTAGGAAAATTTAAAAAAGGTTATTTATCCACTTAAGTAAGAAAAATAAAACAATTATTTGTAGTAACAATAATTTGTTTTTATTACTTATTCCCTTTGTCACTTTATTCCCTTTTTATTTACTGTAATACTGTTGGGTTAGCGTCAGGAATGGCATAAGCCCCCATCATAAATTCCTGGCTACGCCACTATATATTGGCTACATACACAAACCAGCGCACGCACACACATATAGTATATATTAGTATATATATTATATATATAATTATGTACGTGGTGGGCTGGGTGGGCTGGAATGGTATTCCGCAGGAGCTACATCCGCATCCAGGGCTCTTACGGAAGCACATTTTATTCAACTCAAAACTGTGCTTTTGCCGCGCTATAGAACCGGGAGCGCTTTTGAGTAGTCCACCTGAAGAGGCGCTATAGAAATTGTCCATTGAATGAATACATATGCATGATATATAATAATTATGCATGCACGTGAGTTCAATGGAATGTGTGTGCGGCAGAGTTTTGTATACAGGCGTTAGGGAGAGTGCGTCGTGTCGGCAAT
Organism: Lumbricus terrestris; assembly: GCA_949752735.1. Taxonomy (NCBI): domain Eukaryota; kingdom Metazoa; phylum Annelida; class Clitellata; order Crassiclitellata; family Lumbricidae; genus Lumbricus; species Lumbricus terrestris. The sequence goes on from OX457053.1 coordinate 30,156,404, forward strand.
GAATCGTGCCTGAACGACGACGACGTGATAAGAATCGCGAGTATAAACTATAAGCACACGACGATCCAATTATCGTTGCATTGGATGCAATAAGTTTCAATAGATATCGATTACCGGTCGAGAGTTTGTAACGTGATCGCCAGATGTCGCCTAAACACGTGCTGCATGCAATTTATATATATATATATATATAAATTATGTGTGTGTATATATATGTATACACGTGCTGGATGCACATTATATAGACATATATATATGTATATTATGTGTATATATATATGTATACACGTGCTGCATACACATTATATATAATATATATATAATTATGTATATATATACGTATGTTTGTGTATGTATATGTACATATGTATATTATGTATATACAGCATCCATGGCATGGCTGCGAAAGAACTTCGTGTCTAAAGTATATTCTACATATCCTGTGAACATCCATCGATCCATGTTGGCCATGACATGTGAGGCTGAGGCAGACAAACAGACGGAAAGATAGACGGACGGACGGACAGACAGACAGACAGATAGACAGACAAACAGTTAGACAGAGAGATATACAGACAGACTGACATACAGGCAGACAGACAAACAGTCAAACAGACAGGATCACAGACAAAGACGCAAACAGACAAACAGACAGACAGACAGACAAGCAGGAAGGCAGGCAGACAGAACGACGGACAGACAGACCTCACAGACGGACAGAGAGATACAAATAGACAGCCAGACAGACAGGCAAACAAACATACTTACAGGCAGACAGACAGACAGGAGGACTGCCATTGCAAACGAATATTCTGTTTGACTGGCAGAGTCAGGCAGACAGACAGACAGAGAGACAGACAGACGGATTGACAGACAGACGCAAATGGAATTCGTGTTTTGTGTTTCAAGTAAACGTCATGTTTTAAAGAATTCTTTTAGTTGTTGATCGTATATCAAAATAATACGTGTCATATTTATTCGCGAGACATCAAATCTTCACGGCCATAATTAAATGGCCTTCACCTGTGTTTCTTCTTGTTAATCATCGTGATTGTGATCACGACTATCATCGTCGTCATCGTCGTCGTCTTTGTCACCGTCACCGTCATCGTCATCGTTATCATCATCGTCATCGTCATCGTCATCGTCGTCGTCGTCGTCGTCGTCGTCGTCATCGTCTTCGTCGTCGTCGTCGTCGTCATCGTCATCGCCATCGCCATAGCCATCGTCATCGCCATAGCCATCGTCATCGTCATCGTCATAGTCATCGTCATCGTCATCGTCATCGTCATCATCATCATCATCATTATCGTCATCATCATCATCTTCACCACCAGCACCAGCACCACCACTACCAGCAGCACCACCACCACGTTCTAGTCTTATTGTACTTCCTGCCTAATTATGTTTATCTCATGAAGCCTTTTTGCATTGTTATTCAATCCAGTTGTTTTGTCTCGTCGTAATTTAATTCTAATTGATCTATGGTGAGCTAGTTGAATTGGTTCCTGCTTTGAATGATGGTTTGTTGCAGGGACGTAGCCAGGAATTTATTATGGGGAGGTGGGATTACGGCCAGCGGGCCATGCCGGATGCCCTTCCTGACACCAACCCAACAGTATTACAGTAAATAAAACGGGAATAAAGTAACAAAGGGAATAAAGTAACAAAGGGAATAAAGTAAGAAAAACAATAATTATTGCTACTACAAACAATTGTTTTGTTTTTTATTACTTAAGTGAATAAATAACCTTTTAAAAAACTTTTTCCTAAGCTAGTAGGGAGTTTTAGCCCCCTAAACCCCCTTGTCTACGCCACTGGTTTGTCGTTTTGCTATCTTTTCCCACAAATTCTGACGCTTAGTCTGCAGCTGCTCAAGAGTCTTTCGGTTTCTTGCAAACTTTTTTCAACAATGTTCATCGCAGACCTTTTTGTATGCTTACCCACATAATTGTGGTGTTCTGTTCGCTTATCTGTCTGCTCCTATCTGTCTCGTTTACATAGCCTTGTGGGATGTCAAAATCCAGCTGGCATCAGACTTGTTGTTCTCTGTTATACAGTGTTCAATCTAGACGTTTCTGGGAGGGAAGTCCTCAGGAATGGACTACCCTCCGGGAAAATGGCGAATTGTTGTATACATGCAAATACGTGCCATTTCCCTCCGGAAAAGTCAATGTGTCGGAATTCCCCCTCCCAGATAAACCGAGCGGCTTGTGTCCACGTATATATATATATATTGGACATGTTGTTAATTTTTGATATAAAATAAAATAAAAGGAAAAAGGGTCATCAATAATTTTGGCAGCAAAACTTGTATATTTTCCGCGAGATTTCGACCGAAATTAGAAAAGGTCATCAGGCCTTTTAGTAGCGGAAATGGTAGCCTTCTCGAAATTTTGTACCAATCGACTACGAAAAAAGAGATCGTCAGAAAATGTTTCACGATGAAGACGTCGTTTGGTGACCCAGCCGTCCGCCCACAATGTCCGGCTAAAACGGACCCTTTTCTCACCCCTCGTCCCATAGACCCGAATTCTCCCCCCCCCTGAGCAGAGGGACTAGATTAAACACTGCATGGGCGGAGACTTGCGGGAGACGAAAACGAGCGGCCGAAGATTTTGGGCGGACGAATGGCTGAGTCGCCGACGAAATTTTCCATCTTTTTGCCGGCTTAAATTTCTGACGACCTTTTTTAGTTATCCGTCCGAAATGTCGACGGAAAACCTAATTTTTTCTGCCAAAATAAAGTTCATGACCTTTTATTTTTTAGTCATCACCTCCTCTCTCGTCGTTTGTTGTTCACCGCGTGTTTCGTGAAGTGTGTACATGATGACATAACTTTGGGGGGGGGGGAATGCATGGGCCGTCCCCCCACCGCATCCATTGAGGGGGACCGTCCCTCTGCCCCCTAAGTCTCCGCCCATGAAACACTGCATGTTATGGTCTAAGTTACATGTAAATCAAGTGACGTATGGATGCAACCGGCCAGCCAAACATTCGCCCACATGTGACTGATGACTATCCTATCCAGCAAGCAGTGCTAACAGTAAAAACGTTTCTGGTATACACTTAATTAAATTCACTCAACGCTCGTGCCTTATCAGCACGTATACGTGCATAAGCGATCGCTATCCATGGTATTTATAAACAAGGTTGTGTAACAACACGTTCCTTTGAGCTCTAGTGATTTGTTTCAATCGTGACACCTCGACATCCATGGGCGGCTAAGACTGACTAAGCTCGAATGTAAACGGAAACAGGATTTGTTGCTATTCTATCGACCTCAGATCGAACTGATTATTTATACACTCAATTATACTTAGACTATCCAGTGTAGGCTACGACTCCATGATCTATTATTGTATACAAGCGTTCACGCGCGTTGCGTATATACATACATGTACAGTGTAGCCTACACGTGTATACACACACATTTCACATAGACTATCAAAGAATCCTAAGACAGTTCTATTTGGCCGCGCTTAGGTCGGTATAGCGCTTCTGGCAGTAGTCCTACTTGAAGTTAAGTTTAGCCATATTCCCCGCAAGTGCAAAAATAAAGACAAACACATTATTCCCTAGGGGCTAGGGCCCTTATTCACCTCTGCTCAATTTTGTTTCTCCTTGATTTTGGGATGAGAACTGAAAGGAGTTGAGAGCAGTGCTAGCAAGGCCATAGCTAGGGGGTTGTTTTGGGTCTTTGAACACCCCCCGAAATGGAAAATGTAAAAAATAATAGAATGCATTTACTAGCACAGAATGTAAAAACCATGAAATAAAACCATGAAAACAGTCCCCGAAATGAAAAATGCAAAAAAATAGAATGAACCAAATGACTAAAAAAAGGTCGTCAGAATTTTTAGCGGAAGGAAGTGGAAATTTTCCATGGGATTTCGACCGATGACTAAAAAGGGTCATCAGATTTTTCGGACGGGAAACTGAAGAAACACCCCCGAAATCAAATCCTGGCCACGGCCTTGTGTGTGCTAGAATGGTAAAAAAAGTCTGCATGGGGGTAAACTATGATTCACGTGGAGTTGGGTGTGAAAAGTTAAAAAGAAGACTAAGCAATGCGGTCCTAAGAAAGACTAGCGATTTAATCCCACTTAATTCCCTGCAGCAATTCTCACTCTGGTTGAGGGAAGTAGGCCTAGTGTCAGTTCACTACCGTTACCATATCCATCAATCGACCGGAATGCTTGAGCATGCCTGTGAAACGATAGCATTAAGAAAACTTATGGACTCGCGCTCACTCTCTGCATAGGTCAACAGGACTGTTTTTAAGGAATTTTTAGAACTGCACATCCTCTTCTCTCCTTTCTCATCCTCCATGGTAAATTACTCCCCACTTGAGGAAAATGACCTATTTTTTACTAGTTTTAACTGCACGGAACGTGACGGAAGTGCTTCTACAACTGCACGAATCCATTTAGAACTGCACATTTTGTGTAGAACTGCACGTTAAAAAAGCATAGGAGGGAAAATTATCTGTTATAAATGAAAATCTTATGCCGGTCTATGATTCGCAGCATGCTCTCAACTTAAAACTGATTTGCCCCTACTGATATTCTTCATTTTCGTTCACACCTCAACGTCACCTTGCAATAATTTGACCGCCATGACATCAGACGAAAATTTCCAGTCAAAGACGTTCAGTATTTTGCCTGCCAACAGTACGGCGGTTGGCATGCATCAGTAGGCCTAAAGCAACACAGTGCCTATCAGTAGGCTAGTGAGCTCGAACAGGGTCTAAGCTTATATCAAATGCGAGAAATAAATAAATAAATAAATAATGCAAGTGTGCTCACAAAAACCACATCTGCTACAAAAATAAATTGAATTACAAATTAGGATAAATTAATTATTTAACTACCTTTGTGGACCCCTGGAGGTCGTGGGCCCGTGTGCTTTGCATACACTGCACACATGGTAGCTACGCCACTGATGCAGAAGTCGGTTTTTAAAAATAAATATTCATGAGACCTTCACGTTTCTTTTGGTGACGGATCGCAAATGATGTAATTTCTCAAACGCATTTTCATGTTCGGCTGTGTATAGCCTACAGTGAGTAGTGATATATGTACAGTGGGTGTTTGTCAGGTCATAAATCAGTCGCAAAAAGAATTCGGGAAACTATTCTTTATATAAGTCTTCATTGCTTTATATAAACTTGGAATGTCTAGCCCATTATTTACATAGTCCATGGTCAAACCCGCTATGCATGAAAGTTAGGCCTAATATAATATGGCGCTCCTCCAAACCCTTTTATAGTAAGTTAATCCTGTGGCTAGTCGGCTTGCTCAAGGTCTAATAGTAAATAACCCCACCCCAAAAAATCCCGGCTACGACCTTATATATAAGCACTGTCTTTCCTCACTCGGTTATTCGCTGCTTGAGCTTCAGTGTCCGTCTGAGTCTTCTAGGGCGAATTAAAGTAGGCCCTAATTCAGAATAATTTAATTCTGAAGAGCGATAAATAATTCAGAAATTAAAGCCTCAGGTTTAGAGACTGCAATTTACGGAGAACGCTTCAGACCCAAAGCTTATTGCACGATTGTGTGTGTTGTGTGTGTGTGTGTGACTGCGTGTGTGTGACTGTGTGTTTGTGTGGGGGAGTGAGTGTGTGTGTGTGTGTGTGTGTGTGTGTGTGTGTGTGTGTGTGTGTGTGTGTGTGTGTGTGAAAGCAGCCAATCAATCAAGCGACTAGTCGGAACAGTTACTAGCTATTCAATCACTCAATTTATTTGCGATCTCATTTCTAATGCATTATTTCTTCGTTTTACAAAGCAAAACGGACTCTGTATAGGCATAAAACATACAAGGGCAACGGCAGCGCACTTCTCAATGCTGCATCCTAAATCGGTTACTAAGATAATAGTATATGAGATTTTAAAATGTAAAAACTGTTCGTATAGGTCAGCGTTCGTAAAGTTTGACTTAAAGCCATCCAAGCCAGAAGACATAGGTCTATGTATATATTATTGTTTGTTGGTATGTGCACTTGTTATAGCGCCCCTTCAAGCTGCCTACTCAGAAGCGCTCCCGACTACAGAGCGGACACTGAATCGGAGTTTCAAACCCAAGCGCCGAGCAATTGCGAGTGAAGGCCTTGTCCAAGGTCCTTACGCGGCGACTTGAGGTGGATTCGAACCTGCAACCATTCGGCTGCAAGGTGACTAACATACCACTACACCACCGCGCCCCACGAAAATGTTTAGTGCTTTGCTATGACAACTTATAGAATGTCGTTAGATTGTTTTAACTAACTATAGCTTCTTTATTGTGTCAACGTCATGAAAGTTAACATTCTGTCCGAGCAAGGCCATAGCAAGGATTTTATTGAGGTGGGTGTGGGTGGGAGTGCTTATTCAATCGTGAGCAAACCCACAAGCAACCGGTTCAACTGACTAATTGGTTTTGAGAAGCGTCGTCGTGATCTCTAATTCTCTATTAAAGCTGGTTCTGAACAGCCAATACATTGATAATAATTGTAGATCTTTCATCATGTGCTAGTAAATGCATTATTTCATTTTAAAATTATTTCACTGGATGGTAGTGTTCAAGTACTCAAAACACCCCATAGCAGAGCCTTGATTATTATAAAAGTTCATTTTGAGAATATAAAGCTAGGCCCTTTGTAACGTCACTTCGATTATGATAAAAATCTATCATATGCAATGTAAGTTCATTTTGAGAATGCAAAGGTAGGCTATTGTAACGTCATTCCGATTATGATTAAAAATCTACTACCATATTAGTTCATTTTGAGAATGGAACGATAGGCCTGTTGTGACGTCACTTCGATTATGATGCAGATCTACTCTAATATAAGTTCATTCTGAGAATACAAAACTAGACCTGTTGTGACGTCACTTCGATTATGATGCAGATCTGCTCTAATATAAGTTCATTTTGAGTATACAAAACTAGGGCTGTTGTGACGTCACTTCGATTATGATGCACTGCAGATCTATTTACTTATCAAGGCCGTAGCCAGGATTTTATTTCGTTGGATGTTTAGCGTTCAGTCGAACGTTAGCAAAGCCACAAGCAGCCAAATCAACTGACTAAGCCTAAGGTGTTTGGAGATTTCTCTCATATATCGGTTCTGTCCAGCCAATAATGTATACACTGTAGTTCTAACATCATGTGTTATAGCAGATTCATTATTTCGTTTTTACATTATTTCATTGGGGCGGGGGGAGGGTATTCAAACACCCAAAACAACCCCTTGAAATGGCTTTTTGTCCGAGTGATTTCATTCACAAAGTGGAGCGAAATTTTATGAATTGATGCGTTGCGATTTGCTTTCGAAATTTTTATGCGTACTTTGGAAAAGAAATAAACAAGACGATAAAGCTAAGTCAAGTCAAGTTTATTGATCCCATCATCAACGTATACAACGTACAAGAAATTACGATAATAAAGTAACATACATGGTTTACGCAGTGGTGCAATGAGAAAATTTGCTAGGAAATTAAATTATGTGAGCCAGCAGATGTTATCAAACAAATAGCAATCACAGCAAAGGAATGGGAACAACAGGCCCACCAAAGGGACAAAGTCCTGCCAAGAGGGGCCTATTTAGTTAGGAAGCATTGACAAATTAAAGATGACGTAAGTTTACAGAACGATACACCTGGGGAACACAAACTTTAGTGACAGCAATAACTGTTATAGAAGACACAATAGTAAAATAACAAACCTAACAAACTTAGCAAACAACTATGATACATGCTCAAGTGTGTGTGCTCTAAAAGAACGCTTAAAGCATGAGAAATTTTTAAAGGTACGGAAGTGATGCAACAAGTCACAGACAAAGAAAAACAGCTAAAAATGAATTGATTGACAAAACACTTTTTAAGAAAGTTAGATTTTACAATAAGTTGCATAAAACGATGTCTTCCTCTCTTGCGTAACATGACTCACGCCGAATTGTCTGGCTCCGAATAGTAAGGCGAGAGACGTGATCATATGTACATAGGTACTACACTGTGTCCGGATGAAAAGTAGTACACAACTAAAAGTGTTATAACCCGGTCAAAACTTTTAGGATTTGTCTGAAATTTTTAATACAGCAACAGTGACCATATGTACACGAGATTCCAAAGTCGTTTGCAAATATTCGCGAGTTTGCCAAATTTATGAGCGTTTGCGATGGAGCACTGAAAAATTAAAGTTTCCAACATGGGCCCTCACATAAGAGAGTCAAGTTCGGCTACAGCTGGTGTTCAAAATGTCCTCCTCGTTGACGGACACACGACCGCAGACGTGGACGCCACTGTTTGATGGCCCGGTCGATGATCACGTGGTCAAACAGCTGCCACTCCTCAACCAACTCCTCAGGTGATCGACGTCACGAATACGGGAGCGGTAAACGCGCTCCTCCAGTACACTCCAGATTTGATAGTCAACTGGATTGAGATCTGGACTGTTGGGTGGCCACGGCTGCGGTGATATGAAGTCGGGTGTCTCCCGGGAGAGCAGAGCAATGGTCTCACGTGCTCGGTGCGCGGGGCACTGTCTTGTTGGAATGTGAAGTTGCCGCCAGACACCTGCTTGATGGCAGGAAGCAGATGCTGAGCAAGCAACACATCACGATAGTACGCTCCATTCACCTTCACACCCGGCTCAACAAAGATCAAATCAGTGCACCCCAGGGTTGACACACCGACTGAGACCATAACTGACTTTGAGAAGTGTGAACGGGTTTTGAGGAGACGTTCAGCAGGCATGTGTTTCTTCCGCGTTCCAGCCGCCGCATAAACGCGATCATTCTGGAGATTGACAGGAGGAGCGACGGTAAAAACCTTCTCGTCCGTAAACCATATGAATGGAACTGTGTGTTCCGGGTATTTCTTCAGCAGCTGCTTGGCGCGTACAAGACGAGTCAGTTTGTTTGATCTGGTTAGATCTTGCGCTCGCCTCTTCCTAAAACAAACCAGCTTCAAGTCCTTGGCAACGATCTCGTGTACCGCGGTCTTCGAAATCCCAATATCCCTCGCAATCTGACGCACCGTTCTATGGGTTCCAGGTGCATTTTCTTGACTTAATGCCAGCTTTTCAACCAACTCGACGTTTTCAACAGTGCGTGTCGTGCGTTTTTGGCCACTGCCAGGTTTTCGCTTCACTGTGCCGGTTTCATCGATCTTCTTCAATAGCTTAATCAAAGACGACAGACACCAACTTTTATTCGAAAATTCTTTCAGCAACCTTCTCGCTCCATAACCATGTTCTTGCCGCAATACTTTAATTAAAATTTTATCTTCGTCTGTAAACACCATTTTTGTTATTTCTTCAATCAAAACAAGTGACGTATTTCATCGACGACGACGTCACAGCGTCTGAGTAAGTAAGGACCCATGTTGGAAACTTTAATTTTTCAGTGCTCCATCGCAAACGCTCATAAATTTGCAAACTCGCGAATATTTGCACACGACTTTGGAATCTCGTGTAAATATGGTCACTGTTGCTGTATTAAAAATTTCAGACAAATCCTAAAAGTTTTGACCGGGTTATGACACTTTTAGTTGTGTACTACTTTTCATCCGGACACAGTATGTATATTCTTTTTTATTGTGGTTTGGTCAGGGTGAGAATTGCCGGGGGGGTTGGGGGGTTTCGACCCCCCCAGTCTTTCTTAGAGCCCCATGTTAAAGTATGTTTTTTACACCCCAATTCCAAGTGGATAATGGTCCAACCCCCCCAGTTATTTTTCCACAATTCTCACACTGGGTTTGGTGTCAGGTCGGGAGCGACTCTGAGGAGCTCTCTTGAAGTGGCGCTATATAAAATGTACGATTACAATTGCAATTACAATAGGACCTTTTTTTAATTAACTCTCAAGTTTTAGAGCACTGTAGAAATAGTTCGCTATAGCCACTGTGCTACACAACTCGTCCAAATTGCGTCACATATCATTGCAATTTGCAATTCGAATCTACATTCACATGTGGCATTACAGTTTACACGTATACGTAGACAGGTGCGGGTCTTTCTGCTCCGAATTCGGTCGCTCCTTCACAACAATGGCTTCGGTTCGTGCCAAGACAATGGATCGCAGATCACCCGTAATCCCAAAACACTACCCGTATAATACACCCCAATCGCCCATTCGGAGTAAATTGTCTGAGAGAAGAGGAATCGGACTGGCAGAAGTCTTTAGCGCAGCACAAGAGAACGAGATCTATCTCGACTGCCGCAGCAGCAAGATAAAATAGAGATGGCGCCGAAGATGGACGGCACCAACAGCAGCAGCTGCTGTAACCAACCGCATCATCAGCATCAGCGGTTGTGGAGGCAGCATCCAATTTACTCGTCTACATTCAACCATCCGACCACCGACCATGGTCTCGCATCCCAGATACACGCAGACATAAATAGGAATACACAGACACACACCGACATACGCAGACATACACAGACATGCGCAGAGATACGCAGAGATACGCAGGCATATATAGATACACAGACATACATGTACGCAGACATAATATATAGACATACGCAGACATACACAGACATACGCAGAGATACGCAGCGATACACATACATACGCAGGCATATATAGAAATACAAAGACATACACAGACATACGCAGACATACACAGACATACATGTACGCAGACATTATATAGACATACGCAGACATACATAGGCATATACAGACATATACAGACATACACCGACATACGCAGACATACACAGACATACACCGACATACGCAGAGATACTCAGACATACACAGACATACACCGACATACACAAACATGCACAGACATACACGAACATACACAGATATGCACCGACTTACGCAGAGATACAAAGACATACGCAGTCGTACACAAACATATAATATAGGAATACGCAGACATACACAGACATGCGCAGACATACACAGACATATGCACACATACGCAGACATACAGAGACATATTCAGACATACACAGACACACAGAGACATACGCAGACATATGCAGTCATACGCAGACATACACGAACATACTCAGCCGTACGCAGACATACACACTGCACACATGCATGCGTTCGGGATAATGATGTCTAGTATGATCACAGATATTTGACGTGATAAACGTCTCATTTGCATTGCTGTCTCCAGTCCTCCAGTGACCGCTTGATGAAAATGATAAGTAAGAAAGCAAGCAAGCAAGTAAGTATATTGTGCTCTATCGTGCCAACTGCAAGTCTGTACGTTGGTGTACAATTGTACATACGCTGAATACTATATTATACTCAATGCTCTTTTTCAACTGAGGCGGCTGCTCAGAGCCATCTGACAATCTTAACTGGCGTAGTTCATGCATTTGTCTGTTCACGCCTAGACTACTGCAACTCACTTCTTATGGACCTACCGAAACAACGTCTTTCTCGTCTTCAATAAGTGTCTTATATGCTTCGGCTTGGCTCATAGCTCGAGTCCCTCGTTTTTCGCGTTGCGCATATTTTTACATATAATTATGCTTGAGGTCTTGCACTTACAACCTAACACTGCACACGTTGACTACAAGGTCCTCTATCTGGTCTCCAAAGCACAGTTGGGAATTGGGAAATGCCCTAAATGCCTCTCAAACTATATATGCATGAGCATCCATCTGCATATTCATCTCTCAATGCGTCTGCTGATCGCCTTGATCTGTTTGTTCACTGTATGATGGATTCATATGGGGGGGCTCATATAGCGTATATATACATTTCATTCATTCATTCGGACATTTATATAGCGCTCCTTCAAGAAAAAATTACTCAGAGGCGATCCCGACTCCAGCGCGCCCAAAAAGAACTTTTTAAGTTTATTAAGGAAGAATCCTGGTATAGAGTCCCAGGGTGTAGGCGTAGCTCAAAAGGAAGGCCATTCCAGACCACATACATTTATAAGCCTACATTAGCCGATGGGGGGAGCGATAGATGCTGTACTTACTACTTAGCCTGAAGATGCAATTCTCTGACCATTTTCTCGGTTTCACCCTCTCATTCAGTTTAAATAATTTATAAATACAAAATTTAAAATTTATTCAATACGTTAATTATTCAGTTTATTTAATACGTTGCTGGAAAAGAAGCGACCAGAAGAAATAGCCCAAAATAGCGCAGGTCTACCGAATAGCAAGGACCGTAGTCTGTGCAATGTGTGTATCGTCGGTAATTATCGATAGCATCACGAGAGTTGAGCCGCAAGATGGCGTGCAATGTCCATGTTTCGCGAAATGCGGGCAAGACATATGCAACCACTTTGCTGCTGTTGAAAGCTATTTGATTGCCATGGTAATGACCGAGACAGGTTTCCAGGCGTATAAATAAAACTCTTAACACCGGGGCCGACGCCCAATTGACCTCAAAGACGCAGACATTATGGGGTCACTGATGAAAACCAGCACGCCATGCGATATATTTTCCAACCACCACCACCACCACCACCACAGTGGCAGTGGTGATGATACGAGTGATGACTGCGGTAAAACCACACAGGTCATCTACGCATCGCCAGGATGCCGCTTCTGGAAAGTGTCGACGGAAGCGGAGCAATGGCGGCGCCAGGATTTCAGTTTGGGAGAGGGGGCTGAATCGTCCCGGACGAAATTTTCCATTTTCATTCGCCAAAATTTCTGACCTTTTTTGTATAGTCATTTGGTCGAAATCTATTGGAACTTACGAACTTTTTCTTTTTAAGCTATTTGGTCGAAATCTCATGATAACAATATTTCAGTTTTTAGGGGGGTTAAACGAGTTTTAGGGGCTTAGCCCTCTAGCCCCCCACCCCCTGGCGCCGCTACTGAAGCAGAAAACAAGCCCGCTACTTTACCGTCAATACTCTAGCGCCTACATGTATGAAACAGTGTTTAGTCCAGTCTTCTTGCTTCAGGGGCGGGGCGGTGAGAAGGTATCCAGGTTTCTGGAAGGGGCAAACGTCCGTGTATAGGGAGAGTTTTCTGTTTCTCGTCATTTTTCACTTACTATTTTTTACTGTTGTTTTGTTTTTCTGATGACTGTTTTTAGTCTTTGTGTGCAAATACAGAGATCCCGGCGCTGACTAATTCTGATCTTTCTTATCTCATAACTTTATTTTTACTCTTTCATCTATTTTCATCGTTCACGCAATACAGATGGAAGCAGGATGAGTGCATGCATGTAAGCAGAAGCTGTCTAATTTTTATGCCAAATTTTTCTGGAGGGAATGCCATTCCTGAGGAACATTATCCATCACCCTTCGGGGATGCCTAGATTAAGCAATGTTTATGAAGAAACGTAACACATGGATGTAAAAAGTGTCCTGCCGCCATTGCCTTTATTTTTCTGTTATGGATACTTTTTTTTGTTGCTTAGAGCCGTAAGTGAGCTTTGCATAAAGACGAAAATTGCTGCATAAAAAAATCGATTGATCGTTTGGAAACGAGATGCAGAACAATATAATGCAAAAAATATAACACAAAGATACAAAATAATACATTGCAAAATATTACAAAGATGCAAAATTGTACAATGCAAAAATATTACAAAGATAGCCTACAAAATAATACAAAACACCTGTTTGGATATTACCGTCTATTCCTAAGTTCACCAGTGTAGGCTACAGTGTATAGGCCTACTGTACAAGCCGCCGCGTATTTACCCTGAGCAAGTCCTTCACTTCACTCACAATAATTGCTCGAGCGCTTCGACGTTAAACTCAGATGCAGTGTTCGCGCTGCAGTCTGGATCACCTCTGAGAAGTTACAGCCTTAAGGAGCGCTATAGCAAATGCGAGAAAAAATAAATAAAATAACTGAGCATTTCTGTGCAAAGGACTTGTTTAGGGTCCTCTACACTACAGAGTTCGTATGTATGTGCACTTGTTATAGCGCCCCTTCAAGCCTACTACTCATAGGCGCTCCCGTCTACAGCGCGGACACTGCATCGGAGTTTCACACCGAAGTGCTGAGCAATTGCGAGTGAAGGACTTGCCCAAGGTCCTTACGCGGCGATTTGAGGTGGATTTGAACCTGCAACCCTCCGGCTGCAAAGCGATGAACATACCCATCGCGACCCACAATTCCACAAACACCAAAAACCTCCAATCTTCTCATTATAAGCCAAACAGTCATCCTTTCGGCTACTATAATTATATGCCAGGCAGTCATAGTTTATTTCCGGCTCTACAAGA
>OX457053.1:30178062-30230562 GCA_949752735.1 Lumbricus terrestris
TGGTGTCTTGCAAGCGGACATACAATTAGATGAGACTTCTGTTAAAGTTATTATTATCTGCTATAGCATACTGTTATAATTATTTTATATATCAAGTGTAATCTTTCATCGTAGGCTACCACCCGACAATTTGAATTCTTCAACCTACCATTCATTCATTTAGGGCGTGGTGGTGTAATGGGTATGTTCGTTGTCTTGCAGGTTCGAATCCACCTCAAGTCGCCGCGTAGGGATTTTGGGCAATGGGTAAGTCCTTCACTCGCAATTGCTCAGCGCTTTGGCGTGAAACTCCGATTCAGTGTCAGCGCTGTATTCGGGAGCGCTTCTGTGTAGAATCTCTGAAGGGCGATATAACAAGTGCACAACTGAACATGCATGCATCATCTGCGAACTTAAAATCACTTCGCTTTTTAGTCCATGGCCACATTATTTGTCTTCAATGGACAGACCTTTGAATTCGAATTGGACAGTGAATCAATTCGAGTATCGTTGAATGAGATTATAGTTGCATTTTAATGGCTCTATAAGCAAAACAAATGTTTTATATGTCATTGGTTCCCAACCTTTTTTGGACTTTGGGGTCACCTTTTCTAAGTTGGAGGACACGAGGACCACTTTTTCTTAGTTGAAGATTATTAGGGGTCGCAAGGCTAAAATTTAATTAACTAAAAGTACTTAGATTGTTATAATTGCATCAAAATAGAATGTTTGACGTTATTTATAGATGTAAAAATAAAACAATTTGTACTGGAAAATGATTGCGTGTTCCATCCTGTCCAAATTGTCAATTTTGTCATATATTTTTGTTAATTCTTTAAGGGACGAGGGCCACATTTTGAAGGCCGGGTGGGTCACTTTTGGCCCGCAGACCACGAGTTGGGAACCACTGTTTTATATAGAAGATGTATGTATGTATGAGCATTTGATATAGCGTCACCAAGATTACTACTAAGAGGCGCTCCCGACTACAGCGCAGACACTGAGTTGGTGCTCTGCGTCAAAGAGCACGAGCAATTGGGAGTGAATGACTTGCTCACTGCTCAAGGTCCCTACATGGCGGCAGCTTGAGGTGTATTCGAACTTGCAACCTTCAGGTTCCAAGGCACCGAACATACCCTCTATACCGCCGCGCCCCACAAGATGTTTTAGATAGAGGATCTAAGATTAGACCTCCTTTTAACCATGAACCATATAGGGGGGGTGTAAGTTGATATGGAATCCACATTACACTGCATCAAGTGTATACCCATGGCTGCGCATTCGCATGCACATTCCCATGTGCGCGATAGAACTGACGTAGGTCGCAGCCATTAACCCACATGTTAAGTGTAGTATATTTTCAGAAATGACACTCGATCCGAAGGCAGCAAATTAGTTGGAAGATCTTCAGTCACGCGAAGAAAATGGCAAACAGATTGACTTGACAGCCGACGTCAGCGTTGAACATGAAATGCACCATCAACGCCGACCTAATGCACTCAACGTAAACTCGGTACAGCTAACAGACTCAAAACGACATATCCGCTGAATCCACTGAACCTAGGGAACTAGAGGTCTCACATATGGCTCTCGTTTTGATAGATGGAAACTCAAGAGGGCGACATGTATACAGGGCGGGCCATAAAAGTACCCCCTAAGTTTTTGCCAATATCTTTGTCAAACGTATGAAGACTTCTGTTTTTAAATGAAATTTTACACGCGTAAAGTCGATTCATATTTTCATGCACATGACAAATTTTATGTCCTCGAACTGACTATTGCAATGCTCTTCTCTTCTCATTGGCCTTCTGATGAAGTTCGTCTTTCACCGATTCAGTTGGTTCTCAACTCAGCTGCTAGACTGATTGCCAGTCTTACAAAGTACTCTCGCATATCTACCTTGATGTTTGATGAGCTTCATTGGCTTCCTCTCCGTGCTCGCACACAATTTGAGATTCTCACTCTGATCCTAAAGGCTCAACGGGATCTTGCCCCAAAATATCTGGCTAACGTTTATACTTCGTCCTCAATGAGTTTATTCCCACCGTCCACTTCATTCTTCCAACAGACTTGAACTCTTGGTTCCTCGGTCTAGAACTGCTATGACTCAGTCTCGATCATTTGTCTCAATTGGTCTTTCTATTTGGAATGCTCTTTCTCATCCTGTTCGCTCTGTACACTTCTGTCTGGCAGTCTCTCTTCTGATTTGTCTCTTCTCAAAACCTGCTTCTTCTAGCGGGGCCTTGCGTACTGGGAGCGCCTCTGAACGGTTCATCTTACTAGAGGCGCCGTATAAAATTTTAAATACAATAAGCTTACACTCCAAATTTTACCACGTGACTTAATAAAATCGCTTTTTTGGTACAGGCCTACTTTTCTTTGCGTCATGTTTATAAATCGTCACAAAACAGCGGGCGGTCTCGCACAAAGCGATATAACTTTTGTTCTGTTTGAAATAATATGTCGGTGGAATTTAATAATTGCACGTAAATATGAATTGCCTTTAAGCCTGTAAATTCTCATTTGAAAATTCTAACTTCTGGCCAACACATTGTCAAACAACTTTTTGGCCACCCTGTAATGGTCTGGTCGCTGCAAACATGTCTCTTGGATACATCCATAAGACATAGATTTCATGTATGATTAAAATGCTGTCAACTCTGGACGGCAGTTCGTTGGTGGGCGGCGTGGAAGGACCACCCTCATGATGCAGTCTTGCATGGTCTCCAATTTCTTCCCGAGCACTGATTGCCACAAATTGATGGTCTGCATTTAGAATCGTTTAGTGGAGAGTTGTGATCGACACTCACTCGTGTTTTCTCTTTTTACCATGCAGCTCTGCATAAATCTCTACTCCTAAAATGCGTGGGCGCGGTGGTGTAGTGGTGGCGTCGTTGCCTTGAAGCCGGAAGGTTCGAGGTTCGAATCCACCTCAAATCGCCGCGTATAGGAACCCTGGGCAAGTCCTTCACTCGCAATTGCTCAGCGCTTTGGCGTGAAACTCCGATGTCCGCTCTGCAGTCGGGAGCGCCTCTGAGTAGAGTGCTATTACTATTACTATTATTATTTTTAAAATTATTATTACTATTATTATTATTGTTTATTATTATTATTATTATTATTATTATTTTATTTATTTATTTTTTTTTTGCCCTGAGGTACTTTATTCCCCCAGGGGCTTATGGACTATTATTAACTAAAGAATGTATGTCTGGTGCACATGGGTCAGGCCTCGTCTTCAGGGTATGAGGCAATAATAATAATAATAATAATATTATTATTATTATTATCGTGCAAAAGAAATAAGGTTTAGTTGCAACCTCCATCGTTTTTCATATTGTTACACAGTCAACGAATACTTTGAGCCACAATCTTTCTTCAAATCAGATGACTGTCGTTCTATAGATAGTCCTTGCTCACCAAATCGATGACAGTATGATAACACATGACCAGCGACATTGTCGAGAAATAGATCGGTCCCTTAAGTTATAGTTCTGAAGGGCAGATATGGGGGTTTGAATTGAGGACGACATCATCGTTTAGGCATTGGATTGTGAGAATGCTTCCCGCGATAATATTATCCTCCCATAGGTGCTATCTTCTCGCTCGCCATCTCATATAAAACTTCCCTTAGGACAGCGCACAGTCAGGACATGTAATCGGCATAATATATGAGTTGGCCAGAGGCGAAATTGCAGCCGCGAAACGAATTTCTGCCTTTTGGTGATCTTTAACTGCCGTGCATATCCCGAATGACAATCTAGCAGGTTTGTCATCGCTCGTGAATAAGCTGGTGCCCTGTGCTTTGCTTTCGAGCGGCGCATTGAAATTTGGAGATTACGATTACCACTTTAAGCATTGGCACATCACTGTTCTTCTGATCTTTCCAGTATAGGAGCAGCGCCTTCATCCATTAAAATATCCTCTCCATCTGAATCAATCCTTAGGCCACACTCTCTTGCATAGATCTACATGTTTAGCGACACTGCCACATCAAAGATGATTAGAGTGGCCCTCTTCCTTCATCCAGGCTTGGGACTTGCACTGGCAGAGAACAGCCAGTGGCGGAGTTTAGAGGATTATAGCAGATCAGCGACCATGCGATTTCAAAACCCTCATTCGGGGGCGGAGGTTTATGGTCTAGGGACTCTGGCACGAATTGCGCACGGACGCGATATCGCTTCCGCTACGGTACTCCCCCTTCCCCGCCCCACAAATCCAATCAACCATCCATTCGGCAGAAGTCTCTCACAAAATGAGTGGCACGGTGTGATGGACACCTTGCAATGCTGCCAACATTTAAACTCTCGACTTAATCAGAAATACCCAGATACATCTGAGTAGTCCCCTTGAAGAAGCGCTATATAAATTCTTGAATGAACATGCTGACAAAGACACGCGTTTATTATCTTCAATACGGAGTTCATCCGACATGACCGAAAACTATAAAAACTATAATATAACAGCATCGGAATGTCGACTTATACTCGTGGTCGGTCAGCAGCTGAACCATATAATATCCGTAAGAAACGTATCCGTGAAGAAATCGTTCGGACATTGGACGTCGCTGAATGGTCTTCTGTAATCCAATTTAATCCGGGCGGAAGTGATCCGGAGTGGCGACTAATCTCGATCAAGCGATGACTGGATGTCTGCGAAGCCGCCGGTGTCACGAAATAGAGTGTCCCACGTATTAATCGTATCCCCCTCCTCCCGGATGAAGAGAAGTTGAAAAAACCACTTCCGCGTGTATTTATTTTTGCGAATTGACTTCCATCTGCTTTGTTTTGAACAATGACACTAACGTACATACATACATACATACATACATACATACATACATACATACATACATACATACATACATACATACATACATACATACATACATACATACATACATACATACATACATACATACATACATACATACATACATACATACATACATACATACATACATACATACATACATACATACATACATACATACATACATACATACATACATATTCCCTTTAGATAATGTTGGTTTACTTTGGCTTTAGTCTTTAGAGCACTAGAACATTTAGAACACTTAAGAACATTTGTTTGTTTTTGTTTGTTTGTTTTTATGTGCACTTGTTA
This sequence comes from Lumbricus terrestris, assembly GCA_949752735.1. Taxonomy (NCBI): domain Eukaryota; kingdom Metazoa; phylum Annelida; class Clitellata; order Crassiclitellata; family Lumbricidae; genus Lumbricus; species Lumbricus terrestris. The sequence continues at coordinate 30,183,169 of OX457053.1, forward strand.
TAGCGCCCCTTCAACCACTCTGCTCAGAGGCGCTCCCGACTGCAGAGCGGACACTGCATCGGAGTTTCACGCCGAAGCCCTGAGCAATTGCGAGTGAAGGATTTGCCCAAGGTCCCTACGCGGCGACTTGAGCTGGATTCGAACCTCGATCCTTCCGGTTTCAAGGCAACGACGCCACCACTACACCACCGCGCCCCACCTAGAGTCAGTAAAGAAATTCAAGTTGCTTTGCTCTGAGCATTGCTCATAGAACACTTAAAACAACTGGAGCCACTTTAAATTTTGATTACAGCATAAAATGTTTCAACCATACGCATTTAAAAAATAGGTATAGAATGGTTTACCGCTCTCCCTCCGGATAGTCCATATCGGTATTTTCCATCCGGGGGACAGATTAATTCATCCCCCGGATAGTTTTAAGGGAGGATAGAATATTCCGTGACGCCGTCGCCGAAGCGACTTCGTCGGACTCGTTCCGGAACTCTAAGAAGATTGTTAGTTTCCGTTCGCATTTGACGTTGCAAGGTGAGGCGAATACTAAAACGTCGTCTTATATATATATATATACACGTATATTTTATATATAATATATATTATATATATAATAATATTATATTAAATATATTATATATATTATATATTAAAATAATACAGTATATATATGAACCTTTTCTATTGTGGGTCCCGCTATCTGGAATGGGCTCCCAGTAACCTTGCGATTTACGCCTAGACTAAATTCACCTGCTTTTTAAATAAGTTGCTCAAATCTTATTTTTAGCTGTGGCTGGGCTGGGAGCGCCTCTGAGTAGGTTTCTTGAAGAGGCGCCATATAAATTATCGAAAATGAATTAAATGAATATGTACAACGTATATATGATGTGTATTTACAAAACCTATAGAGAACAGAATTTATTACTTAATAGCTGTGGCTTAACAATCCAAACGGATCTGATGCACGGGACTTCTGGTTTGAGATCCGCTGCTGGAGTATAATTATAGAAGATCTTCGAACTAATATATAGGACATTCTGCCACCTATATAAGGAGGAGATCCGTCACGTAAAGTAGAGCAACTGTCATCTAAAACAGAAGCGCCGTCACTTAAAATAGGTCACCTTTCACACGAAAGGATATCCATCATCTAAAATAGGACAGTTGCTGTCATCCGAAAAACAGGATATCGGTCAACTAAAATGGGACAACTTGGTCAAAACTCGTAGCCGTAATTTGTTTGTTTGTATGTGCACTTGTTATAGCGCCCCTTCAAGCTCTCTACTCAGAGGCGCTCCCGACTGCAGAGCGGACACTTCATTGGAGTTACACGCCGAAGCACATAAGGAATTGCGAGTGAAGGACTTGCCCAAGGTCCTTACGAGGCGACTTGAGGTGGATTCGAACCTTCCGGCTTCAAGGCAACGACGCCACCACTACACCACCGCGCCCCACAATTGTTGTTGTTGTTGTTACGGTATTTTGAGCGATGTCAGTGGCGTAGACAAGGGGAGGTTTCGGGGTTAAAACCCCCCCCATTGACTTGGGAAAAAGTTTTTAAAAAGTTATTTATCTACTTAAACATGACAAAACAAAACAATTGTTGCAGTAACAATTACTTTTCTTACTTTATTCACTTTGTTACTTTATTTTCTTTTTATTTACTGTAATACTGTTGGGTTGGTGTCAAGAAGGGCATCCGGCAAGGCCATAACCCCCCATAATAAATGCCTGGCTGCGCCACTGAGTGATGTAGTCATAATGGCTTTCAGCAGTTTCGTCATAATGTAATCCTGAGATGAAGAGATCGATGTTCTCTTGTCTTTGGTCTGCGTTAAGTTTTAACTGCAGTCTAACAGTTTTATAAATTTAACCGCTTGCAGTTGAGCGTACAACGTTCTCTGCTATAATAAGTCTCTCTGTTTTATTTCTGATTTTTCATATTTTGACGCAGTTTATGCTGATTCGCAAAAGGAAAAGTTTATGAAACCTTACGATGATGCCTTAGGAGGAGTAGGTGGAGGAGGAACGAGGAGGAGGGCGAGGAGGAGGAGGGCGAGGAGGAAGGCAAGGATGAGGTATAGGATGAGGACACGAAGGAGGAGTAAGACTAGGAGGAGGACGAGGAGGAGGAGGAGGGCTAGCAGGAATGCGAGGATGAGGTCTAGGACGAGGAGGAGGAGTAAGATTAGGCGGAGGACGAGGAGTAGGAGAAGGAGGAGGAGGAGGAGAAGGAGGAGGAGTAAGATTAGGCGGAGGACGAGGAGTAGGAGAAGGAGGAGGAGAAGGAGGAGGAGGAGGAGGAGGACGAGGACGAAGGAGAAGGAGGAGGAGGGTGAAAAATGACTTATTTGATTCAACTTCTTGACAAAGACTGGCGATTTGTCTTCCACATCATCCTGCATATCGGAACTAGGCCACCATCCGATAGCTCTGACGCCGTTATTAAACATTCTGAATTAATTCACTCAATCAAGGACAAGATCTTTTGAAACGCTGACAGCCTCATGTCCTGCCTGTCTGCTGTCATCGTCAGTCAGGCATATACAATGTGATTGTGCATTTTAATAGTGACTAACTGCCACATATTGCAGTAAGAAAGCCGAAACCAACCAGCCATTTAGCAGCAGTGAAGCCCTCTATACAAGCAAGGTTCAGCCTACGTTCTCAGTGTTGTCCTATTCTTAGATCGTTGTTAGTGGAAGCTTCAAGGCTACAAGTTCATAATTTTGTTTATCGGTGGGGTGGACCGTGGGGTGGGGCCAAGAGTGCCCGCATTTAGAAGGTAGATGGGGTCGTTGCTTCATCATGAAATTTTCATTTTAACATTTTAACACCACATGTCGACGACGATGACGATGATGATGATGATGGTGGTGATGATGATAATGATGTATTGTATAATAACAATTGGTTCGAATCCAGCGATTATGGTGATGATGATAAAAACGATTAAAACGCTACTGCTGCTGCTGCTGTTGTAATGATGATAATGATGATGACGACGACGATCGTGATATTATGACAATAATGATAAGAAATAATAAGAAGGAGAAAGAGGGAGAAGAAAGCTCAGGTGCGAATAGAGTGCTGAGAGAGGCAGAAATGACGTTAGTGGACTCAATGAATGAATAGACCTATATACGACACAGTGCATGAGACCTATACAACGCAGATAGGTCTATGACTGGCATCTACAATGAAGACATCACTGGTGGAGGGAGAACCATTCACAGAATGTAACATCAAATAACTTAACATCTATATAATTATACAGTTTTCTCTTAACAGCACACCTGCTTCGAAGGACGCAAACCAAACGTAGAGTCGTAGACTACTTAATTTATAGTTGATTGAACAAAAAACCTATATCACTAAATCAACGAAACTTCTGTTGGCTTCAATCTCAACCAACTCTTTACAAAGGCAAGGGCAACTGCGAGAAGAAACGCCAGAGAATACGATTTGCCATGGGCGTTTTTTAATAGCCACTTGTCAAAACGTCCCATTAAGACTACAAAAAGAGGCGCAAGTCGTGGGTTAGACTACGCCTGCCGCGGCCGTCATGCACAGTGCCCACGGTCATCACGCTGCGCGATGTCATCTTTCAAACAGCTCGAGATCAGAGCTACTTTGTGTAGCAATGTGTGGTTGATACGGTTAGCTGTACACGACCTGAAACACGGACAGAAATCGGGTTTCAATCGCTGTTAGTTACGAATGTGTGGACGCTGAGCTGTTGGGTTTAGAGTATATAAGCTTACCGTGCGAGCCTCATTGACCACAGGAGGTTAATCGGAAGGAAGGAACTTGAGTAGGCTAAGTGTGTTCCCGCATAGATACCCAGCATGTATCATTGATGCTCTGCAACATAGTCGTGGATGCATTTTGAAACTCTGAGAGGAGGGATTGATGGAATTTTTTATATCGAAATTCGCGGTTTATTGTTTTATTGTATTTGAAATGTTTCTCTTAGAACTGGGGCAAGTTTTGGGCCATGTATGTGTGTATCTATGGATGTATGTATGTATGTATGTATGTATGTATGTATGTATGTATGTATGTATGTATGTATGTATGTATGTATGTATGTATGTATGTATGTATGTATGTATGTATGTATGTATGTATGTATGTGTGTATGTATGTATGTACGTACGTATGTATGTATGTATGTATGTATGTATGTATGTATGTATGTATGTATGTATGTATGTATGTATGCATGCATGCATGTATGCATATATGTATGTATGTATGTATGTATGTATGTATGAATGTATGCATGTATGTATGTATGTATGTATATGTATACATTACATGTGTGTATGTATGCAGGGTCCTATAGGTTTTATACAGAGAACATTTTTAGTAGTTCAACCATGTCGAATTGCATCTCGCGTTTACCAAACCATTTCCTTCTTTTTATTCGGAGGAGAAAATGAACAGAAAATAAAACGAGGAAATAAATTTACCATGGCATTGAGAAACACCGTTTCCTACAATAGTGGAATTTGGTTTGCCATGCAATTGGTGTCACGAACACGACGCAACGCTCATGAACAAGCTCGTGCCCTACATTTCTAAGTAAGGTTTCAGCTTAAATGATTTCGGTAGGCCTATTACGATTACGATTATGTCTTAGTCAGCGAGTGAAGACAAAAGAGCGTTGAGTCTCAGTGCTTTGGATATTGACCTAAGCACTGTAGTGAGTGCAATGGCGATTGCTATCGCTTCCGCATCATGTCACGCAACCAGTTCAAGAGTTCATCGCCAGAGACTAAATTGAATCCACTATTCACGCCAAAAAGTACTCATTTCCTCATCAATTTAGTCGTTCTGAGCATATATACATATGTACATAATATATATATATATATATATATACATATGCATATACATACATACATACATACATAATATATTGTTAGATTCTGCTATATGCAGTAACTGTACTATATATATTTGATAGCAGCTCTAACACGTGCAAAGGTCATGAGACCTATTGACTCCAGATCATGTGAGATGGAGGAGTGGCTGTATAAGGAACCTTAGAAAAGGGATGGATCCTTTTGGAAAACGTCGGAATTGGGCTGTGGAAATTGTGGAGGCGAATTCGTGATCCAGTGGATCCTTTTTGGTGTTGACGACGAATTCTCCTTTTTGAAGACGTTTTGCAAATTCGAACCATGTCTGGTCCTGTCAGTCGTGTTCGGTGACGTGTTTTCTTCTGCCGGGTTGCGTTCGTGTTCTACTGTAATGTCAGGGTCACGTATGTTAATCTTCTCTCCAATTCTTGTATTTTATCGTGTATGTTTTTGTTTCAATATATCGTTTATATTTTACGAAACTGTCTTTTTATGACTTATTTAGCGAGAATCCATTTTCCCCTTAGAGTATCTAGGAGTTTGAACCATAGAGCCACGGGACTTGTAACAAATGGGGCCTCGTTCCGGTTTTTCCTTTGCTTAGTTGGGTTTTGTGCACTGAGAGGAGTGATTAACTCGTTGGAGTGCGTATTTAGAGTTTGATATCGAGTTTTTCTGATTTTGTGCACGGAGAAAGTCATTGGACTAGTCACGTGTGTATGTAAGTGCATGGTGGATAGTTTTGTATCTTTGAGGAGTTTCAAGGTTTAACGTTGTCCAGAGACAACTAGGCGCCAGCGTAGGAATTTGTGTGTCAATCTCGCGTGCGTTAAAAGCGGTGCGCAAAATTCTGAACGTTTTGTAAAATGGCTTCACCAGGAACTATAGTGGCGGTGTCATTAACGTCAGACGATATTGTGGAAATGTCGGTAGAAGATTTGAGAGTTGAAATGGATAAATTGGATTTCGAATCTAAAGCGTTGACGAAAATTCAAATGCAAAAGTTCTATTGAAAACTGTATCTCCGTCCGTCTCAAAAGAAGAACAATTGAAAATTAAATCAAAATCTGTAGAATTAAAAGCATTGAAGGAGTTGGAGGACAAGAAGGAACAGAGGGAGTATGAACTTAAAAAGATGGAGATGGAACGAGAGGCGGAACATAGGAAGAGCGAATGTGAAGTGGAACAAAGGAGATTAGACGCGGAAGTAAAGAAGATTGAAATAGAGGCGGAACAGAAGAAGGTGGCTATGGAATTGGAAGCGGAAATGAAAAGAAGAGAGTATGAGGAACGGAAATTACAGATAGAGACAGCTAGAGAAAGAGAGGTGGAAAGAGAACGAAGAGAGGTGGAGGAGAGTAAAATGCGTTGGGATATGGAAGAAAGAGAGGCTCAGAGAAGGCATGAGTTATGTCTTAGAGGGCTAAACGTAAGTGATACATACATCGAAGTAACAGAAAAACATCGAAATTTCATTTTCCAACAGCTTTGAAATTAATACCAATGTTTGATGAAAAGAATATTGAGAATTTTCTGATTTCGTTTGAAAAGTCAGCGGAGATACATAATTTTCCAAAAGATAAATGGGCAAGTTTATTGTCTACCAAATTGCAAGGAAAAGCTAGTCAGGTTTTTGCAAACTTGTCAATTGAGGATTGTCAAGATTATGAAGTTTTGAAGAAAGTGGTTTTGCTCGCTTATTCGAAAGTCCCTGAACACTGCCGACAGAGGTTTCGTTCTTTGGTAAAAGGTGACCTTGAAACCTATTACAATTTTGCTTTTCGGCTGGGAATTCCATTTAATAGTTGGTTAAAAGGCGAGGAGGCGTTGGACGATTTACCGAGATTATTAGAGGTGATCAAAATTGAACAATTCACTAAAAGTCTTCCGTCCGAGTTACATCGTTGGGTTATAGACCGTCGACCAAGAAGTCTCATGGAATGTGCTAAGTTGGCGGATGAATTCACCGTGTTGTATAAAACGCAACGGGTGCAGACTTACGGAAGTCCGACCTTGGAGCGCCGTGAAAATTCGTTCGGTGGGCAAACCTATGAAACAAGAAATTTTCAAAATTCAAAGTTTAATGGTTCACATGGAAATGGGAAGAAGTCGTCTAAACGTGGGAGTGGATCGAATAGTTTTTCGTCGCCGTTGAATTGTGCTTGTTGTCATGGTACTCATCACATGTCGAATTGTTTCAAGTTAAGGCACAAATGGGGTCAGAATCAGTCACAGGGTCAGAAGTATTATGGTCAGTCACCGTCATATGGTCATAATGGAGGTCATTCAGGTCAAGGTGCGAATTCTTATGGACACTCCTATCATACATACAATGAACCTGCTAGTATTCAGTTGGTGGATAATGGTTGTGTACGTGTGCGTACGAATGTGTCAGATGTGGTACATGAGCGTTCTAGTGTATTGGATGATGTACATGATCAGTATGGAGAATTTTGTCACGTAGGATTTGTCTGTGGTCCGAATCACTCGAAGCGTGCAGTGTCTTTATTGAGAGATACGGCTTGTTTGCAATCAGTAATTTCGAAGGAAGTTTTGAATGCTAATGAGTTTGTTGATACAGGCGAGACACGTTTGATTCAGGGTATATCTGGCCCTGCTTTTCGCGTACCGTTGGTTGAGGTGTGTATTGAAAGTGCTCTTGTGAATGGTGTGTGTTTGTTTGGATTGTTAGATAGCATTCCTTCACATGTCGGAGTTTTATTAGGTAACGATCTTTGTGTCTGTGTGCCTAAAGCTGTTAATGTTGTGACGCGCGCTCAAATGAAGCGTAGAGGGAATGAGGTTCAGTCAAGCGTGGCGGATGATAGTATTGGTGTCGATCTGCCGACGGCGGATAGTGTACGTGATGAGGTGTGTATGGAGATGAACTCTGTTGACGATACATTTGTAGAAGATACACACGAACATACAGATACAAATATACAAGACAATGCATTGTATACAGAGGATGAAGTTGTGGACGTGTCTGATTTATATCTTGATACTGATACGAATGATTCTGGTCATGGTATTGTTTCACGTAAACGCTTGATTGAGTTGCAACATGAAGACATAACATTGAAGCAGATGTTTGAATCAGTTGTCAAGGTTGACGTTGAAGCGAATGATGTTGGATTTCATGTTGTAAATGGAGTGTTGATACGTAAATGGAAGGAAGAGAGTAGGCCTACAGGGATGGGCATTACGCAGATAATTGTCCCTAGTGTATTACGGCTTACATTGTTAAAGGTGGCACATAATATCCCACTCTCTGGTCATTTGGGAATGAAAAAGACTTATGATAGATTGTGTAGGCATTTCTATTGGCCTGGTGTACAGAAGGACGTTAAAGAGTTCTGTAGAACTTGCAGTATTTGTCAACGATTGGGAAAGGGTGCAAGGTTGAGCAAAGCTCCTTTAATTAGTCTACCTGTCATTGGTGTACCTTGGAGTCGTGTGGCGATTGACATTGTGGGTCCACTGAACAGATGTAAAGTTTCGGGCAATAGATTTATCTTGACAATGATGGACTTAGCTACACATTACCCTTTAGCTTATCCGTTAAGAACTCATACTGCTATGGATGTGGGAAAGTGTTTGTTGCATGCGTTTGGTATGTTTGGGTTTCCTGACGAGATTTTGTCTGATTGTGGTTCAGAGTTCAATTCAGACTTAGAACAAGTTTTATTTCACGAGTTGCAGATAAAACACATAAATTGTTCTCCATTCAGACCTCAGACTAATGGAAATTTAGAAAAATTTCATAGTTGTATGAAAAATATGATCAAAGCAGCACTTGATGATAGTGATGATGATTGGGATGAAATACTTCCTTTGGTTTTGTTCGCTTATCGAGAAGTACCAGTTCAGGGTTTAGGATTTTCACCATTCGACTTGATGTTCGGCAGAAATGTTAAAGGTCCTTTACAATTAATTAAGAATTCTTGGTTGAAGGATGATATTGTGTACGGTTTAAAGAAGACTAATATCATTGATTTTGTGTTGGACTTACGAACTAAGATACATGATTCGGTGCAAATAGCAAATGAAAATGAAAATATTGCTAAGATGAATTCGAAAGTTTTGTATGATAAAGATGCAAAAGCAGTTGAATTTCAGGAAGGTGATCATGTCTTGTTGTTATTACCTTTGGTTGGGAAACCATTGCTGGCGAAGTTTTGTGGTCCATATGTGGTGGTTAAGAGATTGGGTCCAGTCGATTACTTGGTAAATACTCCTGATAGACGCAAGTCTCAAAGAGTAGTACATGTAAATTTGATGAGGAAATTTAACAAAAGGATGTTGTCTGATGATGTTGTGTCTCAGGGCAAAGATGTTTTACATGTGAAAGTGATTGAAGATAAGAGGAAGGGTTCAGTGTTACAGCATGTTCACTTGGAACATTTGGATTCAAAACAGGCAAATGAATTAATTCAGTTGTTGTCTGATTTTGAGTCAAATTTCAGTGAGACGCCTGGTGTGACAACGTTGGTGAAACACAGGATCGAGTTGGTTGCGGGAGTGAAGCCTATTCAACAACGTCCGTTTCGTCTGCATCCAGAGAAAGCACAGGTGGTACATGAAGAGATTCAGTCTTTATTAAAAGCTGGAATAATTCGGGAAAGTGATAGTCCGTGGGCTGCACCTATCGTAATGGTCCCTAAGCCTGGGGGTACTTATAGATTATGCACGGATTTTAGGAAATTGAATGATGTTACGGTGCCAAATCCTTTTCCGATGCCACGCATTGAGACTTTGATTGATAGAGTAGGGGGTGCACGTGTCATGACGAAATTAGATATGACAAAAGGTTATTATCAGATAGCCATGGATGAGGATTCCATTCCTTTGACGGGTTTTGTGACGCCTAGTGGTAATTATGAGTATTTACGTCTACCTTTTGGGCTCCGTAATAGTCCGGCTTCATTCAGTGCTTTAGTTAAGAAGGTTTTTGCTCGTTTGGAAGAATTCTGTGACGCATATTTAGATGACGTCATTATTTTCAGTGGTAGTTGGGATGCACACATGGTACATTTGCGCAGGGTGTTGGAGCGTGTTCGCGATGCTAATTTGACTTTGAATGTCAAGAAGTGTGAATTTGCGAATGCTGAGATTGATTTTTTGGGTCATCATCTAAGCTTAAATTGTGTTAGGCCTAAAACGCAGAAGGTTGAGGTTTTGCTTAATTTTCCTGTTCCGAAGCATAGGAAACAGGTGCAATCTTTGTTAGGTCTTGCCGGATATTATCGAAAATTTCTGCCTCATTTTGCTGATGTAACTTTGCCTTTAACACAGTTGTTGAAAAAGAATGTAAAGTTTGTGTGGACAGTTGATTGTCAGAAAGCGTTTGTGGATCTGAAGTCTAGGTTGGCTTCTAGGCCTATCTTGCGCCCACCTGATTACACTAAGCAATTTTGTTTGGGCGTAGATGCTTCTCACTTGTGTGTGGGTAGTTGCTTGTTTCAGGTTGTGGATGGTTTGGAGCATCCGATCGCGTATCTGAGTCGGAAGTTGCGTCCTTACGAGATTGGCTACTCGACTGTAGAGAAAGAGGCGTTGTCTCTTGTGGTTGCTGTCAAGGCGTTCAGTGTGTACTTTGGCTCGTCTACGGTGCTTGTGTACACAGACCACAGTCCTCTCCAGTTTATAAATTCAATGCGGAATTCAAACCACAAATTGTTGCGATGGAGTCTTGAACTTCAGCTGTACTCCCTCGAGATCCGACACAGGCCTGGGAAGTCCAATGTTCTTCCAGATTTGTTGAGTCGACCTGCGTTCGATTGAGTTGTTTTGCGACGACGTTTTGGCGGTTGCGAGTTTGTGCGTCGTGAATTCGTGGCTAAGGCCGTTCTCTTAGTTTAGAGTCGTGTTTCGTCTTCGCGGTTTGCTAGAAATGTTTTTGTGATTGTTGATAATTTGTGCCTTTGTTGAAACTTGGGAAATTATTTTTAGAGTTTCTTGGTAGTTTAAACATTTGGATAGTACGTTTGGAACTTTGTGGACTCATGGCCTAAGTTCATAGCTTATTCGTTGAAGTTTGATATAGAGGAGTTCTGTTTTCGCATTGGATTGTTGTACAGTTGTGTAATTTTGTATTTCAGCGTAAGAGGCTTTTGTTAGAGCATATTGAGATGTTTTAGAAGAGCTGGTGTATAGGTTAGTTGCTTTAGGACTGCGGTATCGTATCCTAACAGTTTGATTTCTGGATACCTGATTTGTAAATGGCATTGATAGTTAAATAGTTAAGCTAGTAGGCTTCTTTTTTTTGTGTGCACTCGTGTCTAGGGGTTTGTTAGATTCTGCTATATGCAGTAACTGTACTATATATATTTGATAGCAGCTCTAACACGTGCAAAGGCCATGAGACCTATTGACTCCAGATCATGTGAGATGGAGGAGTGGCTGTATAAGGAACCTTAGAAAAGGGATGGATCCTTTTGGAAAACGTCGGAATTGGGCTGTGGAAATTGTGGAGGCGAATTCGTGATCCAGTGGATCCTTTTTGGTGTTGACGACGAATTCTCCTTTTTGAAGACGTTTTGCAAATTCGAACCATGTCGTGGTCCTGTCAGTCGTGTTCGGTGACGTGTTTTCTTCTGCCGGGTTGCGTTCGTGTTCTACTGTAATGTCAGGGTCACGTATGTTAATCTTCTCTCCAATTCTTGTATTTTATCGTGTATGTTTTTGTTTCAATATATCGTTTATATTTTACGAAACTGTCTTTTTATGACTTATTTAGCGAGAATCCATTTTCCCCTTAGAGTATCTAGGAGTTTGAACCATAGAGCCACGGGACTTGTAACAATATATACATACATACATACATACATACATGCATACATGCATACATGCATACATGCATACATGCATACATGCATACATGCATACATGCATACATGCATACATGCATACATGCATACATGCATACATGCATACATGCATACATGCATACATGCATACATGCATACATGCATACATGCATACATGCATACATGCATACATACATACATACATACATACATACATACATACATACATACATACATACATACATACATACATGCATGCATGCATGAGTACATACATACATACATACATACATACATACATACATACATACATACATACATACATACATACATACATACATACATACATACGTACATACATACATACATACATACATACATAATTATTACATACATATATATATACATACATATATATATAGTTATGTACACTATAGAGTCTGTAGACCGAGGTATATCTACAGTTTCTACACGAAGCCATTCTGGTCCCTAAGCAAGAAGAATCATTTGGGTAGAGATGGCGTGTATAGCGACCCTGTTCGTTATACGGCACGCAGATCTGTAGGGATGATATTCCATCCAGATGAAGCCAAACTACAGAGCAGAATATAAATCTATGCTCGAACACACAGGAACACGCATTTATCTGTTTTGCTTGCTGTTGTTTATCCAAAAATTCTGTTTGCGATGCGCTCTTGTAGCGATGTGATCGTGTTACGGCGCATTATAAATTGTCGATATTAATATCATTAAATTTTTTCATTGCTGCTATTTTCCAAATTTTTTTGCGGTCCGTTATTATTATTATTATTATTATTATTATTATTATTATTATTATTATTATTATTATGCGGCCTAAATCTGACAAGAAGTTTAGGCCATCAGAACAAATTGGACCTAAATTATTATTATTATTATTAATTATTATTATTTTTATTATTATTATTATTATTATTATTATTATTATTACTATTATTATTATTATTATTATTATTATTATTATTATTATTAATTATTATTATTATTATTATTATTATTATTATTATTATTATTATTATTATTATTACCCGGGAGTGTTCTAACCCGCTACTCTTCCCTCTATAAGGACACGCCCTATTCCATGCGCCCAAGACCACATGACCGAATTGTTCCACGGACAGACAACTTATTGAGAATTTTTTTAACAAGAATGCTTTATGATGTCTAATTTTATGTAAGCCAAAGTGCGGCTATGCAGTTGGATTAGAAAAGAACATACTCACAGACTTACTCACTATTATTGCTGTTGTTGTCGTTGTTGTTGTTGTTGCTGTCGTTGTTGTTATTGTATAATTAAAAAATGCATTCTTCTGATCAAATAGGCCTACTATTTTCTACTAGTTTCTACTATTTTTCTCAGAATTCCATCTATATCATCTATAGCTTCTAAATCTCTATTCCTTTGATCAAATTCTGTTTTGCTCGAAATTCCATGTTGCTTTTGAACGTCTCTTCCTGTAATTGAATCCGAAATTGCTTGATATTCCAGAAAACATTTCGAAGGTGGCCTATAATAGCATATATATCTGCGGATGAAGCTCATTCATGGACATGATGTGTGCAGTGGCGTAGCCAGTTATTTTTTATGGGGGGGGGGCAGTGGGGTGGCAGCTTAAAATGATGGGGTGGCTACCGTTGGCAATTAAAGCGTGCATCGGCATCGGTATATTGCCATAGACTATGTATTTTTAGATTTTGGATGTATAACAGTATTGGACATAATACGCAAGCAAGCCTCACTAGCTTGTCTGTCCCACAGTGCACTATAGTGGTCTGTCCCACTTTCCCATCACCCACCCTATAAGAAATTGTACAGGAAGTTGTATAAAAAATAAAATAAGTCTGAAATTATATAACATTATTTAATTCTTTATCACTCGTAAGAGTAAAAAGTAAAACAAACGCAGGGATTGGGGGGGCAGCTGGGGGGGCAGCCCTTTCATTTGGGGGGCGGCTGCCCCCCTTGCCCCCCCCGTAGTTACGCCACTGGATGTGTGCAAATAATACGTTGCTACAGATTTGAAATCGAATCCAATTGAGGGTTATCGTATACGCAACAAGGAGGCCCAAAACGTTCAGTACACGTCCTATCCATTCACCCGGTCGTGCTGAAAGATATTGGAAACTTAAAACTGCATGCAATTGGGAGAAAAGCTGTTGATAGACAGGCACTTCACCACACAGATAACAAGAGCCTGCATGGTACAGCATAGATTCGATGTGGAACTGAATACATCAGAGTTGGGCGAGAATAGACACGACAGTAATTGGAAACAACACAAACATTCATGAACGAGAAAGATATTTGCAAATGATTTATTTTGGAATCTAAAGCAGAAGATGGAATTCAGAGATGCATTAAAAGTTAACATAGAGCGATTTCGCTAATTTCAGGTGAAATTTGGACTTTGGATTCAAAAGTATGAATTTCGGAACGACACAAGAAAATAGGCCTAAGGATTAAGGAGACATTATGGATAGGTTAGCTTGAAGCAAACTGGAATTCTGTACAATATTGGCATCGATCAAAGAAATAAGAATTTGTAGGCAAAAATAAATTCTTATAAAAATAGGTGTTGCTCAAAGCAGTAGGGATTTTGAAACAAAACGAAATTTTGAGTAGCGCAAAGATTTAGAAGCCATTTTCAATTTGTTACTATAGGTTCAGTTTAAAGTCGCTGTGTGACGCGACGCCCTCCTCCTATATCTAGACTTGGGACTGGCATTGGCAGAGTGCAGCCAGTGGCGGAGTCGATTTCAATTGGAAGGGTAACTACTAACTACAGAGCATAAGTAGATAAAAAAAGTTTCGTCATTTAAATGCATGCGATTTCGAAGCCTTTCCTGAGGAAAGACAATCATACACAGTGTTAAAGTGTGGAAAAATAAGTGCCTGGACGCCCCTTATCTTTCCAAAAGAAGGCCTGGACGCCCCTTACCTTTCCAGTCATTGCTGGCCAATAAGTGCCTGGACGGCATTAAGATTTTAAAATAAGTGCATGGACGCCGTCCATGACCGTCAGCCACACTTTAAGCTTCATACACACAGCGCGACATCGCCACATATTGAACTCTGCTTTATTGTTTAAGATGCTAATGTTGTTTTGTATAATTACGTCGTTATAGCTCATTACTTGTTGTTCGGAGGGCACATGCATTCTATGGGAATCTAATGGCCTTTAAGCATATAATGCTTATACTGCACGGTGCGTTTCCATCAATCAAGTCGGACAATCACAAACAAAGCATTTTAATCATTGATTTTAAACTATTTGGACTGTTCTGAACAAACAGAATCTGCTGAGCACTAGACCCACGACTTGTTTTATTTATTCTTCTTTTCTTTCGTTCATTTTGAAAGCCAGTGGTTAAATTTCTTATCCAGCGGTAGGGCATATACCGGATAATGATTCGAATGTTTGCAAATGAAAGCCTAAGCCTTAAACCTTTAGAATAGTTAAGTGAATTTGATGCATTCTAATGTTCCCTACAGGTTTACTACTCACTGTTCATTGTCTTATTGTATTTCTCATTGGTATTTAGGGCCCCTACCTAGCGGGACTTGTCCCTTTTGGTGTGCCTATTGCTCCCACGTTGTTATTCTGCCTAGGCCTACTCTTTATGTGAATTTTGCTTAAATCTGATTGTTTACTTAGTTACATGTGATTGAAATGGGATCAATAAAAAATATCTAATGTCTAATCTTTAACCAACAGACCTATAATTATTATACTCGCTATTTGTTTTTCGAAAAATCACATAAGATGTGCGAAACAAAAATCATGCAAATGCGTGATTGCTGTAACAGCAGCACTTTTTCAGGTGCAGCGACGTAACCAGAAAACGAAGCTAAAATTCTCCAAAATAAACTGAAGCCCATCGGCCCCTATTTCATTCACAACGCACATGGCAGTTGAGCTCCAAATGATTTTTTTATGTTGAAGACGAATCGTTATGTGTCTGCCTATAGGCCTACGTGACGTGTTTTATATCTACGATGCGTCCAGGATTCAAACCAGGCCCAAAAAATTTCACAGAAAACTTGAGGAAGGATATACTTTAACACAATTTGTCCATAGCACTGATCTAGAATCGACCGTATTTACATTTTTCAATATTTCATTCATAATGGATAGTTGGCGAAATTGAGCAGAAATGCAGTTGTTCTTTGACAGTGTTTTGTGCATTGGGTCTATACTTTTAGAGTTTTAAGGCATGTTGGCTATTTGTAATGTGATAGACTGCACCAGAAGTGCAAGTAACGTAGGCTACATTTAATCAAAATATTACATTGTTTTACAAGCTATAGCTGCAGGCTAAGCTGTTTACGGTATATCTTGAAATACTGGACGGGTGAAACACGAGTGTTCCGCGAGCAAATGTGTGCTTCGAGAAAGTTTCCGCCACTAGAAAATGGTTGAAAACCACTGCCTGAGTAAGGATTTTGAAACAAAACGAAATTTTGAGTAGTGCAAAGATTTAGAAGCCAATTCCAATTTGGAAAGAAAATAGAAACCCAAAATACAGACAAAAATTTCACAAATAAATGCTAAATTGGAAGCGATATAGGAAGTTAGAATCTAGAAGCCAGATAATCTGAAAACAGACGAAACTATTGGAATTAAGAAAACGAATTAAGAGAAGATTATGTCCACGTGAAAATTAATTAATGTTCGAAGCGACACAAAAATTTCAATTATTTAGTTAGTATAGGTTCAGTTTAAAGTCGCAGTGTGATTACAAAGATCATTCGCGACGCCCTCCTCCTATATCCAGGCTTGGGACTGGCACTGGCAGAGTGCAACCAGTGGCGGAGTTGCTTTCAATTGGAAGGGTAACTACTAACTACAAAGCATAACCAGAATACATTTCAGCTGAAAAGAAAGAAACTCGCACCCAACAGAAAAGAAAGGTACTCTCAACCGGGACAGTATAGCAGTTGGCCATTTTGCATTGGCTGGCGCAGATGACCGCTCTCCAGAGTGACGTTTCGTGACGTATGTCACGTGGCAGACGACGACGACTACGGTGCAGTCACGTGATGCGTGAGTAGCGATCGTCTGCTGGAGGAGCGCTGCAGTCTGTCGTATGACGACGTTAACTGCCGAGCGGTATATAGGTAGCGCCAGGGACGGACTCTTCATCCATTATTCAGGGTCGGACTTCCGGTGATGACGTGGCGCCACCACAGTAGACTCACTGATCCAGATGCAAGTAGATCGACGGCGGCGGCATGCGGCGGTGGCCATTGGCATGCATATGCACTGGCTCCCACTCGTGTGTGTTGTGTAGAAACCTTTTAAAGGAAATGACGAGCGATGGATGGATTGCAGGAGACATCGGAGCTCGTGAAGTGCATCGTAAGGCACCCCCGCACGCCCCAGAGCAGTAGGCTACACACATCCAACGAAGTGTAAGCATATACTTAGCTGCCATAATTATAGTATATAGAACCCTGTTTTTAAAGGGACATGATGATGACGATGACGATGACGATGACGATGACGATGACGATGACGATGACGATGACGATGACGATGATGATGATGATGATGATGATGATGATGATGATGATGATGATAATGACGACGATGATGACGATGACGATGATGATGATGATGATGATGATGATGATGATGATGATTATAATAATAATAATATTAACGATAATAATAATAATAATAATGATAATAATAATAATAATGATAATGATAATAATAATAATAATAATAATAATAATAATAATAATAATATTATTATTATTAACGATAATAATTATAATAATTACTCTTACTACTCTTACTGGTCCAATAATAAGTAATAACTGGGGCATAGCGGAATGAAAACAGGACATTTACGAATTCACCTACAGATACAGAAAGAAAGACAGACAGACATATAGACATACAGACGTACAGACAAACAGACAGAATGAGAGAGTGAGTGTGAAAACAATAAGAACGTCGGCTAAGTTCACCTTAAACAGGATATTACTCAGTCACGCACAGAAGACTACAGCAAACACAAGCACACGAGCAAGCAGTCACACAAGGAGCCAACGCCGAGCCACACATGGAGCCACACATGGAGCCACACACAGAGCCACACATGGAGCCACACATGGAGCCACACACAGAGCCACACATATAGAGCTATACAAGCAAAGAAACAGAGCAGCTGTGAGACAAACATGCAAATTTGTCGGATGTAGAAGCAACTGGCAGACTTAGACTGAGATAATAATTATAGTTAAAAAAACTACGCTTTGCTTTCCAGTGCCAGTCCCACGCTGTGGTAAATGGGGAGGGCGACAATAATCATTTTTGATAATGTGAGATAGTGTTGTTAACAGCAACAGGTATACGGTTAGAAACAGGACAGAGAGAGACGGATCCCGGCAGTGGCGTAACTACGGGAGGGCAAGGGGGCAGCCCCCCCCCCAAATGAAGGGGCTGCCCCCCCCCAGCTGCCCCTCCAATCCCTGCGTTTGTTTTACTTTTTACTTTTACGAGTGATAAAGAATTAAAGAATGTTATATAATTTCTGACTTATTTTATTTTTTATACAACTTCCTGTACAACTTCTTATAGGGTGGGTGATGGGAAAGTGGGACAGGCCACTATAGTGCACTGTGGGACAGACAAGCTAGTGAGACTTGCATGCGTATTATGTCCAATACTGTAATACATCCAAAATCTAAAAATACTTAGTCTATGGCAATATACCGATGCCGATGCACGCTTTAATTGCCATCGGTAGCCATGCACCCCATCATTTTAAGCTGCCACCCCACTGCCCCCCCCCCCCCATGAAAAAATAACTGGCTACGCCACTGGATCCCGGCCAAGACAGACAGACAGACAGACACATACGCACTATTACGCAGAGATACAAGCAAGGAGACTGGATGCACCAGAGACACAGACTCTATGAAACAAAGTTAACCTCATAATTATGCGCAACCTAATCTAGTTTTAATATAATCTAATCTAGTTCTAATATAATCTAATCTAGTTTTAATATAATCTAATCTAGTTCTAATATAATCTAATCTAGTTCTAATATAATCTAATCTAGTTCTAATATAATCTAATCTAGTTCTAATATAATCTAATCTAGTTCTAATATAATCTAATCTAGTTCTAATATAATCTAATCTAGTTCTAATATAATCTAATCTAGTTCTAATATAATCTAATCTAGTTCTAATATAATCTAATCTAGTTCTAATATAATCTAGTTATAGAACTCCGCAATGCAATTATAATAATGAAGTAAGGCTCAATTGCTGGCACTCCGGTCCAACGCGGCCATGGAGTTTCAAGAGTCAGTCCTGTTAATTATTATAAGACAGAGAGATAGACTTAGCCAGAGAGAGAGGCAGACACTCGGACAGACATCAATGGTGACCACAGATAGCAAGAAAGACACACACGCATACACTCACCTACACGCACATACACACACATACACACACACATACACACATACATACACACACACATACACATACACACACGCATACACACATACCCACGCACACATACACATACAAACACATACACACACATACACATACATACACACATACACACATATACACACATACACTCACCTACACACACACATACACAAACATACACACATACACACACATACACACACATACACAAACATACACACATACACATACATGCACGCACACATACACATACATGCACGCACACATACTCACGCACACATGCACACACATACACACACATACACACACACATACAAACACACACACACATGCACGCCCATACACACATACATACACACATACAAACACATACACGCATACACACACACACACACACACAAACGCACACGCACACGTAATCAGATGAATGCCATAGAGACACCTAAAGCTTTGGAGTTTAGGCAGATGATCAGATCGGCATGACGAGCGATCAATCACATGTAATTGACCACACGCTTTACCCGCTTTGGAATCCGTCTTATAACCCGGGTCAACTCCCTCCCAGCGCCCTAACGGTGACTCACGCAACCCCCATCCCCCCACTCCAACCATCACCCCCACCAAGGTCCATTGCACGGACTCCTATCCGGTAGAAGAAACTGAGCTCGCACGGGTTACAGAAAGGTTACAATCCTATCTGCTACAGGAAACACTTACAGGTTTTGTTAAGGTTTTGCCAGGGCTGTTTTTAAGGAATTTTTAGAACTGCACATCCTCTTCTCTCCTTTCTCATCCTCCCTGGTAAATTGCTCCCCATCTGAGGAAAATGACCTATTTTTTACTAGTTTTAACTGCACAGAACTTGTGACAGAAGTGCTTCTACAACTGCACAAATCCATTTAGAACTGCACATTTTGTGTAGAACTGCACGTTAAAAAAGCCCTGGGTTTCGCTCCGTTGCGGCGCAAGATAAGAAACTCGTACGGGTTTAAGAAATGTTTCACTCCATGATGCGAGTTTCCGAAAGGTTTTTTTTTACCTTATTCTTGCTGTGCGCGGTGCAAGAAGAAGAGCATCGCCCGAGGTGTCTGTCTTTTTTAAGTCGATGGATGAAGAGGATTTCATTTGCTACCAGTTGCTGTCGGCTTCGTACTAGATACGCAAGGTCAGTGGGGTCACGACTTAAGTCCCTATTTAGAATCAGATCAGAGGGAATTGGATTAATGTCGATCCAGTCCGCAGTGGCTGATGCGAAGAAGACAACGCTTGTGTGAAAGACTATTATTATATTATTAGAGCAGTTCGCCGCCAACATCCTACGAAATAGACCACTATATATATATAATTATATAATTATATATATTGTATAAATTATATATATATATATATATATATATATTATGCTGAGAGATACTGATGCACGTTTGGCATCGTTATTGTATACCGACGTCAGACCTGGGATTTTGAAATGGGAGGCCATGGCCGGATTGCCCCCCCCTGGACACGCCCCTGTCTGTGCTTCTGTCTCTGTCTATCTCTGTTTGCCTGTCTGTCTGTCTGTCTGTCTCTGCCTCTGTTTCCTTTGTTTCTGTCTCTGTATGTCTGCCTGTCTCTGTCTCTGTCTGCCTCTGCCTCTGTCTCTTTCTGTCTCTCTCACTGTCTCTCTGTCTGTCTGTCTGGCTCTCTGTAGTCTGTACATAAATTTTATACGCAATTATATATATATATATATATATATATATAATTAAAATATATATAACGACAGAATGAATGAAGCATTAGTGTATATATAATATACAAGAAGTTAAATGTTACAGTTCAAACACTTAAATTTACAATCACTGGAGCCGAAAAATTGTGATTCACACAATCGCAGCAGCATGAACAATTTTGGACATCTCGAGAGTCGTATCGACAACCTACAGCACACTAGAATGTTCAATTTCCGATATCATTCATGCATGAACAACATGGAAACGCAGTGGGAGGTCTGTCTGTCTGTCAGTCTGTCTGACTCTCAGTCAGTGAGTCAGTGAGTGAGTCAGTCTGTCTGTCTGTCTGTCTGTCTGTCTGTCTGCATACCTGTCTGTATGTCTGTCAGTCAGTCAGTCAGTCAGTCAGTCAGTCAGTCTCTGTAGTCTGTCTGTCTGTGTGTCTGTGTGTCTGTCTGTCTGTGTGTTTGTGTGCATGTGTGTGTGTGTCTGTCTGTATGTTTATCTGTATGCCTCTCAGTCAGTCTTGTCAGTCTGTTTGCACTTATGTATGTCTGTTTGTCTGTCTATTAGTCAGTCAGTCAGTCAGTCAGTCAGTCAGTCAGTCAGTCAGTCAGTCAGTCAGTCTGTCTGTCTGTCTGTCTGTCTGTCTGTCTGTCTGCATGCCTGTCTGTATGTATGCCCATCTGTTTTTCTGTCAGTCAGTCAGTCTGTCAGTTAGCCAGTCAGTCTGACTGGCTAACTGACAGTAGTCTAACTGTAGTCTGTCTGTGTGTCTGTGTGTGTGTGTCTGTCCGTCCGTCTGTGTGTCTGCCTGATTATGTCCATCCATGCAAATCTAACTGTTGACGATTTCCTAACCGACCGTTTGGCCTCGACCCCGCTCGCTTTTATTTGTTGTCGATGCATACGGAACTAAATCCTTCCGAAGAAAAGCATTCGATTGAAACGTCCGGTGGGATAGTCTTTCGCATGACAAATTCCTAGATATAAGGCAAATCGGTGTTCTCGTGGCCCCATATTTTCTTTTCTGCTTCTTCTCCTCTCTTCTCTTTAACCCCCCCCCCCCATTCACCTCTCTCCCGCTAGATCTGCCATTCCCGACATGTCATGTTCAATTTAAAAGGTAACGTTCAAGGATTTGGCATTCTCACAGCAGACTATGCATGGCGCGTGGTTCGGTTGCGCGCGTCAAGGATATGGAAGAATCGAAGCAGGCGATGATCTGGATTCCAGAGGGGGAAAAGAGAAGGGGAAGACCACAGAAAAATAAGTGGGAGAACATCAGATACGGTTTTAGGAGCTGAAGGTTGCTGTCACTGCTGTGGCAAGAAAGACTACAATTATGACAAGGACAGAATGGAGAAGCAGAAATCTGCGCGGAGATAAAAAAAACTTAGTGAAAAGTTAGAGACGATAATTATTATGTGCTCGTCTTGGCTCAAGACTAACAAGATAGCATCCATGGATTAGGTTGGCTTTGATTATAAATGGTTGTCAGTAGGCCTAGTTTTTGTCTTGTAGTTAAGAATTATTTAAGAGTTAAACTGCAGACCATTGTTCCAATATCCTTTGCAGGTTACGCAGTCTATTATAGACGAACCTGTTTTAATTTCCGTTTCGTTCGCGTTTACTATACTTGGTAATTGATTTTGGGATCCCTCCTCTCAGTGGGATTGTTATCCCTTCTCGGATCGTTTGTTGCATGCGTGCCAATTTGTTTTTTCAATCATATATTGTTGTCTCCACTCTTTTTGGTATGTATTGGCGCTTGAATAAAGATTGATTGGTTGTTTGATTGATTGATTGACTGGTTGATTGATTAATCGATTGATTGACTAACTGACTGACTGACCTTCTGATTGAGTGATTGATTGATTTATTGATTATTTGTATATGTATACCATTTAGATCACAAAATCATGTCTATAAAGACTTCTTTAAGCAAATGCAGCTTAATGGGCAATGAAAATAAATTTATACTAATTTATTTCAATATAATATATCAGGTTTTTTTAATGTGCAGTTGTACACAAAATGTGCAGTTGTAGAAGCACTTCTGTACAGTTAAAACTATCGAAAAAGGCCATTGTCCTCCGATAGGAAGTAATTTACAATGGATGATGGGAAAGGAAAGAAGGAGTTGTGCAATGTGCATTGTGCAGTTCTAAAAATTTCTTTAAAACAGCCCTGTAATATATTATTTGGCACAGCCGCACACGGTTTCGATGAGGTTCACGTGTGGCTGAAAAAAATCATAAACACGGTGCTATAAATATCCAGGTATTTAGCCTACATGGGATAAGTTCGTGTGCTTATAATATATATATATATGTGTGTATATATATGTGTGTGTGTGTATATATATATACGACGTTTGGTTTGAAGTTTGACAGCTTTCATGCACAAGTATAGGTCTTTAGAGGAGCGAACGCCCAGGTGGGTCGCTTAGCCTGTCAACACGATCAATCATTTCTCGTACAGTAGGCCAAACAAATGATATATTACATGGACACTTGGACAGTTTGCTGTCTAATGATTTCTAACCGTTGAGACTACTTCAATAGTTTTTCAACTGTTCTATGCCCTGTATATCTATAGCAAAATATACAGACTACCAATAGAGATATATATCTACGTAGTCCTGCATTCTAATGTATTCAAGTCAATGTGTGTGTGTATATATCTACACCGTGTCCAGAAAAAAGACTAATTTTGCAAATATTAGAATAAATAGTAAATATTCGTCGATTTTAAAAATTCAAACCGTTTTAATCCTGACATATTCATGAAAAAAATTCGCAATTTACGAAAGGTCGTCGGTGAAAAATTACCCAATGAGTATGCCGTTAAATGAAATTTTTCAAGCAGCACAGTTGGAAAAAGCTTTCGGCAAAAAAATAAACAGTTTCTATAGGGCCTAACATTTTCGCGGGAAAATCAAGCATTCAAGTGCAAAGAAATTCATTTAGATATTTCCGGAAAATGTTTGAACATAAGGCGGTCTTCAGAGAAGCTTCTTATAAGAAAAATGGATAAAACTGGATCATCTGTGCATTGACCAAAAACTGCACAGAGAAATGAAGATTTCAATTTGGATGCAAATGACGTCATCATCACGTCATTATTGTAAGTCTTATTACTTGAACTTTTATAATTTCACCCGTATTAGGCCTATCTAAATATATCGGGATCAAAACGGTGTTTGATTTTTGAAAATCTATGAATATTCACTATAATTATAGTTACAAAATGGGTCCCTTTTTTCCGGACACAGTGTATGTTATGTATATATAAACGTTTGTTCGACCGCTGGGATTTCTACAGCAGGATAAATCAGTCATGTGGCCAGCATGCTCCTGTTTTGATCTGTGCGGCTCTTAAACTCAAACCCAAACAACATAGGCTACAACCACCGCGCGTGGATACCTGAAACTGATTAAACAAAATATAGTTTTCATGAAACTGACAGCAGCTGGCTGCTATATATTTAAATGCCTGTGCAGTTCCCAGATGATGTTTACGCACAAATAAATACATTATATACACCGATGGACATACACACATACTGTGTGCATAAATATACATGGACATACATGTAGGCCTACGCGACGTAGCCTATAGGCTACACATAAACATACACCACCATAACAAGAACCTGTAAGTATGGCGGCTGATTATGCCAGTGCGGTATTGGTTACATCGGTTACCCATTTAGCATGGGATGTTCAGCTTAAACCTGTCTTAAATACTTCACAAGGCATTCCATCCAAATCAGTCGATCTTTGCACACACCACATACAATACATGTATATTATAACGAATATTACCAACGTATATTGCGTTCGACTAAATAATATATAGGCATATAATAATAATAAGCCTGCATGTACCGTGGCACTACCAAACGCTGTGTTCTGCTCGCAGATTTTCTCAGGCACTATAATAGTCCGAAGCTTTAGCGTTCAATGTTCATTGAACCAGGGCTGTTTTTAAGGAATTTTTTAGAACTGCACAACTCCTTCTTTCCTTTCCGATCATCCACGGTAAATTACTTCCAATCGGAGGACAATGACCTTTTTTGCTAGTTTTGACTGTACGGAAGTGCTTCTACAACCGCACGTTGTGTGTACATCTGCACGTTAAAAAGCCCTGCATTGACTTCATAAGTATTCTTCAAATAAAGGAGTTTATGTATCGCCGTGACAGAAACCTCTTGTCTTCTATCTATACATCAACTACAAATCAGAACTCTCATCTGAATCTGAGGACCATTTGTATTTTATTTGGAACTCCAGCTCGTATAACCACACCTATAGATAATACACCCATGCGAACACAATTCTTTCCTCCATCATAGTAATAATTTATTTGAGTCGGTGGTGTGAACAAATTCCCAGCTTACTAATACATAAATTAAGCACCTAAACCTTACAGAAGGAATACTCGATAAACTAATGTTCCAGATTCACCTCCTTTTTACCCATTTATTGCATTGTATAATTATAATCCCTGATCTCTACAGTCATTGTAGTCAAGTTTTTTGTAAAGTTCAACATTTTTTAAAATAATGACTCATCAGCATTGAACAATTATTTTTCTGTATACGTTTCTTTCCTTGTTCGAATCATAATATGATTTTTCATCGCAATCTCAAGTTGCAAGACCACGACACGTCATTTACTATACGATTTTTACTTTAGTGTTAATCCTGTGTACTTAGCGGGGTATACATTGTTCTTCAGGGCCTTATAAAATTATAATTGTCTGTTCTTTTGTATGTTTTGTTGCAAAAATAAATTATTTGATTTCTGTGCATTGATTGGTTGATTGATTGATTGACTGATTAATTGACTGATTGATTAATTTGGTCGCTACAATGGAATCTGTCTTTGACTATGATTTCACTTGAAGCAACATTATAATAACGGCGCAATAGAAGTGATTACACTGGACAACAAATTTAAACTTTTTTTTTGCTTCCGAAAAATCTTTGACTGTTTTCTATAGAATTTGACGTGCTGAACACGATGCTGTGCTCAGAATTGTTGTATCACGTAAGGTTTTTGAGAAAAACAAGATTTAAGATTTTAATTTAAATGCTCATAATGCATATATTTACAATATACTATAAATTAAAATTTTTTACTTCCGAAAAATCTTTGACTGTTTTCTATAGAATTTGACGTGCTGAACACGATGGTATGCTCAGAATGTTTGTATCACGTAAGGTTTTTGAGAAAAACAAAATTTAAGATTTTAATTTAAATGCTCATATATTGCATATATTTACAATATACTATAAATTAAATTTTTTTACTTCCGAAAAATCTTTGACCGTTTTCTATAGAATTTGACGTGCTGAACCCGATGGTGTGCTCAGAATTGTTGTATCACGTAAGGTTTTTGAGTAAAACAACATTTAAGATTTTAATTTAAATGCTCATATAGGCCTATTGCATATATTACAATATACTATAAATTATTTTTTTTACTTCTAACCGTCTAAAAATATATTATAGTTTAAAGCTTATCTGAAAATAAGCTGGCTTATCTGTTATGCATTTACAAGCATATAGACAAAACTAAACTTTGGACCTGAGACATCAAACTACAGACAAGCTGATGTCAACTTCCTTAGTGGGATATGCATGTAGAGAACTATGCTGAAAATCGGCTTTAATTGTGCTTAAAACTTTTGCAGGCAGATTCTACCCAGTATTAATGCATATGCAGACATAAGTTTATTTATTAAGCAAAGACGAACATTTTTCATGTAAACTGTCCTAAGTGCAGGTCTGGATATACCTCAGTTACACGAAGCATATTACAACGTTAGGCCTATAGCTGAAAAATATGGAAATAAATAGAAAATTTGAAGATTTCTCAAAAACGTTACGTGATGGGACAATTTCAAGGTGATTTTCGTGATCAGCAGCAGAAACTGCATAAGAAACAACTGATAGTGTTCAGGAAGCAAAATCACTGTTGTCCAGTGTTATAGGTTAGACCACACATATTATACTGGTGGAGAGAGATGGTTGAATACACAAACATGAAGTGTAGCAGAGCTCGGGTTCGATGCCCTCTATCCCCCCTTAGGCTGACTCTGCCTTCCTCTTCATAGGAACTACACAGTGGGGCGCGGTGGTGTAGTGGTATGTTCGGCTCGGTGCCTTGGAGCCGGAGGATTGCAGGTTCGAATCAACATCAAGCCGCTGCGTAGGGATCTTGAGCAAGTCCTTCACTTGCAATATTATTGTCCATGCGCTTCGGCGTGAAACTCAGATGCAGCGTCCGCGCTGTAGTCGGGAGCGCCTCTGTGTGGAGAGCGTTAACGGTCGCTACAGCAAATGTGAGAAAGAAAGAAATAGTAAAATAATGGTAGACAGTGGGCAGCAGTGTGGTGGACCGGCGTATAACATGCTGCCATACACACAATTATAAAAAATCGATTCTTGTTTGACCTGTTAGATCTCATGTTCATATATACTATTTCATGCATTCATAATGCAGTTTGTCGGTTTAAAGTCAATAAACATGTATTATTATTATCATCATCATTATTATCATCATCATTTTAATTATCTCGAGTCATGAGGTACTTCAGTCCACACGGACTTGGCAATTATAAAAGAAATGTGTCAGGAACGGCTTGTCAACGATTATAGGTCTATTAATTATTATTAATGCAACTAGTACTACTATAGTATACTACTGCTCAGTACTGCTGCTTCTACTATACTACTGCTACTACTACTACTACTACTACTACTACTACTACTACTACTACTACTACTACTACTACTGATACTACTACTACTGCCACTACTGCTACTACTATATATACTATTTTTATTATTATTAGGCTACTACCACTATCACTACTACTAATATTATCATTATTATTGCTGTTATTATTATTATTTTTTAGTTGTCGTTTTTGTTGTTGTTACACACGCAGTCATGAAAAAAATACAGACACGATCCTCATAATATAAATATAGGCTACACAATGGTACACGTATACATGTACACACACACACACACACCGGGTGTTATTATTTTTGCGTGTATATAACTGCAGTCTATGCAGGCGGGCGACTTCTCCCGTTCTGCCTCTTAATCCAGTTACAACTGTTTTCTGTGGGCACTGCGTCACAACGACAATCGTCTCCCGTAGCAACGCATTCGAGTCGAAAGGCGCACGGAGCGTTGAGATGCCCGTCACCTTGACGACCGTCACCTTGACGACCGTCCGTGCAGTTCACACCGTGTGCAGTCCGTCCGTTCGTTCGTCCGTGCATCCGTCCGTTTTCCGGATCTCTGGACTTGAAGGAAGTAATCGTTTATCCGTACGCGGATCCGTGGTTACGGTTCGCTGGTCTCTCGATGTCGGTGGCTGGTCATCCGTGAACGGCTTTCAGTCGGTCGTCGGTGACCGGTGTTCGTCTTAATCCAAATCTGAAATCAATAACAGTTGATGCAATGATTAGATTAGTTTTTCGGAGAACGAGGAAAGGAAACTGTGTTTAGCTGAGGGAACTGAGTGCGATTTACGATTAAGATGCTGATGTAACTGAATGATATTCAAATATAATTTAATTTCAGTTCTAACCATTGTGAGAACTGTAGAAAAAAACAGGGGAGGGTTCAAACATGTGGAGCTGAGTATTAACATCGTCGGTCAACAACAGGAAAGGACGGTGTGTTGTCAGTTTGGGGGGGGGGGTAATTGTGCTGACCAGCAAAACGCATAAGTTTTTAATTGATTGCTTGATAAATTCCAGGGAAATAAACCCGGGGTTTGCAGTGAGGACTTAACTGCGGGGTCTTATAAGAAAGATTATGGGAGTTGAAGCCCCACGACCTCCCCCACGGCAATTCTCACCATAGTTCTAATTCCGAAGTTGCTGAAAGCTGTTTTGATAAATGATAACTTTAGATCCAGTTTTAATTACATTTAACATCATGCAGAACTTTATTAATTAGTTCCTTCTCTAAGTTGCGCTATATAAATGCTTGACTATAAATACAGTCCAATCAGATGCTCATTCATTCATTCATTCATTCATTCATTCATTCAATCAATCAATCAATCAATCAATCATTCATTCATTCATTCATTCATTCAATCATGATACTGCAGTCAGCGTCGAGCCTTCTCGGTTGTTGGCCCGTCCACATGGAATGGGCTCCCGCTTGCACTACGCTTACTACCTCGGAATAATTTGCCTGCTTTCTACCAGTTGCTCAAGACCTATCTTTTTAGCTGTGGCTGGGCTGGGAGCGCCTCTGAGTAGGCTTCATGATGGGGCGCTATATACGTTTTCGGAATGAATTTATTCAATGGACTTATATAGCATCCCCCCTTTCAAGAGACCTACCTAGGAGAGCTCCCAGCTTAGACGCGGCAAAATAAAATGAAAACTTCAGAGATATTTTATGCAACAAAGTTTGATTAGTGAGCTGCAAGTAGCAACAAACGCAGGGCCACATAATTTATGTTGTCTGATGCTAGATGGTCAACATAGGTTAATTAGCTTCATTCATATTAAAGGTGTCTAGTTACGTGTGCAATTACTAGTCTTCCAGTACATAACATCAAATCATAGCAAAGAAAACGTTCGATAGCAGGCATAGGTAGTAAAATGTAGCGCAACCAAAGATGCAGAGTGAAATGAGAATTGCAATCCGATACGAGATGAGTTGAGATGCACGCAACCAGCGAAAAACACATCACGCATAATATATTATGTTCTTTCGGTGCTTCATTACATAATATGGGCCTAATAACTTATAATTTATGGCCTTGATATTTCGTTATGCGTGCATATATACATATAATTTTATATACAGGGTGGGCCCAAAAAGACCCCCTTGGTGCTTTGCTAATATCTTGACCAAAAGTAAGAATTTCGAAATGAAATTTTACAGGATTATGGACAATTCATATTTACGCATGATGGCCAGAATTCGTCAATATATTTAAAACAGAACAAAAGTTATGTCACTTCTAGGTTTTTTTTGCCCACCCTGTATATATATATAATTTAACCTTGAAACTAATTTCCATAAACCATGGGCGAATGCAGAGATTTTCGAGGGTGGGCAAAAAATTTTGTGGGAAAAAATTTCGTTGATTTTTGGCCGAAAAAATCTGACGACCTTTTCTTTAGTCGTTTGGTCCAAATGCCTTGAAAATATTCGATTTTCGAAGCCAGTGCTAAAATAGTTGATGTCGCATGCTACTTTTTCTGTCTCACCTTTTCTCGCTGCGTACCCCGGTATACATTGAAAGCTTGTTGAAACCTAATGGGGGGACGTCCTATGCACATTTATGAATGGGTGGGGGAATGGCCGGATTGCCCCCTCTGGATCCGCCCCTGCCATCAACCCCTCAACCATCGTTTCTTGACTTCTGATATAATCTGCAACCCAACGAAGTTTACTGATGGGGGGAGGCGGTTGTGTGGTGGTGGATTCGGTGTCTTGTAGCCAGAGGGTTCCAGGTTCGAATCCACCTCAAGCCGCCTCGTAGAGACCTTGGGAAAGTCTTTCACTCGCAATTGCTCGTACCCTTCGGCGTGAAACTCCGATGCAATGAGCGCGCTGTAGTCGGTAGCGCCTCTGAGACTATAACAATGTTGAAGGCGAGCTATAGCAAATGCGAGAAATAAACGATTATTGTCCCTTTGACAATGAGTTTTCTACACTGCTTGATTAGCCAATATGCGTGTATGCAAATATTTATTTACAGTAGTGGCCATATTATTATGGACAAGGCTGAAAAACCATATTTTTTCACATTTCGCACTTATTTTATGCAATCAAAGGACTGGGAACATCATATAACATACCAAATTACCCAGCCGATATAGTGCTGCCAAGCTTCCGCCAATCTGCTAAGCTGCCAAGCTGCTGATAAGCTGCTGACAAGCTTCTGACAAGCTGCTGCCAAGCTGCCGCCAAGCTTCCAAGCTGCCGCCAAACTGCTGCCAAGCTGCCGCCAAGCTGCCAAGCTGCCCCTAAGCTGCCAACGCCAAGCTACCGCCAAGCTGCCAAGCGGTCGCCAAGCTGTCAAGCTGCCGCCATGCTGCTGCCAAGCTGCCCCTAAGCTGCCAAGCTACCGCCAAGCCGCCCCTAAGCTGCCAACGCCATGCTGCGGCCAAGCTGACAAGATGCCAAGCTGCCGCCATGCTGCCGCCAAGCTGCCAAGCTGCCCCTAAGCTGCCAAGCTACCGCCATGCCGCCCCTAAGCTGCCAACGCCAAGCTGCGGCCAAGCTGACCATATGCCAAGCTGCTGTCAAGCTGCCGCCATGCTGCTACCAAGCTGCCAAGCTGCCCCTAAGCTGCCAAGCTACCGCCAAGCTGCCAAACTGCAGCCAAGCTACCAAGCTGCCGCCAAGCTACCAAGCTGACCATCTGCTGCCAAGCTGCCGCCAAGCTGCTGGCAGCTTGGCAGCAGCTTGGTAGCTTGGCAGCAGCTGGGCGGCAGCTTGGCGTCTTGGCATCTTGGCAGCTTGGTGGCAGCGCGGCAGCTTGGCGGTAGCTTGGCAGCTTAGGGGCAGCTTGGCAGCTTGGCAGCTTGGCGGCAGCATGGCGGCAGCTTGGCAGCTTGGCGGCAGCTTGACAGCTTGGCAGCTTGTCAGCTTGGCAGCAGCTTGGCAGCTTTGGGGCAGCTTGGTAGCAGCATGGCGGCAGCTTGGCAGCTTGGCGGCAGCTTGGCAGCTTGGCGGCAGCTTGGAATCTTGGCGGCAGCTTGGTAGCTTGGCTGCAGCTTGGCAGCTTGGCTGCAGCTTGGCGGTAGCTTGGCAGCTTAGGGGCAGTTTAGCAGCTTGGCGGCAGCATGCCGGCAGCTTGGCGGCAGCTTGACAGTTTGGCGGAAGCTTGGCAGCTTGTCAGCTTGGCCGCAGCTTGGCGTCGGCAGCTTAGGGACAGCTTGGCGGTAGCTTGGCAGCTTAGGAGCAGCTTGGCAGCTTGGCGGCTGCATGGCGGCAGCTTGGCAGCTTGGCGGCAGCTTGGCGTTGGCAGCATGGGGGCAGCTTGGCAGCAGCTTGGCGGCAGCTTGGAAGTTTGGCGGCAGCTTGGCAGCTTGGCGGCAGCTTGGCGGCAGCTTGTCAGCAGCTTGTCAGCAGCTTATCAGTAGCTTGGCGGCAGCTTGTCAGATTGGCGGAAGCTTGGCAGCACTATATCGGCTGGGTAATTTGGTATGTTATATGATGTTCTCAGTCCTTTGATTGCATTATCGCTTTATAAGTGCGAAATGTGAAAATATCTGGTTTTTCAGCCTTGTCCATAATAATATGGCCACTACTGTAGGTATATGGCGTTGTCTTGGCGTTATCCTTGCTAGCACGTTCATCTCTTCTGAACAATTTTATTCGTGTTTCATCTACTTTCACCTGATTGGTGTGCACTGTGAAAGACGCTTTATAAATGTATGAATACGATATATATATGTACATGTATGTTACTGTGGTTTTTATAGAGCGCTTTTCAATAACACTTCTCAAAAACGCTGTGAATCTGGTAGTCTAAGCCACTGTAAGGGATTTGAAGAGATGCGTCATATATGAAACAACGAGAAACTTAATTAGGTCGAGTGAACAGAACTAATGTTCAAAAGAGGAAGACTGCTCCAGGGGTGTGGGAAATCGAGAGAGAGAGAGAGAGAGAGAGAGAGAGAGAGAGAGAGAGAGAGAGAAAGAGAGAGAGAGAGAGAGAGAGAAAGAGAGAGAGAGAGAGAGAGAGAGAGAGAGAGAGAGAGGCAGGATTACATATAGAGAGAGATATACAGGCAAGCAGGCAGACAGACATAAAGAGAGAGAAAGAGAGAGAAAGAGAGAAAAAGAGAGACAGACACAGACAGAAAGGTAGAGAGACAGAGAAAGAAAAAGAGAGAAACATATACAGATACAGATACGGAGACAGATAGAGGGAGGGAGAGACAGACATGGACACAGACATAAACAGAGACAGATACAGACAGAGAGCTAGATACATACAGATACACACCCATGCCGTGCAGCAAGTGTTATTCACGTGCTGCGCAGATAAATGAAAGCGAGAACCTGTAGCTCTCCTCCTCTACACCACGGATATAATTTTCTAATTAACTTACAATTAGAAATGTTTGATTACGACGCCACGAAAGTCACGATATAAAATTATCTGATTGGAAATACAATAGCCTTGTACCGCAAGCGATACAAGACACCGACCAAAGGAAACTCATGAACGAGGCCTAGAGTAAAAAAAACACCCAACAGCATCTTTGTTAGGAAGGCAGCGAAAACGTATGGCAGCCGAGCAGATGAGGGACAGCCTGGGCGATAATCGTAGACGCATCTGGGCACGGACGCTCGACGAAAGAAAAAGCGCTAGCGGTAAAGGCATACATCAGAAAACAAGCAGTAGACCAGGGATGCCACTCTGATTTTGAAAATGGTCAGATTCGGCCGAAAAAAGGCTAGAAAAGGCTAGATCGAAAAAGTTTTAAAAATACATTGAATTTTTGGGGTTGAAATTTCTGACGACTTATTTTTTTTAGTCTTTCAGGCAGGGTCTGAAAAATTTCTATTTCTGCTTTCAAATTTAGTGATGACTTTTTCTTGTTTTTTGGTCATTCGCTCGAAAAATCAGAAATTTTTCTTAAATCTTCCTCCTTTTTACTACTGTTTCGTACATTTTCCCCGAAAATGTCTATATTTCGGGAAAATGTCAGAAAATCCGCCGTCGAAAAAAACTAGATCTCGAAAAAACCTAGAAACCTAGATTAAGCCGAAAAAGCTAGATCTAGGTGGGAAAAGCTAGAAGTGGTATCCCTGCAGTAGCCAGCGTCGGGGGACAAAGGCTAAACGTTCGGACGAAACATATGAAAGCTGAAGAAACAGATCCATGGCTAGACGGGATAATCAGACCGCTCGTCGGTGTTATTATGCGAGGTATTGAATAAAATACAAAGAAGCAACATACAACATATATGTATGTATGTATGTATGTATGCATGTATGTGTGTGTGTATGTGTGTGTGTATGTGTGTGTATGTGTGTATGTATGTGTGTATGCATGTGTGTATGTGTGTATGTGTGCATGTGTGCATGTGTGCATGTGTGCATGTGTGCATGTGTGCATGTGTGCATGTGTGTATGTGTGTATGTGTGTATGTGTGTATGTATGTATGTACATGTATGCATGCATGTATGTACGTACGTACGTACGTACGTACGTACGTACGTACGTATGTATGTATGTATGTATGTATGTATGTATGTATGTAGTATGTATGTATGTATGTATGTATGTATGTATGTATGTATGTATGCATGCATGCATGCATGTATGTATGTATGTATGTATGTATGTATGTATGCATGCATGCATGCATGCATGCATGCATGCATGCAGAGATTTATGTACATGTAGATCGGTTTGCCAACAGCTTTCCGTCAGTTGCCTTCACGTCATCACTGCAGCCCGGCTGCCTTAGATGCTACCTGCGCAACAATATACTACCATGCACTTGAAGAAGAATTTGATTTATCGTATGCATGCTGTAATTGTAATTGGTACATTCTATTGCACAATGCCCAGCTTTCTCAAAGTCAATTAAGCCGCACTTGTTCAGAGCTGTCCGGTAGCTTCGTTAAGCGCAATCGTGAGGTTGTTGTAAAGCGCTATATAAATGTTCATATACATAGGCTACGTACATACATACATACAATGCAGAAGCGGCAGCGGCCCATGGTGCACTAAAAACCAAACTGCATTGAAAATAATTTCGCAAAGACAAGATCGCAAAACTGAAAAGAACCTCACACATGGGGGATGAACGAAATATATTCTATACAAATATGTATGTATACAAAAACTATACATGCATATGATTATTTG
This sequence comes from Lumbricus terrestris, assembly GCA_949752735.1. Lineage (NCBI taxonomy): Eukaryota > Metazoa > Annelida > Clitellata > Crassiclitellata > Lumbricidae > Lumbricus > Lumbricus terrestris. The sequence goes on from OX457053.1 coordinate 30,217,947, forward strand.
TATACATGTATATGTATATATGCATGTGCTTTGCGTACTGTAGGCTTATATGTTTATTTATAAGCATGGGTGGAGTTTGGTTTCCGTTCTTGGAGGGTTAAAGCCTTCTGGGGGGGGGGGGCTAAGTCCGGGAAAAGATACCATTTACACGGCAAAAATAATGAATGTGGATCTTCTTGGGGGGCTTAGCCCCCCATAGACCATAGTCCCTGATAAACTCCGCCCATGTTTATAAGTAACTACATGTATATGTGCAATAAATATTTTGTGTACAAGTGGCAGTACAACGCAATTATAATACAATGCAACTGGAGCCTGGCATGCAATGTATTTTACAGTTTTAATAAGGAGGTCAAATTAGAAGGCAGCACGTGCATTTATCGAGGCACATGCATCCAGCTGTCTGTTTGTCTGTATGTCCGTTTAGATGGTTGCTTCCTGTTCTGTCTGTCTGCTTGCCTGACTATATGCTTGTCTGTCTGTCTGCCTGTGTGTCTGTCTGCCTCCCTGTCTGTCTGTCTGCCTGTCTATCTGTCTGTTTGTCTGTCTGTTTGTCTGCCTGTCTGTCTTCTTGTCTATCTGTCTGTTTATCTGTATGTTTGTCTGCCTGTCTGTCTGCCTGTCTATCTGTCTGTGTGTCGGTCTGTCTGTCTGTCTGTCTGTCTGTGTGTCTGTCTGTCTGTCTGTCTACCTGTCTGTTCAATTACGACCTTTCGACCTCATCAACACTCGACCTCTGCAAAGTTGCTGTTCTAAGCATTTGCTTGCGTGTTCGTGTCTAGAAACATAAAACACCTACGAGCTCTGTGTGTCTCTGTGTGTCTCTGTGTGTGTCTGTGTGTGTCTGTGTGTGTCTGTGTGTCTCTGTGTGTGTCTGTGTGTCTCTGTGTGTCTCTGTGTCTCTGTCTCTATCTCTGTCTATCGATCTGTCTCTCTCCATTTCTCTCTCACACTCTCTCACCCCGGCTCTGTTCTGTTTCACGTTACTTTCTCTCTCTCTCTCTCTATCTCTCTCTCTCTCTTGCCGTCTCTTTGGCTCTGTCTCTGTCTCTGTCTGTCTCGGTCTCTCTCACTCGCGCTCTTTTAATCTCCTTGTGACTCCCATCTATATAAAGAGGCGATAAAGCAAAGAGAGACAGACAGACAGGAAGACGGACAGATAGACGGGCAAATAGACAGATTGAGAATAAACGACTACAGATCACACAGATCTGACGATAGAGACTTACATGTACATACATGCATATACATACATGCAGAGCTTTATCGTTTGCTATCTTTCTACCTTTGTATACATCTTTCGATCTATGTGTGTGCCTGCATAAATAAGTCTTTCCGAATCTGCTCATGTATACGCCTATATCTACATGTATAATCGCCATTTATGCATGATTGCATGCGCATCAATTTGTATGTAAACTTTGCATGTATGCATGTACATTATATATGTATGTATGTAACTGTGCATATATGTATGTATGTATGTATGTATGTATGTATGTATGTATGTATGTATGTATGTATGTATGTATGTATGTACATGTATGTATGTATGTATGTATGTACATGTATGTATGTATGTATGTATGTATGTATGTATGTATGTATGTATGTATGTATGTATGTTTGTAAGTATGTATGTATGTATGTATGTACATGTATGTATGTATGTATGTATGTACATGTATGTATGTATGTATGTATGTATGTATGTATGTATGTATGTTTGTAAGTATGTATGTATGTATGTATGCATGCATGTATGTATGTATGTATGTATGTATGTATGTGTGTATGTATGTATGTATGTATGTATGTATGTATGTATGTATGTATGTATGTATGTATGTATGTATGTATGTATGTATGTATGTATGCATGCATGCATGCATGCATGTATGTATGTATGCATGCATGCATGCATGCATGTATGCATGTATGTATGTATGTATGTATGTATGTATGTATGTATGTATGTATGTATGTATGTATGTATGTATGTATGTATGTATGTATGTAATGTATATATTTATGTATATTGTATACGTATGCTTGTCTGACTGCATGAAAGTTTCTGTCGTCCGTTCTCTGCGGTCTACGATCGTTATTCCTCAATCTGTCTATTTGTCTGTCTGTCTGTCCATCTGTCTGTCTGCCTGTCTGTCTCTTTACTTTACCGCCTTTCGAACCGAATACCAGACATTGTTTTGAGACCCAATAGGCAACTACTGTATAACCTAAGCCCGAAGCCCATAGACTGCATTCACAGGAGCCGTGTTATAGTCAGATTATAAACGGCGCTTTGAGTCGTGTCTTGTGTTTTGATAAACAATCCCCGAAACCTTCTACATAAACTCTTGCTTTTATTACACAGCGGAGCAAGACGGAGACGACCGCGGTGGGTCGGTTGGATCATCAATCCGGTTGATGTTGGGGGTTCGAATCCACGAAGGCGTGATCCGTGGGTTTTGAAGAACACATGAAAGAATTACGACAGCTTCTGTTTAGGTCTCTCGGCGGCACTTATGCAGTGCTTTTATAGAGATTCGCCCGTCAGAAGGTTTTAACCCGTCGCCAGTCTAAGTAAAACTCAATGTCTCTGAGAGGTTCGGAAGCAGCTTTATATCAGCAGTTAAATTAACTATAGCTACAAGCATGCATGCATGCGTACGTACGTACGTACGTACGTACGTACGTACGTACGTACATGCATACATGCATACATGCATACATGCATACATGCATACATGCATACATGCATACATGCATACATGCATCCATACATACATACATACATACATACATACATACATACATACATACATACATACATACATACATACATACATACATACATACATACATACATACATACATACATACATACATACATACATACATACATACATACATACATACATACATACATACATACATACATACATACATACATACATACATACATACATACATACATACATACATACATACATACATACATACATACATACATACATACATATACACGCACGTGCGTGCGTACGCACATACATACATACATACATACATACATACATGTACATAATACATACATTATACATACAAACATACATACATGCAGTGTGTGATTTGTCAAAAAAGAAGTGTGGGGGTCGGCTTAATGTCCTTGTTTTGGGGGGGGCCAAAATACGCCGCGGCGACTGCGGAGCATATCCGACTAGGGGGTCTGGGGGAGCACCGTAAGCTCCCCCAGCGGGGTCCGGGGCGGAGCCCCGGCCGCTATTGATTTGGTGCAATCCAAAGCAAAATCTTCTATTGAAAGTGAATTGAATGAATTGAATAATATCACCTTTTTAAAGATCAGTTAACATGTTATTTATGTTAAAGGGTTTGAAGTTTTTCTGTTCGTTAACCCAGTAGTTTTCAAGTTTAATTAACTTGTCATTAGCAACTTTCATTGTAAACAAACACAGTACTGCATAAACTTGCTCTAAATTAGAAGTAAAATAATACAAAAACCACTCCCAATTGGACTTAAAATATGAGAAAAATAACAAAGTCCAATTGAAATTTTTGTTTTACTTTTTTTTTGTTTAACATGGAAAACACATAAACATGGAGCAAAGACATATGGGTATTCATTTATAGTGCCATAGTGGCACTATAATATTCACTTATGTTGCACTATAGTTAGTACAACGCAAGGTGAGAATAATACTCAGCAGTCAGCAGACTCAGCACTCAAAATAATAAAACAATAGTAAGGTCCTAGGATGAACGAAGTGCTCGGAACTTCACAAGTCACAAGCTGTAACGCATCAACTAAATACTGTTCTTATAACAACTCACAAGAAGTAACTTCAAATAAGAACTTTCTTAATAAGAAGAGCCTCACAATCTTTGAACAGTATGCCTAAACGTTAAGGCTTCCACAGTTTCTGAAATTTGATCATTTGGGAAATTGTGTCACTGTCACGGGAGTCGACGGGACCGGACAACGTCACAACAGTACAACTTGAAACTTTGTGTCAACTGTGACCTGTCAAGTGTTGAACGAATGAGGAAATGAAACAAATAAGTCCTACTAACTGCTTGCAGTCCCCCTCTTGTGGCACTGGCCGCCCGCACTGCCAAAAGAGGGGGTCGAAATTGGACCCCCACACCTTTTTTTGGAGGTGGAAGTGTGGGGTCGGGCCATAGCAAAGAGGGGGTCCGACCCCCCCAACCCCCCCGGCAAATCACACTCTGCATACATGTGGATGTACAATGCATGCATACTTATGTATATACACACATGCATACACAACTTCATAGTTGCTCCCTTTCCTGCTCCAACATCTCTACCTTTACATTTAGCATCTTCAAATTACACCATCTTTTCTTTTGCCGTCTTCTTTATGGGAGGCAGATCGCGGTCTAGCACCGAAGTGTCTTGCTCACTTACTCATTCCACTCACGATTAATCCCACCAGGATAAACTTAACATCAGCTTCCTCTGGCCATCTGCATGGTTACTCCAGCTTACGCAACGCACACACTTATGGTCTCCGTGCTTTATTGTACGCTGGTTCCCAACTATAGGAATTCATCGCCAACGGCGGCTTCGAGGAACCAGTCTCCGCTTTCACTTCTCTCGTGAGTCGTTGGGCAAACAATTGAAGAGAGTTATTTTCAGTTCTCATATGCGGTACACATCAGCAGCGCATTTTAGACGTAATCATAAGCATCTGGTTGATACTACTACTATAACTACTGCTAATGCTACTACTGCTGCTATTATACTGTATACCAGTAGTGCTGCCACTGCTGGTACGACTACTACTACCAGTACTACGACTACCACTATAATAATAGTAATAGTTATAATAATAATAATGGATTTAGATAGTTAAACAGCTAGATGGCTTGACGGATAGACAGACAGACATACAGACAGACAGTCAGACACACAGACAGACAGTCGTACAGACAGAGACAAACAGATAGACAGATAGACAAATAGATGAATGGACAGACAGACAGACGGACGGACGGACAAACAGACAGACAGACAGACAGACAGACGCGGCAGCTTGAGATTGGACTTGAACCTGCAACCGTCCAGCTGCAAGGCAAAGAAATACCCACTACACCACCGCGCCCACATGTGTGAAGTATCCAAATGCTACACAATGGAAGACTGCTTCCAAAAGTCTCAGTCTTCTTCGTAAAGGCTTTGACGGATGTTAGTAGAAAGTGAACCCGCGACTGGTAGAACCGACTCCCGCTTTGAATAGAATTCAGAAACATCATCAGTCTCGAAATAAAAATAAAAAACCGAGGAAATGTGCTTCACTTCAAATAAAGCAACGCAACACGCTCCAAGGCTTACCCAGCAAACGAGTTAACACAAACACAAGTTGCCAAGAAACGACTTTCGCCTCCGGAAGTTTACGCAAAGAAACAGCGAAGACGATCATCAAAGGGATAACTCAAACTTCAAAGGCACAATTCTTCATACTCATACCAGAAGTATTTTATGAATTATATTTTTATCGCAATATTGCAAACCCATTGGGGCCTATTCACTGTTTACTATAATTCGCAATTCTGAAGCCAATAACTGTAAAGAGAGAATGCAGAGAGAAGCAATATTAACATTAAAGGTCTGCGTATACATTGAACCCACGTATTATAGGCCCATAGATTGCAACTGTGACCGGGTGAGAGATAAGGTACCAATTTTCCGAGTTTCTCGACTAAACATGGGTTGATATCTATGGAAGTTATGGAGCAATTGTGTCCAAGTTTACACCTGTGTAAGTTTCCAGTGTCAATTTTAGAGCCCTGGACAAGATCTTTTAAATCGGTTTTTAAATTGGAGATAATTATTTGAAAATGACAGTGGGGGCACAAAGCTGCAAGTGCGTATTAAACTTAATCTCCTAATCACAGTCACATAAACTAATGGTATATAATGTACCGTACTCAGATTAAACCATTAATCTACCTACACGAGTCTGCATAAAATTCGCCCTTGTAGCATAATGGACACCAATTTGTGTCTTCGCTTTGGAAGTTTCGATGTTGTATGCAAACTACTTCAAGCATGGCCAGTAGAACAGCGTATGCTGGCGTATATGGGGAGCGGGGCGTGGTGGTGTAGTGGGTATGTCCGCTGCCATGCAACCAGAGGGTTGAAGGTTCGAATCCACCTCAAGCCGCATCTAAGGGATCTTGCGCAAATCTTTCACGCTTCGGCGTGAAACTCCGATTCAGTGTCCGCGCTGTAGTCGAAAGCGCTTCTGAGCAGAATGTTGAAGGGGCGCTATAACCAGTGCACATGCATACATTCATATACACACACACATACATGCATACATACATACATACATACATACATACATACACACATACATACATACATACATACATACATACATACATACATACATACATACATACATACATACATACATACATACATACATACATACATACATACATACATACATACATGCATACATACATACATGCATACACACTTATTAGGAGTGGATAGGGGTCCATAGTTATTATCGCTCTTTCATGGCTATGTACTGTTCATCGTCGAAGCGCTATGATACGACCGTGTGAATGGACATTGAAGAGGTTGCGGCCCCACGTCTCCTGTCGTCCATGCCTCCATGGAGTTCCTGGTTTTGAACGTGTGCGGCCTGATTGGAACTCCAGGTTTTGTAGGAGGTTCGTCAACTACTCATTTTCAGTGGCGGCGCCAGGATTTAAGTTTTAGGGGGTTGATTCTTCGCGGAGGAAATTTCTGACGACCTTTTCTAGTCATACTGCCGAAAATCGTGGAAATATTTTAGTTTCGCAAGTAAAAAACCCGGATGGCCTTTTAGAGGGCTTAGCCCCTGGGTTGCTTTTTATAGAGGTGGCTTAGCCCCCCCTAGACCCCCTAGCGCCGCCACTGCTCATTTTGGTTGTGCGAATGGTGTGTGCTATAAGTATCGCTGACGTTGGTCAGATATGACATGCCTGAGATGATTTTTATAGCTAATGGTAGATGGAAAATTGGCTCCACCGTGGATTGCGGAAACGAGTGTAGAACTCGTCGTTTATATCACTACAACCTTCCGAGAGGAAAATAGGTTTATCATAACCTGCGGTGGTCAGAGGATTTGAAGATGTCTATTGCTTGCAATTGGATGTCAAAACAGCTTTCGTTCTGCCGCTATCTCAAACGTTTCAGTAACTGTTATCATAGTAGACACCAGGAATCATGGCGCCACAGACACTGAACCTCACACACGTTTTGGCACTATAGGACGCCTAAGGCAGAAGAATGCACTCCCAGGCTGTTTGTAAACATTAACACTATAGCGCTGTGTACTTGAGGCTCGCTGAGGTAGTTATTGTTTATTGTTATTGTTTATTGTCCTAACGACGCTTTTTATTTCAACGATATCTGGTGTAATAATACGTTCGTCCGGTGGATATAAAACAAAAAAAGAGATGGTGTAAATATCCTTTCAGATCGTATCGGATAAAATGTGTAATTTTAACACCCGATGTCTGATGTTCTTCGCGGAAGTCACGCAGCTCACAAAACTTTTAAGCACTTCCAGCCTTTCCACAGGCCATTCATCAACATCACTGCCATCTTTACAGAAGCAGCCATATATATCCTCCACCATTGCAATATTATATTTCGAAGAATATTGGCGATGTTCTGGTCGCATTTGCAGTTTAACGTCACTGTGTGGTAACAAAGACCATTAGCGACGCCCTCCTCCTTTGTCGAGGCTTGGGACTGGCACTGGCAGAGTGCAACCAGTGGCGATGTTCTGACTAAAACAGTTTAGCCTTATGCGATATTTATGCAGTCTGGACACGACGCCAAACTCATAATAAATTAGAGTCTATAATAATTATAATAATTATTCTTTGCAAACATTAACCACAAACACTAATCTTATGCGCCACTTAGAAGTCGAAAGCCACGACATTGTAAAAACTTTTGTATAAAAACAAGGCAACTCAGGTCAAACTAATATTGAAACTAAATCAGTCAAACGCAGCTTGCTCACTGCTTCCATAATTAATTGGCAGAATTCGAGGCCAGTGTGTTGAATAGTAAACGACAAAGTCTAAGCTATGTATGTATATTCGTTTAATAAGCAAAAACAGGTTTGCAAACCGCAACCTGGTACATTGACATCGACAAAAAATTACACTGAAATAAAAATATTAATATTAAGGGAGTAATCAGTTATTGGAATTAAATTGAATCGATAGTTAGGCTATGCTTTAATAATATGTTTGAAAAGGACTCTATAGAAACAAAGTTTCGGTCATCTTTGCTCGGAAGTTCAAAATTGTGCATACGAGCCCTGAGACCTGGACGACGGTTGTTCTTTGGCGGGAAAAGAGTTCGAAGGACGTGGAAGTCGTTCCTGGCCACTGCATGCAGCAGTCGGTCCTCAGCCAAACTTACTCGCATTGCAACTGTTGCGGCACCTGATGGGAGGTAACCCATACGCTGCGTTCTTATCAGCAGTCAGCTGAACCCAACGTGTGGTTTCTTCTTTTTATGTCTAATATTCTTGCCGTTTAGGCCAAACTATAGGCATCATTTACTTGATAATAACGATGCTTTGAGTCCCCAGCATTAGTTTAACTGAGCACAAAACAAAACTGCCAAAAAATCGATTTGTAGAAACTGATCAAATAGCGTATACCTACATTCAAACTTGGTTTTTCATTAGGCCTAAACGCGTGCCTCTCTTTTGTAACAACTACTCTGACCCTGTCACAACACTGATTTTAAGTGTAAGTAGGCCTAATAAACTATTGTTCCATATTACTGGGGTGGTGGTGTAGCGGAATTCAACAGAGGGAATAAATCTTCATCAAGGAACGGATAAGACAGATACACACAACCATCTATACTGCATGCACGATAAGAAGCGGCACATAATATCACTGCAGGGCTATTCCGCGTCAGATTCAAGATCTCAAAGTCAATCGCTTTGTTCACTGGCATTTGCTTAAGAATGAAGATGAAAACCACAATGTGTGGGATGCAATTTTATTGCTGCCCTCTAACAGTGGAACACATACTGGTGTCATGTGTTGATTTTACACCGACAAGGCAAAAAATAATATTATATGGGAACAATCACTTTCTAATATTTTTGAACATGTTTCTGCAAAGAATATTTTGCTGTATTTGAAAGAAATACAGCTGCACAACAAAGTGCAATGCTAGAAGATTTTTAGTATAAAATAAATTATGCAGATTCAAAAATCATGTTAAGGCACGAAATAGCCAATTCTGTGCTGAGGTGCCGATAAACCCAATCAATCAGTCAATCGATCAATCAATCAATCAACCAATCGATCAATCGATCGATCGATCAATCATTCAATCAATCAATTGTTCATCGGCACCCAATATAAAGCCAGACCGAAGTACATACATGTACAGCCTACATGTTTTTTAAATTGCAGCCAGTTATTCGCCAGTGTTCGTAGATATGTATACATATCAACGATCTAAATGTATGAATAGCAGCCCGATACATTACACAATTAGCATGCTTGTTTGTATACCCTAACAAAGCCTTACATGTGTTATCGACTAGCAACAACTATACACGACGAGGACCTAACGACAAAATACATAAAACACGGCTAATGGGCGTTGGCGCGAGCATGATGTGAGAGATATTTGAACGACGCATGATAATCCAGCGAGCGACGAGCCACGCATCTAATAAGCAGAAAGCATAAACTCATCGCCAACACCAACGGCGCAGAGTGTTGGTCGTTGGAGGCGAATATTATACATGCAGCGTCAAACATCGATCTTTGCTAATGAAAAAACGACGACAGTCATCGACTAAACGAGCAGAATTCCTCATTGACGCGATCATACAGGGCGACTCCCTGCTTGCGTGGTGTAGAGGCGATTGACTGTGGATTCTGTGGAATCCTATTTAGGGGTCCAATCAACACGCTCTCTATACTGGAGTCTTTAGAACTATATATTATGCAGGAACTGGATGACAGAGGAAGTGGTGGAGGGATCATTCGTTCTCTCATGCAGGGTAAGACGACGCGACCGCCAGAACAGCCCCCCTTCCAATGCAAGTACATTATGAGCATTTGCTATTGCACCCCTTGAAGATCCTACTCAGAGGCGCTCCCAACTACAGTGCGGACACTGAATTGGAATTTCACAACGAATCGCACGAGCAATTATTACGAGTGAAGGACTTACTCAGAGTCCCTGCACGGCGGCTTGAGGTGGATTCGAATCTGCAACCTTCCAGTTTCAAGGCACCGAACATAGGCCTACCCTTACACAATACGCAACCTCGCCCTACGAGCAATTGCGAGTAAAGGACTTGGTCAGGGTCCCTGCGCAGCGGCTTGAGGTGGATTCGAATCTGCAACCTTCCAGTTTCAAGGCACCGAACATAGCCTACCCTTACACAATACACAACCTCGCCCCACGCATGCTTTGGACATCATATCAAGGAATTTTTTGGACAACATGCTGTAGCTTGGTAAATTCTAAATCGGCGTGACGGGCCGACCCATAGACTGCGCATTCTATTAATCAATCTCCCATTGCAACCACGTAATACGCATTGGCTTTGAATATGACGATGTTTGGCCTGGGATCCTATTATAGTTGACTTCTATTCAACCGGATAAACAATACCCAGCGCTCGTCATTTACAACAAACGCCTTCCCATTGAGACCAACCGCGCAAATGTGCACACTGCATAATGTACAATTATCCACCATCCACCTCGTATATGTAGGCCTACACGCGTCCATTTATACATGGCTCGCACTTACAAATAATTTATAGCTATTCATTTATATACAAATGCTTATTTCTTTGAAAACGTCGTTCATAGAAATATATATATTATATATAATAAATCATATATTTATGTATATATATGAGCATACGTTTAGACCGAGTTGATACGAAAGCATATAATATAGCCTATGGTGTGCATAAAATATGGATTTTTATACCTGTTCGACGCATACAGGGTGGGCCCAAAAAAAGTAATCACCGACGGTTTTCAGCCCATATCTTAGCCAAACACACGAATTTTTAAATGAAACTTTACACTTTACAGTCTTAAAGGCAATTCATATTTACGTACTATGGTCACATTTCAACAAAATATTTCAAACAGAACAAAAGTTACATCACTTTTAGTGAGGTTACCCACCGTTTTTTGACGATTCAAAAACGCGACGCAACAAAACGTAACAAAAACGAATTTAATTATTCTGGCCAATATCTTGGCCGGAAGTAAGTATTTTGAAATGAAATTTTACAGGCTTAAAGACAATTCATATCCACACATAATGGCCTGATTTCAGCAAAATATTTCAAACAGAATAAAAGTTATGGCACTTTTAAGGAGGCCACCCACCGTTTTTGGCGATTCAAAGACGCAACGCAGCAAAAAGTAGCAAAAACACGATTTTATTAAGTCTCATCTAAAATAATTGTTATCAAATAGGCTTTGGTAATGCCAGATGATCATTATTATTACTATTTAAAGAAGAAACAGGGTACCAGCGTAGCTGCGCGTCACTGAGAAGTCACTTAGCAAGGAGACAATCAAATTGGTAAATAAGAAATCTGTCAGATTAATCAACAGGTCCATCAAGAACTTTGCAAAGAGACTCAAAAGAAGTTTCGGCACTAGTGGTGGGCACATTGAACACAAGTTGTGAATCACTTTCAAGTTCAGTTCCAAACAGTTATTTGAGATTTTACTTGATAAAATCACGTTTTTATTACTTTTTGTTGCGTTACGCTGTTTAATCGTCTAAAACGGTGGGTGGCCTCACTAAAAGTGGTATAACTTTTATTGTGTTCGAAATATTTTGGTGGAATCTGGCCATCATGTGTAAATATGAATTGTCTTAAACCTGCAAAGATTCATTTTGAAATTCTTACTTCTGGCCATGATATTAGCAAAAAACCTAATTTTTTGCGTTTCGTTTTTGAATCGTCAAAAAACGGTGGGTCGCCTCACTAAAAGTGATATAACTTTTGTTCTGTTTGAAATATTTTGTTGAAATGTGACCATTGTACGTAAATATGACATGCCTTTAAGACTATAAAGTTTCATCTAAAAATTCGTTTGTTTGGCCAAGATATGGGCTAAAAACCGTAGGGGATTACTTTTTTGGCGCACCCTGTACATGCTATGGAGCACTAAAAATGTATGGAGACACGTGTTCGGAGGATAAATGGATATGGTGCATATAACGGATTTTCACGTGAATGCGGGACATGAAAACATGACACATATTATACTGTACACAGTAGAATATATAGTCTATATATATATATATATATATATGTGTGTGTGTGTGTGTGTGTGTGTGTGTGTATGTGTGTATGTGTTGATTACAGGACTAAATGTACGTCTATATAGACCTACAACATTATATTTAATGCATAGAATGAAACGGTAGGTATATCTATGTGTGTATCAATACACATAGAGTGAACACACAATGTACAGGCATTATTATTCCATGGTTTTGGTGGAGCCGTGAAAAAGACGATTCATATGATTGTGCAGC
>OX457053.1:30233062-30410562 GCA_949752735.1 Lumbricus terrestris
TTAAGATTCAGTGCTGCGAGTGAGTGAGTGGTTGGGTGCGAGAGTGAGTAGGCGGATGAATAAGGGAGCGAGTGGGTGGGTATGCAATGCTATACAATGTATACAGGTACGTAAAATTAAGTTGGTGATTAAGTGCGTGAGTGAATAAGTGAGTAAAGGAGTGAGGGAATGAATAGGTGAGTGAGAGAGAACGGGCAGATGGGTGTGTGTAAGTGGGTGAATTAGAAAGTGAGTATGTGAATAGGTGTATTAGAAAGTGAGCATGTGACTGGGTGAGTGAGTAGGTGAATTAGGGAGTGAGCATGTGAGTGCGTGAATGGGTGTATTGGAAACTGAGCATGTGAGTGGGCGGTAGGTGAATTAGAAAGTGGGTATGTGAGTGGGTGAATTAGGAGTTGAGTGTGTGAGTGTCTGATTGGGTGAATTAGGGAGTGAGTATGTGAGTGGGTGAGTGAATTATAATGTGCGTGAGCATGTGAGCTGGTGAGTGGATGAATTAGGGAGTTGAGCATGTGAGTATGTGAGTGGGTGGGTGAATTAGGGAGTGAGTATGAAAGTGCGTGACTGAGTGGGTGAACTATAGGAAGTGAGTAAGCATGTGAGTGAGTGAGTGAGTGAGTGTGTGAATTAGGGAGTCAGCAAGTGAGTGGGTGAGTGAGTGGATGAGTGAGTGGGTGAATGAGTGCGAGAGTGAGTATAAGAGTGGGTGAAAAAGGAAGTGGATAAATATAACGGTGAGTCAGTTATTCTGAGTACGTGAGTCCGCGAATAGGCGAGCAAGTGACTGAGCAGACCAAAACATTATTTTAGTCATTGATTAAATCATGTATCGTGTTAATCAATGAGACGAGTTACACGACTATAGTTAATTTGCATCAGACAATCGCACACACACACAAACACACACACGCACACACACACACACAATCACACACACAGACACAAACACACAAACATACAATCACACACACGTGCACACACATTCACACACACACATACACATACATTCACACACACACACATACACACACACACATACACACACTCACAAACACACACACACACGGATCTAGATGTTTACGTATATATACGTATAGAAAAAAAGCAATGTTACGAATACTCAAAGCATTGGCCTATCCAGGTTAACGCAGAAACGTTGTACAAGCCAATGTAGATGATGCAGAAGTCGATATGTAGGCCTATAAATTGCCGCAAAGTCAATCGGGCGCCAGCTGCTTACAGCCTATGTGCGCGCTATAGCTATAGGTATAGGAGAGAAGTTATGCAGGTAAAAACTCATATATGTCAGAGGGTATATTAGCACTTATCTGCTGCGCTCTTGGCTCGAGGAGGAAGCTAGCTCACGCAGCTGAAACAAAAGCCCTGAGGCTGAGACCTGTGTCAAAAAGATTTAGGATCGTCTAGAAAAAATGGAACAAAATCTCATGTATTTGCGAAAATGTGGCGTAACGCAGCGAAATTGTTCCGTCGCGTTAGCTGCTCGTCTGCTTTTGGCAACATTCCAAATAATATACAATTCTAGAAGTAATGTTCGTTGCAGTATATTGCTTTAGCGCAAGTTTGTATGTGCACTTGTTATAGCGCCCCTTAAAAATTTCTCTACTCAGAGGCGCTCCCGACTATACAGAGCGGACACTGCATCGGAGCTTCACGCCGAAGCGCTGAGCAATTGCGAGTGAAGGACTTGTCCAAGGTCCCTACGCGGCGACTTGAGGTGGATTCGAACCTCGAACCTTCCGGCTTCAAGGCAACGACGACACCACTAGTACTACACCACCGCGCCCCACGCGCGCTAATGTATGGCACATACGTATCTGTATGCTTGCATAATAATGTATGCATCGATTCATGCTGGTGTGCAGTGTATGCGGGTGCATCGGCATTTGTATAGCGCATATTCATAACTCATGAGGTGGTAAATTGACGGGATATAAATATATTCAAGTCTTCTGCACATATGGGATTGAACTCCCGACCAGATGTGCCTTAACCAATAGGTATAGGTTTAGGCCTACTCTACCCCGCAGTCTATTAGTGTAGAAGTAAGATAGATGATTGTTCTGATGGCAGTGATAAAGCTGCGTTCGTAAATTCCGGCGCTCCGTTAAAAGGCGCTATAAAATGGACACGAGGTGCCTATCTATATAGATTATTGCTCATTGCATGGACAATCATGTTCTCATCGCCTTGACTTTTGTGTTCTAAGTTTGTGATTCGAATTCTCATAGGACAATATATATATATATATATATATATATATATATATCATTTCGCTGTGGATTCGCATGACCTATAATAATGAACTGTTGACTGTTCTTAAGAGTGGTGTATTATTGGTCTTTTGCTTTTTTGCTTCAGTCGAAATCAATGAGCGGAAATAACGAGTGAATCACAGACCAACCTTATAACCCATAAAAATTATTCCGATATGTATGTATAGATGTGTATGCCTGTCTGCTTGCATGTCTGCCCATCTGCACGTCTGTCTGTATGTCTGCCTGTCCTTGTGAAAGCCTGCATGTTGAGTCACACGTAGGTCGGTACGTAAGGGATGCATGTAGGCTATGTCTACATGGCTGCATGTTTGTTTGTCTGTGCTGTCTGTCTGTCTGTCTGTATGTCTGAAGGCCCCATGAGTAAATGCATGTACAATGTACATGCATGCATTGTATAATGTATGTTTGTCTGTATGTGTGTATGTGTGCTTCTTTTACGCATTTCAATAGTCACGTCTGTCTGTCTTAAACGTGCATGCATGCATGCACGTTTAAGACAGACAGACAGACAGGCAGATGTATGTATGTATGTATGTATGTATGTATGTATGTATGTATGTATGTATGTATGTATGTATGTATGTATGTATGTATGTATGTATGTATGTATGTATGTATGTATGTATGTATGTATGTATGTATGTATGTATGTATGTATGTATGTATGCATGCATGCATGCATGCATGCATGCATGTATGTATGTATGCATGTCTACATGACTGTATGTATGTATGTATGTATGTATGTATGTATGTATGTATGTATGTATGTATGCATGTCTACATGACTGTATGTATGTATGTATGTATGTATGCATGTCTACATGACTGTATGTATGTATGTATGTATGCATGTCTACATGACTGTATGTATGTATGTATGTATGTATGTATGTATGTATGTATGTATGTATGTATGTATGTATGTATGTATGTATGTATGTATGTATGTATGTATGTATGTATGTATGTATGCATGTCTACATGACTGTATGTATGTATGTATGTATGTATGTATGTATGTATGTATGTATGTATGCATGTCTACATGACTGTATGTATGTATGTATGCATGTATGTCTACATGACTGTATGTATGTATGTATGTATGTATGTATGTATGCATGTATGTCTACATGACTGTATATATATATATGTATGTATGTATGTATGTATGTATGTATGTATGTATGTATGTATGTATGTATGTATGTATGCATGCATGCATGCATGTATGTATGTATGTATTATGGTTTATATACATGTATATTGCAAGCATGTCTGCTTTGTATACATGTCACTTTATTGACTTCTGCTGTGAACATGTATGGCTTTCAAATGTATCCAAACTGAACAGAATTTATATAAAAAGGGTTTGCGATATACATTTATAAACAAACGTGCATACATGTATATAGTATCAAATACTGCAGGAAGACTGTTCTAGGATTAGCCAATATAATTGTCTGTACACAATAGTGTAAACAGCCGAGAATGAAGCAACGCAAAAACTAAATCTGGAAGAAACGTACAATAGGCCAATAGCTAGACAATAGCAGAACAATTACAGAACAATTACAGACATGTAGAAGAACAGTTACTATGATAGTTATGGAGAGAAAAAACATCGGCAACTGAAGAGATCGTAACTATTTAAGTCTTTCCGTGATTCCGTTTATATACGAGAGGATTTCTTCTTTTCCTATGACGTCATCGCAATGAAACTTTGCACAGTGAGGGTGACTGAAGGATGTCAGGATCCGCAGGTAAATCAAAGATTTTTACAGCCACTATGTAGACGCAATTATAGACGTCAGCTGATAAGGTAAGACCCTACACAATATAATACAGCAGACATACTAAGGCTCCACCACTGGTTGCACTCTGCCAGTGCCAGTCCCAAGCCTGGATAAAGGAGGAGGGCGACACTAATCATCATAGATATGGCAGTGTCGTTATGCAGTAACGAGAGAGAAAGCTCTGCATGCAGGCATGATACTTCATTGTTTGTCTATTTCGATTGGAAACTGGGATTCAACGTCGATTTTGTGGCTCGGATCAAGTAACTTAGAAGGGTCAACACTCGATGTCTATTATAGAGCAATTTCCCATTAACAATTCGCGATATATACTGCACTGTAGGCATGTTTAGACCTACCTCACGAAACACTCTCAAAGTCACTTAAGTCGCACTTGTTTAGAACTATCGGGTATATACCTGTGCGTTGTTAAGCACCTTCGTGAGGTTACTGTATTGTATTGTATTGTATTGTAACTATACATTTATATAGCGCCTCTCGCGAGTAATGAATGCAATATAATTAGACCAATTACACATGACTACATACAGGCAGACAGGCAGGCAGACAGGCAGACAGACCGCAGACAGACAGGCAGACAGACCGCAGACAGACAGGCAGACAGACAGACAAGGAGACAGACCGCAGACAGACAGACAGGCAAACAAACCGCAGACAGACAGACAGGCAGACAGACAGGCAGACAGACAGGCACACAGACAGGCAGACAGACCGCAGACAGACAGGCAGACAGACAGACAGGCAGACAGACAGGCAGACAGACAGACAGACATACAGGCAGACAGACAGACAGACCACAGACAGGCAGACAGACAGACAGACAGACAGGCAGACAGACAGGCAGACAGACAGGCAGACATACAGGCAGACAGACAGACAGACCACAGACAGGCAGACAGACAGGCAGACAGACAGACAGGCAGACAGACAGGCAGACAGACAGGCAGACATACAGGCAGACAGACAGACCACAGACAGGCAGACAGACAGGTAGACAGACAGACAGGCAGACAGACAGGTAGACAGACAGACAGACAGGCAGACAGACAGGTAGACAGACAGGCAGACAGACAGGCAGACAGACAGGTAGACAGACAGGCAGCAGGTAGTCAGACAGACAGACAGACAGGCAGACAGGCAGACAGACAGACAGGCAGACAGACAGGTAGACAGACAGGCAGACAGACAGGCAGACAGACAGGCAGACAGACAGACAGACAGACAGGCAGACAGACCGCAGACAGACAGGCAGACAGACAGACAGACAGACAGGCAGGCAGACAGACCGCAGACAGACAGGCACACAGACAGGTACACAGACCGCAGACAGACAGGCAGACAGACAGACAAACAGACAGGCAGACAGACAGACAGGCAAGCAGGTAGTCAGACAGAAAACACGTCTCTTTGGAAGGAGCTCTCCTCTTCTGTTCTCTCTACGCTTCTACATGTCTGGCAGTCTCTCGTCTTCCCTCAAAAAACAGCTGTAATATGCCGAACAAATTTCTGTCGAGGGCAACGGCCTCTGTTGTCATAGGCCCTCGTCAAATCTGGATCCTCCACCCTCTTGTTCTTCCGGGATCTTCCCTCACTTTTCTCAAAACTTGCTTCTTTTCGCGGGGCCTTACACACTGTGAGCTCCTCTGAACGGTTCACCTACTATAATAGATGTGCTTTATAACTGCTTAAAAATAATACAATAGAATATACGTAGCATTGTCCCACGCACAACAATGGATCCAGATTGTATACGCCATCATCTTAGATCCGATAATTGATTCCTCAGCTTCCTTATGTGACCCGAACACCCGGTAAAGTGAATCGATAATATTGTCTATAGTTAATGGTATATAAGAGAAGAAAATGCATTCACGACAACCTGATGATAAACTGAACTAATAACAATATATCGCATAGAACAATTCTCTCTCTCGTGCACGCATTCTCTTACCCGTCTTATCTTTCGACTACAGCAGCTGGCGTGGCTTTCCTGTCTGACCCATCCGACGCGGAACAACCGCTATCCGACTCCGTATCTGAATGAATCTACAACAGACACGCAAGCAGATGTATCATACAATTCGAGTGTATATTCATTGTATGCATGTATATCGTGAATTACGTTTATGATCAATCTATCCCTCTTGGCACCGGAAAGTATATATACGTATACTCTCGCGTCCCGTTGGACAGCTGTCTGGATTATGGAGATTCCACGAAAAGAATTAAGGCCGTGAACCATCGAGAGTATTGTTCCCATTGATAGAAAACGAGAGATTGCCGTACATTTGTTTTCAGTTTTCGACGTACATATCTCGTTTATGATCTTTTCTCGTGTTGTTATCACGATGGGAAATGCAGCGATCAATTATTATTATAGTGAAATCAATTTGAAGAGCCATGCGGTCGGTAGACTTAAAAGCAGCTTGATAAAGACGAAAGATTGTTGTAGTTTTTTAGCTTTCGACGTATATCTCGTCTCTATAATCTTCCACCGCGCCGTTATCACAAAATGCGAAACGCATCGATCAAAAATAATTACTGTAGCCTAATCGATGCAAGTTATATCAATTTGAAAAGCCATGCGGTTGGCAAATACTTAAAAGCAGCTTGATAAATACGAAAGATTGTTGTTTTTTTTAGTTTTGGACGTATAATTATCTTGTCTCTAATCTTCCACCGCGCCGTTATCATAAAATGCGTGATGCATCGATCAAAAATAATAATTATTACAGTCGATGCAAGTGATATCGGGATCAAGCGTCTTAATCAATTTGAAAAGACATGTCCAATTGTGACAGATCAGGAAGAGAAAAGTTGGTATACATAGACATAAGCAGCTTGGAAGAGCTGAATGCATCTTTAAGTTTTGGTCTGAATTTTATCAAAGAACCGATAACGCGAACAGAACTGCTTAGACAGAGAATTGCTACAAAGCAATCTATCGATAAATTATAGGACACAACCCAAACCCGTTTCTGTATGTACGGAGCCACAACTATAAGACACATTATTTTTCAGTTGAAGCGACAACAGATTGATGTCGTATGCAATATGACAACTATGCTCATAAAAGTAATTAGACAAGATACTCTCAAAACATGATACTATTCGAATATAAATGTACAATGTATGGTCTGCAATCTGCACAAGTCAACATTGCGCCATTATTTTGTTAAGAAGTCCGCAAGTGTTCAGTGACTGTTCACGGTTCAAGTTTTCAAGACAACATTTGAAATTCCATTATTTATCTCATGACACTTGCAATCATTGCATTATACAAAACACATTAGGTGCACAACTGGACACTTATTTTTAATTACTTATTTCTCGCAGCCGCTATAGCGGCCCTTCAATCTCTCTACCCAGAAGTGCTCCCGACTACAGCGCGGGCACAGCGCCGGAGTTCCACGCCGGAGCAATTGCGAGTGAAGGACTTGTCCAAGGTCCCTGCGAGGCGGCTTAAGGTGGATTCGAACCTGGAACCATCCGGCTCCAAGGCACGGAACCCACCACTACACCACCTGTCCACCGCGCTCCGTATGATAGTCGAGCAATCGTAGACGCTTAGTCGCTTACATTACATATTTATTTAGGTACTGAAGCTGCATATGAAACTGCATCTATCTTGTTCAGTGCATTTCTAAAGAGGAACCCGTTTAATCTGTACGGAATTGTAACAGGGATAGAGTGAAACGTTCCCCTCAACAATGGTTCAGACTGTATGCCCCCAGTGGGACGCATTTCCCCCAAGCAATTCGCTACTGCTGATAGGTATTTCCTATTGCTGCTTCATGCCAGCAATGACCCTCATTGTAATGCACTCTCAATCAGTCTCTCATCAGCCGGTATTGGTCCTCGGGGACAGACGGGTGGTATGTGTGTGTGTGCCAGGCTTAGTGATTCCACTCTCTCAGGTCTGTCTGTCTGTCTGTCTGTATCTTTCTCTCAGTGTATGTGTCTCTGTCTCGCTGTCATGAGCTCATTTCTCTTGCATTATCTAGCTTCCTCCTTTTCACCCTTGTATCTATCTCTGTCTCTGTGTATATTTATATATATATATCTCACATCATCTCTCCCTCTTCTCATCTGCTATGTCTTTCTCTCTCTCTCTCTCTTTGTCTTTGTCTCTGTCTTGGACTCTCTGTCTGTCTGTGTGTCTGTCTGTCCGTCTGTCCGTCTGTCCGTCTGTCCGTCTGTCTGTCTGTTTGTTTGTCTGTCTGTCTGTCTATCTGCATCTCTCTCACACACACTATCTCTCTTTTTTCATCTTCTGTGTATTTCCTTGTTTGTCTATCGCTGTCAACCCCCTTTATCTTTCATTGCATACCTTCCTCCATTTCACATGTCTATCTACTTGTCTGTTTGTCTCTCTCCTCTTTCTGCCTGTCTCTACCTGTCTGTCTGCCTCTCTAGATATCTCTCTCCGTTCCTATCTCGAGAAACACTTTCGAGACGGCAATGAACAGCGCATAATATTACCTCAGTCTGATGGCCAAAGAAGAAGTTGAGCTCATTACCTCAAACACTGAGTCGTCGCGCATCGTTCACTTCCAATCAAGCTGAACGGTCATGGATGGTTAGAGACAATTCACTGAGTTAGCGACTTCACCTGCTGCCTGTCCTCACCATTCATCTCCGAATTTACCAAATCGAAAAAAGACCTGGGGTGCTCTGGTTCTCCCCGTCTATCTATCTGTCTGTCTGTCTGTATGTCTGTCTAGCCTTTCTATCCCTCCGTATGCCTGCATATCTATCTAGTGTTGCCTATCTGCCTGTCTATTTATCCATCTAGCTAGCTATCTGCCTTTCTATCTCTCTATATGCCTGTATATCTATCTATAATGTTGCTGCCTATCTGCCTGTCTATCTAGCTGCCTTTCCATCTCTCTATATGCCTGTATGCCTATCTTTTGTTGCATATCTGCCTGTCTATCTATCTATCTAGCTATTTTTCTGTCCTCTATCTCTTTATACGCCTACTTATCTATCTACTCTTGTCTATCTGCCTGTCTATCTAACTAGTCATCTTTCTGCCCTCCTGTCTCTCTTTACATATACATGTATGTAAATATTCATCTATGTATCAATCTATATCAAGATATCTATCCATATATCCGATCGATTTATTAAGAGCAGCTATCTGTGACAAAGTAATTATTACCGTTGGTGTTGAGTAATTGTGTGTGTGGGACTTGCCCAAGTTCCCTACACAATAGACGTCACAAGGGAGGCTCGAATCCCAACCCACCGCGCTACAATACCGGGTAACCGAATGTTGACTAACATTGTGTGCTTGACAAATGCAGGCAGATCGACGACATCGTGTATAATAATTATGATAGCATGCAACTACATATTTGCAAGTATCCTGCAGCATGTATCAATGTACGCGTTAATTTATGTACGTATTGATGCATCAATGTATGGTATGTATGTCTGCATGTACAAATGTAGATTAAAATGCATGTCTGATTGAAATGTAAACTTATCTATCTAGGTAATTACACATGTATGTACACATGTATGCATATATACAAATATGTCTATGTGCACGCGAATAACTTTAAATCTATCGGTATGTATGTACGAATGTATGCATGCATTTCATGCATACAATTAATCTGTGTAGGCCCCATCATATAGTGGATTATTCCTTTCGGGTGAGTCTTTTACTCTTTTGTTATTATGTGTAATAACAATAACATTGTACATAATAACAACATTACATAATAACAACGTTAAATAATAACAACAGTACATAATAAACAACAGTACATAATAACAACAGTAAGACTTACATAATAACAACATTAAATAACAACAACAGTACATAATAAACAACAGTACATAACAACAACAGTACATAATAACAACAGTGCATATTAACAACAGTATGCCACAAGGATCGTGTTTATGCATTGTGTGTCTTTATTATTTTGAAATCACTTTGCTGCTATTCCTACATGGGTCGATAAACTAATTGAAACTTGAAACAAGAAATTCACGCCTGCACATGCATGTATAGGCAGATAGCAGCAGGCCTTTTGTTTACTGGATTTTAAACAGGTCTGGACATGTGCTTCATAAACTGCTCTCACGAAAAAACCAAATCAACTGTGACCTTCATCCACGATCTCGTTCTGCTTTTAGGCTCTACTAGCCTCTATATGCAGTAACTAGAGAAAGAATTTCTTGGGAGAATGTTGTATTCATACCTATTTCGTATTTTAGTTATAATTAGAGAAAGAATTTCTTTGGAGAATGTTGTATTCATACCTATTTCGTATTTTAGTTATAACTAGAGAATTTCTTTGGAGAATGTTGTATTCATACCTATTTCGTATTTTAGTTATAACTAGTGAAAGAATTTCTTGGGAGAATGTTGTATTCATATCTGTTTCGTATTTTAGTTATAATTAGAGAAAGAATTTCTTGTGAGAATGTTGTATACACAACTATTTCGTATTTTAGTTATAACTAGAAAAAAATCTTGGGAGAATGTTGTATTCATACCTATTTCGTATTTTAGTTATAACTAGAGAAAGAATTTCTTGTAAGAATGCTGTATTCACACAGTTTTCGCATTTTATTTATTACTTGATTTTTGAATATAGGCTTCCCGAAGAACGAATCTTCTGCAGCAGATTCTGTTGGAATATACTTACTTATTATTATTATTATTATTATTATTATTATTATTATTATTATTATTATTATTATTATTATTATTATGCACGTGTGTACAACTGTACATGCACCACGTGTATGCGTGTAAGGCTTATGAACGAATTAAGGCACTCAATGGATAGCTTGTAGGCAACCCACAAACAGCTGTTACTTTTAAGAGTAAAAATTAGAACTGTTAAAAAAATTCGCTTCGGAGCCGAATAGCGATTAAAAAAGCTATTCGGTTTTCAGCCGAATATATAGTAACTGTCGAAACGAATACAAATAGTGGTCACGTGGCATCTGATTCTGCATAATAATTATGCGGCTGCTATTGCGAGTGTACTCAGACTGGCAGAAGGACGCAAAAATTACCACATGCAGTCAACTGTTTACTTTTAGTTCAATGTATTAAATTTACCGAACTGGAACTAATGCCTATAGGCTACATTTGAAAGTTTGCACGTTGTCGGTAGACCTATTTTTGTACACTGTTCCTATTCGTATCGGCCGAATAGTGGTTATCACCTATTTGGTACAGCAACAGCAAAAATATAGTCATTATATAACAGGAATAAATAAACAGACCTAACCACCTATGAAGGAGCGCCGCTGAGCAGTTTCTTGAAGGGGCGCTATATAAAATTAATGCCCTGAACGTTTGAATGAATGAACCTAAACCAGGACAGGTCCTTGTCGAAAAACTTCCATTACAAGCAGCCCGGTGTTTCCAATATATCATTCGCCCTTACCACAAAATTAACGATAGACCTACAATTATTAGGTCTCTTCAGTGCATGCTCGGCAATACAGAACAGACTGCTGTGGGAGGGTATTCTATGCTAACGAGGGCCTGAAAATAGTGTTGAAATCGAGTCATTTACACCGAGTTCAACTCGATGTTTGGGCGACGATGAGGCCACTCAAGGTGAGAATTAATCGATTTCATCGAATTCTCTGACTCGTGTGCAACGTTCAAATTACAGCCGTCCTATTGTTGTTGCTGCTGTTGCTATATTAGAAAACTAATTTAAATCCCTGGGCCTCATCTAATTAGACATACCGACCGACAGACCGACCAAAACAGCGGTAGAAATTCTAATGGAAGTGATAGAGTATAATGTGTTGTTTTTGTTGTTGCTGTTGTGGTCTGTTACAGTCGCGCCATTTCTGATTAATTTGTAAATTAGTCAATCAGCATTTATGATGTTTGTCATGAAAATCGATACGTTGATCAACTCATGGTTCGATTATCACGAGTTTTGAACATTTATTCGATATATATATATATATATATATATATATATATATTATGTATAATTATATATAGATTATATAACGAGCTACCTTGACCTGTTTTGCTAAAGTAGCACTATAGACTATATCAAGGGCGGATACAGAAATTTTCGAAGGAGGGGCCAAAATTTTGGGTCTTGTTGTTGCCGCCGAAAAAACTGATGACCTTTTTTTTTAGTCATCGACCAGTTTTTCGGGGAAAAGATACCATTTCATCCGCCGAAAAAACCGATGACTTTTTTAGTCGTCGACCAATTTTTCCGGATAAAGATACCATCTCAACCGCCGCTAAATCGACGGGGGGGCCACGCCCCATACAATTTTTTTTAATGGGGGGGCCTGATGTCCTGTTTTTTTCCACATTTATGTAATGTCTTGTTGAAACCAAACCATGCAATTTTTAAATGGGGGCCATGGCCGGATTGGCCCCCCTGGATCCGCCCCTGGACTATATATTATATATATTTACAAGTGAAATTACAATGACGTAGTCTAATATATTTTAATTATTTATTTCATGTATAGTCATGACGTTGGTCTTGATAAGCTACTGCGGTCAATGCATTTGTGTATGTAAGTGTGTACGTATGGATGGATGTGTGCATGTACGTATGCATTTGGGTGGGTATAACGTGAGCCTACGAAACTATTCAAGCCGATGCAAGCGTGAGTGTATATCTACAAAGTTACATAGTGCTTTTAACTTCATTGACAATTCAAGGCGTGTTGTTTAAAGAACCTACGTGAATAGGAATGATTCTAAATGCATTATATATATATACCTAATGTAGATAGCTCATGTATACAGGAATATAGGCCATGTATATATAGACCTATACATGTCATGTATATATTATTATCGAAGGCCTATCTTCTTTACACGAGCTGTTTATCGTAAAGATATGCATGGGGGGAGGTATGACTTGCATCCTATCGGACTCTGTTGAACTGTCGTGTGATAGTGAATGAACCAGGTTTCACAAACGTCAGACGTCATAGACTAAGCATATTATACAGGCCTGATATTTATATAGGCCTGATATTTATATAGGCCTGCTATTTAGAAAGACCTGATACCGGTATTATATTTGTCCTACTCCTCTTTCTTCTTACTTCACTCTCTCACGTTCATCAAACTCTCGTCTAAACGTCGCTTGCTGCAAAGTACACCTCCAACATGTGCGGCACATATGCAACATATACAACAATGATGCTGTCTAAGAGAAACAATGCAAAACAGACGGTGCATACACAACAGACAAAAACATATATGAACACAGACAACACATTATACAACACAGACAACACATATTATACAAAAACATAGCATATGCAACAGACAACAAATATACAATATAGACAACGTATGTAACATATACCTATGTAACATGGACAACACATATATAGCGTAGAAAACATATGCACAACATATGCAACACATATGCAACATATGGACACTTAGCATATACAGCACAACTGCAATAATTATATGCAGTAGACCTACATACTGTGCAACATTTGCAACACTTACATAAGACTTAAAACGTACATGTACACAACACACACACACGGACACACACACACACACACACACACAGCTCGTTAGCACTGAACTCTAAACAGGTTGAGTTTCGAATGTCATTCTCTAGCCAAGGATGAAAAGTCATCTCATCCACATTTGAACTCTGTATACTCGTATAAATTTCAGTACTTCTCGTTCATCAAAGATATCCCTCCCCTTAGCTGCTGAATTTCTTGCTCTTGATTTATGGCCCTAGCTCAGAACACTGGCTCTAAATTCGACTGAATACTTATATAATAATTTGAAAATGGCTTAACTTTCATGAATGCAGTAAATTCCAAAGCCAAAGGTGAATGGCCATCAAACACGCCAGACCTTAATCCTCTTGACTATCGCTTCCGGGAGCTATTCTGGAACATCGACAATATGCCTAATGGACAGCAGGGCCTATAGTAATATAGATCTATACATATACATAATACATAATACGAAATACGACACATATTAACGTAGACAAAATATATACAGTTTACACAATACATATACTGCAAAGACCAGGGCTTTTTTAACGTGCAGTTGTACACAAAATGTGCAGTTCTAAACTGATTTGTGCTGTTGTATAAGCACTTCTGTTGTACAGTTAAAACTAGCAAAAACGGTCATTGTCCTCCGATTGGCAGCAATTTACCATGTATGATGGGAAAGGAAGGAAGGAGTTGTGCAGTTCTAAAAATTCCTTAAAAACAGCCCTGACAAAGACAACAAGAATACATAGACAGCGGATGTAAAAGGTCTATAATATAATATTATGGTAAAAGCGCTATAAAAATTTCTTTTCTTTAGTCAGTGCTAGTGAGGTGTGTACAATCTTAGTGTGTAGTTGAACTTACGTAATCGTCAAGGCTTCTTCCGGAAACGTAAAGATTTCTCGAGACGTGGTGCGTTTTTCGAACGACAACGACGTTGCTTAAATCCAGCATTTCCTGTTCCGGTATATGAACGTCATCGTCGTCATTTCCGTCGCTGTCCTTCTTCTTGTTCTTCATCTTCTGCCGCTTTTTCTTCTGGCGACGATGCAGACAACGATACAACAGAAAAATGCCGACGATTGCAACAATCAACAGAACGACGCCGAGAACGAGCGTCGGAAACAAAATGGCGTAGTCGTGGTGGTTCGATGACGTCAAACCGGAAGTTGCCTGGTCCTGGTTGACGTCAGCCTTCGCAGCAGGCAGCATGGAGGCGTTGAGGTTAATGAAGATGTCGTACAGCGTCGATCGTTTCGGAACGCCGTTATCCGTGACTCGAACGGTCAACCAGTGGACGCCGCAGTCATGCGCGTAAGGCGTCGATCCGGCTACCGTGATCACCCCCGTCTGGGGGTCGATTTCGAACAGCGGGGTGAAGTTGCTGTTCGTCGTTAGGAAGTAGGTGACGGTACCAGCGGGGCCGTCGTCGGGATCCGTCGCCTGGACCCGGGCCACGGCCGAACCGGGAGGGGCCCGGCAGGGGACCTGAAGCATCGGGTCTTTCTCCGTGGGGTAGACCACCGACGGGTTGTTGTCGTTCTCGTCGGTGATGTGAATGACGAGCTGGGCGGCCGTCTTCAGCGATGGGAAGTCCTCGTTCGAGGCGGACACGGTCGCGCGAAAGACGGACTGCTGTTCCCGATCGAGCGACCTCAGCGTTCGAATCTCCCCCGTCTCCGCATCGATGTCGAAGACGCCGTCGCACCCGCGGAGGGCGTAGACGATCCGACGATAGACGAGGTTGGCGTCGGCGTCCTCGGCGCTCACCAGCCCCGTCATCGTCCCTGGCGGCTGGTTCTCCGCCACCTCGAAGTAGTAGGTCGCCCGCGAGAAGATCGGCGGCTCGTCGTTGACATCCACGACCTCAACCGTCAACATCGTCGAGGCACACCTAGCCGTCGGCTCGCCACGATCGCAGACGAGGACTCGCTGCGTGTAGATCCTTCGCCACTCGTAGTTGAAAACAACGTTCGCCCGGACTTCCCCTGACGCCGCATCGACTACCATCGGCGCCATGTCCGAACTGCCCCCGCCAGGGTAGTCCAGCTCGTAGCGTAGCTCCCCATTCGGTCCCGTGTCCTCGTCGGTGGCGTTGAGTCGCAGCAGGAGCGTTCCGATGGCGTTGTTCTCCGTTATCGACACCTTGAAGTTGTCCTGGATGCGAGGACTGTGATCGTTGATGTCGACGATTCGCACCAGGATCTTCGTTGAGTTCGATAGGGGAGGCAGGCCGTGATCGACGCACTTGAGAACGGCTTCCTTCCGTTCCTCCGTCTCTAATTCCCGGTCGAACGACCTCGCGGTGCGTAG
This sequence comes from Lumbricus terrestris, assembly GCA_949752735.1. Classification (NCBI taxonomy): domain Eukaryota; kingdom Metazoa; phylum Annelida; class Clitellata; order Crassiclitellata; family Lumbricidae; genus Lumbricus; species Lumbricus terrestris. The sequence continues at coordinate 30,249,006 of OX457053.1, forward strand.
AGTGTATTCGTTCGCGTATTGCGACTCGAGAAAGAAGTCCGTCGGCGGACTAACATCGCAAGTGACACGTCCGCTGTCGCCGCGGTCAGCGTCGTGGACAAGGACGTGGGCGACCAGCGACCCTGGCTGGGCGTGCTCCTCCACCTCCGCCTGACCAGACGCGGTCAGCGTTGAGATGGTCAGCTGCGGTGCGTTGTCGTTCGTGTCCGCGATTCGAACGGTCACTCTCGTGAAGGCCGAGTTGGGACTTGCGCCTCCGTCGACAGCGGTTACCCTCAGATGCAACACGTCCTCGTTCTCTCTGTAGCGCAGCGGGGTTCTCGTGCTGATCTCCCCGGTCAAGTTGTCGATGGCGAACACCTCGCCGTACATCGACTCCGTGTACGGAGCGAAGCTGTAGAAGACAAGAGCGTTCCAACCGACGTCCGCGTCCGTTGCCCGGACCGTCAGGATCACGGACCCCGGTCGAACGGTCTCCGAGAGATTGACCTTGTAGGACTGCGAGTCGAAACGAGGGAAGTTATCGTTGGCGTCGGCCACGGTCACGTTGATCCTCAGCTGACCCTTCTTCGGGGGACTTCCGCCATCGACGGCTGTCACGACGAGGTAGTAGGCGTCGAGGGTCTCGCGGTCCAGTCGGTCGGTGACGCGCAGCTGGATGGCGGTCGTACCGTCTCGGTGGTGGGTGATCTGCAGGTCGAAAGGGGTGTCCCCCCTCGGGGACAGTTCGTAGCGCTGGACGCCGTAGATCGCGCTGTCCTTGTCCACCGCCGCCGGCAGCGACACGAGGCTGCCAATGGCGGCGCTCTCGCTCATCTCCACGGTGACGACATCCGGGTCGAAGGTCGGCGTCTGGTCGTTGACGTCATCGATGACGACGACGGCTTTGATGATCTGGAAGAAGTTCGAAGGACTGACGACGATGTCGAGACGGATGTCGCAGGAGGACTCGGAGAACGAGGGACAGGCGGTCTCGCGGTCGATCTTCTGACTAGAGCTGAGGATTCCGGTCGTCTCGTTCAATCGGAAGTACTTGTAGTTGCCGTCGGTGCGGCGCAGCTGGACCCTCATCTGCGTCAAGTCCTGCGGGGAGAAGGTCGTCGACAGACCGTAGTCCATCAGGACGTTGCCGACCAGCGTGTCGGGCGGCTCCTCCTCGCTGAATCGGTACTGGAGGAGGGAGGCGGCCTGCGGGCAGCCGACGAGGGAGCAGAGCAGGGCGCAGATCGAGATGAGGGTCTTGACCGTCACGCAGGAGTAGTGCGTCACCCCGTGAGCCACCCCCGATCCCCCCATAAATACCATCGAGATTTTTTTCAACTCATTTATCAACCGATCAACTCGGTTAAGACATCTTCCCTTATAAATCGCCAATGCTTTAAAACTGTAACCGCTTCAATCTGCCTTCTCCTCCTCCTCCGCCTCGTGTCGGCTTGTTTACTATGAAACGTGATGACTAATAATTGAGAATCTAATTCACGAAAGACTCGATTAACATTCCAGCGGCATTAACCCATAAGAGGCTTTCAGCGAAGATTCTTCGATAGATGTGCAGACACTCAAGAAGCCACCCAGGCGTGTCCACCACCACTGCACATCAGCTCTTACCGTTTCACCGACTCCCTATACATCCAAAGTATCACCGCTACCTTCTCCCAGCTGTCGCTGTACGCAGGATTCGAAGCCCAGACTTTCCACTGACGTTCGGTACAAGTACTCCACTCGCCTCTTCCACTAGATGTACTCCGGAGTAGCCTACCGGTAGCATAAAAACCGACTTCGAAGGTTGCTCCACCAACAGCGACACTGAAAGGTCCTTTTCTCTGGACGCTCTGCTCTTCAACATAGCGATCCTTGCGTATTAGCGTCTTTAGCGGCTTCGCACAAGCGCCCCGGACGACGACTAGTAGACTAGTTTCCAACGCAAGTATACGAGGAGGCGAGACCTCCTACGGACCTACAACGCCTGTTAGCGCAATGAGAAAACTCCTTCGGCCAGCAACCAACTTATCGACTGCCTGCCTGCTTGGCCGCCCGGCCGACCGACCGACTGACTGGCTGGCATTCATAGCCCGATTGCGATAGACTACGCATCTATGCACACAATAATAATACTACTCGTGTGTTTTGTAGTATATTATTATATATCGGTGCTGTTTACGCGTTGGTTGCCTATGGGGACTCAACGTGAAGGACAGTGCGTGGCAGCTATTAGTTCGTTATTGTTACAGTTACAAAACGGCCTGCAGCGTTGGTGTCATTTCTTAGGATTCTTTGATTATGATGTGTACCCGTGTGACCCATTAATTTCCTATTGGCAGGGCAATTTTATTTTCGTTCTTAGACAGCATTACCCTTTGACTCTCAGACACCACACAGCACGGGCTATAGGCCTATAGGTGTGTCTCAGTATAGCAGATAAGTGTAGACCTATAGTAATTATCTAAAACAATCTACTCGCAAATTGCCCGTAAACTGCCTTAATACATAGCCTACCTCGTATAAGGATACCAACCATAGGTCTACCCCGGCGCTCGCGAATAACCTGTTGCTCTTCGCTTTGCTTCAATAGGCGCTTTATAATTTGTTTGTCGTACGATTATACGCTAACGCTGAATTTATTTCTGAATTGTACAAGGTACATTTTATCATTATTTTTTGCACGCCTTCATAGTCAAACATGTCCTCCTACATTATACAATAGAATGTTTTTTTGGTTAACCCCTCTTTAGTCTGGCTTTAGGTTTGTACAATACTGCATTGTGCTGTATTGCATGGCATTGTGCTCTTCTGAATTGCATTGTATTCTTTTGTCTTGCATGGTATTGTGCTCTTTTGTATTGCATGGTATTGTATTCTTTTGTATTGCATTGTATTGTGCTCTTTTGTATTGCATCAATTGTATAGTGTGCAGCTCCCCATACATTTAGGCGTAGGCCTATTCCTTGAAAGTCTTTTAAGAGCCTGTCACTGACTCCGCTATACCCAAATCTCCGTGTGTGGTTAGTTAGTACCAACAAACCTTCTAAGTCCACAGTTCACAGTAATCATGCGTGCACTTAAAGGTTGTGCACTAACATTGCCAAGGACCTGAAGACCTGTTCACTTAAGCTAAACGCACACATTGACGGTAAAGCACGCAAACCTGTATGGAGTGTATACATTAACGCCTTCATAGTCAAACAGGTCCTCCTACATTATATACAATAGAATGTTTTCTTGGTTAACCCCTCGTTAGTCTGGCATATCATCCTATGCATTATGCAAAGGATGGTCTGGATATATCTATAATTATATAGGCTAGCGTGAGAAATCAGACTAAAAGCCTACAGTCTTGCTTCTAATTGTTCAGCAAATTCGTGTTTATGCGGACTATTACAGAAGGTATAGGCCTATAGTTCGTATCTGATCATGGCAACACTTGCGTAGCTATACACTGCTGTAGCATTTGCAGCATGTTGAATTGTTGATAATTTATTATGTCAGTGGGTCAGCAAACGTCAGCAACTTAAACATCATTAAATAAGTAACTAAACTAAGTAAGTAAGTAAGTAAGTACAGTAATAAGTAAGTAAGTCAAGTAAGTAAGTAAGTAAGTAAGTAAGCAAGCAAGCAAGAAAGCAAGTAAGTAAGTATTCCCTTTACTTCTCAGTGGCAGACCGCATTCTGAATTACAAACGACATTACACGTACATGTAAGCATGTACATTTGAAGACAAGAACAATAAGAATATTTATATAACATTCGAATAAGAAACGCTTTTCGCATTGATCGTCAGCCTCCTGATGGAGAACTCTATCGTGTGCCCTTAATTGGTCGATGCATAGAGTGCTCCGGCTGCTTTAATGGGGGAAAGCAGGTAATGGAAAAGATCCAAGTGTTCAGCGTTGAACATAATCGAAGGAAATTGTATCAGCCGGTAGCACTGAGAAATTGCGAGCGAAGAATTTACTCCAGGTTCCCACGCAGTATATAGCTATACTTGTCACCGCGAATAAGGATAAGGAGGAGAGGAATCAAACCCATATACTCTGCTCATCACAAGGCAAGTGCTCTAAGAGTATAACCAGAGCTTAAAGTGTGGCTGGACGGTCATGGACGGCGTCCATGCATTTCTTTTAAAATCTGAACGCCGTCCTGCCACTTATTGGCCAGCACAGCCTGGAAAGGTAAGGGGCGTCTAGGAACTTCTTTTGGAAAGGTAGCCTATACGAGGCGTCCATGCACTTATTTTCCCACACTTTATGCACTGAGTCTAACCAATCGGGAACCGTGTCCCGTGCACAGTAGGAGCTATAAAAATTATGTGTTTAACTCCCATGCACATCATTGCCAGGTTTATAAACACACGTTGTCACACGCACACTAAAAGATACCTTTCCTATAATAGCTGACTGGTATATAGGGCAACGCCGCGGAATCGCTCTTAAGACTAGCGCTATATATACGAATGTCCTGTTACATTACGTTGCATCACACGCGAGTACACACACGCTTGCACACACGCTTACACACATGAAACCATAATATATATATAATATAATATATATATAAATTATATATATGCAATATTTGTTCATATAATATATACTGTCATCATTATAGAAATCCTACATAAATATATGCAGGCGCACTTGCAGATACAGACTGTAGGTGTGCACCATGCATGGGAGAAGCAGTTTAGTTGGAGTGACTACAGAGCGACAGCCAGACAGAAGGATATGCAGACGGAAGGATATGCAGACAGACAGGCAAAGCAGAAAGATATGTAGACAAAGAAAGAAAGACAGACAAAGACAGAGGAAGGATGCCATTTAGCTACATTATATATACATTGTAAACTTTACAAACCAGAATTACCTACGGACCCAAAAACAGACAGGCAGACAAACAGACACAGGAGAGGAACCACTTATAGACACAGGTACAAGTATACTGATAGACACATACAAGTAGACATACGCTTGAAAGACATCGCATATATATACAGAGACACAGCGGCGCCCGCAGGATTTTTTTCTTGTACGCACAGAAATTTTCGAAGGAGGGGCGAACAGGGAAAAATTTTCGTTAGGTCGCCGAAAAAACTGATGCCTTTTTTTTTTAGTCATCAACCTAGAATTTCCCAAAAACATACCTTTTGGATCATCGCGCTGTACGCACTTACCTATGTGCGTACGTCTGCGGGCGCCGCTGCTGTACGCACTTGCGTACATGTAAGTGCGTACGCCTGCGGGCGCCGCTGCAGAGACACGATGACATGGAATCATAGCCCACGATGTTAAGAGATACCGCCGTCACCGGTACCCTGTCATAGATAGACGTGCAGAGATATGAGCACTGTGTGAGAGAGAGACAGACAGACAGACAGAGAGAAACAGGGATACAAAGAGACACATCAGACGGCTCTACTTAACACATACACGTACAGGGTTAAAGACAGACAGACAGACAGACAGACAGACAGACAGAAACGAGAGTATCTGTACTTGCCCGTTATATACTTGCAGGGCAATTAGGTAAGCAGCTGGACAAACAGACAGACAGAGATACAGAGAGGCTGACAGACAGACATACTTGCAGACAGATAGACCACTAGGTATAAACCATAGGATATACATGTACATGTACATGAACATGCATGATATACTTGCTGCAGACAGACAGACAGACAGACAGACAGACAGGCATACAGAGATCAGAGTATATATCTACTTGCATGCTTTATACTAACAGCGTGATCAGGTAAGCAGCTAATGCATAAGTACGCGAATGCCAATCACATTTTGTGATATAATTCTCTAAACAGATAGACGCCATAGACCATAATAATAATCGCCACGGCCGTGATAAATCAACAACTGGCCGACCTAGAAAAGCGAACCAAATATCTAGAAGTCTGCCGCAAATCTCCTCCCTAGATTATCGTTTTATTGCGGCAACGGCGAAGGTGACCACCTGCTGATACGGAAGGCAATGGTCGGTATAAAGAATCTACAAATATATAAGTCAAGGCTTTCTATGTTTCTGATGATGTTTGGGTCGAGGTTTGAATCGGAAATATGTGTCACACTGTATGTACACGTACGCATTGTACATTTACGTCATATGTATTGTATCCATGAATTTATAAAGAACCACACACACAGTTACTGTACATGTAGCCCTACAGTTGTACACCAATCAGAGGCACTCCCAGTTCGGTAGACCCGGAGAAAAGAAAGTAGTTTGAGACAGCGAAAAGATGTGCTCGGGTTTCCAGTTTATAACGAAGAACGCGTCATTGGATAGAGGAGCTTGATTCCAAAGTACAGGCCCAAGAAGGCAAAAACTCGAGTTATGGCCATGGCAGTCCTTTCTCGTAGAACAAGGAGATCATGTTTGTCACGCGAGCGTATAGTGGTCGAAGAGAGGATGCTGAAGTCGGCAGGTGGGTGAGACCGCGTGGATACTTGGGCGCTATAATTTTATAGGCTATAGAGAAAGACCAGTAAATTAAAGTAAGAGCCTTGTGCTGAGTCCGAGCAATGCTGGAAGCCAGTGAAGTTATTAACAGTTATGGGATCGCGTGCATTCCATTCCTCTGCTCCAAAGGAATGGAATCAGCTTCCGCTCTCTCTCTCTCTCTTCGAAGCTCAATTTCACTTCCCTTCTTCAAAAAGCGACTCAAAACTCACTGCTTCTCCTTGGCTTTCAAGCACATGGATATCTAACTGCATCTTCTTCTGGCGGCTGACTATCCGCGCCTCAGATTCACATTCTGAGGTGGCCTTGCGCGCGTTACAAATTTATTTAATAATAACGATAACAATAAGGTGATCAAACATGAAAGAAGATGATATGTGGGACGATCGAGGATGTCGGGCTATTAGCCTTGCAGCTGGACTTTTAAATTGCGCATTTATAAGAAAATGCCTGAAGCGTTTTCTATAATGTATATATCCAGTGGCGTAGCCAGGAATTTATTATGGGAGGTTTGGGGGTTTTATGGCCTGGCCGGATATATACCCTTCCTGACACCAACCCAACAGTATTACAGTATGTTGGAATGCAGAGCTTTATTCACGATTAAAGGAGATAAAGATTGTCACATGTCATCTTAACTAATAGCACAAAACACGGAACGGAGAAGGAGGAAGTGACGTATAACATAGACTAAATTATATAGAGTCATCTACAGTCATCTATGCTAGCGCCATCTAGAACGTGTATAATAATTCCAACACCCCCACTTTATACACACTCAGAAAATTAGGTTAGTGTTATTTTTCTAACCCCATCCCAGAAATGCATTTGTTATGCAAATCTTTACACAGTCCTTTCGTTAAACAGTCAGCAACCATGTTTGTTGTTTCAATCTGTTTAACCAGAATGTCTCCAATTGCAATTCTGTCTCGAATGAAGTGATGCTGCACAGCAATGTGCTTGGTCTTGGGTCGATATCCGGGATTTCTAGCAAGATCAATCGCCCCTTTGTTATCACAGAAAATCTCCACGACATCTGAAGCTTGAGGAACAAGTTCTTTGTGAAGTCCCTTTAACCAGATAGCTTCTGTAGCAGCCATGCTTAAAGCCATGTACTCTGCTTCAGTTGTTGACTTTGCAACTGTTGGTTGTTTCTTTGAGTTCCAACTTATTGCGGCACCACTTAAAACAAAAGTGTATCCTGTGGTTGATTTCAGATCCCTTTTATCACCACCCCAGTCAGAATCACAAAACCCAATCAAATCTTTATTGGTTCTCCTGTACACTAGTTTGGTACTTGCAGTCTGCCGAAGATATCTAAAGATTCTTTTCACTGCAACCCAATGAGTTTTTCCATAATTGTTATTGAATCTGCTCATGACCCCCACTGCAAATGCGATGTCTGGTCTTGTAGCCTGTGCTGCATACATAAGGCTACCCACAGCTTCTTGAAAAGGAATGTTTCTCATTTCTTCTTCTTGCTGTTGACTGTTAGGAAGAAATTCTTCTCCAAACAAATCCTGATTCGAATCAAGTGGAGTTGAAACCCCATTGCACTCAGTCATATTGAAGCGGTTGAGCACTTCTTCAATATATTTCTCTTGATCAAGTGATATCGTTCCTGTATCACGATCTCTTTGGATATGAATGCCCACACAATAGTGTGCCTCTCCAAGATCCTTCATCTTGAGACGTTTCATTAGATCTGCTTTCAAATTCTGTTTCTCCCCCTTGTTGTTCGAGAGAATTAAAAGATCATCAACATACACTGCAATGATTAAGATCTTTCCGTTTTCACATCTGTAGTAAATGCAAGTGTCAAAATTTGATTGCACAAATCCAAGTTCTTTCAACAACTTATCCAATTTCTTATTCCAGGCTCGGCTTGCTTGCTTCAGACCATAAATTGACTTCTTTAGTCGACAAGTTTTACCATTCAGCCGAAAACCACCTGGCAATTCCATGTAAATTTCTTCTTCGAGCTCAGGATGCAAAAATGCTGTTGTGACATCCATTTAATCAATGTCAAGGTCGTATTTTGCAGCCAGTGCCATCAGAAGACGAATGGAAGTATAACGTACAACCGGCGAGTACGTTTCCTCATAATCAATGCCTGGTTTTTGTGAACATCCTTTAGCCACTAAACGAGCTTTGTAACGCTCAACTGTACCATCAGATTTCAGCTTTGTTTTGAAGACCCATTTGCACTTAATTGCTTTTCTCCCAGTAGGTACATCAGATAATGTCCATGTCTGGTTTTCAACATGTGCCTGAATTTCTTCTTCCATTGCACGTTTCCATTCTTCTGCATATTGAGAAGTAAGTGCTTCTTCAACAGTTGCTGGATCAGTACTTTTACACAATGTAGCTTGATGCACAACAAAATTCTCATTGAATATTTGCTTATTTGGAATACGAGTTCTTTTTGGCCTCTCAAATGTGTCTCGTATCACTTCTCCATCATCAGTTATGTCCTTATTGACCACTGAAATATTTGATCCATCAGATTCTTCTTCCACAGAGTTTATTTCCGAGCCAGTGTTCGAGCCATCAGTAAGATTAGTCTTTGATCCACCAAACTCCTTTGAACCATCAGACTCCCCCACTTCAACATGAGTTTGGGTATTCTGAAACTGCTGTTGATTATGAATGTCTGAAGTGACAATTTGCGATGAGTTGTCATCCGCAACATCCGGAAATGGATCATCTGAAGACGAATGTCGAACAGGAAACTGAGATTCAAAGAAAACAACATCTCTGGATCGAGTGCATTTCTTTGTAACAGGATGAAGCATTCTGTAACCTTTGCTTTCTTCACAGTAACCAACGAAGATGTACTCTTTTGACTTAGAGTCCCATTTCTTGCGGTTATTTTCAGGAATTTTTACCAAAGCTTTGCAACCAAAAACACGAAGATGGCTTAGGTCAGGTTTTTCTCCTGTCCATGCCTCTTGAGGTGTCATATTTGGTAAGACTTTTGTAGGTGACCGATTCTTCAGATAATTGGCTGTATTTACTGCTTCTGCCCAAAAATCTGTGCTTACTCCGGATTCTAGAATCATTGTTCGAGCTCTTTCTACCAAAGTTCTGTTCAGACGTTCAGCGACTCCGTTCTGTTGAGGAGTATACGGAATCGTGGTTTCGTGACGAACAAGAGCAGTGCTTTCATATTCACCTCTCAATGCGTCCCAAGCAGCTTTCGCAGTCTGGCATTTCTTCGTGACTCTGGTTGAACAGGGTTTTAGGCTGAGATTGATTTTGGCTAACGCACGTAAGTCCAAATCCGGATCAACAGTCTGGCCCTCTTTTGGCGAAACACAGCGCCATAAACCTGCGTCAATTAAGAAATTTTGCATCCAGAATTTCCAATCACCATAATTTTTGCCATCAAGATGCTTCGCTTCCGGTAAACCTCCGACGGAATTTGTAGTAACTGTTGTCGCTACATTACCTGTTCCTGTGCTAATTTTCTCCTGAATTCTCAAAACTTGCTGCTGTAGTTCTTCCAATGCCGCCATTTTGACGCGAGACCAAGAAGAAACTTCAGCTTCTATCGACTCGGATAATTAACGAGAAAACTCGAAAAATATTAGTCGACCAGTCGTCCTGGGAATTAACCAGTCGTCCTGCGTTCGACCTGGGTTCGTCCTGCGTTCATATAACATAGACTAAATTATATAGAGTCATCTACAGTCATCTATGCTAGCGCCATCTAGAACGTGTATAATAATTCCAACACAGTAAGTAAAAAGGGAATAAAATAACAAAGAGAATAAAGTAAGAAAAACAATTGTTACCACAAGCAATTGTTTTGTTTTTCTTATTTAAGTGGATAAGTAGCCTTTAAAAAAACTTTTTCCTAAGCCAATGGGGGGTTTTAACCCCCGAAACCCCCTTGGCTACGCCACTGATATGACCTTCTATACACTTACATATAGCGCATTTAGATGTCTTAAGATAACACTGAATTACGAACATCGCGAATGTTCATTACATTGCCTCAATCATTCAATGCAGTATAAGCTTGGGATGCAGCAACAGCGTGTGAAATTGGAAACGTGATGCGAAATTACGTTACATCTATAGCTGTAAATTGCCTGATCCGAAGCAGATAATCATATAGCGCAAGAGCATGAATTACGATCGTTCACGTTCGTTGCTGATTTGTTTGTTCATCGGTGTTCAGATGTGTTCAGTTTTCATTCTATCAGAGGCAGCCGTGCGGTAAAACGGGTAAATAGAATTAGCAGCAGTTTTAAGCGTTAGATCGCTCCAGCTGTCTGTCTGCGTGTGTCTGCGTGTGTCTTAGTCACTGTCTGTTTCTCTGTTCATCTGTCTGTGTGTCTCTTTCCTTTCGCTTGTAAGCTATAAAAATATATCTCGCTGATCTTATTTTCTACTCTTTTAATAGCATTCAGATCTGTTTTTCTGCATTCATGTGTCTGTGGATTCTTCTTCTAATAGTTCAGAATGTCTCATGAGTCATCTTCACGTTTAATAAGCTTAGGCCTACGTCCCATAAACCTACTTTCTATATAATATTTTATGAACAGGGTTTAAAGTGGGTGGGATCGCGTGTGAACGGCGTTCCCACTGCTATCGGAATTCCCTGCTTGTGTTCCCACTGCTCAACATGCATGGAACCCTGGTACAACATGCTTTCCAATAAAACTCCTCTTGTGCGTTCCCACTGCTCTCCCATTCTGCTTCATTCGTCCATTCATTTATTCCTTCCTTCATTCTTTGTGTTTCTTCTTTCCTTCATTCGATCTTTCAGTCATTCATTCACTTACTCATTCACTGTTTTGTTTGTTCATTCATTCATTCATTCACTTATTCATTCACTGTGTTGTTTTTAATTAATTTATTTATTCATTCATTCACTGTTTTGTTTGTTCATTCATTCATTCATTCATTCGCCTATCGTCTTCTTTCCGTCCTTTCTTACTTTCATCCTATACACATTGCAGGATCTTTCTTTCTATCTTTGATCCCGTTTTCCTTTTTTAATTAATCCATGGATCTACACATTGCTTTTCCGTTTTCTCCCTCTCCCACCAGTCTTTTTCTTTTTTGTGCCTCCGTATTCATCCCAGCGTCAGTTTCTCACATAAATTATACCCAAATGGTTCGTATCCACGTAATAACGTGTTCCTTGGAGTCCCCAGCGCGTGTGCGCGCGCCAGTAGTATAGACTATATCGCAGACTATACACAAGACTGACTTTTACGCGTGTTAACCGCAGATCAGAGAAGAAAAACGTTGATTGTATGATAACGAGAGATCGGTGTTCATTATGGTTCCCAGCGGAATTTAATGAGTCATGAAAGGAGAAAGTATTGAAATGACTTACCAGTAATATCTGGCCGTGTCATTTATGGCAGAATGCTGCCTCTGTAGTCACGTCTTCTTTGCCTTTGCATGACGTTCATATATCGCCGTGTCTGCCGGACTGTCTACCCACCTGTCCGCCTACCTGTCCGCCTATCCGTTCGCTGATCGGTCTGGCTGTTAAGGAAAGTGTACACAGTAAATCAGAAATACGGAGAGAATAAAAAGATATGGCGAAAGACGTCCGAGGATGAAGATTGAGGCAAAAGACACGCACAAAGAAACACACACACACTCACACACACACACACACAAACCCATCCACACACACACATACATACACACACACGGGACACACAGAACGAACATGACAAAGACACATACCTACAGACGCAGGGAACTCGAACCTTGTAAATGAGATTGAAAGGAAACATGCAGACAGGCAAGCAGGCATACACACACATACAGTCAGAGATACCGAGTGACAGATATAGACAGACATACAGACAAACACACCCCGACACAAATAGACAGATATAATTTATATTATATTATTATTTATAGGCGTCGTTGAGATTCGATATTTCATCAACAGTTCAGACTTTGTTTATCGGTGTGTTGTGGATTCGTCTATATAGACCTATTATACTGCAATCCATAATAGCGCCTTGAAGTCTCTGGATTGAGTCATTCCATCCTCGCTAATTTATATAAATCAGTATGAACATTATTCATCCGTCGGTTTATATATATATATGTATATATATAATATGATATTATATATACATTATATATGTATACACATATATATGCCTATATTTATATAATATACATATAGCAAGGTCTTAAGTTCAGAAGGTACATGTATAGTGGAATGAAGCCACTTAAAACACTGATGACTTAATGCACCGCAGACTACTAAAGCTTCGACAATTTCATGTTAGTATATATAATATGCAAGTGACACAGCGACCCAGATGCTTCAAGGTGTCATGATGTGGAGCTGACATGCACAGGCTGGTCAGGACAGACCAGTGGAGAGACTCGGGGGAGAGCGTGGGACACAAACGGGCATTGACCCAGGTTGTCCTTCATGCCTCTCTCCCAATATTCTTTTCTTAATGTCTTGATAAAGAAGTAGGGCAACAATAATCATCTTTGAAATGGCAGTGTCGTTAAACAAAAACATTGTTAAGATAGAACTGCAACTGCAATATTTGTCTGCCAATTAGGACTCATATTCGACCTTTATAGTGTAGCGGTAGAATGCTTCTTATCAAACAAACCTATTAAATGATGCATTGTATAAGTATTAAATAGGTAAGAATTAAGCTAGACAATATGTGGCGTATTGTAGATTATAATTAATATTACTTGTGGCATTAAGTTAGATAATAATAATAGCGCTATAACAATTCTTGAATACGCGCTACATCAATTATTGAAATACAACGGAGGGCGGAAAACAGCGTCAAACTTGAGCAGACGGCAACAACGGCAGACGATAAAGCTAGACAGCGAAAAGATGGCGAAGGAAGAAGACGTAGATTTCTGAGCGAGAACGGCCATTAGTCAAACGTGGTGTTCTCGTCGGTAATTCAGAAGATCTGACGGTGAATTGGGTGTGGAAGGCGACACGCTGTCGGCCTGTCCCACTGGTGAGACTATAAGTCCTTGGGAACAGAGATACCAGGGCGTGTCGAACGAAACTTTGCGAAGTTTGATGTGACACTTGCGAGTGAACTGCGATTCGACATCGGGAGAAGGTCGATTCGGAACTGCAATTGCGATTGGAGTTCGACGGCAGAAGAAAGGGGCGAAACGACCACAAGACGAGACCGAAAGGACGTGCAAGCGACGAGAAGCTACCGTTGCTTGTGAAGAATCAACGAGGCGGACGAAACTACAGAGTGCTGTGCCAGCTACAGCATTCTCCGTCTACACAGCTACAGAAGAGAATTGGGAACGACGGCAAGCAAGAAGAAGGTGACCTTCCTTCCTCTTCGAACCTTCATTCCAATCCATACGAACTGAAGAACTTCTACATCTACGCTGGAGAAGTCCAACGTGGAAGATAAGAAACAAGCTATAATATTCTTAGATAATACGCCACAAATAAGTAGATAGGATTATTGATTGTATTTTACTGTTTGATATTGTTTTATTATAATATAATCTTTAAATGAATCTCAGCTACATTTGTTTTAGGTCCTAGCTCATTCTAATATTGATCACCCGAAAGCCTCTGAGCATAAAGTTCCCTATTAAAACTAGATTTAAAACCCTAGATTTGATAGACGGTGACATATAGTATATATAGACTATATATAGGCTGGGTCTATATCATACGCTTAAAATTACACGCCGTTATGCCTAATTAAGTGAGTCTTTTAGAAGTCCTTTATTAATTGCTGCGTTTATTTATTAACCGCGAAGGTGAAATGTAGGCCTACAAAATAAATTAGGTATAGGCTACAGACAGATGCAAAACTAAATTACATAAGATTATCACTTCTGTGATCCATAACGTAGGCCCATGGGCGGAGTTTGGTTTCCGTTCTTGGAGGGACTAAATTTTTGGGGGCTGAGACTCGGTCCAGAAAACGAGAAATGTTTTCCACAGCCCAAAAAGTTGATGGCCTTCTTTTAGTCATTCGTATGTTTCGCGTGGAGGGGCTAAGCCCGAGAAAAGATACCATTTACACGGTAAAACAAGACTCATTGTCTTCTGGGAGGGGGCTTAGACCCCCCTAACCCCTGATTAACTCCGCCCATGCTCCGCTCTTCTAAACAGACTGAGCTTCTTGTCCCCCGGTCACGCACTTCTATTACGCAGCGCCGTGCCTTTTCTGTCGTTGGCCCTACAACCTGAAATGGGCTTCCTGTGGAACTATACGTCTAATGCCTAGAGAGCCTTTGAGACTACGTTCTACTCTGCTCTTAAGACTGTTCTCTTTAGCCGTGGTTGGGTCGGGAGCGCTTCTGAGTAGATACTCTGGAAGAAGCGCTATACAAATGTCTGAAATAAATGAATGAATATCAATGCCATGCTCAGTTTGCTCATCTGAAGTTGTGCAAGATTCAATATTGTGGCTAAGCTTAGTCTATATATCCGCAGCAACAAACTTTGAGGACTCTGCTATCATGACCTCCTGGACCCTATACCATCGAGAAGGCAGAGTTCTGCATAGTGGAGGCACGGGCAAAAGAGGGACAGAGGTTTTTAGCAGCCGAACGAAAGGAGAGAAATGGAAGCTGCAGTGTTCGAATCCAGAGACTACGAGTTCAAATCTTCGCCGGGACGAGGTGGGCATTTATCGGGTCGTCAAAGACTCGTCAATGGGGAAGAAAGTTAGCCGAAATCTTAGATGAATTCCACCACTATGACGTCTTGTATTGTAGGCTATTGTATTGTATTGTATTTTATCTGACCATTTATAAAGCGCTTCTCGCAGCAAGAGCCTTTCAGAAGCGCTTCCAGTCATGGGCGGAGACCTAGGGGGGGACGGTCCCCCCAATGAAAGTGTTGGGGGGGACGGCCCATGCATTTGTCCCCCCTAATGTTTGAGCGTGAAGACTTTTTTGGGCGGCGAAAATAGACAATTTCGTCGAGATTTTGGCCGGATGACTAAAAAAAAAGGGTCATCAACTTTTTTGGCGGCGAAAATAACTTTTTTTCCCGAGATTTCACCGGTCGTCAGAAATTTTTCTGAAAATCTCGCGTCTTTCCGCCCCCCCCCCCCCCCAATTCTTGGCCCAGGTCTCCGCCTATGCTTCCAGTGCGTTCAACCCCGAGAAAAAAAGGCAAGTTTTCAGACGAGAGAAAGACGAGGATGTGGAAAGGACCTTCGCTTTGTTTGCTTAAGTGCGTATAGGAGACAGTACGCTCAGGTCAATCTTCATTTTTAATAGGCAAGCCGTCTCTTGAATACCGATGGCATAGGTCTACATAAAGAAAAGATAACGCCTCACTAAGCTCCACCCCTGTGGCAGCCACCAGTCTTAACTCTGCCCATGCATCCGAACCATCGAGTCTACCAACATAGAGTTGTCTCGTAAATCATTTTTATAAATTATATGTTACTAATCACTTGTGACATCTTCTGACGTCTCAGACCACAAACAATTCGGTCGATGTTGCGGACAGCTGTGCCAAATGATAAATCATAGTCTGTTCAGTTCAAATCTGACTTGATCATATGATATGGATAATTTGCGCCTCAGATATGCTACAATGGGTTTTTAAATGGGGTCAGAGGTGAAGGGTGGTTAAGAGATCAATGCAACTGAGTGAACGTTTGACGCGGAATCGTTTACCGCTCTGGGAAAGTACACGGTAAAGTTATGTCAAATCTGATGAGGTCAGATGTGGGGTCAACTCCCACAACTGAATTTGTGGTAGATAGATTATGCGCTGTGGTTAGATGCTATAGTAAAACTCTAATATCTTTGCTATAGGCTTCGGAGGATCTGTCGTATACGACTCAGACTGAAATCGAGACACTGCTACTCTTCTCTTAGCTCCTCTTTGAAAGATTATTCAGACGGAGATTAAACGTTCAAAAGAGAAGCCTGTAAAAACGTAAAGACGCTTAAATTTCAATTGCTTGGGTAACGCAGCTGGATATAAAAATATAATTATGACAAAAAATATATACCATTCAACCGTCTCCCAACCCTAAAAATACATTGCAACGACACATAACTGATAGGCAAGGAGAGGACTATAGTAGCGCCTACATTCACCGGAGACCTTTGTCAGAATTGGAAATAGGTGTTAGTCTTATATTGGCGAAGACACGACGACTTCGAACATTGCAGTTAGAAACATTCGTTATCAGTCGGAATTTCTTCATGCAGTGTGGTATAGGTCTAATATATAGTCTTGTGTTAATAGGCCTGCTATGTTGGACCGCTGTCATAGAGAGCAGTACCCTTTCCTCCCCATTGCCAAATGAACTGAGTCTGAAGACATCAAACGATGCTCGTTCAAATATACATTACGAAAATGCGGTATCCTTGAAGAAGTGTTCCATGGGATTATAACACAAGAAGTTATTTATTATTCATTATTCATTACTAGACAGTTTAGGTTAGTTCAACTGGGCAGACATTCGTTAGGCCTAAGCGCCAACTAAGTGAAAACCTAGAGACAGATTTTCATGGGAATAGATCTTCATGAAAGTCCGACCATTTCTTGCCACTTTAAACATGAGCTTTACAAAAACGCTGTAGCCAACGTCCCGGGCACAGTAAACTAGACTAATAATCTGCAACAAAAATCTAAATATTTATAATTATAATCAGTCAGTTTTTCAGCTACGATGTCATTTAAGAGATTACTGGACTCTACAATAGATAGTTTCGTCTGCAGATAAAAATAAAACTGTAGGGCCTATACGTCAGAAATAACGTTTATGAAGGTAGAACACGGATTGCAATTGTAGAGAGTTTCCAAATGCCCTGTTTGAATAGAGAATTTAGTTAACGCATGGCCTTGCTAAGTTTAACAAGACGAAAATGTCTCATTTTTGACCGCAATGCTTTTACATGTATAGGCTATGCCTTTCTCCACGTTGGATTATTCAGCGAAAATAATGTTCAGCGTGTTCTACCAGCGTTTTCCCGGTATTTAAGTCCGTTCACCAACAATGTCACTTATAAGCACTACTTGGAAGGAGAGGCTTTTAAAAATATACACAAGCCTCTACCATGAAGATTGTTCACTCCATTGTGTTCATTATGTTAAGGGCTAGAATGCCGTCATTCTTTATCATCCATGATTGTCGTTTTTAGTTTGATTTTCTTCAGTTTGTCGGCTGACGATCGCTTTTCTTCGTTTTCATCAGCAATGGAACGGTTAACATATACATCAATCCTAGATGTATTTTCCGCTGTCGTGCTTCTTGTTGATTAGACAGCAAGCGAACACGAGTCCGATGATCTGAAAGAGACATTAATTTAATTAATTTGAATGCATTACATCATTATTTTTTGTTTATTCATTTATCTAGCTCGCTACTCATAGGCGCTCCCGACTACAGCACGGACACTGCGTCGGAGTTTAACGCAGAAGCGCACGAGCATTTGCGAGTGAAGGACTGGTTCAATTTTCGTATACTTGGCGACATGAGGTGGATTTGAACCTGGAACCCTTCGGCTCCAAGGCTCCGAACCCATACTACACCACCGCGCATCACAAAAAAACAGTTTATTTTAGTTACTTGGGGCAACGACTATAGGCCTACCTATCAGTTCACACGCAATATAACTCTGTCATTTATTTGAAGACTCTTACTCATTCATTCATTTCAAAAATTTATATAGCGCCTCTTCAAGAAACCTACTCAGAGGCGCTCCAAGCCCGGCCACAGCTAAAAGTAGGATTTGAGAGACTTAAAAAATGCAGGGGAGTTTAGCCTATAGGCATAAGTCGCAAGGTTAGTGGGAGGCCATTCCAGGTAGCTGTACCCTAAACAGAAAAGGCTTGGCGCTGTCTGTAGAGTCAAGTTGTTGAGAGCGAAACCTATAATATCACGAAACAAAATATTATTGAGTTGTTTTTTAATGTAAGCAATGCGTAGCCTACTCTGTTATTGGCGATGCTTATTATGTGCAATCGATCTGAGTTAAGAAAGAGTGAGTTCATGTCAGTACTATAATAATGAGAAACTCACGCTGAGTCTCAGTGGATAGAAACTGCGCGAGTGTTGAGAAAAGCACATTTTCTTGCAAGATATAAGAAAACATTTATTATGTAGGCCTACATGTATACATGAGTTGAAAATATTTCTAACAAACCTGTAGAGCTGCAAATCCACATGTGACTCCGATTATGATCGGAGCATTCTGGTCGAGGAACTGCCTGAGCGCGTTGTAGCAACCCTGGAAAAGAGACAAATTGAGTTTAGGATTACCGTAGAAAGTGCACAGAAAATCATGCTAGCAATTGCAACCACGCGGACGTTGGGGAAAAACCTATTTTTCCCAAAAATAGATCAGCTGGACGAGGTGCGACCTTCGCCGATGATTACCCAAAGATAGAGGAAACGATGTGTCATAGAAACGACAATGCTTCAGACAGTGGCGTAGATAACGGGGGTCGGGGGGGGGGTTTCGGGGATTAAAACCCTCCTATTGACCTAGGGTAAAAGATTTTTAAAGGTTATTTATTTACTTACGTAAATTATAGGCAAAACAAAACATTTGGTTATAGTAACATATGTTTTTGTTACGCCCATCATCTATTGCCTCTCATAACCAGACCTACCAGGATCACTGACCATACATCTACATTACTAGATAACATATTCACTAACATTTGGACCAAACTTATTTATTCCTCTATTCTCATTGAAGACATCTCTGATCATTTACCAATCATAGCATGGTTTGATTTTAGTCCCATCAAACCTCCTAACAAGCCTCAAACACTGACATTTAACCTAGTATCTGATGACCATAAAGCCAAATTTTTGCAATCCTTAGACTCTACGGACTGGTCTAATATCCGTGAAGCTTGTACAGAACTAGACACTGATAAGGCCTATGACCTATTTCTTAGCAATTATAAGAAGCTTTACGATGATTCTTTTCCAATTTTCACTAGGACTTATGCTCGCAACTCTATTCCAAAAAAGCCGTGGATGACTCGGGCACTGGTAAAATCTAGTAATAAGAAAGCGAAACTATATAAAAAATTCGTAACAAATCCAAATGAGGCCAACAAAAGGAAATTCATCCTATACAGAAACAAATTTAAGAAAGTTAAATTGCAAGCCGAAAAAGATTATTATGCATCCGAATTTTTAATCCATAGTAATAACCTTAAAAAAACCTGGGGTCTTCTGAGGAGTATACTGGATAGAGATACTAACAGAGAAACTGTAATTACTGCATTGAATGTAAATGGTGAACAAATTACTGACCCTCAGACTATAGCAACTAAATTCAATAATTTCTTCACAGGCATTGCACAATCTCTTGTTAATAAAATACCTGCTGCAACTAACTCTTTTCTCTCCTACTTATCCCAACCCCTTCCACATTCTATAGCATTAATCCCTTCTACACCTTGTGAAATAATGAACCTTGCGCATACCATTCGCACTACGCATAGTAAAGGAGTCGATGGAATTGACCCTGCCATAGCCCTATTAACATTGCCTAAAATTGCAATTCCGCTATCAGAGATTGTCAACTGCTCATTTACCACTGGAGTATTCCCCTCCGCATTGAAAACTGCCAAGGTCATACCCATTCATAAAAAGGGCCCGAGGGACAATGTTTCTAACTACAGACCGATTTCTGTACTCCCATTCTTCGCCAAAATATTTGAAAAATTAATGTACGCACGTTTAGATAGTTTTTTATCAAAAGAGAAAGTACTATTTCAGTCTCAGCATGGATTCCAACAGGGTCATTCTACCTACATGCCCCTTCTAAGCATACAAGACAAAATCTCTAATGCAATTGAAAATAACGAATACTCCCTTGGTATCTTCCTTGATGTAGCTAAAGCCTTTGATTCTGTAAATCATCATATTTTGATCAAAAAACTTTATAACTATGGAATTAGAGGGACACAACTACAATGGTTTGTTAGCTATCTTGAAAATCGTTTTCAACTGGTTTCTGTTAACAATTGTACTTCTGATCTACAACTCATTTCTCACGGTGTCCCTCAAGGATCTAATCTTGGACCTCTTTTATTTTTAATCTATATTAATGATTTACCCAATGTATCGCCTTCTATGTATTTTGTGCTATTTGCTGATGATTCTAACTTATTTCATTCTGATAAATCTATTGATACCCTATTCAACACTGTTAATTCTGAGCTTCACCGAGTCGTTGATTGGTTTCGATCTAATAAACTTACTCTAAATTTGGATAAAACCAACTACATCCTCTTCAGATCCCATAAGAAAAAATATCCCAATGAACTTCCTATTCTACTTATTGAAGGGACTCCTATCACCGAAGTAACATCCACAAAATTTTTGGGCGTTTACATTGACCAGCATCTAAATTGGAAGGAACACATCAATAATATCTCTAGCAAAATTGCTAAGACTGTTGGTGTGCTATTTCGCTCATCTAAACTGATTCCTGTCTCTATCCGGTCTATGCTATACTATTCTCTTATTTATCCCTATTTAACCTACTGTAATTTAATTTGGACATCTACTTACAAATCTAATTTTATCAGACTAGTCACCCTTCAAAAATATGCAATCCGTTTTATAGCTAATATTCCTCGCCGAGCCCACACCGCTCTGTATTTCAAGGAATTTGGATTATTAAAGATCGATCAAATTAGGCACTTGCAAATAGGAGAGTTTATGTACCGTTATAACCATGGCCTATTACCACTTGTATTTAATGATTTCTTTAACCTTACCTCTGATCGCCACTCTTATTCAACTAGAAAATTAACTGTTTATGACCTTCCCTACGCACATACTAATACTCGTCGATTCTCTATACAATATACTGGCTCCCAATGTTGGAACTCTCTCCCTACACATCTTCATTCCCTACCTAACACAAGATTATTTAAGCATAAACTTCGCCTTTATCTACTTAAAACACTTCCTGATATGTAATGGTTAAGGTTTCTGCTCAGTGGTCTCGCCAAGCCCTTAGTTAAGTCTTTAGTTAAGTCATTAGTTAAGAGTTGTTTTTCTCGTTATATACAGAAATGTCGATTGCTTAATTTTTTTTTCTCTCCCTCATCATTTTTTTATTCCTACAATTGAATGCTCTGTCATGTTTTTCTTTTATATTTTACATGAATTATGGGTGGCCCTATTAGCGGGATTTTCTATCCCTTCTGGGTCTCCCCTTCTTCACCAAATTATGTTAATGTAGGCCCTATTATTCAATGCCATAATTGTATCATGTTTGTTTGTTGTTTTGGTTGAGGAAAAAAAAATAAATAAATAAATAAATAAAATTCCCTTTGTTATTTTATTCATTTTTTATTTACTGTGATGCTGTTGGGTTGATGTCAGAAAGGGTATCCGGCCAGGCCATACCCCCTCCCCCCCCCCAAACTATCGTAAATTCCTGACTACGCCAATGACCTCGGAGAGTGAAGATGAGTAACTTGGTTGAAGATCTGTCAATGTTTTATCACAGAACCTGGGCTCATAAAGGAGACGCGTCACGTTTTCACCCCCCCCCCACGAAATATGTAATTTCCGAAATACTAAACAGCAATTTTTTATTTTGCGATCTTGTTCATTGCAGACGAAGGAATTTTTTCTGGATAGGCCTTTATTGTCTCAGAGTCCGAAATTCAGAATATCAATATTCATTCATGCATTCATTTAAGACATTTATATAGCGCCTCTTCAAGAGTAACTACTCAGAAGCGCTCCCGTCAGAAGCCTAGTTCAAAAGCAGGTAGGCCTAGATCCTCATCACACTTGTTATATCGTCTTGATATACAACCTGTAGGCTATAGCATATAGACTATAGAGTATACACAAACTCAATGGCCAATAATTGTAAATTGATTCCCCGTAACGTGATTAGCCCTATGCAGAAAAACAATGGGGAGAGGATACCACGAGTTAAATGTATGGAGCAGATCATAGAAAGTTAAATGCACGGAGAAGATTATAGAAATAGTAACAACTGTGGGTTATGTCGACTTAGAGAGAAAACAAACTAACGTGAAACGTTTCCGAATAAACTGAATCTCAAGACCTAGTAAATTAATTATTGTATAGGCGTATATAATATTGATAGCCTACTTACTTGGATGTAAATGTATTGCGAACTAGTTGCCCGTTGACACTCGGTCAAGTGATCAGGATCCATACAACACGATTCCGGAACCTAATTCAAAAGCAGATAGACCCTCATCACACTTGTTATTTTTTAAAGTTGTCTAACATTTTCTCTCATCTATAAGATTGTGAAATGTAATATGTTGGTTATAATATAGACATGAATTTTCTAGATACTATCCAAAGGCAAAAGTGTGGACGATCATAAGCTTATATGCGCAGTCAACACTGGCGTTGACCGAAAGACCATAGATCGGTTTTAATTTCAAAGAACAGCTGTCGTTGAGTTGGCCTTAAAAGAATTAATCGCTAATCGTAAATCGTAATCGTAAACTCGAAATTTCTAAAGCGCTACTCGAAAGCCAAGCGCGGGGCACCAGCTTATTCACGAGCGCTGCGTTGAATCAGAATTAAGCGGTAGAAACATGAAGACTTCCCAATAACCGTGTTTGTAGGCCACTGCTGCGAATCTAATCGGTCATGGAAAGAGAAAGAGACAGACAGACAGACAGACAGACAAACAGAGACAGAGAGAGAGAGGAGTACAAAGAGACAGCGAAAGAGACAGACAGACAGAGACAGAGACAGAGAGAGGAGTAGAAAGAGACAGAGAAAGAGACAGACAGACAAAGAGACAGACAAAGAGACAGACAGAGACAGAGACAGAGAGAGGAGTACAAAGAGACAGACAAATAGACATACAGACAGGCAGAGACAGAGGCAGAGAGAGGAGTACATAGAGACAGAGAAAGAGACAGACAGACTGAGAGAAGCGAATATGACGACGTACAAAAAGAGGTTGAGATGGGGGGGGGGCTAATAGGAGAATGTCCTAGAAACTGCAAAAAGATTTAAATCAGCTGTTCAAAAGTGCGTGTGTATAATGTACTTGAGTTTCTTCGAACTACAGTATAGGCCTACAATTCGCATAGGGCAAATATACGCTGACTTACTCTGTTCTCTGTAGGGTCTGATGTGTTGTCGTATAAGCTGCCGTAGTAATCAGTGTAGTTGTAACTTCCGCAACATTCCCACTATAACCCAACAGAACAAACAAAACGACAACGTGCAATTAATTTCATTTATGGAATTAAGTGAGTAACTGTAGGTTAGTGAATCCACCACTACGGTATTAGACTAGGCCTATATACGGTATTAGTTGTAGGCCTATTTGGTAGTGGTAGGCTGCGTCTATAGTTTATTTCATCACCTGAGGTATCATTTTCAAACAACAAAAACAGCAACAATGACAAATTATCATCATCGTTGTCGTCGTCATCATCATCCTCATCCTCGTCCTCCTCATCATCATCATTATCATCACCACCACCACTGTCACCATCATCGTCATCGTCGTCGTCGTCGTCATCATCATCATCATCATCATCATCATCATCATAATTATCATCATCATCATCATGAATGGCAATAATAATTAATAAAATAACCAATAGTTTGTTGATATTAACAATGATAACGATGATGAAATGATGATGCTGACGACGACGACAATGATGACGATGGTTGTAGAAAAGAGTGCATACCTCCTTTTGCATCGTGTTCCATGACGTGTACAACGCGTTGTTTGGATCTGCGTCATCGTATTTAGTTGTGACGTCAATGTACATCGACATTGCCACGGCATCGTCAACCTGCGCGAAGTTCAAGACAATAGCTTCACTGAACTATTGTTATTCAGATGTATAGCCTACATCAATGCTACTACAGATAGCAGGGAGATTGAAATTTATGTAGAGGTAGTGGTGTTGCAACGGGTGGATAAGATGCAATGTCAAGTAGCCCATATAACTGTAAATGGAAGATGTGAGGAGGATACAAGGGCAAGACTGGAAATGGCGAAGGGAATGTAAATATAATGTAATGTAAATCTTCGAGAATTTCTCAGCGCCCACAAAAGCCACGTCAGGGAGACCAGCTTATTCACCGGCGGTTGTCAGGAATGAGCACCGTATGGAAAAACAGAGACATCATCATACCAATTAAACTGCGAATGTTGAGGACACTAATAAAAAAAATTATGGCCAATAGCAACATATGGAGCGGAGTCTTGGACATACAGGAAGAGTGAAGTGAGAAGAATACGGTAGTAGATAACGAATACGGAAGTAAGTAACCACTGCCGAGTTGCTGCACTTGTTTGGCGATGCCGTCTTTCTTGTGCTCCATCGTACTTGTCTAGCCTTTGTCATGAGTCTGTCTCAGGCCTTGCAACCCGTCGAGCTCTTCGCTTTGCAGCAACGGGTGAGATTTTGGTGCCGCGAACTCGCACTTCTATCAGACAGCGGCGAGTCTTTCTGTTGTGGGTCCCGCTATCTGGAATGGCCTCCCACTAACCTTGCGACTTATGCCTAGGCTAAATTCCCCTGCATTTTTTAAGTATCTCAAATCCAACTTTTTTAGCTGTGGCTGGCCTGGGAGCACCTCTGAGTAGGTTTCTTGAAGAGGCGCTATATAAATTCTCGAAATGAATGAATGAATGAATGAATAAAGGCTTTTGAAACGACATCATGCAGAAGAATATTAATTAAGAATACCGTGGACGGCTAAGCGAAGGAAGGAAGGAGGTTCTGCTGGAGGTGGGTAGCCTACGTGACACCGGTGCTACAGAAGTTGATAAACAATAATGACGAAATCAGAATAATGTGCTGAGATTCTACTCACCGATCCCCAGTAGATGGCAACGAGGATGATGACGGCAATTTCCGCCAAAATGATTACTCCAACCAAGACGGAATACTGAAACATTGTTAGAAGAAGTTATCAACTTATCCTCTCAACGAAACTAACAAACTGATTGATACATGTAATCGTAATCTCCAAACCTCTAAAGCGCTACTCGAAAGCCAAGCGCGGGGGCACCAGCTTATTCACGAGTGCTGCGTTGGGTCAGAAGGGTTGCCCTTAAAAGTAGTCCGAAGGTGATCGGGTCGAGTTACCATAGGATCAGAGGGGGCGGGACAGGACCTGGTATCAGAGCCTTTTTTAACGTGCAGTTGTACACAAAATGTGCAGTTCTAAATGGATTTGAGCAGTTGTAGAAGCACTTCTGTACAGTTAAAACTAGCAACAAATGGTTATTGTTCTCCGATTGGAAGTAATTTACCATGGAGGATGGGGAGGGTCGTGCAGTTCTAAAAAATTCCTTAAAAGCACCCCTGCCTGGTGTAATAAGGTGGGTGTCGTGTGGACCGGAAATTGGAAGGAGGTGGAGGATCAGATGAGACAGGGTAAGAGACTGTTCAGAGGCGCTTTCAGCAGCACACAGAATCCCGGGGAGAGGTGCGGAGGGGGAACGTCTTGCAACTTAGTGTAACTCTGCTGCTGAATAATTAATTAGTAGATTTTAATCCTTCAATAAATAATTAATTAATAGATATAAATCCTTCAAAAAACAATAAATTATTAGATATAAATCCTTCAAAAAACAATAAATTATTAGATATAAATCCTTCAAAAAATTTTGATCTTCAACCTTAAATTAATAGATATAAATCCTTCAAAAAACAATCAATTAATAGGTTTTAATCCTTCAAGAAGAACAACTTATGAATCAGCGTCTAAAGTCAACCTACAATCCAAAGAGGAATGGAGCTGGATTCTGAGCGGCAGGCTCCCCAACATCCGAGGAAACCCAGGAGGAAGACCAATGCTCCGATTCCGATGAACGTATAGACGGCGATCGCCCACATATCGTTGTCCATACTGCCCTCAACCGCACCCAGCGCATCGAACGCTGCAGGATCGACGGCCAACCAGATTCCAATGCCCAGCATAGCACCTCCACACAACTGAAACAGATTGGCAGCCGACAGACATTGAAAGAATTATACATGTGACAACACGTCTTCAGAACTACACGGTGTCCAAATTGAACTGATACCCTTTTTGTTTTGGCGATATACTTGTCAATTCTAAATGAAACTCTATAAAATTTTCAGAGAATGTACGAGGGATACATTAGCAATGTTTCCTGAAATTTTATTCAATTCTACCAACAGAGTCCGACGTTATGTACATTCAAATTTGGGCAACGAAAATTTAAGTTTCCAACATGTAAAAGATAGGAAATTATTGTTTGCAACTGCGCACATTACTGAATTTCTTTGTTTATTTACTTTTATTGTCTTATTGATTGTGCTACCATCATTTGGTGAATAAGAGATTGATATATTACTTTTAAAATTAATAAATAAGACGTCATATTTCCGTCATTTCCATGTTAGGGGACAATAATAAAAATGGTTTTCAGCAAAGATGATTTGAGTTTATTAAAAATTTAAAGAGAAAAAAAACATTACGGAGCAAAAATGAATGAATGAATGAATGAATATATGAGTGAATGTATATCTAACAGTCTGCAGTGGTAAAACCTGTAATGGAATTTGCTAGATGTAGGCTAATTTGCCAGCATTGCAGTATAGGCTACTATAGGCTATAAGATTAGGCTACTGATGGCCAAATGGAATGTGCTAGATGTAATTTACTATCATTGCAGTATGATTAGGCTACTCTGAGTAGGGATCTTGAAGGGGCGCCATATAAATTCATGTGATTGATTATGGCCAAATGCCATAGACTAAGAGTACATTAAAAAAACTTTACAATTATATCAAGTACAGTGGTAAAACCTATAATGGAATGTGTTAGATGTAATTTGCTAGCATTGCAGTATGAACGAATGAATGAATGAATGAATGAATGAATGAATGGCACGCTTGTATTGTTCATCAACACAGTTTAAGCATAGGCTAATAGAAAGGCAGTCAATGACAGTGGGACACCCATAATAACCGGTTCCGCTTACAGCGTCACTTGCTACGAAATAGTTATTAGGCAATTGTCCTTTTCTTATGCTCTACATATTCACTTCTAATGGATCTAGGTAGGCCTATACATAGAGTCTATGAATAGAAGACAATGTTATTTGTAAAATAATCTAACACAGCAAAACAAAACAAATAAAAGCAGAAGAGGAAAGGAGCAGCAGGAGACAAGTCGCAATACGCACTGTTGACGAGATGACACAGCACGAGCTTATTCACACGCACAAACACACACACACACACACACACACACACACACACACACACACACACATACACACACACACACACAAATATAATTAGGCTGCAACTGGTGGTCAACAGTTTAGGAACATACAAGAACAATCAAATCTACACAGGAATGTGTCTCGGAGCTATGAAAGAACCGATTTAATTCCTTTTTAATGCGGAATAGAAGTTGCTTGAAATGGCTTGAATACAGCATAGGGATAACCTATATTAATAGATCTATTGATTCAGTGAGCATTAATTTTATCAATATTGTCAATAAAAATATTTTGATTAGAAATAATCATCGTTTGATTCAAACTAACACACCACAGCAACGTGATTACAACTCATAGTATGACTGGATGATTGATCACACAAATTATTACAGGACTCAAATTTAACTGTTGGCAGCCAAGCAAGGTTCTGTTACGTCCCACTGGAATGAGAGAAAGGGAGAGAAGAGAGACAGGGTGGAGAGTGAATGAGGAAAAGAAATAAAGACATGGAAATGACAGTGACAGAGACAGAGAGAGACAGACAGAAATTGAGACAGAGAGACATAGAGGAAACAGACAGACAGGAAGAAAGAAAGACAGAAAGTCAGAAATCAGAGAGAGTGGGAGAATAGAGACAGACAGAGATAGAGAAGAGACTAAAAGAGCGGGAGACAGACAGAGATAGAGAGAGAGAGAGAGAGAGAGAGAGAGAGAGAGAGAGAGAGAGACAGACAGACAGACAGACAGACAGACAGACAGACAGAGATAGAGAGAGTACCGGTATAGTGAGAATACAGTATATATACCCAGCAACCGCGGCTCTCTCTCGAGTCGTTAGTTAAATTTGTGTCATGTAATAATTAGAAAATGTTAAACGCAGACAATTGTAGGCCTACACGTACTTTTCTATAGCCTCTAAAGTTCTGCTTTTAAAATGAAATGTTTAAATGAATTGATCGGGCGATATCAGTCACCGCCGCAACTTCTTCTAAACCATGCTTACATTATAAACTGGTCTGGAATATCATACGTTAATTAATCAATACAGGAAAGGGTATTTAATAATATTATTGTTGTCATTCCACTCAAACTTACCCAAAAGACGACGTTGAAGCCAAACATGATAAACTTTATGCACTCCATTTTGAGTTCCTTGAATTTCTCAGTCCGAAAAATCAGCAAAAAACCGAAATCTTATTCACAGACGAAGCAACGATCCACACTCCACACTAACACAAAGCGCTTCTGCGACTCAATTTCCTTTGCTGGCTATGCGATTTATTTTGATGCGATATCGAAGCGGACATGCAACTAGCTAGACAATAATTATACGGTCCCACAGATAACGATCGGTTCTCATTCGACCACGGCCTTCAAGCTTATAACCGGATAAAGAAAAGCGATTGTCAGAGTTTAGTTCGCCTATGAAAACACTTGCAAGCGAGCGTGCAGACTTAGAGATAAAGGAGAATGTTTGCTTATTATATATACGATCATTATCCTATGGTCCTCCCTCGGCTTCGCCTAATACGCACGCCGTCTCCAAAGTGTACTCTGAGATGACTATCAGCGCGACGATAAGGAGTGACGTAGGATCGCTGATGAAAACAGGTGCGCAAAGAACTAAAAATAGCTTCGTTATCCTCATCATAGCTTATTGTACATGTACCTGTGTAAAGATAACGCCATCAACAGGATTTGCGCAAAACCAGGTTTCAGCGACACATGACTTCCGGCAAGCCGTGTGACGTGTCTCTGACGTCTGCATTAAAACAAAGACAGTATTAAATTTTATTCACATGAAAGCGCTTTTTAGACAAAAGGCTTAAGAGAAATTGTGTAAGAAAGTCGATGATAGGTGGCCTAAAATTTCCACAATTGACGAGTGATTTATTGAAGTGGATCGTGATTAGTAAGCCTTTGGTTCTAGCCAGCCAAGAGATTGCGCTGATAAGACGGTTTACTTCAAGAACCTTGGTAAGATGGCGGCGGTGACTCAGCGTCACAAGCTGAATGTCGGTCGGTGATGTTGAAGACGCTGCCATGAATCATGACCAGCGCATTAAGATGTTTCTCAGGAAGCGTTGATGCACTTCGCTGGAGTACTTGGCCACAAGCGTCACATGGTCCAACGTCAAGACAGTCGACACAGTACGAATATGGGATGGGCAGCTTCATGGCTTTTTTAACGTGCAGTTGTACACAAAATGTGCAGTTCTAAACGGATTTGTGCAGTTGTAGAAGCACTTCTGTGACAAGTTCTGTGCAGTTAAAACTAGCAAAAAAGGTCATTGACATCCGATTGGAAGTAATTTACCATGGGGATGGGAAGAATAAGAAGGGGATGTGCAGTTCTAAAAATTCCTTAAAAACAGCCCTGGGCAGCTTTCCTAATGATAGGCTACCATAGGCCCACACAACACCACTGGGCATGGGCGGAGTTTATCAGGGGCTAGGGAGAGCTAAGCCCCCAAGACGACCCAAATTCATTTTTTACCGTGTAAATGGTATCTTTTCCCGGGCTTAGCCCCCTCCCGCCCAAGAAGGCTTTAACCCCTCCAAGAACGGAAACCAATCTCCGCCCATGCCACTGGGTGCGCATACAATGCCAGCTATGTATGCTGGGTGTACACTGTACACAAAGCTATACATGTACATATACTAATACCGGAAGTAGTCGTGTTTATGTGTGTACTTTTGCTAGAACAAACACTACCAAAGTTTCAATTAAATATCAATGCGCTATAGGCCTACTCTGGAATAATAATATACCCTAATAATATTCGAATTACATTGTGTCTCTGTTTTTCTCAATGCTAAAAACACTTGTCCGTTCATTCACAATCAACAAATGAATTGCCTGGTGATCTTTCATTCTCGTTTCCGTACATTCCAACACTTTATGATCAAAATACTTTTTCAAATAATTATGCTATTCATCGGTCACCTTAAGACTCAATGTAAAGTCGAGCGGAAGGAATCCTGTATTGCTCCAATTTATTCTGTAATATTCTTTTGTCTCAAATCTCATTGTGTTGTTTTTGTCTATGATTAACTGAATCTCTTGATTATTGTTTGACACTTTGTATTACTGGGATCAATAAAAAGATTTGATATAATTATTATATACATATTATTATTATTATACTATATATAGGCCTACTAATACTATAACTATTACCAACGCGTCATTGTTATTAGCCTACTTATAGGCCAATTGGGTGTGTTGAAGAAAACGTCGTTGAATAATTGCACGTATCTACATCTTCGCCTATAACTTTCATAGCAGCCAACTAGGCCTACACTTGGGCAAGTCCTTCACTCGCAATTGCTCGGTGGTTCGGCGGGAAACTCCGCTGCAGTGTCCGCTCTGCAGTCGGGAGCACCTCTGAGTACGGAGCTTGAAGGGCGCTATAACAAGTGCACATAAAAACCATAAAAACAAACAAACTAAATAGAACTATTTGTCTGAAGTGGCTTTGTATAAATTAACATTAAAATTAGCAATTGCAAATAGGCCTAAGGTTAATTAAACAATGTCCATTTCGTTTGCTCCATCGTCTGCTTGTAAAATATGATAGATCAATAACAATTAGGTTTCTTTCAAGGAAGGGCGATTCTAGTTAGTGCTGCACAGCAGGGCTGAATCATACGGCTACACACACGTATACAGCTGCACACACATGCAGTAAACACACTGACAATCCCCTTGTAAAATCACCACCACGGTCCACGTCCAATTGTACCAGGACGTCCCACCCTAGCCGTCATTCTTGAAGAAACACAGCTCCTCTTTGATGTCTTATCTGCTCGCTACTAAGCACCTCAGCGTGATGCAGTGACACTGCGCATGCGCTGGGCTGCAGGGAGTTGTTCATTATAGGACACTGTAAGTCTGATTCATTCGGCAAACATACTCAGCATTCGAATCACAATGTGACCGTTAATAGTCATTGTTTGCAGAGTTTCTTTTTACTCATCGTGTTTATATTATAGAAGGCCTATTGGTAAAAAAAAATAATATTTAATCACTTATGCTAAATTCAAGGAAGGGCGAGGTGCTTTGCCTCAAGAATATTCTGATGATATAATGTGACTGATTACGAAAGATCGCACTTAAGATCTGATAAGCATACAGTTTTTTTAACTTTTTGCATTCCAAAAACCGCGCAATTTAATATTTAAATTTGCAAAAGTTTTCTCTGTGCCCACCTTAGACTCCTTCCTCATTTTCTACTCAGGCGCTTTCGGCACTCTGTCCATCCATTTGCTGGGAAATGTTACCACTGGACCATTGTTTACATGAGAAGATAGCCTATAGCAGCGGTTCTCAACCGGGGGTCCGCGGACCCCTGGGGGTCCGCGGCCATCTGCATGGGGGTCCGCGAGCAAGTCCTGAAAATTATATATTTCTTAATCCAAAACATAGAAACAGATAAATCTTTGTCATTTTTTCAATATTTCTCTTTTTCAATGACGACATGAAACCACTGGCAATAATAGGCTACGCTGATTAAGGACAAATTCATTTTGTTTTAGAGGGGTAAGTTTGTAACTGACTCTAGATTTCGGATGCTTTTGAGAGAGTTTCATAGAAACACAGCCTGTAATTCATTTGAATAAACAACTCATGAGTTTCAACTTTGGCTTAACCTGGCTGGCATTTTTAGATAAGCTGAATTCCTTTACACAAGAGGTGCAGACAAATCTAATCACCCTTAGTGATAAAGTGTCTGGTTTTACAAAGTAACTTGATATCTGGACCAAAATTTGTTAAATTTAATTTTCGGTCAATCATAGATGGATCAGTTC
The DNA here is from genome assembly GCA_949752735.1 of Lumbricus terrestris. Taxonomy (NCBI): domain Eukaryota; kingdom Metazoa; phylum Annelida; class Clitellata; order Crassiclitellata; family Lumbricidae; genus Lumbricus; species Lumbricus terrestris. Next base: position 30,281,485 of record OX457053.1, read on the forward strand.
AACTTCTAATTCGTTAATTTGAACGTTCACAGTTTTTCGTTGATTCCAGTCAGCTTCTTGCAAACTTTGATTCGTGGAATTTACCAACATCGCAGGGCTGCTTTTAAGGAATTTTTAGAACTGCACAACTCCTTCTTTCCTTTCCCATCATCCATGGCAAATTACTTCCAATCGGAGAACAATGACCTTTTTTGCTAGTTTTAACTGTACAGAAGTGCTTCTACAACTGCACAAATCCATTTAGAACTGCACATTTTGTGTACAGCTGCACGTTAAAAAAGCCCTGCAACATCGGAATTGAACCAAATTATTGGACTATTAAAAATGGATTTAGGCCTACATTGAAGATGTACGTTGCATCCATGCAAGAGCTAGCTTGATGCATGAGTGTCTGGAGCAGATAAGTTGTGCTCCAATATGCATGCCCAAAGCTTACATTAAAATAAAATACAGTTTTTTTCTAATAAATTTCATATAATCGATTCTTATGTGCAATATAAAATTTGTACTACAGGAGTTCAGAGGCATATCTATGCTATAGTATAGCATATATGTAGGCCTACTATTATATAGGATTATAGAGTCGCACAGTCACGATAATGTGCCAAATTTCGGTGGGGGTCCGTGACCGGGACCAAAAATTAAAAAGGGGTCCGTGAGTGTGAAAAGGTTGAGAACCGCTGGCCTATAGCAAAGTTTTAAATACTCCGAACTCAAATGGCCTACTTCTTCCAGTTGCTCAAGACCACTATATAGATATCTGTCTCTCTCTCTCCGTCTCTCTCTCCGTCTCTCTCCGTCTCTCTCTCTCTCTCTCTCTCTCTCTCTCTCTCTCCGTCTCTCTCTCTCTCTTTCTCTCTCTGTCTCTCTCTCTCCGTCTCTCTCTCTCCGTCTCTCTGTCTCTCTCTAGCCGTGACTGTGCTGTGAGCGCATCTGAGTAGGCTTCTGTGAAGGAGCGCTATATTAATTTTCGAAATGAATGAATGAATATGTAGAATAATGCAATCAGGAAGTCACAATGCTATTAACATATAACAGCCGGTCAGTGATAAGAGATACTTAGCCATTCGTAATAGCGGTGGACCTAGTTCCCATTGAATCTGATAAAATTAGACGACTGTTTAGAAGTGTCCCAATGCTCAGTTGATTGATAATATTTCACTTGCAGGATTGTCTAACTGAAACCAGGTTTCTCTTTGAAACCCATGCGAGGCAATTTCGGAAGCAGGTCTTCTTTTCGGAATTCCCTTCATCGTAAATTACTCTAAATCCATGGGCGCCCGCAGCATAGGTCAAGGGGGGTCGCGTGACCCCCCCTGGAAATCATGACAAAATATTAATAATGACGGTTTCTGGAAAATTTTCATTGGTAAAGCTGAAAAGGATGCATTTGCCACTCCCTACATTTGGCCAATTATTGTTCCAACAGTTGACCTATTTTGCCTTACGCCGTACGTATACGGTGTTCATTGGCCACAACCAGGCACAACATGGTCATAGTTTCTTAACTACATCCTGCAGCCTGTTGGATATACGACACACAGACGCATAATTTATGTGGTGTCTAACACTGTAATCAGATACGACTTGCATGGGGGGTGTTTGGAGATATCCTGGGAAGAGGTCAGCGCAGCTGGCGATGGGCAGGGACGAGTGGAAGAGATGCGTTGCCCGATATGCAGACTTCACAGGAAGGACTCGATCAGTAGCCTACTAAGGCACTGTCCGCCAGACAAAGACCTCTGGATAAAGCACGCACGCACACACACGCATATATACAGGGTGGGCCAGCATAAATGTCCCGACTTTGCACGCGTATAACTTCGCCAATTTTTAACATTTATTTATACTTAATGCACCAAATTAAAGGTATTTCACTCTAGTATTAACTCTAAAAAAGTCGAACTGATACTAGTTTAGGTTTTAATTATATACTTGGATCAGCGCTAGCTACCATTTTTTGTCATTACTGACGCATTATGACGCCGTTTCCCCGGGAAATTCTATCGTTTTTTGCTAAAACGCGCGTAGACACGATCATTTAGGGTGTTTGTAGGGTCCCTACCATGAATATCTTCTAATCGCAAAACCACGTCCTTTCAATTTTGCCAACAGCCGTGCACTGCCATGCGCTGCTTCAGACGCTTGCACGCTGCCAGCCGTTTCTTTGCGTAAGAGCTGGAGAGTTCGCTGGACTTCTCGTCGACAAATTACTTTAACTTTAGGTCTATAATCTTTTCCAGTACGTTACTCAGTGCTTCTAAGACTGCCTGTTTTGCGTTGAATTTGCATGCAGGGCCTGCCCTGGTCATTGTCTTGACTGCAAATGTACGCGGACACACGAGCAATGTTAGCGGATGTGAGCGCCGTGCGCTCCGATTCCCATGGTTTGCGAGTAGAAAGTCTTGTTTTATCAATTTTCCGTAGCAGATAATTCAAGGTATTGTTTATTCCATCCTCTGTTAGAATATTCGTTAATCATTTCAAACGAATTAAATCCCTTATCAGTTCGTAAAATTAAGATCGAAACGCGATCATCGTCTGTCAACGGCGCCAGGTTGCGTCGCAAATGACAGCAAAATCTGGTAGCAAGCGCTGTTCCGGGCATATAATTAAAACCTAAACTAGTATCAGTTCGACTTTTTTAGAGTTAATACTAGAGTGAAATACCTTTAATTTGATGCATTAAGTATAAATAAATGTTAGAAATTGGCGAAGTTATACGCGCGCAAAGTCGGGACATTTATGCTGGCCCACCCTGCATATATATAATGCACAAGTCAGTAGTTTATAGTTATATTCATATAATAATAAATATAATAATATATACAGGTCTATAACCCGTAACCTACGAACCGTTTACAGCCGATGGGTACCGCAACCACCGACGTCCACCGTCTGGTTGAGTGAGAGGAGAATATGCATTATAACCCCATGGATGCAGTTGGATCGCCTTTCGTTCCCTCAACACCCGGCGACCTATAAGGTCGAATAAGGTGTTGAATGAGGTTGCACATGTCGGACGAGCATGAAGGAGAGGTGAAAGGTGAGATAGGCTTACACACACACACATGTAGGCTACACGTACAGAACTTACTGCGACAGATGATGGAGGGTTAATGAAATTGGGACGCAGAAGAGCGGATCACTGGCATTTAGTAGTGTCTCCTACACCTATACAGGGCGGGCGCAACTTGAGCCAAGTGAAAATGGGGAGGGATCAGAAACAGCCAAACTCACGTAGGGAGGAGGAAGGCCGCCCTGAGAGTGGAAGGCCGGCCCGGGAGGAGAAGGAGAGGAATTGATCCTGATTGTTTAGAAGGGATCGTAACCCCTCATGATTAGAGTTCCATCAGAAATGGAGAGTGTATGAAAAGAAAAACTGATCGAGACACGGAGTCCAGTTCATAACCTGTAGGCTAATCGTTATGGTCCGAACAATCTGACGATATGGGAGCTGCAGTACCGGTACCCGAAACGACACACTGAGTTCACAGACAAAATTTCGAACTGCCATTAATGCACTGCAGAAAGCTACGCCAGTCAACTTGTCTGTCTCGTCGCCTTCCAAACGCTCCGCCATCGCCCCAACGGATCCACGGTAGGCCAGGTCTTTTGAACTGGAAATCAAACTAAGTAGTTATTTTTTTAATGTAATGATTGAATAGACTTTAATTGTCGGACGTGCATGTCCTGTAGGCTTACTATCAATAATTTCTTTTCTTTGAACGTTGTTCCTTCCTTGAATTCAGGTTGATATGGGCTCACCCATCAATCATTCATATTTATCTGTCTGTTTTTTTCGACTCAAATCTTCTGTTTAGCCTTGGCTTAGTGGACTGGGAGCACCTCTGTTCAGTCTTCCTTGAATGACTGTATGAGTGAATAGTATAATTATATAATATTATTATTATTGCATATAGGCTCCAGATAGGTTGCATATCGACTCATTTAAAATTGAGTCTTTGTAATTCCATTTGAGCGTCTGATTGAAGTGCACACAGTGACAGTAGGCTACTGTAGTTGGTTGACAAAAGTTCCATTTTGTAGCTTAGCAATTTACATATTGTTTCCTGGCATATATATATACATATATATATACAGTTTAAACTTATGCATATATATATGTGGCTAGGGCTATGTTATGAATAGACTACATGTCATGCCTGGCGTCAGAGACCATATTATCAGGGGCTTCCCACATAAATAATAATAGCTGGCCAAGTTTTGTCCTATATTGTTTTCTGTGTCCTGAAAAAAATAAATGACGTCCCTGGAACTGTTAGTCAGTTTTTAGTGCTATAGCTTTTTACTATGAATGTATACATGAATAATATATGCTATAAATTTAGTGGGAAATTGTTGAAAGCTTTTGTTCGTTTCATTGCAAAAGACTCATAAATAGTAGTAGCCTAGCTACGTTATACTGAGACATTGTAATTGTGTAAGTTGCTTAGTTTTTAATGACATTTTATACCTTAACTCTCTTGGTAATGACTGACCCCCCCCTGCAAAAATCCTGCGGGCGCCCATGTCTAAATCGGATTAAAATGACCTTTTTCTACTGTTTTTAATTGCACAGAAGTGCTTCTACACAGTGGCGGCGCCAGGATTTTCGTTTTGGGGGGGCTGGATTTTCGTGAAAAGTTTTCCATTTTCGCCGTCAAAATTTCTGACGACTTTTTTTAGTCATTTGATCGAAATCTTCGAAAATGATCCTTTTCCATAATCCGCCGAACTATCTGTCAAACCTCGTGCGTACCTTTACGGTTATTTGAAGGGGAGGGCTAAAGGGGGTTAATCGTGCAAATATTTTATTTTTACATGGGAAAAATGGATGGCCTTTTTAGGGGGGGCTTAGCTCTTCTAGCCTCCCCCTAGCGCCGCTACTGCTTCTACAACTGTGCTGATCCACTTAGAACTGCACGTTAGGCTACTTGTACATGTAGGCTATGGAGCTGCACACTAAAAAAAGTCCAGCGCGGTAGTGTTGCGATGCCGGTCAAATGCATAGGACAATATACTTTTTAGCTTTAACGGACTTCACACTTTCCAGGGGATTTCTCAGGCAGAAACCTTTCTTACTCTTTACGACATTTGTAGCTTTCAAATTCTTTTTCTAATCAGGTTGTTTTGACCGTTGTTTTCACGCATGTGCTCATGAGTGGGTCTAGGCCATAATTATGTAGTCTCAATCAAACTCAAGTGATCATGTGGGCCACATTTGGAGATTTACAGTGGCACTCGGGCCTCAACATGAAAATATAGGCCTACCACGCACGTGAAACTATTTATATAGAATTATATCATTACAGCATGCAATACTGTAGCAATAATATAATCCTGGTCAATTTACATAACAATAGGCCTATTATTAAATTTCAGTAATGGTACTATATATAGAAAATTAAAATCTCACAGCAGCAATGATATGAAGCTAGTGCATCGATAGATAACACATTTAGTGATACCTTAAACTTAACTTGTAGCACTTTGGACGCTAAGGTAGGCCTATTGTAGTTAGCATAGGAGTGGCGTTTCGCAAGGGAGGGTTTCGGGGGTTAACCCCCCCCCATTGGCTCCGGAAAAGGTTTTTTAAGGTTATTTTTCCATTTAAGTAAGAAAAATAGCAAAAAAACAGGGTTTTCCGGCCATAAACCCCCCCCATCAAAAATTCCTGGCTACGCCACTGTAGCATAGTACATGTAAGTAGTCTCATATATGTGGCTAGCGCTACTCGTCTTACTACATTTCCCAACTACTAGTCCATCAATGTTTGGTTTTATCTTCTGAGATGCGATCAATCGGAGTACAGCTTACAGATATTGCTCATACTGTAAGACTAACAGTATTTGTAAACCTTAAATTAAATTTCATTGATAGAAAGCTGTTCGCATTATGTAGGTACCGGTACTGTCAAACATTTATTTTAATGTAAGCTTTGGGCATGCATATTGGAGCACAACTTATCTGCTCCAGACACTCATGCATCAAGCTAGCTCTTGCATGGATGCAACGTACATCTTCAATGTAGGCCTAAATCCATTTTTAATAGTCCAATAATTTGGTTCAATTAAGTGTTGGAGCCAGGCCGAGATTTTGGGACTTGCAAGTCTTGTGGTAGAACTGTGTAGAATTCCGGAATACTAACTTCGTTACAATTCTCCTTCATCATGGTACATTGTATATTGCATTGAATGTCCACTAACTCTATCTGTAGACCTACATGTACAATTGTACGTCTGCTGTTGCAGATTCAATTTTCACAGAAAAAGGAGTAAGCTTAGTAAACAGTTTGAACCTTGGTTCAAATCGCAAAAGAACTGCAAATATCGGTTTTGAACCGATTTCTTTCTTTAAAGAATAAAAAAACACCAGGTGGCTGTATGCGGCCGCGGGCCCCATGTTTAAGACCACTTCTCTAGGCATATATATATATATATATATATATATATATATATATATATATATATATATATAAGCCTATAGTTTGTATGGGATTGTACCGAGTACTCCAATAGCTCGTGCGACGATATCTGTTTGATGGGCGTATTTACGAAGATCGTTACAGTGGCGCATATTGAATTTGGTAAGACAGACAGCTAGACAGAGAGAGACAGGCATGCAGACAGATAGACAGATAGAGAAGAGGACAGAGACAGGGACAGACAGAGGGAGCTGCTTACTTGACACTATAGGTTTTAAATCATCGGTTGTGATTGGTCGACCATTGCTTAAATCGTCGGATTTTAAACATAACACTCGACTTGTCAGATTTTCATTCATCCGGACCATGGTGCATTGCGCAGTGCGTGACGCAGCTCTTTATATTTTATGACTGAAGAACACGTGATATTGACTTTACTTTTGTTATCAAATTGCGTAAGAATACAATAGTTTAAAACGATGTTACCCTACATTACTCTACTATTTCTAAAATGTTCTGCTCCACCATACCTGCCCTGACCTAACAATACCGTAGCCTATACTTTACCACATACATACAGGTCTAGGGTATTATTTGTCGGTGGTCCAATGAAGGTATCCCTTTGATACTTTATTCCCTTTTCATTTACTGTATTACTGATGGGCTGGTGTCAGAAAGGGCATCCTGCCAGGCAAAAAAACACACCCCATCGCAAATTCCTGTCTACGTCACTGAATCATACTTACGCACGGTACCAAGTTACCAGCACAGATTCAGCAGCGCTGGGTTATGAGACTGCACTTCTACAGTATTTAGCATGCAGTTTTCAATTAGCAAGCTCTTTGAAAAGAAGAAGATTCTATAGAGTCCCCTAGCTGTCTCCGTTATCGATACATGGGACTGGAAACACCAGAAATTGACTCATCGGCACCTGTATCCACAATGAGTGTCAAACTCAAATAAAAGTAGGGCAGAGTTGCCTAGAAAGTAAGAAAATCAATTGTTACTACAAGCAATTGTTTTGTTTTTTCTTATTTAAGTGGATAAATAACCTCTAAAAAACTTTTTCCTAGGCCAATTGGTGGTTTTAACCCCCGAAACCCCCTTGTCTAAGCCACTGGTATGATTAGCTGATCGAGTCGATACTACTGACTATCCTTGAGCAGCCGTCGTCAATACGAGGCTTCACCATGGTCCGGAGGGAGGAATATCTGACGATCTGCCGAAGCATATACATTGTACGCCTATACAACATGTGTGTTATTGACCCTCACGTAATAATAATTATGTGATCCCGAGAACGGTTCTAGGGCAATTACCCCCTGGACAATTACCCCCGGACAATTACCCCCGACAATTACCCCCTGGACAATTACCCCCAGGACAATTACCCCCCGAACAACTACCCCTTGTGCCAATTACTCCCCGGACAACTACCCCCCGTGCCAATTACCCCCGGACAATTACCCCCCCGTACCAATTACCCCCCGGACAACTACCCCTGTGGCACAGTGTGAGCTTGTTCCCCCACGCGTATCTTCGTATAGGGAACGAACATTCTCATGGTCATGGTCTTACGTATTTTTTCAGACCTTCAGCGCTGCCAAAGTCTATCCTAAAGTAACTTTACTGTGTAGACATCTTTCTTCATTGGCTCACTCTACAATACTTACTGTACACACTTATACACACTCCTTGCTATACTACCATTATTTCTCATCTATCTGCGCACATACCTCCTTCTATTCCATGCCTCTCCGTTCCTCTCTCTGTCTTTCTCTATGTATCTGTTTATCTCGCTCTCAGGCATACGTTACCTATAATTAATCAAATAGCAAATGGTGTCGTTTCGTTGAGTGCGAAAATAGATGAACATGACATAGACTTCTTTATTGGCGCGGGGGTAATTGTCCGGGGGTAATTGGTACGGGAGGGTAATTGTCCGGGGGTAATTGGCACGGGGGGTAGTTGTCCGGGGGGTAATTGGCACAGGGGTAGTTGTCCGGGGGGTAATTGTCCGGGGAGTAATTGTCCCCGGGGGTAATTGTCCGGGGGGTAATTGTCCAGTGGGTAATTGTCCTGTCACCCCCGAGAACTCCGCCACTGGTTGCACTCTGCCAGTGCCAATCCCAAGCCTGGATAAAGGAGGAGGGTGACACTAATCATCTTTGAAAATAATGGCAGTGTCTTTAAACAGTCTGTGATCCGAGTGCGAAGCCTGGATAGAGGAAGACCCGATCCTAACGTAACGCACACGACGCTAGTGTCTTGAAACAACGTTATTAATAATCATGCATCAATATTCTATTACCATTGCCAACCAACACTTACTTTGAACAAAGTGGACGAATTGATTGAACTGGGAAATAATTGCGTAGTACATGTGCGTATCAATGGGAGCTACATAAGTTATGCGTTACGTTCCGGACCACCACGGACTACTCTCATGGACAACCCTTCTGACTCGACGGAGCGCTCGTGAATAAGTTGGTGCCCCGTACTTGGCTTTCGAGTAGCGCTTTAGAAATTTGCAGATTACGATTACGTCTGTACTGCCTTCCCGAATTTTATTTCTTAATGCGCTGCAGCTCAATTTGAGACATGATGTGAACTCCATCGTGATCAGGTCATCATGACCATGATCAGGTAGACTTGTAGAGCATCGCAATCGACTCTTCTTCTTCCCCCCCCTCGCTTCTCTTGTCCCTCACATCTTCAAAGAGCTTTGTGAGGTACTGAAAATGTGCAGTATTAATTGTTTTTGATTTTGGTTCAGATAATAAATAAATAAATAAATAGCCTAATGAAAGAGCACCAAAAGCTGATCAACAGCCGGACTTGCGTCATCCACGATTCCACCAATAAGACAATGGGCTCCAGGTTGACAATTGCCGAGGGGTTTAGAGGGATTTTCAACCCCCCCAGTCTTTCTTAGAGCTCCGTAGTAAAGTCTGTCTTTCACACTCCAATTTCATAGTCCAACCCCCCAGTTATTTTCCACAATTCTCACACTGCTCGTCGGTGGAATTGTCGCGTGTAGCACGGACTGCCTGTCTGCCACCCGGCTTCGCTCCACAATGCAACTTCGTCCACAGGCCAAACAAAGTCGTTGACTTCGCATGAGAACCCGCTGGTTGGGCTCCGAGCATGTTCCAAGGTCCGTCACTGGTCACTTCTCCTGTTTTGCATGAACTGGTTTGATTTAGGCATACTGGTCTTATGAAAATGCTAATGGCATTTAGTGCCGTTTATAGAGCGCTTCTGGTTCTTTGAGTGGCGCTATAGAAATTAGAATACGCTGCAATGCAATGTTTCTATTGTTTTGTGACACAGTCCGTCTGCTGCATGTCTAGTTCTAATGTAACGAACGGTGCAGTTGTAACATTGTATTGCTACATTGTATTGTTACATTGTATTGTGATATTGTGATTGTGACTATAGTAACTTTCAAATCCAGCTACGTGTAGGTCTACTTTTCAATCAATCAATCAATTAGAATTTTTATAGCGCCCCTTCAAGGTACCTAACTCAGCGGCGCTTTTAGGCACTTTACAGAAGAGTCGGTTGTCAGCTTCTGTGATTCATTCTTCCTGGCTATAAAATCAGCTCTTATCGGTGGCGTAGCCAAGGGGCGTTTCGGGGGTTAAAATCCCTCCCATTGGGTTAGAAAAAGTTTTTAAAAGGTTATTTATCCACTTGAATAAGAAAAAACAAAACAGTTGTTTGTAGTAACAATTGTTTTTCGTACTGTATCCCCTTTGTTACTTTATTTCCCTTTTATTTACTGTAATACTGTTGGGTTGGTGTCAGGAAGGGCATCCGGCCAGGCCATAAACCCCCAAGCTCCCCCCATCATAAATTCCTGACTACGCCACTGGCTCTTACTCTACAATATTAAGGAATAATATCACTTCAATTTTTCGCATTGGACATGAAATCGGCAAATCTTGTCGACTCAACATTACCCGAAATAGTGAAATAGCGCATCTTCAAAACGCGTCCATAAAACAAGATTGTGACAAAGGTTATTGACGAATCAACAAAAGCAACTTTTAATCCATTCGCACTTCACACGAACTTTGGTGTTTGGCAAAGCTTAGCCAGCAAAACCGATAGACGCCTATAGACCTACTCACATTTCTTTATAGCTCTGAGAAGCGTAATAATTATAGCAGTCACTATTTAAAATGTAAAAATAATTCCTTAACTCTAATCGCTGCGTGACAAGAAGGCGCGTTATACTTTTAGCCCCATACCTCATCCATTGTCAATCTACTTACGAGAAGCATACAATTTGAAAATGTTCTCAACACCACATACGGTGATTTAGTACAGGCTATAATATATATCAGAGAAGCATTTAAAGCTTATACTTTTGTCTGTAGTGTTTTTCATTTACGACAGCGAAATAAAAACGATGCAATACACACTAATTGTCAAAATGTTAAGCAGTCCAACAGCTTCCTCTTCCTCACTCAATTGTTCGCTTCTTTCTCTCGCTTCCAAATATCAGGAGGCAGGCGAACAAAAGTCCAACGACCTGCAAATAGAATAATAGCAATATTTATGACGCGGAATATAGTTTAGACCTAAGTGTCTCTATAAGTAGATTTATGAATCGCACTTTGATACGTGTAGACTTATTTGCAGGCTATTTAAGCGCTTCAAATGCCCTGAAATACACCGCAAATGAGAAGACTATTCAGCTTTAAAGATCATAAGTGGTAAAGCAGAATAGAGAGGGTAAGATATGGTTTGGTAGGCTAGGGCATGATGTAGGCATAGTAAGGTAGAGCGCCTCTGATTAGGTTGTAGGGCATAAACAGTGAGAGGCGTTTTATAAATCCAAAAATAGTATAGTAGGCATACAGCATAGGCATGATAGGTAGAGTGGGTTAAGGTATGGTACAAAGGCGCATAAATCGGTCGCCAAACAGTCGTTTGTTTCCCCCCAAAAAAAATTTTTCCCCCACACCCCTCCCCCCTAAATAGGGGGGACTAGATCAAACGCTGCGTGTCGTGTGAAGTGGAGTTAAACGGAGTAGTGCAAGGATGAATAGATTGGGTAGAATAGATTGGGTAGAATTGGCCCTGATTTGAATAGGCCTACGTACCTGAAGAGCCGCGAACCCACAAGTAACTCCAATTATGATGGGGGCGTTCTTGTTCAGGAAGTCCACTAGCGCGTAGTAACATCCCTACGCAGAAACAGAAAACCAGTTCATAAAATTAATAATAATCATTGTTTATTATTCAACCAATTGTTAAATTAATAGAGTTAATGGATCATCGAAGCCAAGTTTTCCCTTCAAATGAGATAGGTGTTTGTAACTCATGTAGGCCTACATGTAGCGGCACTGCAAAATTTCTTTTACATCGGAGTATAGTGGTGCTCTGGAACTTTGTTTTTGTACCTTGGAATCTGCGGAATGTTTAGAATGTTACATCAACTTTCGGCATAGGCTTTCATAGTCGTTGACGTCGACTTTATTCCTATATCTCACATCGCATTGCAAATAGAAGACTCTTATATATTAGACGAGTGCTGCGAACATTATAGGCCAATAGGTCTATGGAGAAATTAAAATCCCATTAAAATACAAGGTCAGTTGCAGCACGTGACGCTTGACACCCATACGAAGAATATCAATATTCCCTTCTGGACTTTTTAAAACAGGAAATTGATGTACATTATGGGAATTATCTTCTGAAGTCGGCTTCTTGTGATGCCCTTCATAACATGCTGTTTTGGAGGATGCAATAAGCCCATATCAATTGTTCATACATTAATACGCTTGGAACGTTAAAATACATCCTACAAACTAATTAGTCTATAACTGTTTATTGGTCGATATTCCTGCTTGCTCCTCTAATCGTTTGTTTACATTTCCTACCCATTAGCTCCTTCATCTATGTTGCATCAATGACTTGATTTTACAACTTCGATCAATCAATCAATCAATTTTTTTATTGATTGATTGACTTCCACTGCAACATACGCTAATATGCTCCATAAGAATTTGGCATAGACGTCTCCACACCAATTATAATTATAGTAGGCCTAAATGGCATACGCAGCCTACATAATTATGTAGGTCTATAATAATTATGTCCTGGGCACGACGTTAAACTGCATCCATCCTCCGCCACAGGGAACCAACAACGTCCCTGTGCCGGTCCTAAGCCCGGACAAAAGGAGGAAGGTTTGCCAGATGGGTGGCGATACGCTGGCAGGAAAATACCAAGATGATTGAAATCCGCAAAAACCACGACACAAGTGACAGAGCGACCCAGATGCTTCAAGGTGTCATGATGTGGAGCAGACATGCACAGGCCGGTCAGGACAGACTTGTGGAGAGAGTCGGAGAAGAGAGCGTGGGACACATACGGGCATTGACCCAGGTTGTCCTTCATGCCTCTCTCCCAATATTCTCTTCAATCAGACAGGGTGGTCTAGCTGCTCCAAGATGTTTATGGTATGGGGCAGACCTGCTGACCGGACCGGTTGAAGCTGGGCAGCATGACGCGAGACAGACTCAGACAGAGAGTGGCGTCGGACTCCTACGGGCATTGAGCCCAATGATATTGATTGATTGATAATAATTATTATGCCCGATAGACGTCATCAGCAGAGTCTCAGGAATATAATTGTCATAGGCCTATTATAAAACATTCGTCGGCGTTATCATCTATGGACAAAGAGGTTTGCTTAATAGGCCTACTAATTAGGCCTACTATTTTAGATTGATCATATGAAAGATCAGCTGAATGTTTGCATCCTGGCATAAGCGTTGACGAAAACAGACCTGCCCATAGATGTACTCCTGCATTGCATTCTGACACCTGAAGATCTCATTTATATCTTTTGATTTGCAGCAGGTATACGGAACCTAAATCCAAACACATAGCAACAACAGGATGCTTTTCGAAATCAAATCAAAATAACGTCTGACTATGTTAATCATGCTCTTAACGACAACAGCTGATAAATCTATTGAGCAAATGATGTGACTATCAATTCACACTCGCAATCAGGCAGAAAATTCTATTTATTTTAGCTTACTAATCCATATGTTACTTTTGTAGAAAGTATGTTGAAATTATGCGGTTTGCAGACCTGAGAAGATGCGATGTTGAAAGATGTAAAATAAATAATTTTTAATTCAGTCATTCAAGTAATTGAAGCAATCAATCATGTGTCGATTCATGTGTCGATTCAGATCAAATCAAATCAAATAATATGTCTTGTAGAATCATGATTGATCACTAATCTGTAAATCAATTAACACTTGGTCAAGTAATCGTAATCTTAGAGCTGCAAACTTCTATAGCGCCACTCTAAAGTCAACGGCAGGGCTGCGTCTATAGTCAGAGGGGCTGTACAACGGTAAGAGCGAATCTTGTCAATTTCTGTGTTATCGACGAGTAGAGCAGAGGCAGTATGTAGATAGACAAGCAAAGAAAAGATATAGAGGTAGACAGATAGAGAGACAGAAGACAGACATACAGAGACAGACAGACAGACTGAGACAGATAGACAGACAGACAGAGACAAACAGAGAGACAGACAGAGACAAATAGAGAGACAGACAGAGACAAATAGAGAGACAGAGACAGATAGACAGACAGAGACAGATAGACAGACAGACATACAGAGACAGACAGACATACAGAGGCAGATAGACAGACAGATAGACAGACAGAGAGGAGAGGATGCTGATAACAAATTGCTATGATTGCTCTCCTAATGGTGGAACAGAAGTGGAAGTGCAGTGACAGAGACAGCAGGACACACAGACACACACACAAAAACACACACACACAGACATTGAGATAGACAGAGTCGGAGAGGCACAGAGAGAGAGACATAGTCACATAGCCAGATGTATGGAGAGTTCACTCACCACAAATTTCTCCGAATTGTTGTCGTACTTGCTGAATATGTAGTCTGGGTATCCGAAACTGCCACAGCATTCCCACTGCACGTCACGTCGTGTTTAAAATCAACAACACAACAATTTTATTACTGTCACATTTCTACGGGCTAACATTTCAAGCAATAATTTGAGACTAAGCTTCAGATTAAGATCACATGCGAATATTCTCACATTAATTAACCATAAAAAATGACTATTGTGTTCTTTTATACTAACTATTAGTGATTAATTAGGCCAAGGCTTCTTACTGCTTGAGGTGCTCGGCGTCTAAGTGCGTTCTGGGAAGTCTAGTACACAAGTATACTAGACTAATATACAGGATACTAGACTACAGTACTGGATTGTTAACTCCGATGCATATGGTTCAAATCTGTCTGTCTATATTCCTGTATTTCCGTTGTACCATTGCCTGCCTACGGTGCCTAAAGTGTGAAAAAATAAGTGCCTGGACGGCCCTTGTATATTAGACCTGTCCAGTCTGTGCTCGCCAATAAGCGGCTGGACGGCGTTCAGATTTTAAAACAAGTGTATGGACGCCGTCCATGACCGTCCAGGCACACTTTAAGCATGCCTGCCTACCTGTTTAAGTGCCTGTTTACAATAGGCTTCTATGATTGTGTTTCTACATAATGAAGTGCACTAATCAAATTTTTTTTTAAATTTTGATGATGATATATTAATAACCACAATTCACAAATATAGTGATAATGATGAGAATGATAGTGATCATGACGTTAATATTGTTGTCGTTGATGATGAAGATGAAGACGAAGATGAAGATGAAGATGATGATGAAGATGAAGATGTGATGATGATGATGATGATGATGATGATGATGATGATGATGACGACGACGACGACGATGATGATGATGATGATGATGATGATGATGATGATGATGATGATGATGATGATGATGATGATGATGATGATGATGATGATGATGATGATGATGATCATGATGATCATGATGATGATGATGATCATGATGATGATGATGATCATGATGATGATGATCATGATGATGACAATGATGATCATGATGATGATGATGATCATGATGATGACGATGACGATGACGATGACGACGACTATGACGATGACGACGACGATGATGATCACAATTATTTAAAAAATTGATGATAATAATAATGGTACTAATAATAACAGCAACAAAGAATGACATCAGCAAGAACAACAACAATGCAATTGTCTCACGTCCTGTTGCATTTTGTTCCATGATGAGGAGATTCCATCTTGGCTGGTCTCGTTGACGTAATGGTTGTGCACGTCGTTGTACATACTCTTCGCAACATCCTCGCTTATCTGGCAAAGAAACAGAGCTACATAAACGCTATGGAAGCAGCAAACCATACGTACACTCTATAATACAATACAATACAATTAATGATGCTGCTGCTCGATGGCTTAGAGCACAGACGTCGTATCTGCAATTTTTTCAGAAAATCACTTTTTGACGCTATTCGATGCGTAAAATTATTCTTCACAGCCTCACAAAGGTTGTATGTACATACGACGAATAGGCACTAAGATATCGTTCATATCGTTTAGAATCTGAATGTCGTATCTGCATTTTTAAGGTCACAAACGTCGTATCTGCAACAGATACGACATTTTGTGCAGTAATTTATGCCACACATACGACATAATCTAGTGCACAGATGTCGTATCTGGCCATTAATTACATTGAAAAAGTCTTTTCGTTATGCTGCTGCATAAAAGACACTGACAATGTCACTTGCTGAATCAAAATAAACATTTTGGCTATCTCACTTTTTATGAGAAAGGAACATGTATCTTGAAAAAAAGTTTTTCCTACTTCCTGAAAAGTTTTGTTTTTTGCACATACGACGTCTGTGCTCTAAGCCATCGTGCTGCTGATGGTGAAGATGATGAGGTTGGGTGGGGAGTGCTCCTCAATAGTTACCGTACAGCAGTGATTCCCAACCTTTTTTGGCTTGCGGCGCACTAAGAAAGAATAAAAAATCTCGCGGCACGCTACATTATAATTACCCGTTCTTTTTATTTATTTGCCACTATTATGTAATGATATTATAATTTCAATGTTCTTATTGTATAATAATAGTACTCTAGTCTAGTGAGTCTATAGTCAATGAGCAGATCAAATTGAAACGAGGCTCCAGAGACGACAATCATAGGCCTACTCGCATTTTATCGTCGATTCTAAGAAGTCTGTCTATCTTGTTACATTTGATTTCAGTTCAGGCTGAAAATGTAAATTTAAAAAAAACTACGGAGATGCAAATGGCAGAAGAATTGTGCCTGCTCGTGAATTGATCGAAGTATACGATTTTTGAATGGAAAGCCAAAACTCATCCAAACTCTTTTCGGAAAATGTTGACTGATAAAATTTGTCATATCGTAAATCAATGAGCTCTTCTTCTTCCTCGGTTGTAAGATTTGTTGTTTCGCCGATCAGTGGCGGCGCCAGGATTTTCGTTTTGGAGGGGCTGGATTTTCGTGAAAAAATTTTCCGTCCGCCGCCAAAATTTCTGACGACCTTTTTTTTAGTCATCGACCAAAATCTTAAGAAAAATTTCCATTTCCGCCGCCAAAATTTCTGACGACCTTTTTTTAAGTCATTGACCAAAATCTTCAGCCTTGCGCTTCATTTTTTTTTGGGGGGGGGCTAAAGGGGGTAAATCGTTAAATCGCGTCCAAATATTTCATTTTTACATGGCGAAAAAAATAGATGGCCTTTTTTAGGGGGGCTTAGCTCCCCCCAGCCCCCCCCCTCTAGCGCCGTTACTGTCGCCGATTAGAAATGGAATGATTACCCAGTCAAAATTGTCGATTGCAAGCGAAGGGAAGTAGGCCGAATGCTGTAGTGCTGGTTGTAAAAATGTGTTTTGGATTTAGGTGTAATTTTCTTATTTTAACTGAGATTCATTGACCGTGGGAAAACAATCAAGAATTCCCTTGGAGATCTTAACCTGCTACAGTGTGAGAGATTAAGATCAACTGACTTAAGTTTTGATGTTACAGTGAAGACGTTTTCAGATGTTTTGTTTGAAATCATTATTAATTAATAACTTTTAGAATTTTCTCGCGGCACACTTGCAAAGTTCTCGCGGCACACTAGTGTGCCGCGGCACACAGGTTGGGAATCACTGCCGTACAGTGAAGATTAGCGGAAAGAATGAAAGAACGGACGAATGAATAAATGAGTGAATGAATGAATGAATGAACATTCAATGAATGGATAAATATACATAAACTAATGAATGAATGAATGGGTGAAAGAGTGAATGGATGAATTAATTAATTAATTAATGAACGAACGAACGAACATTCACCCCCATTCGCTTTCGCAAACTAATGACCACCTTTCTACTCGATCCCGGATTTCCTTTGTTAGGTCTGGAGCGACTCACTGATGATTGTGTCTTGAAGATGCGCTATATAAACTCGTGACTGCATTTTTAATTACGTCTGCATTGTAAGAACACTGAATTCATAGGCCTATATACATATGTAGCCTATGTATAATTGCATATATATTTATATATGCTATAAATATGTATATACTACATAATATGTATATATACTATAATATTATATAATTATTTATGTACATGTCTTATATACAGTATATATAGGCTTATACGAACCGAGTTCCAATAGACGCATGTAAGGATGACGACGACAGCCTCGGCCATGATGACGAGGCCAACAGAACCGGCATACTACAAAGGTAAACAATTGAACCCATTGTCATCTGAAGGATTTTTATTGCGCCAATGTATCTTTACAATGGCAAAGACAAGAGCTGCGTTAGCATTCAAGGCCACACGAACTGTCTGTCATCACCTCGTTCTGCCTTATCGCACGTTTAGGCCTGCCTTGGTGTCACGCACTGGGAGCGCCTCTGATTTGTGCGCACAGCGAGTGGCGCTATATAAATTTATAAATACAATACCTTGCCTATAGTGAAAGGAAGCAATAGGTATATTGTATAGCCTACATGGCCCTATTTGCATAGGCGTACGAAGCAGGGGTCCAGATGGGAGACAAATGACCCCCCAAATTTCGGGCAAAACTGGTTTTCGGGCAAGCAGACCAGGAAATGACTAAAAAAGGTCGTTCGTCAACTTTTTTCTGGGAAAAAGTTGTATTTTCCACGAGATTTCAGGATTTTTTCGGGCAGAAGTTAAATCTTTGCCCCCCCCCCACTGCTGAATTCTCCCGTACGCCTAATAATTGGCCTACCTCTACGAACATATTGCCAGCATATAAATAGGTCTACGTAAGCCTAATAGGTTCTGTTGCAATTCGCAGAGCAGCGGATTGAAACTACATGCGGTACTTTTTTCAAAAATAAATCAATGGTTCTTCTAACCTGACGACGGAGTTAAAATATTATGTCAGATGTATTTTATATTATATATATTTTATATATTTTATATACTTTATATTATATATAGGCCTATTATATATTTTATATTATATAGCCTATCTATCTATAATGCATTACGTCAGTGTTGTACAGTAACGAAGTAAAAGTAACGCGTTACTGTACTTAAGTAAAAGTTTGAATACTTTCACATGTAACGAAGTATCAAGAAACGGAAATACTTTTACTTTCAACGAAGTAAAATTTTACTCATGATTCAGTACTTTTACTTCGTTACAATTTATGTGACACTCGTTACAATGTTCGCTACTTCACGCCGAGCTAAAGCAATTCATCCCCATGATATTATGTGGTTCATCTGAATTTGCATGCCTGAAAATTGATTTTCGATGAGTGTTGCACGCTGGGTGCACTGCCATTTCTGCAGCACAACAACTCTTCAGCTGTGCATTCTGGCAACAATGAATCAGAAGCATGCGTAGGCCTACTATAGACTCAACGATAACCATTTCGAGAATTTAATATTTTTGAAGGTTAATAATGCATTGAGTAGCCTAATAGAAAGACTCAGTACTTTTACTTTTTACTTTAAAAGTATTATTTTGGAAGGTTACTTTTTACTTTTACTTAAGTAACATTTGTGCTGAGTAGGCCTACTTTACTTTTTCTTAAGTAATTAAAACCCAATTTACTTTTACTTTTACTTAAGTACATTTGCCAATACTTTCAACAACACTGCATTACGGAAGAATGGAGCGAAATAAACCACCATGCAGAAAGACAAAGAAAGATGATGATGGACTGGTTTATGGACGGAGCAAAGGGACGAGGGTATAAAAAAGCAAAGAAAGAGAAGAGACAAGCAGCGTGTAATCTAGCCCTTTACTTTGGGGTGGGGAATTTGATTTTCTGGGAAGGGGTGGCGCAAAAAATGTAAGTACAACTATAATTTTTTTTCTACTAGGGAAAAAATTATTCCTGGGGAGGGAACTCCTCCCCCCAGAGAAGTCTAGAGTAGACCTAAACACTGCGTGTTAGACATGAATGTGGTCGTTAAAATCTTGGACCTGGATGCCTAAAGGCAGAACACTACAGAATAAATAAGAGGAAGAATGCATTAGGCCTACATACTGTAGCTCTATACTATAATATAGGCCTAGTCTATATTATTAATTTTGTCTACATGCTTTAAGAATGCGCTTCTAACGAATCTACTGGAGTGCATAAGTGGGCCTCTAACGTATACGTAGGCGTAAATTTGTGCATGCCATCTTACATGGACCTGGGCCAGTGACTTAGAAAAACGACGTAAAGAGATCAATGTTTAAATGTAGACCTAATCGGAGATAGGGCCTAGCCTAGCCTACATCAAATACGTGAGAATCAAGTAGTAGCCTATGATATACAAGTCGTCGCATTTACATGTACGTGGGCTACGGTTAACCAACATCCTACTGTTTCTTACCGATAACAGTAGTCTAATGTCCACCAACGAAGTGATAGGTCTACTTAGATAACTTGAAACTCACCTGCGATGGTAGGCTATGTTGAATTGCTGATGCACGTGTGCGTGGACTCTATTATACATGTAGCTAACCTAAAGCAGGCCAACAACAGGTCCTAATGGCTAGCCGATCGATATACACAGTCCATTCCATGCTATATAGCCTAATATTTTGCCCAGTGTTTTGCTTGAATTTTCGTTTTCGTTTTTTTTTTCGTTTTCGTTTTTGCTTTAATTTTCGTTTTCGATTTTTTATTTTCGTTTTCGTTTTCCAACTGGAAGTGCAAATCAATACTTTACTTCACATCTACTTGAGATGTACTTCAAAGATGCCATGTAAAATGGTTTGTGGTGTAAACTACATAGCTGAATTCTTCTTAAGCGATGGCCTATTTTGAACCTTGGAAATGATTTCGATGACTTTTGCGGATTTATAGTCGGCTCATCATTGATGACCATTGGTGCTGTATGGATGTGAAACATGGACAAAAACAAAGGCCTTAGAAAGGAAAAATCGATGCTTGCGAAATGTGGATATGGATGAAGGTATTGAGAACCCCATGGACCGAGAAAAGAACAAATGAATCCATATTACTAGAGATAGGTCAGGCACGAGGGAATATGCCATTAGGGCAGAGAGCGGCAAGACAGAAGTTGGCATTCTTCGGACGTGCGATGCGAGCAAACGGTTTGGAAAAGGAGATGATGCTGGCCTGCGGAGAGGGAGGAAGGAGGAGAGGACGCCCAAGAAGGAGGTGGATGGAAGAAATACACGAGAGAACGAAGATGAACTTGGAGGAACTGAGAGATGCGACGGAAGATCGTAGCAAGTGGAGAAGGTTGACCATGGCGGTCGCTATAGGTTCAAAGAATCGACGGCACAGGTGACAAGGTGATGGTAAATTACTTCCAATCGGAGGCCAATGAACTGTTTTCAACTATTTTTAACTGCACAGTTTCTAGTACAACTGCAACTAGGCCTACAATCCCTACATCAAAGTTTCTACAACTGCACAAATATATGTATCAGATAATAGTGCGACACACACGCACACGGGTGATCATTGATTTGCTTGTATTCGTTATGTATTGTGTAATATTTATTGTCCTGTTAATTCTGATGCGACATGCAAGCAAGGGCGGATGCAGACTTTTCGAAGGGGGGGCCAAAATTTTCGGTCTTTGGACATGGACAAATTTTCGTCTTGGTCGCCGAAAAATCTGATGACTTTTTTTAATCATTTGTCTCGAATTTCAAAGAAAAAGATACCATTTTATCAGCCAAAATAGTTAAATAGTTGATGAACATTTTTTAGTCGTACGGACCTCGTATATGGTCCTCGTGGGCGTGTGGAGGGCCTACGGAATTACTCATGGGGGTCAGGGGGGACCACCTCAACTTTCCGAGCCAGAATAGCTGGTCAAAAATAAAGGAATTTTTAAATGGGGGCAATGGCCGGATTGGCCCCTTCTGGATCCACCCCTGCATGCAAGTAGGCTAAATGAGTCGAAGCAATTAGGAAATTTGTCTCTCTGCGGATAGAGAATGAGGAGAAGGAGGAGGAGGAGGAGGAGGAGGAGGAGGAGGATACAGTGGCGGCGCCAGCCACTTTTTGTAGCCAGGGCATAGCCAGGGCAGTCATACAAGTGACCAGGGCAGAGGGTGAGTCGAGTGCTCCGTAGTACGGTCTTACATAGGCCCATAATTTTGCGCTACCGTGCTTGCCATAAATCATACATCTTACACTATTATGGTCGGCTGATCAGAGGATCAGATGGGCGAAGTCATAATAAAAGACTCATAAAACCAAACACTTTTTGACATTTGGAAAGCAAATCTTATAAATCTTATAAGACTTACAGGGTGGGCCATAAATAGCCCTTCCTATGGTTTTTGTCAAATATCCTGGCCTGAAGTTTTTTTTAAAATATATCAAATTTTACAGGCCTAAAGACAATTCATATTTACGCACAGTGTCCAGATTTCACCACAATATTCAAACAGAACAAAAGTTACATCATTTTTAGTGAGACCGTCATTGATTATCAGAGCAAGCGGCGATTATAGCTTTAGCTCAGGACCTTGCTCATGAAGTGTATCAATACAAATTTTGTCTACCATTGACACCTTGGGCGTTTTAATTTGATAGAATTTTCGATTTGATTATTTTAATAACAAAATTATTAAACTGAAAAATTCTTTTATAATTTACCAACCGACAGTCATCTTGCTAATGATGCCACAGCGACGTGCAGCTATGCTGGTAGGTCTACCTGTTTTTCCTAAATAATAATAATATTGCTTGTTCTGTCAATAACAAGTTTTTTACACCAATGATTTGAATGTTACGTAATAAAATCGTTTTTTTAACTTTTTACTGGATCGTGTTTCTGAATCGTAAAAAAAAGTAGGCGGCAGCTCGCTAAAAGTGATACAACTTTTGTTCTGTTTAAAATATTTTAATAAAATCTGGACATAATGTGTAAATATGAATTGGCCTTAAGCCTATAAAATTTCATTTGAAATACTTACGCTTCATTTGAAAAACAATAAAGCGACAGTTGGACCTATGCAGGCTATGCTGTTATATTATGCAGTTGTAAACGCAATGTTGGGTAAACAGCCACAGAATTGTTCCCTTCCAGAACTTTTGCCCCACCAGAATTTTTGTCCAGCCAGAATTTTTGTCTGCCAGAACTTTTCCCTGTCAAAATTCCCTGTCAGAATTTTGCCCTGTCAAAATGTGTGCACTGCCAGAGCTTTCTCCCAGAACTCTTGCCCTGCCAGAATTTTGCCCTGCCAGAACTTTTGCCCTGCCAGAGAGCGGACGGACGTGAACAGTAAGAAGCAATATGCCCGAACAAATTCTGGCATGGTAAAATGTCTGGCAGGGCAACGACCAGGGCAACGACCAGGGCAAAGGCCTTTTTGGCAGGGCATTTGCCCTGCCATGCCCTGGCGTAGCGCCGCCACTGGGAGGATAAAGTGGCAGAGAAAGAGATTAAGAAAGAGAAGGCGAAATAAAGAAGGGAAGAAAGAAAGAGAAAGATAAGGAGAAGGAAAAAGAAAAGGAAAAGGAAAAGGAGAAGGAGAGGGTGAGGGGAAGGAGAGATAAAAAGAGAAGGAGGAAAAGGAGAAATAGAAGGAGATTGAAGTGGAGAAAAATAAGGAGAACGAGAAATAGAATAAAACTCCGGATTAAGCTGCTCACCAGCCACAGGAAGAAGGTGCTCCTGTCCGCCCTGGCGGCACCCAGACATCCGAAAAGACCAACAACGAAGAGGAAAGCACCGATGGCGATGAAGGTGTAGATGGCGACCGACCAGAGAGCGTCGTCCATCCCGGCGCTGTTGGCGATGTCCAGGGCCTCAAAGGCTCCCGGGTCGACGGCAACCCAGATGCCAATGCCAAGCATCACACCACCAATCGCCTGTTGCAGAGGAGGAGAGCAAGACAGGATGACCGATTGTTTATTTTGTTTATTTATCTCTTGTATTTGCTATGGCTTTCTACTCAGACGCTCTCCCGACTACAGCGCGGACACTGCATCGGAGTTTCACGACGAAACGCAACAGAGATTGCGAGTGAAGGCCTTATCCAAGGTCCGTATAGGCCTACTTACGCGGCGGCTTGAGGTGGATTCGAACGTGGAAGGCGCCGAACCCACCACTACACCACTGCGCCACACTAAGACAATGACAACGATGATAATGGTGGTGATGGTGATGGAGGTGGTGGTGATGGCGGCGGCGGTGGTGATGGTGATGGAGGTGGTGGTGATGGCGGCGGCGGCGGCGGTGGTGGTGGTGGTGGTGGTGGTGATATATCGGTGATGATGGTGGTGGGGTGGTGATGATGACGGCGACGACGACGACAAGGAGGACGACGACGACGGCGATGATGATTTTGACCATGATAACGATCATCATTATTAGACGAACAAGGATTATCGCAAAGGTCGTTACTATTTTGACTTATCCTGGAAACACGTACATGTACGTGTGCTGTTTCATTATGGTCATCAGGGCGTTTTTAGCTCGCAGTTGTACACAAAATGTGCAGTTCTAAAAGGATTTGTGCAGTTGTAAAAGCACTTCCGTGCAGTTGAAGCTAGTTAAGAAAAAGGTCAGTGTCGTCCGATTGGAGGTCATTTACCATGGAGGATGGGAAAGAAAAAAGGGGTTGTGCAGTTCTAAAAATTCCATAAAAACAGCCCTGATGGTCATAAGCTTGATGGTAATCGTGGCTAACTTGTTATTTATTTTATGCTGATGATGATTATTATTATGCCTACTATAATCAGTCACTTCTATGGCGCCGGCGTTGTTGCGCAAGACATCAAGGATCAAAGGCATCATGGCGCACTATAGAACCAAGGCATAGTAATCAAATCTCTAAAACGCCACTCGATAGGAAACCGCAGGGCAACGGTTTATTCACGAGCGCTGCATAGGTAAAGCGATGACTGCAAATGAAAAGCGCGTTTCTGTCACTCCTTCTCTTACCCAGAAGATGACGTTGAAGCCGAACAGAACGAGCTGCAAACACTCCATTGCGATGATTCGATAGTTGGGCTACGGAAGATAACCAGATCTCTACAATAATAATAATAATAATTATTATTATTATTATTATACTCTCTCCACTCTTAATTATGAACAATCGACGATCTCTTTGTTTTAATCCGAATTAATGGCGGGCTTTCTCTTTCACACCTGCACCGTCTGCAGTCTACGCGTAGGCTTAGCCAACTCTAATCTGACTCTAATCGTCGAACCGCCAACGTGGACCAGGGATGCCACTCTGGATTTTGAAAAAACGTCAGATCCGTTCGAAAAAAGGCTTTAAAAAGGCTAGATTGGAGATTTCTCTGAAAAACTCATACATTTTTCCAATTTTCCGGCTTGAAATTTCTGACGACTTTTTTTTAATTGCCCAATGATCAAAATTTTCGCTCTTTTTCTTTCACCCCCCCCCCAAAAAAAAAAATCTGAAGACCTTTTTTTAGTCCTTTGCTCCAAAATTTACAATTTTTGGTCCAAATTCGAAAAAATTTCGATTTTTTTCACGTCTTTTGTGCATTTTAATTTTAAAAAATTAATTTGTATGTAAAAGTCTGACAACCGAGAAAAAAGCTAAATCCTGACCAAAAACCTAGAAACCTGGACAAGACCGAAAACCTAGATCTAGGTGGAAAAGCTATGAGTGGTATCCCTGACGTGGTCCGAAGAGACGCGCAACAGGGTATACCTTAGACCTGCAGTGTAGGCCTATAACTATAGACCTATAATATATATATATATATATAAATATATATATATTATATGCATATATATTATCGGCTAGGTCTACTTTAAACGGACTTATTAAGCCGTTTCACTTGACATCGAAGACTATATATATAGTTCTCTTTACGCTTACACCTATGTAGCCTACACATGCATATATAGGTGTATATATATATAATTATTTGTAGGCCCAATTTGCAATAATATTGTATGCAACAATATATAATTTATGTGTATATATAAATATATATTACATATATTATTACATCTTTAAATATACAATGTGTTTCGATGAAATTATATAGGCATATGTCTATACGCATGATATGCATTAGTCATAATAACTATGTGGACCTGTATAAAATTATACTTGTCATATCATTGTGTTGAATAGGTCCCTATATAAAAGCAAGACGCGATTGGCTGCTGAAATCGCATCTTATTTGCTGATCTGATAACAGCCTCCTTCTGATATATCTTACCCAACGGCGCGTATCTGCTTCAACAGCTGCACTCTACATAAATTATATAGGCCTATGCGAGACTAAATACAGGCCTAAGCCTACGTCTCTGGAAGTCTATCAGGGGCGGATCCAGGGGGGGCCAATCCGGCCATGCCCCCATTTAAAAATTGCATGGACGTGCCCCCCCCATTTGGTTTCAATAAGCCATTAAATAAATGTAGTGGGAGAGAAAAACAGGACATGAGGCCCCCCCCATTACAAAATCGTACGGACGTGGCCCCCCAGTCGATTTAGCAGCGGATGAAATGGTATCTTTTTCCCGAAAATTTGGTCGATGACTAAAAGATAGGTCATCAGTTTTTTTTCGGCGGCACAACGAAATTTTTCCCACCAACAAGACCTTAAATTTTGGCCCCCCTCTTCGAAAATGTCTGTATCCGCCCTTGAAGTCTATAGACTGCCTACGTAATATCGGCTCAGCCACAAGCGTTATGTTAGGGTAGACCTTCTAGTTAGCCTACACTACAGAGAGACCAGTGACATTTGCAAATGATGCTGTCTGACATACGTGAGACGATTAAATTTACCGGAACTGAACTTTGGTAAGAAAAGACATGTAGCCTATATGAGCCGAAACAGAAACGCTCGAGCCCACCACAGAGAAACAGATCCAAATAATTCCATCGCAATTTCAGTGTAGCCTTTAGACCTACATAATTAAGAATGGCGATTTCTTTTAGATAATTATGAACATAGGCGGAGACCTGGGCCGAGACTTGGGGGGGGGGGGGGCGGAAAGAAGCGAGATTTTCTGATGGACGAATGGCTGAGTGTCGCAGAAAAATTTCCATCTTTTTCCGGCTAAAATTTCTGACGACCGGCGAAATCTCGAAAAAAAAATTCTATTTTCGCGGCCAAAAAAGTTGATGACCTTTTTTAGTCTTGGCGCTCGACGATTGGGAGGGGGACAAATGCATGGGCCGTCCCCCCCAGCACCTCCATTGGGAGGGACCATCCCCCTGTCCCCCTCCCCTAGGTCTCCGCCCATGGATATGAAACAAGTAGACTATACGAGATCAAAAAATATTATTGCTTACTCCTAATTCTATAAAGATATGTAGGCCTATAGTCAGGGCCGGATTAAGGCATGTTCAACATGTTTGGCCGAACAGGCCCCCCCACACTTTAGGGGCCCACACATGCGAAAAACATCTTTTTCCGCGAAATTGTTTTTGAATTTCGACCAATTGAACGACTAAAAAAAGTCGTCAGAATTTTGTGAGATACGCAAAATAATTTCCCGAACAGGGCCCCCACATTTCTTAATCGGCCCTGTGTATAATGCAACACACACGCACACGGGGCGCAGAGGTGTAGGCCTAGTGGGTAGGCTACATTCGCTGCCTTGAATTAAGCCGGAGGGTTGCAGGCTCGAATCCACCTCAAGCCGCTGCGTATTTGGTGACCTTGAGCAAGGCCTTCACTTGCAATTGTTCATGCACTTCGGCGTGAAATTCCGACTCAGTGTCCGCGCTGTAGTCGGGAGCGCTTCTGAGTAGATTTCTTCCAGGGGCGCTATAACAAGTGCACACACACACTTACATATATAATATATCAAATCAAATCAAATCAAATCATTTTATTCTGTAACCAATCACTTATTACAGTCAAACAAAATTACATGTAACATAATCAATTGGGAATGGCCACAAGGATGGGCCCTGAAGGGATCACTGACCCCGCTAATAGGGACACCTACATACTTGTGAAACAAAAAGATGGGACGGCCGATAATTGCTATTAACTAAGAGGTGAATTATTACAATGATTACAACTATACTTCAGATATCTTAACTAAACAAGAGAAAAAAGTAAACTCTTAGCTAGATAAGAAAGAGTAAATTTTAATGCAAAACAAGTATGCGCGAGTGGCTTAAATAGACCATCATTATGATACTTCATAACACATTGTTGCTATTACCAACTAGGTGAGAGCGTAACTTTTTCTTAAATAAAATAATGATAATGATGGAGATTGCCTGACTTCTAGAGGGATTTTATTCCAGATTGAGGGACCAGTGGCTCTAATAGAGAATAGACGGGAATTAGTGCGAGCAAAGATACTTATGTAGTTCGACGAGTTTCTTGTTGAATGAGAATGGATCTGTGAACCAAGATTAAAGAATCCATTGAAAACAGGAGGGAGCAAACCGTGGTCAAAGCGGTACATAAATTCTCCTGATTGATAGAGTTTAATCTGCTCAAATTTTAATATGTTAAAATCACAAAATAATGGGGTAGTATGCGATAAATATGCAGTACCAGCCACTTTGCGAATCACCCTTTTTTGGAGTGTTATCAGTCTATGCAGTCTAGTAGTGTAGGTAGATGCCCATATTAGATTACAGTATGCTAAATAGGCCTATGGATACACAAGCGAATAATATAATTTTACACGGATAGAAGGAGGTAAGAGGTAAGCAGTACGTGCTATTATCCCAGTATTTTTAGCAATTTTTGAGGAAATGCATTTTATATGATCTACCCATGTTAAATGCTGATCTACATATACTCCCAGGAATTTTGTGGATTCTACCCTAGAGAGATGAGATCCATTAATACTTAGTAAAAGCAGCTGGGAGGGACAGGGTTTCCTATGAGACCTAAATAGGATATAGTTCATTTTAGTAAGATTAAGTGTAAGTTTATTGGCACAGAACCAATCTGCTGCTAATGTCAGCTCCGTATTTACTATTTGAAAGAGGGTTTCCAGAGAACTATGAGAATAGAAGACATTCGTATCGTCTGCAAACAATATGAAATATAATTTAGAAGAAACATTGGGAGGTCATTTATATAAATTAGAAATAGTAGGGGACCCAGGTTAGAACCCTGAGGTACTCCATATTTAATTGCTTTTAGTGCTGAGAAAGAGCCATATTGCAATAGACACATTGCGAACGACTTTCTAAATAACTTTTAAACCACTGAAGTTGAATGCCTCGTATACCATATCTTTCCAATTTGCTTAATAAGATCTCATAATCTACCGTATCGAAGGCCTTAGCCAAGTCAAAAAAAACACCTAGTGAGTACTCGTTTCTTTCAATGGCAGCAGAAATTCTATCTTGCATACTTAACAGTGACATAGATGGAGAATGCCCAGCTTGGAAACCGTGTTGGGAAGAAAATATAATTTCGTTCTTTGCAAGAAATTTATTGATGAGTTCATACATGATTTTCTCCAAAAAATTTGAAAAGTAGGGAAGAACGGAGATGGGCCTGTAATTAGTAAAATTGTCTCTGGCACCCTGTTTAAAAATTGGGACAATTTTAGCTGTTTTCAGAGCTTGGGGAAAAATGCCATAAGTGAAAGAACAATTTATGATTTCAGCCAATGGCTGAGCAACCATACATGTAGCTAAATATTTGCTAGCTTTGCATGGGTCAATAGGCTATCATCTATCCCCTTACTATGTGTGAGACGGATTGAATTAGTTAAGTTCAAAACCTCCTCTGGGGAGGTTGGAAGAAGGCCAAATGATTCTGAGAGTGGGTTTTTCAAAAATTTAGTAAAGGAATTTGAAGAATTTGGTATTTCATCAGCAAGGGATTTAGCAATATTGGCAAAATACTCGTTAAATTTATTTGCCATTATATTAGCATCATTAGTCCTGGTTCCATCAATGATTAATCCCTCAATATGTAACTTCTCGCCTGTTAAGAATTAAGGAGGATTTGAAAGTTGAAATGATCATAAATTAAGTTTGAAAATATTCACTGCAAATCTTTTATAATAGTTTACTAAGTTTACTTTCTTCTTCAACTCAGTGAATTGTGTAGCTGTAGGGCCTAGCCTATAATTATTACCATGCATGATGCAGGCCTGCAGCTAGCTATAGGGCCTATAGGCTACCAATTTTAAGCTGCGAATAGCGACGTCCGTGCCAATTATTGAATATTCTTCTCCTATCTCTAAAAATCGTCTAAAATCGCGAGACATCATTTATTTACAAGTTAGACAACTTAATGGAAAGTTATTATTTTGATGGTGTCTAATCAGCGTCGTTCATTCTCTGTTGCTGGTCCTACAACTTGGAATGGTCTCCCTGTTACACTGCGCTTAATTCCCAGGGGTCACTCCGCTCTGTTCCTTAAGAACCTAACAACTGTTTTATTTAGCCGTGGTTGGGCCAGGAGCGCTTCTGAGTAGCCTGCCTAGAAGAGGCGCTATATAAATTTCTGAAATAAATAAATAAATAAATAATCGATCTGTAGGGCTGCGTGAGGCCTAAATGAAAGCTGTCGTCCTTGCAGCAATTCAGCAACACGCTAATCATGCTAATGAACAAAGCTAATGACGTGACAGTGTACGTATATAGGCTAGGCATGCATTATTTGTAGAACAAAGAGGGGTCGTCATAGTAACTGTAAACTGTTAGTACTGAATTAACCATTATCCTAGCAATGTAACATTTACACAGAGCTCTAATGACGTAACAAAGACTAAAGGAGAAGGCCCAGCGGAGGGAAGAGTGGCGACATTGGACAGCCGAACCTGCCTAGGGGCAGAGAACCAGAAGAAGAAGAATGACGTAACAATAGTGACAGTGTTGTGGACCATTATTATGACGTCATCATAGAGCTATAATTATAATTTACGTGGCAGCAATTAACATGCCCATAACGAAGTTAGTGACGCAGCAATATTGCATAGCAAGATGACGACGTCACAATAGACCTTTTCTGGCGGGAAATTTTTGTAATCTTTGGTAAATCAGTTTGTGCGTGCGCAATCCGGTGTAGGGCAAAAAGAGATTTGTGTGTGGCAAAGCTGTCATCTTATTTATCGTTGAAAGTCATTAATTTAAAATGAGTTCATACTATTTATCTTTGAATACAGAAGCTAGAGATCGATATTTATTCAAGCTTGGAAGTATTGGGTTGCAAGTGGACGGTGATGACCCATATATTGAAGATGCATCGAAGTGGGTCGACGACGTTACTCACTGGCCCTCTCTTGAATTCGGAGCTATTTACGTGTATTTGATAGATTCGCCAGGACCGTTTACACGCGAGAAGATGCATGCCTATCGTTCTCTAGAAGCTTATAACTTTTTGATAAATGGCTGGGTTCAGACATGCTACCATCGACGTTCTGGTTCCGGCTTTAGCATTATCAAAGCCAAAGTAATGAGATCGCAGTCTGTCACAGATACACCGCATTCCGCTTGGGTTGCCATTCGTGAAAGGGACTCGTCGGTAGAATCTGCACATTGTACCTGCATGGCCGGGTAAGAATTCATTATAATGTTCTGTAAATTGGTTGTTGTTCCCGGTCATATTGATGCTGGCCCAAAATCGGTGAGAATTGCCTTCTCAGTGCTCCATTATATAGTCTGCTTTTCACACCCAAATTCCAAGTGGATCATAGTCCACTCACCAACCCAGTTATTTTTCCACAAATCACACACTGCCAAAATGGTTAATATACTTGGTTGCTCTATTGGTGGACATTCTAACAAATTTGTGATGGGCTACAGCAGTGGTTCCCAACCTTTTTTGACTTTAGGGCCACTTCTTCTAAGTTTGAGGACAAGAAGGTCCACATTTTCTTAGTTGATGGACATCAGGGTGCCACAAGGCTAAAATTTATTTCACTAAAAGCGTATAAAATTGCTACAATTGAAGCAAAATAGAATGTTTGATGTTATTTATAGACGTCAAAATGAAATAATTTGTAATAGAAAATAATTGTGTTCCATTCTGTCCATAGTCAATTTTTTCATATATTTTGAAAAATTCTTTGACAGATGAGGGCCATTTTCTGAGGCCTGGCGAGCCACTTTTGGCCTGCGGGCCACGATTTGGGAACCAGTGGGCTACATGATCTTTGGTCAAAAGGTCAATGGTTGTGAGAAATTTGTAATCTGCATTACATGTATGGTATAAATATAGAGTCAAGATATCTGCATAGTGATGGATTTCTTTTTCCAGGCTAGGAGAGGTGTGCTCACACATTGCTGCTGTGCTGTTCAAGATCGAGACCGCCACACGGCTGCATTACAACCAGAAGTCGTGTACATCTGAGCCGTGTCAGTGGAACCAGACTTTTATCAGACGAGTAAGTCTTTGAAGTGTAATTATATGCATGTTTGTCATATAGCACATAGGTTTTGTGTCACACCTATATGCTATGTCGTCTTTGAGAGTCTGAGGTGCTATGTTTAGTTTTCACATGCAATTAAAATTTCTTCAGTACCTGGTCACGGGATTATTGTATCTTTGAGCTAAAATGCTGTAGCGGAAATCGTACATTACGATGTTTCAAGAAGTGACAATTACTGATATGTTTAATTTTTGCCTCACAAAGGTAGAAACTATAAGAGAATTGTTTTTATTTAAAGACAGATGCAAAACTAGCATGCATAACCTCATTAGTCACATTTGTTCAATAGAACTGTTTACACTTAATTTGGAGGAATGGAAAGAAGATTAAACATTTCGATTTTGATATTATCAGCACAATCACAGAAATGGTACAATTTTTTTAAAAACTCACTATTTTTATGTAGCAAGATACTTAATCAATAATTAAAATCTTAAAAATTGCCCAATTCTTTACACGACATTGCTGGATGAGAGCTGCATATTTCCATTTTATTTTAACACATCTAGACTAACTACAAAGTGTTTTGGTTTGTTCATGTCCATAGGTTGAACCAAAGAAAGTACGTGACATCGACTTTGATCAACCGCATCGTGGAATTCTAACTCCAACCGTAACCCCACGTCCAGATGTCTTGCCTGGAGAACTGAACTCCGAAAAGCCGAACAACACCACGGCACTCCTGGCAGACTTGCAAGTCTGTGCTCCGGACGCTGTGATATTTACTGTTCTTGAACCAAAACTTTGTAGAGTATCTGCTCCTAGGTTTCCAGTAAACATTGGACAACTGTATAATTCTAGCTATGCAATGTTTACAGAACCAGAATTGAAACATTTATGCAAAAACACATTTAAGAATTTAGTTGTAACCCAATGTGAAAGTAATGCACTGGAAGCAGCCACAAGATTGCAGTGTGAGAGTGGCCTGTGGCATGAGTATCGAAAAGGCCGCATTACTGCGTCTGTCTTTCACGATGCCATGCATGCAGATATGCAAAATCCACCTAAAAGCCTCCTTCAGAAGATAATGCATTCTAATTTGCCATTTAAAAATGCTGCTACAAGATATGGTCTTGAAAGCGAAAATATAGCAGCTCAGCAATACTTGGCGAAGTTTTCTGATTCACATGTCAATCTGAAAATTGAAAACTGTGGATTTTCAATTAACCCCCGATATCCATATCTTGGTTGCACCCCGGACAGGCGCGTTACATGTGACTGTCATGGGATGTGGATCCTAGAAATAAAAAGCTCCTTTAAATACCGATCAATTGCACCATGTGAAATTGAAGATAGCACTTTTTTTCTTCAAAAGCATAAGCCACAGTTATTACTGTGTAACAGTTCACTTAAACTGAAACATCGTCACTACACACAAGTGCAGGGTCAGTTAGCGATTTTAGAAATGGAATTTGCAGACTTCTTGTGCTATACCTCAGCTGGCTTGCATGTGGAACGGATCCATTACAACAAAATTTTCTGTGAAAATATGCTCACCAAATTAGAATTGTTTTACAGACAATGTGTTCTGCCAGAAATTTTAACACATCGGCACACCCATTCACAAATTACAGATGGGAAGAGCAGAGGCAGCACATCAACTACCACTGCCAAAACAAGATTAAATTCAAAACTGGTTGACAGCGCTGTGCACTGCCCATGTGGTGGGGAAAATGACTATGAGAACATGATACCATGTTGCAAGAGGAGCTGCCGAACTAAATGGTACCACCTCAAGTGTGTTGGAATTGTAACTGCCCCAAAGGGAAAATGGATCTGTCCCACTTGTAGGGAAAACAGCTGATTACATTGGTGCACTGGTAATTTTCAAATGTTGTTACATGCAAACCTGAGTTAAAGGAACTATATTATGTCCTTTGACCAGAAATGACAGTACCTCTCTGTTTTACAATATAAAGCCATTTGGTGGATGCAGTTAATGTTACACTAATAGTTTAAAAATTGTTTCAAAACAGACACTTTCTTAGTGTGCAGAGGTGTTTAAAAGTTTGTTTCCGTCTTCAGAGTATGGGACGATTCATGTTTACTATGGCTGCAGCTATTGTTATGAATTTTTCTACAGTTGTTACAGTGCTTTGACCTTTCTTCTTTACCAGAGTTATTGGCAGTGTGTCACTCAATATTTTAAACTCTTTAATTCGCCCAATGACTCGTTCAATGTGAATTCGAGCACGTGACATCTGTCTTGACATTTCCACCTCCTCTGCCGTTAGCTGTTTTTTGCCTTTTGTGAATGCTGGCACCATAAGATTAACACCATACATTGCAAAGTCATCCTTCATAGTAAAACCACGGTCTGCTAAGACAATATCACCTGGATAAAGCTTGGTCAGAAGATCAGAATCAAGTACTATGGCACGATCACTCACACGACCACCCCAAGAAGGTGATATGTAAGTCACACTGCCAGATGGACTTATACCAATCAGGCACTTGACAGTGTTGTGACGCTTGTAGTTTGAAAATGTTTGTGCTCGTGCCTTTAATGATGATGGTCTTTGAATGAAAAATTCGGTGCAGTCAATGATGCATCGTACACGCTGAAACACTTTGTTTTGGAACACAGGAGGTAGCTGCATATGATCTGTTGTGGGCCAAATAATCATTCCACACAATTTGGTGTACAGTACGTCAATCCATCGCTGAAATATTGATGCAACTGATGTGAGACTGATATGAAATCGGTATGACAGGTCTTCCATTCCTGGGTTTTGACCTAGTTTTATTAATGTTAGAAATAATTCATTTGCCGGGCCCAGTCTGGTCGTATGGAACTTGATTTCATTTTCTGTGTGTCTTAAAAGTACTTCAAATGTTGAGTAATTTGGTAATCCAGTATAATATTTTGTCTTTGCATCATCACTTTCAATTATACTTACTCCAAATGGACTGGAGGACTTTAGTTTCAACTCAAGACTTTCATTGTGTGTGGCCAGATGTTGCGCTTGTTCCACAGTTCTTTGCATTTCATTCTGTAGTTGTGAAATTTTATGGGTCAAGGAATCAATGACAACATTAAGTTCAGTAATTTTTTCGATTAAAGTCTGCTGCTGGAGATGAAGGGCATTATTTGTTTCAGAAAGAGAAAGCAAATCACAATAAGTGTAATCAGTCTGTGTTGCAATAGTTACTTGATCTGTGCTATCGGTTTGACAGGAAGTGCCAGTTTCCTTGTAGGAATTCAGGTCAAGTAGGACTGCGGCTGCTTCCAGGTCCTGTTTTTTCTGGATTCGCAGTTTGGACCGTGTGTGCCTATCAATAACCTGCCTCAGCTTTGACTGATTAATTCTGGCTGTAAGCCGAGTAAAGATCGTTGGAATGTAATCAATGTCCAGTTCGTCATCTGCTGGTTTACCTGTTAGCAATAAAATATAGGCCCTAGTGTAATATTTGTCAATTTATCTGTTGAATCTGAAAGGTGAACTAATCACACTAAATCTGGCATGTGCAAGTTACCACTACCACTGTCTGTTGTATAATTACATGTTTTGTTGAATAAAATTTTCTGTCTAAAAAGAAAACTTGTGGTAACGTTATGGGCGCCGACACGTAGGGGTAAGAGGGAGCACTTGTCCCCTGTAAAATTGATTTTCATATTTTTTCACTGCTAATTTCTGATTTTTAACAAATTTCTTGGTGCTAAAGCACCAATGTTAACAACGGTACACATTACACAATGCGAAACTGGGTTGTTTACATTTAGAAACCTACAGTGTTGTACAGTAACGAAGTAAAAGTAATGCGTTACTGTACTTAAGTAAAAGTTTGAATACTTTCACATGTATGTAACGAAGTATAAAGAAACCGAAATACTTTTACTTTCAATGAAGTAAAATTTTACTCATGTTTCAGTACTTTTACTTCGTTACAATTTATGTGACACTCGTTACAATGTTCGTTACTTCAATGCGCTAATTGACATTTCGATACGCTGAGCTAAAACGGCTCATCTGAATTTGCATGCCTAAAAATAGATTTTCGTAGAGTGTCGCTGGATGCACTGCCATTTCTGCAGCACAACGATCGACTCTTCAGCTGTGCATTCTGGTAACAATGAATCAGAAGCATGCGCGCATTTCGAGAATTTAATATTTTTGAAGGTTAATATGCATTGAGTAATAGAAAGACTCGGTACTTTTACTTTTTGCTTTAAAAGTATTATTTTGAAAGGATACTTTTTATTTTTACTTCAGTAAAATTTGTGCTGAGTAGCCCTACTTTTACTTAAGTAATTAAAACCCATTTTACTTTTACTTAAGTCCATTTGCCCAATACTTTCAACAACACTGGAAACCTATCCCCACGTTCTTAATTATTCGCTTGCATTTTAAAGCTCTTGTAAAAAATTGAACCATTGTGTTTTGCCCCTCTTGCAAAAATGTCTGCAGGCGCCCATGGGTAACGTCCTTTCGAACAGTTATTTTAAAAGTTCTATCACTAACCTAAAACTCCCAACAGCACTCCAGGGACTGCCAATGTGTCTTTGAGATCTCTTCACCATCCAACCAACTAGCTCTGGCCAAAAATATCCTTCTTGCTCAGTCTTGAAAGACCAATTAAGACATTAAGAGGATTCAACACGGCCCGATATCTTGGAACAATCTTCCTTCTGAATTCTGCACTTTTCGGTTCCTCCACCATTATTGCCAATCATCCACCATCAGTCTGCCTCAAGATCCTCTACTGATCACTCCGGGGGCTTTCCACTCAAAAACTGAAGTCTCACATCTCCAATAATTCAGGGCTTTTTTAACGTGCAGTTGTACACAAAATGTGCAGTTCTAAATGGATTTGTGCAGTTGTAGAAGCACTTTTGAACAGTTAAAACTAGCAAAATAGGCCATAGTCCTCCGACTGGAAGTAATTTACCATGGAGGATGGGAACGGAAAGGAGTTGTGCAGTTCTAAAAATTCCTTAAAAACAGCAATAATGCATGTATACACAGACTCAAGTGAAATCATGGCCATAAATGATTCCCCATCCAAACTATACCCACCTTAACAGTTCCTCTGTTCCTTAGACAGCGCTTAAAGTGTAGAAGAAGAGCTTGGACGGCTCATACCTTTCCAGGCTGTGATAGCCTAAAGTGTCAGGGCGGCGTTCAGATCTGAGAATAAGGGCATGCACGGACGCCTTCCATGACAGTCCAGGCGCACAGCCGCGCACTTAAGCCCTGCCATAGATCCTCTGACAACCTGACTGACCTCCTTCGAACTACCTCATGGACAAACCTCTGACTCAATGCAGCGCTTGTGAATGAGCAGGTGCCATATGCGATTGGAATTTTGAGTGGCGCTTTAGAAGTTTGGAGATTACGATTCATCCATTCACATGAGCTGTAGTCGTCAAAGTATTAACGTAGGTATCAAGTGCCGGTATAGCTAATCATGAAAGTAAAAATATGATACCCTTAACGAAATGAGCACCACATATTCTGTCGTGCTTCTTCGGTTGATGCAACCCATCTGATCGGGTGCTTCGTTCCTTCGGCGGTGGCAGACGTCCGATTTTTACAATCCATCGGTTTAAACGAGTGATAGGGGAAGTAGGGGCAAGACGGACCCCGTAACGGATTTTTTGGGTTTGAGACACCATAAACGTGCTTCACGGGCACAATTTTTTTGCTACTCGT
Source organism: Lumbricus terrestris (assembly GCA_949752735.1). NCBI lineage: Eukaryota > Metazoa > Annelida > Clitellata > Crassiclitellata > Lumbricidae > Lumbricus > Lumbricus terrestris. Next base: position 30,319,325 of record OX457053.1, read on the forward strand.
AGCCTATACAGTACCATAGCTAAGGGCAACACAAATTTAATTGCATCCCCTTTTGATAATAAGATTTTTTAAATTTAAAAACTTAGTCGTAATGGTCCGTCTTGCCCCCACTATGGGGCAAGATGGACCAATCTAATAAATCATGCTCCACGCATTAGTCTTTCATCATAGCATGTTCTGATCACATGCAGAATACTATTTTATGCATAAATGTGATCGTCTATAATGTAAAACAGTGAGAATAACACAGAAGTTACATTGGACTAGATTTTTTCGATTTTAGGTGATTTTAGTGGTCCATCTTGCCCCCATGGTGGAACAAGGTAGACCACTGCAATCATGACTTTCGCGTTAATTGTCATTATTATTGTATCCAACAATTATTGTTATAGTAATAATAACATAATAATTAATTAACATGTGAAATCGTATGAAAAAATTCGAACCACAGAAAAAATTCACACAAACGGGGCAAGATGGATCACAAGGTCCGTCTTGCCCCGTAGGTGACTGATCCAACTCACCCCATGCGTAAGGTATAAACTTTTCACCAATTAAAAATTTGATCTACTGGGTATCCTGCCAATACCGAATTCGTTAATACGGCAGAAAAGGGTGTTTAACCAAATATACTTGCATCAAAAGCCTGTGACAATGTGCAATTGAATACTTAGCAAAAAACTGTTTCTTGAAAATAGGATCGAACAGGTCGAAAATCAACTTTTCGTCATAAAAAACGAAAAAATGTCGTTTCGGTCGCTTATTTTGGTCAAATCACCAAAGCTCCAACAGTGTTACAATAATTAAAGTTCATTCGATAGGTGGCGACATCATATATACCTTATATTGACGGGATCCATCATGCCCCAAGGGTCCATCTTGCCCCTACTTCCCCTATTAGTTAAAGGAAAACGGAAAAATTTAACTGTAGATCCTCTTGTGCATCGATTTGTGCACTTCGGCACCCAGCACGACGATGGCATTTTAAAAAATAACTTCTTAAAATAAGCCAAAACAACAGCGGCTTTTGCCCTACACGAAAATTTCGCGGGAGCCGTCATGAACTATGGGATAGCTTCGTCATGGTAACAGTTCCCGCCAGAAAAGGTCTATACGAATTCCAAAGAACAAATTGATAATGTAGCTTGTATACGTGCATGCACTTGTTATAGCGCCCAGTAAGCTCTCTATACACAGAGGCGCTCCCGACTACAGCGTGGACACTGCATCGGAGTTTCACATCGAAGCGTTGGGCAATTGCGAGTGAAGGACTTGCTCAAGGTCCTTACACGGCGACTTGAGGTGGATTCGAACCTGCAGCTCTTCGGCTAATACGTTTAATGTATCTTTTTGTTGTGCATGATTCTGTGGTACTGGGCCACGCTTTTCTGAACAGGAGCATGGTTGATACATTTTAAAATCCGGTCTTGTGCGGGTCCTTCAAAACCGCGGAGGTCGCTGTGCTGCAGCATCTACCTTAATGCAGGCCTGCGTCTAATTAAATAACGATATTGGAGGAAATCAGTCACCTGCCAGATGGCGCTACGTTGCTGCCTGACGTCATTAAGTGGCGTCATCAATTTATATTCATGATCTGTGTTCATGTTGATCCTATGATTTTCTTTGGAGTAAATAGATTCACGCTTTGTGGATAAAATTCATTTTCCAACATATTTCCGATTTTGTTTCACAAGGCATTTGGGTATAACTCGAGACTGTACTGTTTAGAGTTTAATTTCACGTAGGTTCTGTTCTAAATAAGGTTATGATTATGCGCAGTTTCTAGTGCCCTCAGTTTGTTTACAACAATATTATTATTGTCAAACCGTGAGAAGCGAGTACTTGAGAGTTAATGAATTGTATTGCAGCGATATAATCCTTTGCAGTCCGTGTAGAAACGTTGAGCATTAACAGTATGTACTGTATATCTAAATGTGTTTAATCTAATCTAATTGCTCCTGTGGCGCATTTATAATAATGCCAGAAGGTCCAAAAGCATCCTCGATTGTCACTTCAAACGAAATCGTGATAAAATAATTATTAGAGTCTATTGAAAAGCCGAATCGAATCGTCCGTTAAATAAACAAGAAGCCAGGCTACGATCCATATGGCTCAGAAACCTACAAATCCCTTACAACAGCACGCCTTCCTACTTTCAGTCACTGCTTACTCTTTACATTCCTTCTCGTTGCCTGCGATCATCAAAATGTGGGTCTTTTAGCTGAGCCTCGATTCAGAACAGTTATGAGCTCGTGTGCATTCCATGACTCTGCTCCCATAGAATAGAATCATCGACTTCCGTTCGTGCTTCATAGCTCAAACTCATTCCATACCTTCAAACAAAAACGGTTCAAAACTCACTATTTCTCCAGGTTGGCTTTGAAGTATTTGGCTATCTAATTGCATCTTCCTCTGGTGGCCGACTATCCATGCCTCAGATTCACGTTTCAGTGTGACCTAGCATGAGTAAGAAATTTATGTAATAATAATATAATGGCACTTGACCAGTTTTATGATTATATTAATTTGCTAGTTATCATGCAGGTTTTAGCCTGAAACATGAAATGAGTTTTGTTGTGTCCATAACATTGCAGGTTTCTACTTCACATTAACTTAGATTGCAATCAATCAAGATCACATTGCAATCAATCAAGATCACATTGCAATCAATCAAGATCACATTGCAATCAATCAAGATCACATTGAAATCAATCAAGATCACATTGCAATCAGTCAAGATCACATTGCAATCAGTCAAGATCACATTGCAATCAGTCAAGATCACATTGAATTAAGTGTTTGACTTTGAGGCGAATTTAAGATAATATTCTAGCTCTGTAGAATTCATATTTTGTTGCTTTTGACAGGACACTATGGCTCAGCGACCAGGGGGCTGGCCTTACGACAGCCAAGGTTATGCATCATATCAGGCAGGTGGATCAGCTGGTGCAGGGGCAGGTCCACAGGGTGCTATGCTCTCTGGTGACTTCACTCGCCTGTCCCAAACCATTAGTTCAAACATACAGAAAATGGTGAACAGTGGTGAGTTTACCTGCTTTTTAAAGTATTATGGCAAACTACACATGCATTAAAACATTATAATTTAATTTAATTTAGTTTTTCAATTAAATTAGTTTAATGATCCCAAGAAACAAAGCAACTTAAATTCACAATAATTAAATACAATGCACAAATGTAATCTTTGTAGTGATCGGTTGTTAATAAACATATACGGGAGCAAAAGGCTCACCCGAAGTGAGTAATCCCACTAGAAGGGGGTGGGGTCCTAATTACACAGATTAACTTGACAACTGGTAAGCAGTAACTGATAAACTAACAAGTGTGGTGATGGCTTGGGAAACCTAAAAATGCAAATAATTGATCCCATCGCAATTATTTGCAAAATGGGATGGAGTGTGATAATTGAATATAATTACATAATTTCAGGATTTCACTTACACTGTAGTATCACAGAAAGTAACACGTATGATTATTATGTAATGGTATCATTTTATTGATTTTGGAAAGATAAAAGAAGGGGTTCAGCTAACTGACCTACCTGTAGTAGTGTCAGTCCCAAGCCTCTAGAAAGGAGGAGTGTCACTCTAATCATCATGTCCCATGACACGGTGTGTAAAGCAGCAACTTACCAGCCGAGGGCAAGGACTGCCATGGCCCAACACCGTGTATTTGCCATCGTAGGACCTTCTATGTGGAATGACCTCCCTCCAACTATCCCTAGTAAGATCTTATTGGGGTTGTCATCTTCAGTTCTTCGCTACTTGACATCTTTTTTATACCCTCGGGGCTGTCACGCTGAGAGTGCCTCTGAATGGCTAGTCTGTAAGAGGCACTTTGTAAATGCTTATATACAATACAATAAATTAAGCAGTGTAAACATTTTTTTCTCTAACTGCAATGCTTTGAGGATTGCCTACTGTTCAACAGTGTGCATATTCATGTTTACGGGAACATTTAGTATGTCTACATTTGCTTTGAAATGAATGCAGGACTTATTGGAAAGTTTTTTGTTTTTAGTGTCGCAGCTTGAGACGATGAACGGAATGATTGGAACGATATCCGACAATCCAGAACTGCGAGATCGATTGTAAGGTTACCATAATTATAAATCTGCTGAGCTTTCTAACTCTACGGAAATGCTCCTCCCATCTCTCTGAGTGTGGATTTAAACACAGCTCAGAGCATTGCAGTCTAAGGTGTTATTAGTAAGTTAGCAGCACATAACCTGTTATCAGCAACTTATGAATATAGGGGTTCTTTGAGAGACGTCAATTAAATTTTTCTAAAAACACAATTGTTAATGCCAAATGCTTTTGCTGATGTTGATCTACAATTGTCTGTTTTATATTTAGGTTAATCTATTCTATTCAGAAATTAATGTTTGGTCAAAATTAGCGCTTGTGAATAAGGTGCCAACCTGTGCTGATTCTGAAGTTAATCTATCTCAATTGGTGCTTGTGCCAAAGTTAATTTCATGCGTGTTGATACACTAGTTAGCGTGTCCTAATCTGTGCTTACGCTGAAGTTAATCAATTCTGATTCTGAAGTTGATCTCCCATGGTATGGACTTTTTTTAAAAGTTTATCTACCACAGTCTCTGCTTTTGTTAAGGTTAATCTGATCTATTCTGTTATCACAGTTAATCTATCATAATTCGTGCTCCTGCTGAAGTCAATCTTAGCTGCATTTATTCTGAATTATTTTAATCTTCCACAATCTGTGCTTATGCTTTAATCTTCGGATGCGCGTGTTGTTGATGTGTAGGCATAAACTGCAACACGAGACTAATCTGCTCGCCAAAAGTATAACCCAGCAGCTGAAGGACTTGTCAAACATTCCAGCATCTCACGATGCCCAGCAGCAGGTAAAACTCGACTTAGTTTACGCCAGTCTTGTAAGCGTAAACAACGTGCAGTTCTGGCGGGATTTACAAATCATTTGATTTGATTTGATTTGAGTAAGTAGTGGTAGTAGTTTCAGTGTAACGATGTTGTGTGATTACGTCACCCTCCTTCTTTATCCTGGCTTGGGACTAGCATTGTCAAAACACGAACGGTGGTGGAGTTGAATGCTATGCCGTTGAACTGCTCGTAACTGTTTTCATGTTGCTGTCGGATATAAGACGGTATGTAAGTTTAGTTCAACTTTATAATTGGATCTCATGGTTAAATTTAGTTTTATTTAGCCACACGAAACAGGGTAGGTAACCTATGCTGAAATTCTATTAGGACGGAGTCAATTTGCGCTTTATCAGATATCTGTACAGAATTGTTATGTGATGTACTTTGATGTTTTGTTTTGTTATCAGAGACAAAGGAAGTTTCAGAAGGAGAAACTGATGGACGAATTTACGACGGCATTAAAGAACTTCCAGATGAGCCAACGTCGACAGAAGGAACGAGAAAAGGAGGCGATTCAGCGCACAAAGAACAAAGCATCATCACCCATAGTAGGAATATTTGTTCATGCTATATGAATATTAATTCCAACTATATGAATATTCATTTGCACAATATGAATATTCACTCACATTCTTTGAATATTCATTCTCACTATAAGAATACTCATATCCATTTAGGGCCCCCAGAAATTTGCGCCCGAAAAGTGAAAAAATTGCGCACCAAAAACGATAAATTTGCGCGAATTTTGCGCAAGTTAAAAAATGATAATGTTCGTTATTTTTTCATTGAATCAGTGTACCAAAGTATCTAGCAGTGTTTTTGTCATTTAGTGTAAAGCTTTGCCGTTCAAGAAATTAGACAATCAAGCAACAATGCAGTTATAAAGTTCCTATAACCATGAGATTAATGTATTCAGATGATCGCATATGATTTTAATTTTGCATAATTTACGCCCACCGAAATCTACGCTCATTACAAATTATAGCTTCAAAATAGTATTATACATGCCTATATTATGATGAATCACCAAGTTACACATTGTGCTGAGTACTAGCATTCCGTCTTTGTGTGCACGCCTGACGCCTATGTGTTCGTTCTGTCATAAGCCGAGACAGCACGCGACGCTCCTGTGCGGCCGCTTTGAGAAACTTTGTCTAGCACATTTTATTGTGTGGCCGTGAAGTTCTGGACTTTTTTACACTTTAAGTTTGTGCATTGCTACTAAAAATAACGATCTTTAACTACAAATTCCTCTATAATTTTATCCCATTGGGTGGCCGCCATTTTGATTATCGCACATCAGTCGTCGTTGCTATGCTGAACTGTCGCGATTCTTAAGTCAATCAAAGCCCAATTTAGATAAATTAGCAAGATTTTGTCAAAATTTGTGCTAAAATCGCGCAGATTGCCAATTTTTGCGCTGTTGCGCTAAACCTGGAAATTTGCGCAAAATTTCTGGGGGCCCTATCCATTATATGAATATTCATTCCCACTATATGAATATTCAATCACATTATATGAATATTCATTCCCACTATATGAATACTCGTATCCATTATACGAATATTCTTTCCCACTGAATGAATATTCATTCGCACTATATGAATATTCATGTTCTTTGCTCATGAGTATTCATGAGTGTTTCAAATTATCAGGGATGGTTCTACTCAGGATAGTTCGTAACATTGCAACTTTTATGTTTTTATTTACATCATTCGACTGTATCACATGTCTTTTTTCATAGTCTGTTTTATTGTCTTCTCTACGCTAATAGCTTCTGAAGCATGATCTTTTTTTGTTACGACGACATTCCGAGCTGACAGAGATTTCTTGTTGGTTTCTTAGTTGCTTCAATGTTAAGTGGAGTGATGACGTGGTTTTACGCTGTAGGATCCGTATGCTGAGGAGGAACTTGTCAATGGTCAGATGGTGGGAGAGGGCAGGTAAGAGTTGACCAATTGGTCATTTACGGTCACGATACTATAGTCATCTTGCAACATGTAGCAATAGAAGGCTGTGTTTGTAGCTGCATTAGGGATTTTGTTTGAACATTGAAAATAATAATAATTGTAATAATTTTTTTGAAATCTCGAGGGATCTAAGGTACCTCGGGTACAAAAATTGTAATAATAATAATAATAACGTCTAACACAAATTTCTGGACATATCAGAGAGACATCTTATCTTTTCCAATGCCTTTCTACCACCATCCAACGCTCTATTTCTTTCCGAGGCACTTTTGCCCAACCAGACACTAAGTGGCCGTTCCAGAGCGTCATTATTTGTATTTCCGGATATTGTTTGGAACGTCTGAGGGATCATAAATACCTGGGGTAAAAAATAATAATAAAAATAATAATAATAATAGTTGTGATAATAATAATAAGTCTGATTTGTTGCTTTGGTCAGAGCTCTGCAATGATAATGATTAAATAATAATAATGATGATGATAATAATAATTGTAATAATGAGTCTGATTTGTTGCTTTGGTCAGAGCTCTGCAATGCATTGATAGCATGTTGTTTAGAAAGTGCAGAACATACTCGACGTCACTTAAATGACTCTGTGACTTGTTGTTGTTGCAGTGGAAGGCAACAGATGGCGCTCTCGCACGAGGACGACCTTGAACTCTTGCACGACAGAGAAATGAGCGTTCGAAAATTGGAGGTCGTTTAAAAATACGAACTGTCGAGAATTTAGCTTTATTTTAATGCTATTTAATATTCATTATTTATTATTATAGATATTATATATAGAGATGTTTCTTTATATAAATAGAGATTAATATATAACGCCCCTTCAAGGTTACTTCTCATGAGCGCTCTCAACTTCCCGACAACCTCAGCTGAAGAGTACAGGTTTAAGGCTGCAATGAAACGCATAGATCTGAGCAAATCCTAGGCATAAGGCAAATAGACAGTGGGAGTTTTTCCATACCATGGGACCTATAATTGAATATTGATATTGTTTATTATATTATTTATTTATTTTTTACTCGAATTCATTCTGCTGTTGAAGCTGTGCAATTTGTTGTTCGTAGAGTGATAAACTGCTCGTGAGCTTCCGACTCGACCCTGGCTGAGAAGGACAGTTTTATGCCTGTGCCAAAACGCATTTGAGTAAACCCTAGGCATAAGGCTTAAAAACAGTAGGAGTCCAATCCATACCATGGGGTCATCTCTAGTTGATTCCAGAACTTTGGTGTTATGTTTCGTCTGAATTAGCAACACTTGCTGTCTGTTTTGTAGCCTTTGACGAGATTGTTGTTCAATTTCAGGTTGATATTATGGATGTTAATCAAATATTCAAAGAGCTGAGCGTTCTGGTGCACGAACAAGGTGAAGTTGTTGGTAAGTATGATCATTTAGGTTTTTTTAGTTTTAATGTGTTGGTTATGTCTCGGCTATTTATAAATTTCCTTTATTCTGGTTTTCCATCTGGTCGGCTAGCTTCCCTTGACCGTCTTTAGCATGGCCTTATTGGTCAAATGCCTAATTTCTGTCATGCTTCAAATTGCATGCTGGAAATTCTGCGCTGGCTCCCTGTCCATCAGCATATTGAATGCAGGGTCGCTTCGTTGGTTTGGCGATGCCAGCTAGGTCTTGCTCCAACCTACCTACTTGATCTTTGTCATCCTGTATCTGTTACTTGGACAAGTCGATCCCTACACTGAGTGTGTGCTCAGTCCCGTTTGCTCATGCCTCCATCAGTCATTTATTTACCGTGTCTTTTCTGTGGTTGGTTGGGCAGTATGGAATAACCTCCCTCTTGAACTGCGCCTGTTCCCTTGGTCACATTCTGACACATTCTACTTTAAAACTGTTCTTTTTGAGCGTCCTGAAGTCAGGAGTACCTCTGAGTAGTTTCCTTGAAGAGGTGCTATATAAATACGTGAATGAATGAATGATTGATTGAAATATGACTGTTGTCGGTTTTGAATGAATGATTGATTGAACTATGACTGTTTCAGTTTCTATATGTTTGGAGTTGTCGTTTGAAAACTGTAGATAGTATCGAAGCGAATGTGGAATCAACTTCGCTGAATATCGCACGAGGAACAGAGCAGCTCCAGCAAGCTCGCAACTACAAGGTGAGACAGTTGAATGGCTATTGTTGTTCGGGAAATGTTTTTGCTTTATTTGAATTTGGAATTGTATTTTACTGTATTCACGACAATTTCTATGGCATCGTCAGTAACATGCTACTTCTAGGATGCTTTACACCAGCGGTTCCCAACCCGTGGCCCGCGGGCCAAAAGTGGCACGCCAGGCCTCAGAAAATGGCCAGCCAGACCTAAGAATTATCAAAAATTTATGAAAAATGAACAGTTTGGACAGGATAGAACACAATGTTATTATTACTTTCTATTACAAATTATTATAATTATAACGTCAATAAATAACATCAAACATTATATTTTGAATAAATTAATAACAATTTTATATGCTTTTAGTTAATACAATTTTAACCTTGTGGCCCCCTAATGTCCTTCAACTAAGAAAAAGTGGCCCTCGTGGCCTCCAACTTAGAAAAAGTGGCCCTCAAGTCAAAAAAGGTTGGGAACCACTGCTTTACACACATTGTTTGCAGTCAGCTTTAGAGTTCAACAGAAATTGCCGTTTTAACTATTTTTAGCGGCACAAAAGCTTTTTGTGTTTCCTTTATGACAATTGGTTGTGGTGATTGGTGTTGGGTTACTTAGGTACTTATTGGCATGATTATTTAAAGTGTTAAGCTGGTGTATTGTGGTAATACTTCTCTCTGCTAAATTCTTGACATGCTGGTACTAAGGTACTTGTGTTCGTGCTTTCAATTTTTTCGGTAACAGTTCAATTTTCCTTTGATGATTGGATTGTTTCTTTAATTAATTCTTTGTTAGCGGTGTTTGTTTTGATGAAATTAATCAAACATGGGACTTAAATCTTTATAAATAAAGACATGCTATGCGTCATTTTTTAAATAGAGACATGTTACACATCATTTTATAAATAGAGACATGTTACACGCCATTTTTTAAATAGAGACATGTTAATGTCATTTTTTCATCTTTTATTCCTATATCACCTATATCACGAAAAAGTTGATAAATTCATTTGTGTTTATCAGGAAGTTGATAAATATATAAAAAAATAAAATAATGAAATCTAGAATTATAAATTTGACAAACCAAACAAATTTCATGGGCAGATTAAAATATATAGCAGTGAAGTGAAAAAATATACAGTGAAGTAAAAATCAAGTTAGTCCAAAAATAATCTAGCATATTATATTATGTTGTTTCATGCTATATAATTATTATTATAATTATATTTATATATATATAATTATATTACGTTGGATTTTTTGATTTAAACATTTATAATAATTATATTTTATTATTTATATATAATTATATTACGTTGGATTTGTTGATTTAAAAACCTTTTTCAGACGAAGATTCGTGAACGAAAGTTTTGTCTGCTGATAATTCTGATTGCAATTCTCGTAATCGTCGCGATCATCATTGCAGTTTCCGTGTCGCATTGACAAGCGACAGTAACACCGGTTTAACGTTATTCTGTGTTAGTTTGGCTTTGGTGAGTGACACCTTTGTTCAGTCTCAGCTTATCCGCAAATAAATCACCACCGTACACCAAACCTAAGTTGTCTTCAGGTCAACATCTTGAAAATCGTTGACTCATCGTCTGGATATTGACCTGAATTGTGTCTTCGGGCCAACATCTTGAAAATCGTTGACTGATCGTCTGGATGTTGACCCGAATACCAGTTTTGTAGTCTTTATTTATGTTTTTGTTTCTCGCATTTGCTATAACGCCCTTCAATCTCTCTAACCAGAGGCATTCCCGAATACAGCACGGACACTGCATCGGAGTTTCACGCTGAAGTGCACGAGTGAAGGACTTGCTCAAGGTCCCTATACGGTGGCTTGAGGTGAATTTGAACCTGGAACCTTTACAATGAGGATTCAGTGAATCTGCCATTGCTTGCTTGGTTGAAGTTTCGTTTATTTCCTTAAAGTTTTAACCCTGTTGTGTGTTGTTTTTATAATTTATGTTGCGCTGGAAATAGGCGATATGGGTTTAAATAATATAGAATATTGTTTTACAGCGTATTTTATTAAAAATAAAATGTTTATTTTCAATATATCTACAATTAATTATGTTAAATTTCTCAGATATCTAGACACAGAATTACCGTTGACGCATATGGGCATCAAGCGACACGTGATTGAGTTTGAGCCACATTTATTAGAAGCCTACTCAGAGGCGCTCCCAGCCCAGCCACGACTTGTGTCACATTCATTCATTAATTATGTAAAGAAGATACTAAACATTTCAAAGAATTTTTGGTCGGCCATAAACCAGATCAAGAGTACGTAAAATAGACAGGATGTCAAAATACTAAATACGCAAAACTATAATATTATACACAAAATGACCTGCTGTGACTTATGGTATCGCCGTGGCTGTGTGAGAATGCCAGCCGTGTTGAAATAATTATTTCTATGTGTATGTATTTTTGTTTCTTTTTTCTTTTCAGACTCAGGCCAGAATGAAATGTTGCATCTTGTTTCTGGGAATCATTTCCATCATTCTCCTCGTCCTGTTGGTTGTCTACGTTGCCAAAAGATAACGCATGCCTGATGCCATACGTGTCCATCAGATAATAAAATGATATGATCCAGTGTTTAATCTAGTCCCCCGCTGTGGGGGTGGTGGGGGGAATTAAGAGGTTTTGTGGGGGACGAACGGGAGGACCGAACAGTGTCCGGTAATTTTTTTATGACCTTTTTAGTCATTATTTGTTCCTTTATTCTTTTAAGGGCTAACACTCTGTTAGTGGGTAATACTTTTATCATAATATAATAGTAAACCATTCATGTGATGCAATATATTTGCGTTATATTATGTATATATGCATATAAAAATCTCAAAGTTTTCTGGGGGAGAAATGTCATTCCTGGGGACTTTCCCCCTTCCCCGGAGATTCTAGATTAAACACAGATCTGATCTGTTGTCTTTCTGAGGTTACAGCTGATCCCCACCTTCCGTAAGACAAGCGATTCCATTGTACTAAAAATCCATTGTCATTCTGTGAGATAGTAACTGATTCCTTTGATCCCACACACTTCATTGACATATTAATAATAATAATAATAATAATACATAAAGATTTGAGTGACATAAGTGCCAAGCAATTTAAACGTAGCAACGATTCAGAAGCATTTAGAGCAGAGGGAAAAGTCAGTCAAGAGAGGCTAGCTGTGTTAAAAATTCAGTTTTTAAATGTTTCTTGAACATAACCATCGATGTGGAGTTCCTAGTGACTGATGAAAAGATTGTTCCATATCCGAGGGGGCTGGTGAGGTGAAGGATCTAGTAGCAGTTGTGGTGCGGCAACGGTGGAAGACAAGTGTTCACCATCTCCACAATATTCATATTTCAATAATCATAATTATATTGACAAATATCGATCCAGCGTCTCTTTGTGACGTGATAACTTTTCATGTATTCTTTAGAAGAAATCTAGTTCTTTATCTTTTCTTTTGTTCATGCTCATTCTTCTTAGACAATGACTCGCCAAAGTTTCTCAGAACTGATCCTATTACCTATTCATCTGACATAAGTGATCCCTCCCTTATTCATCAGTAACTAATAACTGATCCCTTTCAGCCTCCGAGATAATAATATGGGCAGATTTCCGTGGGGTAAAATTTGATGGGTTCAGATAGGGTGCAATACACATAAAAATTATATCAGTACATCATCTTGAAACTTGGCCAATAGAAATTTGCCATGATTGTTTTATCAGTACACCCACCCATTACATTTCATCTCCTGCAACTTTAAATCGTTCCTTCATTCTATGCTGACTGAATGCGTGCAGAAACTTATCTGTAACACATTGTAGTATGTGCATATTTACTCGTTGGTTAGTTAATAACTGATTCTTTCGTTGAATAAGCAGCTGAACCAATTTTTCAGGAGCTTCTGTGATTGGGAACTCTCTTGTTTCTTTGTATCAATTATATAATGTTTGATTAAAAGTCTATGGCCACATAATGGCAATGATATCTGGTGTAGTTTAATTTTGATTGGCAAATACTTGGAACAGTGTACATTTTCTGCACGAAAATATTGAACATTTTCAGATATTTGTTGAATGTGATTTTAGGCTGATCTTGCATTTTAGTTTGCAAACATAAAATTATGTATATGTGCACAATTAATAACTCATGTTGTATAAACAGATGTAAATTAATGGTAATTGCTAGTTAAATAGTAGTTAAATAATTAATGCTCTTGTGACACTGTTGTTGTCAGTGGTATGTATGATCATGAAAGTGTAATAAACAATGTTTTATTACTGGTGTAGAATTATTCTATAACTGTGTTGTTCTACAGTACAATATAATTGTAATTTGATAATCAACTCCTTTTGGCCAGTTTCCAGAAGTTCGTTTCCTACTCCAGTCCATTCTAAATTCAGACTAATAGCCCGATTTCTTTGCCCGTCACACATCCCTTATGTCATGCTTGATCCCCTTCGCTGGTCTACCCCTCACTGCTCAAATCCAGATCGAGGTTCTTAAAGTGTAGAAAGAGAAGTGCCTGTATGCCCACTAATTTTCCAGGCTGTGCTGGCTTAATAAGTGGCAGGACGCCATCCATGACCGTAGGGCCTGATTTAAGCACCTGGGTGGACCGGTGCACAGCACCTTGGTGGATCGGTGCACAGCACCTTGGTGGATCGGCGCACAGCACCTGGGTGGACCGGTGCACAGCACCTTGGTGGATCGGTGCACAGCATCTTGGTGGACCGGTGCACAGCACCTGGGTGAACCGGTGCACAGCACCTGGGTGGATCGGTGCACAGCACCTGGGTGGATCAGTGCACAGCACCTGGGTGGATCGGTGCACAGCACCTGGGTGGACCGGTGCACAGCACCTGGGTGGACCGGTGCACAGCACCTGGGTGGACCGGTGCACAGCACCTGGGTGGATTGGTGCACATCACCTTGGTTTATTGGTGCACAGCACCTTGGTGGATCGGTGCACAGCACCTGGGTGGATCGGTGCACAGCACCTGGGTGGACCGGTGCACAGCACCTGGGTGGATCGGTGCACAGCACCTGGGTGGATCAGTGCACAGCACCTGGGTGGATCGGTGCACAGCACCTGGGTGGACCGGTGCACAGCACCTGGGTGGACCGGTGCACAGCACCTGGGTGGACCGGTGCACAGCACCTGGGTGGATTGGTGCACATCACCTTGGTTTATTGGTGCACAGCACCTTGGTGGATCGGTGCACAGCACCTGGGTGGATCGGTGCACAGCACCTGGGTGGACCGGTGCACAGCACCTGGGTGGACCGGTGCACAGCACCTGGGTGGATTGGTGCACAGCACCTTGGTTTATTGGTGCACAGCACCTTGGTGGATCGGTGCACAGCACCTTGATGGATCGGTGCACAGCACCTGGGAGGATCGGTGCACAGCACCTTGGTGAACCGGTGCACAGCGCGCCTTGGTGGATCGGTGCACAGCACCTTGGTGGATTGGTGCACAGCACCTTGGTTTATTGGTGCACAGCAGCTTGGTGGACTGTTGCACAGCACTTTGGTACAGCTTTCACCTAGAAACAACAAAAACAATGTTCCTTTAATAGGCTAATAAGACTGCTCCAAAATCAGTGCTGCTGAGGTTAATTTCCTGATGCTGCGGACCATTAGGCTTAGACGCATTTTTCTTAACACCCTAGGCCTAGTTTTTCATCATCAGCGTGCACATTAATTGTTATGACATGTCATAATTAAGCCAATGTAACACTTAAGCCTATGTTTTGTAAAAAAAAGGCCTATATATTATCGGCACAGCTGCTACGATTATAAATTTTGTTTGACGAATGTCAGAAACTTGTTTAGGCCTAGGCCTATATATAATGTATTAATGCGGCGTCGGTGTTCACATTTTATGCATTAACAACGCACTTTAATGTGATTGTCATGTCCCAACATCGGGTCAAATGGGTATAGTTCTTCTTGGAATAATATCTTCCCATCTTTGCGCTCTAAGAGACTATAAGACTATGGCTATGTGGCAGGCCATCATTTTGAACAGAAAATCATCAAAAATTTCAACATGAGCAAGAATTGAATTTTATAAGAGACATTTGAAAATTCAACTCAAATCGAACTACAGGCCATGACCTATGCCTTTAATATGATCAGGCCTTGGAGTAACTGGTCAATTAAATTGGTCTAACCAAAACACTGTAGGACCTATAGCCTACCGTTGTAGAATTTCACATCCGTTTTCTGATCGAAATTTTTGGCTGATTTCTGCTTCAAGTAAGTTAACATCTCTCGTCAAACTTTCGATGACTGCATGGTCGATACGATCATAGCCTACGACACGTCGTGTCTTCAAATGGCACGTGCACAGTTCTTCACCTCTTCTTGTGAATTCAATTTGTCTACTTCTAGTAGGCCAGAATTAAACTCAAAATTTCAAAAGCTTGAAGAAATTGGCGACAAAGCGATATTTTGGCAATGTGTTAAGAAAGCTTTAGTTTCACTCCTATAAAAACCTGCAGTGAACCTGCAATTAGGAAAATGTGAAATTTGTATTTTAATCTGGGACTAATGTTTTGGCGAAATGACACCTTGCGTAGTCTTTTCTGGGCATAGTTACCGTATTTTCGCTGATGATCGACGATTTTCGGTCATTTTTCTTCTTCAAAATAATGAATCGCGCTCAATTCGTTTCCAAGCAACACACAATCAGCTCAGATGACGTCATGCGATATTTTACCAGATGACGTCTTTAGTAAATTTATACGTAGCCATCAGTTTTGTCGTTGATTCGCAAAGCAGGCTTGACTAATAACACAGTATAGATAACAAATCTATACTGTGCTAATAAGCACGTAATTTAATTTCCCAGTTGAGCGCCAAGACTTTTTCGGTGGCGAAAAAAAAAATTTCGTCGAATTTTTTGCCCAAATGACTAAAAAATAAATAAAAATAAAAAAGTCATCAACTTTTTTGGCGGCGGAAAAAATTATTTTTCCCGCGATTTCGCCGGTCGTCAGAAATTTTTCAGAAAATCTCGCGTCTTTCCGTCCCCCCCAATTCTCGGCCCAGGTCTCCGCCTATGTATGTAGCCCAATCATTTGCAATCAATCAATCAATCAAAATGTTTGATTTTTGTAACCAAATTAAACAAGTCAGGTTTACGCTACATATTATGCGGCGTTTAATTAGTATAGCCCTGCTTGGGGCGGGGGATTCAGGTTTCTAGGAGGTGGAATGACGGAAACCGCTCAGCCAGACATCGATATCACAACTTTTGACCGGATAATTTTCTTACGACCTTTTCTAAAATTAGTTTCGTCTAAATTTCCGAGAAAAATGCACTGAATTCTATATGAAATTCTATACTTTTCAGACTGATGGCCTTTTTCAGTAGACCGGTGCACAGGTGGGAGGGACAGAGACCAGAGAGACAGACACAGGAAGACATAAAGGGTGAAGACACTGAAGATATTGAGTGACATGCAGCAAAACTGTAGAGCTAGATTTGTGTCAGCTAACTTTAACTCGGTAATAGGCTTGAAACTCTATAGGCCTACACAAAATGTATTAAATCTTTGGCTCTGTTTCAAAAAGCAAATCTATTAATTACGCAGAGAACTGCTGTTGCATGGAAGGCTGTACAATTCTTCATGGACGATGTCCATGCAGCCTTGGACAGCGTTCAGAAGTGCTGGCCAATTAATTTTCTCGGGGTTGAACACACTTGGAGCGCTTCTGAAAGGC
Source organism: Lumbricus terrestris (assembly GCA_949752735.1). NCBI lineage: Eukaryota > Metazoa > Annelida > Clitellata > Crassiclitellata > Lumbricidae > Lumbricus > Lumbricus terrestris. The sequence goes on from OX457053.1 coordinate 30,336,068, forward strand.
TCTTGCTGCGAGAACAGCTTTATAAATGGTCAGATACAATACAATATGACAGGACAGTGCCCAGCCTCGGAAAAAAGTGCCTGGACGCCATCCATGACCGGCCCCACTTTAAGTCCTGGTTCTTAACCTAATTTACTGGTCTTACTCCTAGCGCCTAAGTATCTTCGTCATTTCTTTGTGATCTCATTCGCATACTGCCGACTTCAGCGCCCACTCTTCGTCCCAGTGGCGTAGACAAGGGGTTTCGGAGGGTTAAAAAAACATTTGCCTAGGAAAACTTTTTTAAAAGATGATTTATCCACTTAAATAAGAAAAAAACAAAACAATGGCTTGTAGTAACAGTTGTTTTTCTTACTTTATTCCCTTTGTTACTTTATTCCCTTTTTATTTACTGTAATACTGTTGGGTTGGTGTCAGAAAGGGCATCCGGCCAGGCCATAAAACCCCCCCAAGCACCCCCCATCATAAATTCCTGGCTAGCCACTGCTTCGTCCACTATGCTCATGTGACAGACAAATCCCCTTGTCCCGTCACTGTTCTGGCCATAACTCGAGCTTTTGCCTTTGTTGGTCCTGCACTTTGTAATCAGCTCTCTCTATTGAAACGTCCTTTGTTATTAAACTGGTAACCGCAGCACATCTCTTTGCTATCTCAAAACTACTTTCTTTCCACTGGTCTATCGCACTAGGAGCTAGCATCCCTTGATCAATGTGTTCACTGTGAGGAGTTTTATAAATTTATAGCTACAGCAGTACACGATAAAGTTATAAAAAGTGTGCATTGAGGCCAGGCAAAACATTAACAGCTACGTGTACTTGGCAGATCTAAAGAGGTGTCCATAATAATTCACTGTAATTAACGAAAATGCAACGGGTTTAATGAACAAGGAAAACACAGCAGGACTTTACAGATTATTTTCTAATATTTACATGGTTTGATTACACCAATAAACACAACATTTGTTGATAACTGATAACACAACTAAGCTGAAGGAAGTTAAAGTTATAGAAAGCAGAGGATACACAAGACATTAACGGGTGTTGCAGGATATCTCAAACGAACTAAATGGCTACCAGTTTTAACAATATTTAAAATTACACGTTCACACTGCAGAAAGATGAAAAAGGCTCAACCTCCAAACGAGATGAAATTGAAACTAGACATATAGTAAAGCACCTCTCATGGTTCTACTCGAACGTGTTGCATAAACGTAAAGGTCATGCATTATGTATACGTGCACTACTATGAAAAATGGTCCCAGCTGTTTAACAAGGTTTTGGTTTATGTACAGAACAACAATGGCAATGCAACACACAATATCCACACTTACATTGGTACTCGTTACTAACTACACCGTGATTCAAAAAAAAGTAAGCCAAAATGTTTTTCGAATATCTCTTATGCCTGATAACATATCAAGCTAAAATTTTCCGAATATTTAGAGAATTGGACCAAGAATATGATTCAAAGATTTCATGAGATAAAGTTGAACGGATAAAAAGATATGTATCTTTCAACTTCATATGCCGAAATTTCAGTTTACAAGCAATTTTCTGTTAGATTCAATAAAATGTAAGTCAAACTGTTTTTCTTTTATCTCTAATGCCTGATGACTAATCATGCTAAAAATTTTCAGATATGTAGAGAATTGAATAACAACATGATTCCCACAGTTTGGTTTGATTATTTAATTAAATAAGATGCTCAAAATGTCCTCCTCCTTCTTGCACGCAAGCCTGGACACGCTGGCGCCATTGGGCAACAGCATCGTCGTTTATCCGCTGATCCAGGTCATCCCACACTTCCATCAAGCGCTGCTTCAGTTCGTTTATACCATGGATTGTTGTCTACTCGGTCTTGCATCAAGCTCCACACTTTATGGTCGACAGGATTCAAATCTGGGCTGTTCGGAGGCCATAATGTGGGAGAAATGAAGTCTGGCGTCTCTCTTGTCAGCATTTCAATGGTTTTCATGGCTCTGTGGGCTGGGGCACTGTCCTGTTGAAAAAAACCCAGCCTTCTGGGTGCTAGATTTCTGATTACAGATAGAGGATGTTGTGACAGCAGAACGTCGCGATAATAGGATCCATTAATTTTTACTCCAGGGTCACTGAAGACCAAAATTGGGAACTATCAAGCGTCGAAACCGTAAAGAACACCATAACAGACTTGCTGAAAACTGAAGTATCGGGAGATGAAATTCAAATATTCATATCTTTCTATTCGTTCAAATTGATGACTTGATATTTTGGAATCCCATTCTTGATTCTATTCTCTAAATATTGGGAAAATTTTACTATGATTAATTATCAGGCCATAAAGATACTGAAAAAGTTTGACTCACATTTTATTGAATCTAACAGAAAATTGCTTGTAAACTGAAATTTCGGCATATGAAGTTGAAAGATACATATCTTTTTATCCGTTCAACTTTATCTCATGAAATCTTTGAATCATATTCTTGGCCCAATTCTCTAAATATTTGGAAAATTTTAGCGTGATATGTTATCAGGCATCGGAGATATATGAAAAATAATTTGGCTTACTTTTTTTTGAATCACGGTGTATAAAGGTTTCCAAGATGATCACTCATCCAATTGCTAACCACACTCTGCATAGCAGGGCTTTTTATCGTGCAGTTCTAATTGGATTTATGCAGTCATAGAAGCACTTCTGTGCAGTTAAACACGGTAAAAAAGATCACTGTCATCCAATTGGGAGTAATTTACCATGGAGGATGGGAAGGGAAAGAAGAGGTAGTGCAGTTTTCTAAAAATTCCCTTAAAAAACCCTGTCGCATAGCTTAACTTCACGCGGATTTCCAGTTCTATTCAGAATTCCAAGCTGGACAACAGACCAGGTATGACAAAAAAGACTTCAAAGAAAGTGCATAAAAAGCAATCATGGTAGAAATTGAGGTGTGTATGTGTGTGTGTGCTACAGATTATAAAATATAAACGACATTTCAACCCAACCCATAAACAACTGTCAACCTCATGGAATATAATATAAATTTAAGTGTTACGGGAACATGTCCATCTATAACTACTGATCACAAAGAAACTGCTCTACCGCTGTACACAAAACATCAATGCACATCCTACAGCTGCACATCCTTCAGATGGGTGCTTCAGTTATCCAGCAGAAGTTATAAAGAAAAGATTCAGCCTTATCAGGAAATACGTGGTCAGTTAGGACAATGTTGGTTAGTCATGCAATGTTGATTAGTTAGGACAATGCAGTGGCGTAGACAAGGGGGGTTTCGGGGGTTAAACCTCCATTGACCTAAGAAAAGTTTTTTTAAAGGTAATTTATCCACTTAAATAAGAAAAAACAAAACAACTGCTTGTAGTAACAATTGTTTTTCTTGCTTTATTCCCTTTGTTACTTTATTCCCTTTTATTTACTGTAATACTGTTGGGTTGGTGTCAGAAAGGGCATCCGGCCAGGCAAAAAAAACCCAAACCTCCCATCATAAATTCCTGGCTACACCACTGCGACAATGCTAGCTAGTTAGGACAATGTTGGCTAGTTAGGATAATGTTGGTTAATTAGAACAAAGTCAGTTGGCTATAATTGTGTGCTTCATCTTAGTATCAATCCCGATGATGATTGGATATCGAGTTCAGCCATCCAAAAAACGCGTTGATGTAACATGCCTTTTAACACAGATTATTTCACAGAACATGGCCAAGAACACGAACTGCATTAATTAATAAAACTTAAACTCGGCTTCAGAATACAACCAGTACATGTGATATTGATACAGCTCCAACAAGTGGCATTGAGAGGCGAGCCTCATGTACGTTGGGTTACGCAACCCATTTATGTGGGTGTCCTTGTTTTTACCATGCAGTTATAACCCAGTACAGATTGCTATATTATAAGAAACTATACAACAACACAAAGGGCAGATAGGTGTCCATGATCTCTAGTTGCGTGCGTTGGAGTCCTCGGTTTCGATAGTGACATACGGTGGAGGCTCTGGATTCAGGATTGGGATCTGCACGATATCCTCATATTTTGGTGGCAAAACGATCTGAAATACAATTTAAAAAAAAATAAATGTTACATTCAGTTTGCATGAGTGAAGAGTGGTAACTAGCTTCCTGATTAATTTTATTTATTCATTTGGCGCTCCTTCAAGCTCTCTTCTCAGAAGCGCTCCAGACTACAGCACGTACACTTCATTTAAATTTCATGCCGAAGCGAATGAGCAATTGCTCAAGGTTCCTACGTAGCGGATTGAGATGGATTCGAACCTGGAACACTCCAGCCCCAAGGCATCGAACACCACCACTACACCACCGCGCCCACAATGTCGTGCGCAGCCTTAAAGCTGTTGCTTCCAGTCAACTCACAGCAAATTTAAACCATTTGTTAATCAAATACGACCCAATATGTTACTGTACCCACGACCCAATATGTTACTATAACAGAAAGTTAGATTAGAATCTAGCAAGCAACTCCTTTCAGATTCTTGAATCTTGTTCTTGTTTGTGTAACTGGACCTTAGAGGCAGCCATTTATGTATCATGTAGGCAAGTACATTGACATTTCTATTGACATTTCCGCGCCTCGGATTCACATTTCGGTGTGACCATGCGCGCATTACAAATTTATTTAATAATAATAGGCAATAAAAGCGGTTTTGCTGTATATTCTTAAAGCTCTGAACTTCAGATGAAGCAATTTTGCTGCATCAGATTTCCATTACATTATCAGATTCCACTTGCTACAATTTATTTTTTATTTTTTACCGTACTGATGGCATGTATGACAATAGAAAAAACTTTGTTCTATACCAATCCCTAGAAGATAGCTTGAAGAGGCAGCACCTATGTATACTGAATGAATTACTAACCAAATCAATTACTGACTGCATGATTTAATGAATTACTGACAGAATTATTCAATGAATCACTTACTGAATTATTGAATGAATTACTGACTGAATTATTGAATGAATTACTGACTGAATTATTTAATGAATGACTGACTAAATTAACATTGAATGAATCACTGTCTGAATTATTGAATGAATCACTGACTGAATTACTGAATGAATCACTGACTGAATTATTGAATGAACTACTGACTGAATTATTTAATGAATGACTGACTAAATTAATATTGAATGAATCACTGTCTGAATTATTGAATGAATCACTGACTGAATTATTTAATGAATGACTGACTAAATTAATATTGAATGAATCACTGTCTGAATTATTGAATGAATCACTGACTGAATTACTGAATGAATCACTGACTGAATTATTGAATGAATCACTGTCTGAATTATTGAATGAATTACTGACTGAATTATTGAATGAATTACTGACCGAATTATTGAATGAATCACTGACTGAATTATTGAATGAATCACTGACTGAATTATTGAATGAATCACTGACTGAATGAATTTAATACTGACTGAATTATTGAATGAATCACCAACTGAATTAATTTGAAAACATGACCGAACATGATCAAACCAGACTTCATTTAGTTTAAATTGCGTAAACTTATTGTTTTTTTACCTGAGAAAGGCTTTCCGCCTGCTCCTGCGTATTCTCGTAACTATTGCTCGACCCTCCTTCGAGATTGATTGTCTGCACGGCAGACGAGACTTCACCGTGAACCAAATACTTGTAGCAAGACCAGACGATGATTATGCAATATCCCTGCAGCACACAACACAGACGCATGATTGGTTAAATAGGGCTCCGTATCTTGAACCAGTGCATAAAGTGTGGAAAAATAAGTGCCTGGACGCCCCTTACCTTTCCAAAAGAAGTGACTGGACGCCCCTTACCTTTCCAAAAGAAGTGCCTGGACGCCTCTTACCTATCCAAAAGAAGTGCCTGGACGCCCCTTACCTTTCAAAAATAATTGTCTGGACGCCCCTTACCTTTCCAAAAGAAGTGCCTGGACGCCTCTTACCTTTCCAAAAGAAGTGCCTGGACGCCCCTTACCTTTCCAAAAGAAGTGCCTGGACGCCCCTTACCTTTCCAAAAGAAGTGCCTGGACGCCCCTTACCTTTCCAAAAGAAGTGCCTGGACGCCCCTTACCTTTCCAAAAGAAGTGCCTGGGCGCACCCTACCCTTCCAGGTTGTGCTGGCCAATAAGTGGCAGGACGGCGTTCAGATTTTAAAATAAGTGCATGGACGCCGTCCATGACCTCCAGCCACACTTTAAGCCCCGTCTTGAACAAAATGATGGTCATAGACTTGTTAGGGGACCCATCCACACATTACATATGCTAAAAAAATTATTATTATTATATTTTACACTATTCGTCGATTATTATATGCGATTATTATTTTGTATACTATTTGTATATTATTATTTTGTACAATATTCGTATTCGGCTGAATAGTTGTTCCAATTATTTGTATTCGGCCGAATAGTAATAATCACCTGTTCGGTGCAGCACTAGCTGAAACAATAGTCGATCATCGTACCTTTGTCCATAGGATGGTGACGGCTGTAAGAGCAGCCAGGATCAACAGCCAGTCCGTACTAATCGACAGCAGCTCGTCCTTAAGTGGCAGCAATTTCTACAATACATACATATATATATATATATATTTATATAATTACATATATATACCGCACAGAGAATTCATATGTACAGAGACTAATTATATTTCTTTAAGTACATATATAGATATATTTTAAAGTCAGATGTTGATACTCTTTTATTCATGAACTAAGTATATCAAAGCAATATAGTTGTTGACCCTTTTTTGTCGAACGTACGGACCTGGTATACAGGCCTCGTGGGCGTGGAGAGGGGCCTGCGGAACTACTCATGGGGGATGTCGCGTCAACTTTCCAAGCCAAAATAGCTGGTCAAAAATAAATAAATATCTAAATAGGGGGGTGTTATGGCTGGATTCCCCCCCTGGATTCGCCCGATTCAAATGAGCAACTTACATGACTGGCACCTAGTACAGCTACATTCTTTTATTGATCCCTCAAGTTAAAACCTCAACCTGTCGGCATCATGCTTTCTCAGCTGTAGGTTAATCTGTCTGGCATGTAATATGGCTCCCCACCTATTGAAGCTATGCCTGTTATCTAGGGTTGACTCTCATCAGTGTTTTACACGCCACTCAAACCTATTTGCGTCATCGTGGTTGGACTCGGAGCACCTCTGAGGGCTTCTTGAAGGGCACTACCGCAAATAAATTCCTGAAATGAATGTGGGGCGTGGTGGTGTAGTGGTAGTGTCGTTGCCTTGAAGCCAGAAGGTTCGAATCCAACTCAAGTCGCCGCGTAGGGACCTTGGGCAAGTCCTTCGCTTGCAATTGCTCAGCGCCTTGGCGTGAAACTCCGGCATGAAACTCCGATGCAGAGGCGCTCCCGACTCTGCAGTCGGGAGCGCCTCTGAGTAGAGTGCTTGAAGGGGCGCTATAACAAGTGCACATACAAAATGAATTCTCTACAGGATGAAACCATAAATGGCTACATATGTGTAACGGAATCCAACAACAACGTACCTGAGATGCAATCCACTTTTTGATGTCCGGCTCAAACGAGAAGTAGCTGATGAAGGAGAAACTGGTTGCGCAGAAGTCAAACACTTGCAGACAGAAGAATGGGAGAAGATAACGCGGCCGACCCTGCGGTAAAAAATCCAACAATTCTGACCACAAAATTCGCGACTAACACCCTTCCAGGTAATTTAATGCATGCATGTGTGCACAAGTTATGCAATGCGTTATTAATATTATTTCGGAAAAAAAATTCATATAGCACCTGTCAAAGGTAGGCTACTCAGAAGCGCTCCCAGCACAACCACAGCTAAATAGGACATTTTTTAGATTCTTAAAGAACAGAGTGGAGTTATCTCTGAGCAATAAACCGTTTAACAGGGATGCGTTGCAGGCTGTAGGACCGGCTACCAAGAATGAACGGCGCTGTCGAATAGCAGGCCGTATAACTGTGTGAATGCTTACATTGAAGTATACATGCAAGTACAAATGAGTGCACATACGATGCGAGTATATGTAGTTCCCAGCAAAGATTTCATGGAATAACAATCTTCTGATATGTAATTTATCTTGATAAATAGCATGTAGGCACATGATAATTAAAGGATGCAACAATATGACACAGGGTTGTTTTTAAGGAATTTTTTCCTTCTTTCCTTTCCCATCATCGATGGTAAATTACTTCCAATCGGAGGAAAAAGACCTTTTTTGCTAGTTTTAACTGTACAGAAGTGTTTAGAACTACAACTGCACATTTTGTGTACTACTGCACGTTAAAAAAATTCCTGATATGGCAGAATTCCTGTATAACTGCTTAATAGATTTCACTGTACACCAGACATCAAAATAATATGAGTTGTCTCGAAATATAACACTACAATTTAAAGTTGCCAAAGTTCTACTTAAGCAAAATAACCTTAACTATCTTAAGATAAATTCTATTAAGAAAAATTCTATAACCAGCGTGAACACCATGTCTTTACTAATTAAGGACTACCTTTGTAAACAAATTAATTATTACTCATATATAATTACAAATGACTGTTGACCCGTTACAGTAATTACAACATGTACCACGATGTACATCTAAATTTTACAAGCACAAGTAATGCATTTAAGCAACATACTAGTACATACTGCATAAGTATTAAGTAGCATACTTACAGTGATTACTCCATACAGGAGACTAAGAGTGAAGACAGAATAGCCGATTGTCAGGAAAAGACCAAACAGTTTGCTATCTGCAAAAACAAGACAATCACATATATTCTCAATGTCTATATAGCCAAATCTACAAAACTAAATAGTACAGAGTAGTTAAGACAATTTAAGAAACTCCTCAAAGATGTGAATCTTTTGTAAATCTGTGTAAATCTTGTGTATCAAAATTTGAAGACAATGTTATCCTCACAACAAGTCAAACAATATTTCAAAACAAAAGGGCAAGACATAATTTTTCACAGCCAAATAGAATGCAACCGGGGCAAAAACACTGCATCCTTTTGCACAGCCACATAGAATGCAACTGGGGCAAAAACACTGCATCATTTTTCACAGCCACGTAGAATGCAACTGGGGCAAAAACACTGCATAATTTTTCACAGCCACGTAGAATGCAACTGGAGCAAAAAACACTGCATCATTTTCACAGCCACAAAGAATGCAATTGTGGCAAAAACACTGCGCCATTTTTCACAGCCACCTAGAATGCAACTGTGGCAAAAACACTGCGTCATTTTTCACAGCAACACAGAATCGAACTTAAACTACATGTATGCAAAACTTTGCGTAGAATCAGCATCTGCTACTGACCACAGTCCAGTGGATTCTGAATGACCCAGACGGTGCGATTATCGGGTGCCAGGGTTGAGTTGGAATTGCTCTCAATGCCCAGATAGTTGGCGATTATGTCGGACTCCTGCTGGACGAGATCGGGATACATCGTCAGAGTTGCGATCATTGTCACCGCGAGCAGATCGAGCAGCTGAAACAAATACCAGATTAAACATAACACACAATGCATGGAGCACCTCTGAGTAGGTACCTTGATGGGGCGCCATATAAATTACGATTGATTGATTGACATAATGAAATCTCTGCATTTTTTTAATTTAACCTTAATCATAACTATAAATTTATTGACGCAAAATTAAGCAACATATCATCATACTAAGAACAAGAAATCGTTTTGTCAAGAAAGGGAACCCAGAAGGAACTGCAGAACTGGTCAGGGTCACCTATATACATTGTCTTGTGCTATGTGGTTAACATAGGTTATTTAGAAACGTTAATATTTAAAGTATCTTGTTACATGTGCATTGTGTGAAACATCAAACCCTTTATATGCAGGCGCATAGTGATGTAGCTTTTCCGGAAATTTATTTTAACGGAAACTTTCCGGAAACTTTCCAGAAACTTTCCGGAAAGTTTCCGAAGAACCGGAAAATACATTAAACTCAGAAAATATCAGAATTTCACTCTCATAAAATTTTTTATGGTTTAAACTCCTTTTATTTACAGTACTTCTGTCGATGCAAACAATGTTGAACTTTAAAATAATTAATATGAGCAATAAACACTGTTCATTAGTAAAACTTCAGACTAGAGTATAGCCTATAGAAAACTAGTTGCTTGCATGTCTGCAATGACTGCAGACATGCAAGCAACTAGTTTCCTCTGTTGCAGGAAATGGGTAAAAAACTGATATAAACATGAAATAATACAGATCTCTCATCATTTTCTGTTTCTGTCTTATATTTTCATAACTCACAAATATGAAGGTGACTGAATGATAAAAAAATATTTTCTCTAAATTACAGCAAAGTTTAATTGCATTTAATTCCTAAATGTGCGGGTATTCTTGGGCTGTGTGAACAATTATCACTAACACTAGCAGTGCCATCTATTGAATAAACTATTACTTATAACCACCTAAGACTGCTTATAGTGATGGATGTATTTAGTAACATTACATTGAAAGAAAATTCGGACTCCTTAGAATTGAGTATGTATTTAATAATATTTTATTGGTGGAAAAATACGCCAGAAAGTTTCCGGAAAAATATGAAACTTTCAGGACAATTTTTCCACCTCACAACACTAACTTCTGATAGTGATTGATGTATTTAGTAACATTATATTGAAAGAAAACTTCGGACTCCTTAGAATTGAGTATGTATTTAATAATATTTTATTGGTGGAAAAATATGTCGGAAAGTTTCCGGAAATAATAATAATAATAATAATAATAATAATGACAATTTATATGGCGCCGTAACGCGGCCATACCGCTACAAGGGCGCCTCACAAACGGCCGACTGCGGGATACGCCTTGGCAAACAGATAAGTTTTAAGCTTTGTTTTGAAAGAGTCCACTGAGGCGGCCAATCTAATGTCCGGTGGAAGACTGTTCCAGCATCTGGGACCAGCAACCGAGAATGCGCGGTCGCCGAAACGTGTCCTCATCCTCCGTACACGAAGGTCGGTCTTCCCAAGCGACCTGAGTCGCAACCCGGAAGCGGAGGAATGGGTCTCGGAACAGTACTCGCGGATGTATTCAGGCGCTGTCCCATGAAGCGATTTGTAGACCAGCAAACTGAGCTTGAACTCAATTCGGAACGGGACAGGTAGCCAATGTAAGACGTCGCGTAGGAGTGGTGTAACATGATCATATTTCCTTCTATTACAAATGAGCTTCGCCGCGGCATTTAGCACCGACTGAAGTCCGTCCAAAAGACACGCAGGTGCTCCGGCCAGCAGACTGTTACAGCGGTCCACTTGAGAGATGACGAAAGCAGCGACAGCTGCTCTAGCGGCCTCGAAAGGCAAGGACTTGATACAGCTCCTGATGAGACGGAGCTGGCGAAAACAGTTGCTGACCGTCCTAGCCACATGGCGCCTCATGGATAAGTCAGACTCCAGCACAACGCCCAGATCACGCACCGAGGTCGAAGGCGTGATCGAAGCCCCGCAGACGCTGAGCGCACCGGTGTCAAGATGAAGGCACCGTCTGCTGGTTGCGCACCACATAAAGTCTGTCTTCTCAGGGTTTAGCCGCAGTCTGTTCGATTTCATCCACTCTGCGATCCGCTCAATACCAAGCTCCATTCGCTGCCGCTGTTGCACAACCGTTGATGGAAGTCCTGACGTGTAGAGCTGCGTGTCATCGGCGTAGAAGTGTGATGACAGGCCGAGACTCGTAGCAAGCTCTCCCACGTCAGCGGTGTAGAGTAGGAAAAGCAGCGGGCCGAGCACGGAGCCCTGAGGGACTCCACAGACGAGGGAGCGGACGGATGAAAGAACCCCGTCGAAGAGCACTGACTGTTGGCGACCACTGAGGTAAGAGCGGAGCCAGTCAAGCGCGACCGATCGGATCCCGAATGTTCTTGATAAGCGCTCAACCAAGATGTCATGGTCGACGGTATCGAACGCGGCTGAGAGGTCCAGCAGACCGAGCAAAGCGTGGTTACCTGCGTCGATCGCCTCGATGATGTCATTGACTACCTTCAGCAGTGCGGTCTCTGTTGAATGACAACTCCGATAGGCCGACTGATTGGCTGGTAGAAGACCTGTCGACGACAGGTACTCGGTCAGCTGGATGCTGGCTACGCGTTCGAGAAGCTTTGACAAGAACGACAGGTTTGAGATCGGTCGGTAGCTCGAGAGATCGCAGCGAGGAAGCGTCGGCTTCTTGAGGCGTGGCGTGACGTACGCGTCCTTGTAGCTCGTCGGGAAGGCACCAGAAGACAGCGACAAGTTGAAGGCTGAAGCGATGTATGGAGCGAGAAGGTCGATGCAGGACTTGAGCAGCCACGTTGGCATAGGGTCTTTCATGGAAAGATTCGTCGGAAAGTTTCCGAAACTTTCCGGAAAGATATGAAACTTTCCGAGGAAAGTTTCCGCCTCACAACACTACAGGCACATGTAATTAAATGCAAAGCGAATTCATCACTTAAATCGCACTTGTTTCAAACAACTTCTACGGTACCAGTGCTGCCTAGAAGCTCAAGGCACGTACAGTAGATGATCGCTACTATGCAAAATCGTGATGCAAGCCAAATTCCAGGGTAGAATCCAAGGCGAAGAAGGGAGTCCGAAAAGACACGGAAACAGTCAACAGAGGATAGGAGTCCATGAAAAGATCTGTTAGTCATATATTGTCGTTAGACTGAGACAGCATTTGGACAGGATTTAAATGACTGTACACAGTGTACAGATGCTTTGATATCCACATACACTTTCAGTTAGATACGTCGTTATAGGTTGCGTCTCACGCAACTCTGTGTTACAGAGCGTGTGGATTGCGGTTCACATCCCAAAGCTGGCTTACATCGTAGATCTGTATCTCGGGATAGCATGTTACACGGGTACATAATTGGCGTGGTGACTAATATTTAAACGGACAAATTTCCACGATCAATCAGAATTCATATAGCACCAATTCAAGATCTCTACTCAAAGGTGCGGGTCCTGGGCACGACGTTAAACTGCATCCATCCTCTGCCACAGGGAACCAGCAACTTCCCTGTGCCGGTCCTAAGCCCGGATAAAATGAGGAAGGTTTGCCAGATGGGTGGAGATACACTGGCAGTAAAAGACCAAGACCATTGAAATCCGCAAAAACCACGGCACAAGTGACATAGCGACCCAGATGCTTCAAGGTGTCATGATATGGAGCTGACATGCACAGGCCGGTCAGTACAGACCAGTGGAGAGAGTCGGGGGAGAGAGCGTGGGACACATACGGGCATTGACCCAGGTTGTCCTTCGTGCCTCTCTCCCAATATTCTCTTCATCAGACAAGGTGGTCTAGCTGGTTCAAGATGTTAATGATATGGACCTGCAGACCGGACAGGTTGAAGATGGGCAACATGACGCGAGACAGACTCAAACAGAGAGTGGCGCCGGACACCTACGGGCGTTTAGCCCAAGGATTTCGATGATGATGACGATGACTCAAAGGTGCTCCCAGCCCAGGTCAAACGAAAAAAGCAGTTGTCAACAGTTGGTGAAACTGAGAACAGTTGTGGATGTTAATAACTTATACTGCAATACAATGCCATCTCTTATAGACAACCGTGGTACATCTTAGGAGTGAGTCACTGACTCTATACAAGCCATTGTCGTCAGAAGTAAAGAAATTATAGCTTTGCAAACGCTTGCCATAGAAATCAAAACGAAATAGTTACTATAAATTTCGGTTTAAAAAGCATGTCAGCACCATTCATCTCGCCGTTTGTTTTATTGTAACACAACAAGTTTTTAAAAAACGGCGTAAGCAATATTGTGTTATAAATATCGAATGACTAACCAGGTAAAATATGCCCAAGAACATCGTTCCCATTCGAACATGACAGCAAAAGCAGCATGTGTACTCTGCCGTCTGTCTTCGACCGAATTTCCAACGCATTTTCGTCAGATTAACGATAGTTTTAAACAAATTCCTAAACCTCGAACATTAAAACGCCTCCCCGAATAATTAAAACGATTTTAATCGCTGGCAATTACAGTTTCCTTGATCGTGATCGCTGGCAGGGATGCCACTCTGGATTTTGAAAAAAGGTCAGATCCGGTCGGAAAAGGCTAGAAAATGCTAGATTGACGATTTACTTGTAAAACACAATAGATTTTTCAAATTTTACGGCTTTAAAATTCTGACGACCTCTTTTTTAGTCGTCTGATGACTAAAATTTGCTTTCTTTTCCTTCCCGAAAAATTTCTGATGACTTTCTTTTTTCAGTCTTTCGCTCAAAAATTTACAATTTTTGGTCCAAATTCACAAAATTTTCGATTTTTTCAAGTCTTTTGTGCATTTTTAGTTAAAAATAAATAAATTTGTATGTGAAAAGTCGAAAAACCGCTGTGAGAAAAAAGGCTAGATCCTGACAAAAAACCTAGAAACCTAGATAAGACCGAAAATGCCTAGATCTAGGTGTAAAAAGCTCTGAGTGGCATCCCTGGTGATCGCTGGGCTCTGGGCGTGCTGTTAAGTACCTACTCTACCGGATCCCGGATCCAACTAATTTACATTCAGTCTACTATTCCTTGTTCCACAAAACTTTGAATTTCGACAACTGTTGATCTATGAGTGAATAAAAGATAAGGGCTTGCAGGAGAAGCATGCTTCAATTGTTACTATATATTTCAGTTATTTGAGTTAAAAGTGTCCGTTACTCGTATGGAATAAATGAAGAAAGTTGTGTCGATTTATTTTATATTTTTTAGTCTATGGTTGTAACGACTGGTTGCATGTTGCAAGTTGGAGCACTAAAAGCTGTCAGAATTTCCCAAATTTCGCTATAGATTGTATGTTTCGAAGTGTATATTTGATAAATAAATTGTTGTGTTATGTCCTTGCAACATTTTAAAACAATCAAGTTTGAAACAGAGTACATATGCTAAGAATTAAAACAAAACTAGTGTAAGTAAGTAAGTAAGTAAGTGCATCATCAATTGGTGTAGACTCAAATTCAACATATATATCGTCGGTGGATGCCGACGGAAGTGACGTCAAAATTCCAACCTTGCCAACCAAGGTAAATAACATTTCTGTAAACAAGTTCTCGTGATGGTATATTATGTTCCACTGAGAAATTGTTGATCGTATCTAACGTTTTAAATTAGTCTTCTTATATTTAATAATGCGTGTGATATCCACAAATGCCGGACGCTCTGAATTTATAAATATGTGCGATGTTTAATTGCGTGTGGATTTTGTTCAGAGCCTAGATTGCGGCGGCAAATATATACACACAGAAGCAAAATCTCGTGCGAAGAGCTGCACTCGTCATGACGGACACGCCTCGAACGAAGCAACTGAAGGAAGTGAGGCAGAAAAGGTTGACGTTTTTGGAGAGTAAGGCAGAAACATCAAATGGAGATCCAGTCAGCAGAAAGTAAGCAATTTTAATTGCAGATGGTTGGAATCTAAGCTATAGTCAAAGCAAGTTGTTGATTATTATTTATTGCACGTTGACACCAGTGGCTGATCGATTTCAGATCGTGCAGAATATTATTTGGCATGCTGTCATTGGGTGTGTATGCGTGTAGAACAGTACCAACATGTGTTTGTGCACGCAGATATGTATATGTATAGGTAATAGAAGGTTGACTCCAGATCTAAATAATAATTTTTTCATAAAGTCTCAGACCGCACGAATTCGGACCTACTGAATGTGTCACTTTACTTCCTTGCACACAAGAGTCAGTTTAAAGACCATTTAAGTACTATTATAAATCGTTAAAGTCTACATCTATAATTAAAGTCTACATCTATAAAGAAAAAATGTGCAAATTGTTGTGCAACGCTTTCTGCTCAAGTTATGCCATGTTTTCTATTACGTACTAATACATAAATGGGCTAATACACAAGTGAATAGGCTTCTAGATGTTGGTAGCCATATTGCTAAATGTGCATGATTGCTAGGTAAAAGCCAAATTATGATTGACTGTGGCCATTGATTGAAGTGTAATATTAGGCCTATTATAGTGTCTCATATATTATATTCGTGCTGTAATCTCGAGATTAGGTTATTGTACCAACCATGATGTTTCTTCTAAAATCTAAAATTTCTCTTTCTCATTTAGAGTCATATTGCCTAAGTGTAGCTTAAGTAATTAATTTTAGGATAACTTGAATGTGTTTGATTTCTTTTATACACATTTAACATTATTAATCCTTTTTTTTTAGTGGGATCAGGTCTAGTCGGACAGAAAAATCAGTTTGTAAATCTATCATTGAAGAGAGATGCGAGAATTCTGACTTGAAGGATGCTACAGAAAAGTCGGGCTTCAATAAAGTAAAACCGGCTAAAAGTTCTGGAACCTTAGAAGGATCGTCGTTTCCCGGAAGATCCTCTTTGGTTTTGGTCAGCGGCAGCAGGAGCAGTCGTGATGTTAAGTCTTCCAATGATTCTGAAATAAATAAGTCTGAAAATGAACATCAAAGAACTGGTTTGGTTGAGAGGTCTGCTAAGAAAACTCCAAGGGATGTTAAAGCGGTTGTTTCAGGCAGAAAATCCACGACAAACTCGCTGACAAATGAGCTCAGGTCGCTTAACGACGCATCTTCGAAAAGGCCGCCAAAGGAAAATGGTGTTGACATCGTTAGAAAAATCGAAAGCTTGAGCAGATCAGTGACCGGTCAAACGGCCAACTCAGTAGCCATCGGAAAAGGCATTTCGGGTTCACAAGCTGAGGAATGTAAAAGAAAGAGTTATGATGTAAGCGAAGATCATGCATTTAACGATGAACAACCAGGAATATCTTGGCATATAAATGCAAACTCTGTTTCTGTATCGACTTCTTCGAAAAAATCGGCCATGCAGGGTTTCGATACTTATCGTGTTGTGCAGGAGGATCATCTTGAGAAGTCTCGAGTCGCAGAAGAGTCCGATTTGGTTGCTTTAAATCCGGTGGCAAGTCGTAGTTCAGCTGTTAAACCCTCAATATCTCAGTCGCAGTGTTTTGTTTCATCTGATGTTGTTGTCAAGATGAAGGCTGATGCTAGGATTGCCGTGCCTACCCACTCGGACGTTGGAAAGAGACCGCAAGCTGATTTGCTGGGACAGAAGGGTGCTCATGGAAAGGCGCCAGATGGTTCTGTCCCACTCCAAAACGAGATGCCGTTAAACTCTGTCACTTTGGAGAACGATGATCTTCAAAGACTTTTCAGGTCATCCACGCTTTCGGTTGGCAATCCAGATTTGAAAACCGGAAATTCATTTGTGAAGACTTCGTCAGTTGTGATTTCATCAGACAATGGGAAATCGGACGACGCATTGACCAACTCAAAGAGTTCTTCCAAATCATCGACAAAATATTCGGTTTCATTGCAGACGGATAAAAATAGGAGTTCAACAAACAAAGGTGTATGTTCTGACTCAACACAATCAGACATGTTTTCATCATCTCCAGCCTCATCCGTAATGAAATCGGTTTCAGGTGGTAACCATGCCGACGATGATGCAGCGAAGGTATCAGAAGAAAATAGTGAAACCATGATGAAGCATTTGCGGAAATCTGCACACTCTTCCGGACACAAGGCTCAGAAAAAGCCGGCCAGTCTTGAGCCGCCACCTTCAGAATCGGTCGAATATTCTGTGCCGGACTTTCTCGACGACATACCAAAGGTGGACGCAGTTCAGAGAAGTCAAATTCCATTCGGTGAAAGCAACGATTTTCTCTTGTCCAGCTACGTTACGCCGAACTCTGAGGTTTTATCCTCTGAAACCCTTGTCTCCACATTGGCATCAACGCTAAACTTTGATTCGGTGAACCTGGAATTGGTACTTGGAAAGGACAGGATGGACAGGTTGCTGAAAAACATCATGGAAATTGATGGCAGTTCTGTCTTCAGTCCGAAGGCGAGCACGATAACAGACGTGTCTGCAAACGAGAGTTATGACGGGCCACGGAAACAACTTGAAGACAAGCCACAAGCCTTAAAGGATTCGAGCGTTTTTGAGTGTAGAGATAGCCGCGACACGGATAACGTGGGCTGTGCTTTTAATGGTGCAAAGGCGAGTTGTGAGAGTCTTGGTCTTAAAACCCACCGTCCCGATGATCATAACGACGCTTTCCAGACACCATTGAACGCCTCAAGTTCTTCGAGCGTACGAGTAAAAAAAGAGAATTTGAAATGCTCATTTCTTGTTGATGAAATCTATGCTGAGGCTCAGATGCTCAAGGATGGACAGGGTTGCGGAGGCAGGCCAGACGTTGCTATGGCGATGGTGCCTGATGCTCTTGGTGAGGTTGGAAATATGCTTGAATTACCGGTGGAAGGTTTTGTTAATGCTCGGGATTTCAAAAGAACACGTGGCAAGCTCATTACTGAGGAAGATACTAAAGTGAAAGAATGCACAATGAAAACAACAGGAACGCGCGGCAATACTGAGAACGATTGCGCAAGAGAAGGTCTGGAAATTGCACCGACAGGTGTTACTGACTCAACAGAGAAGAAGAGACAGCGCAAGCGAGAAACTCGGAAACAAGACACTGCATTGACCGACAGTAAAGAAGAACACATCAAAGGCATTCGACGTAAAATGCAGCAGCAGCAACAGTCACAAGGGTCTGTGTATTATTTGTGTAGCTTACAGTCTATGTGTAGCCTATGTACGTATCTAAATGATTAAAATAGTCTATGGTACCTTAATGTTTAACTCATAGCACCTTCGTGAGATTCTTGTTAAGGCATTATACAAATGGCCACCTAAAACACATGTATGTATGTATGTATGTATGTAGGTATGTGGCCATTTATATAGCACCTTAACAAGACATTTACCCGAGTGTAGTAGACTGCCATGCTTATATTTGATTATGGCATTAAATATGAGGAGGAGGAGGAGGAACGCTACTTGTGGATGATTGGCAGATAGCGCCAATCTTTGCTGTTTTTTTGCTATTTTCTTGGTTTGCAAGACCTATCCTGCTGTTAGTTGTATACATGCGAGGCACCCTTGTATTGTCTGTGTTACGGCGCCATAATTCGCTCTGCCATCTTTCTCTCATCTCAAAACCTGCCATTTCTGCGGGGTTACATGCTCTGGGAGTGCTTCTGAAAGTTTCTTGCTGCTTTATAAATGGCCAGATACGATATGATGCAGCAGAAATTGCCATTGTTATTATTGATTATTAAAGGAAAGCGTTAATTGAAGCTGATTGTTAAGATTCTTTGAGAGCAAGTTTATATCCCAATGGCTTTTCCATAATACATGAGAAGTTACTTTGTTCTTCGAATGTTTCAGGATTCAAGACCACGGAGGAAGGCCAGAAGGCGTCGCCGAGAATAACTCAGCGCCGGTCAATTGTTACATGAATCCCGCCATCGACAGATATTTCAAGTCTCTCGAGAACTTGTCCTTCGAGAGGGTATCGCCTCTCCAAAAAACGCCGCTGGAAAATTCCCTGGAAGGTGGGCCGGAGTTTTCCATTGTCGGAAGATCACTACCGAAAAACGATGCTGTGGTTGGCGATGATGCGGGAGGCGAGTTTCGGCAACAGGTTAGAGATGTGAAAAAGGATCTCTTTAAGGCCATCGATCAGAACAATGATACCCTCTTCGGTAAGATCACTTCGGTTGTTGATAGGGATGAGACGGTCCAAAGAGAAGCTTCTGGGGCTGATCGTGCTCTGGAATCATCACTGGAAGGTGGAGGACAGTGCCCCACGGGAAGCAAAAACATCAGATCACTTTCGTCAGAGTCCCAGATTAAAAACACGGTCGCAAATGTTTCCATTCAGGTTCCACTGGTTAGTATTTCGGTCGATGAAAAACGCCTGAATCAAAAGCCTGGAAACGGTGCAAGGACCAGTGGAAAACTGCATTCCTCTAATCCAGTCGGCTCCAGTCGTACCACGACTTCCGTCTGGAACACGGACCAGACGAGCGGCGAGAAAGTTCCCGGGACGTCGGATGTTTCCGCGAGTTCCTTGAACCGTGGAACGAAGAAGGAGACGGAAAAGAAGCCGGCTTTCACTCCGATCCTCAACGTCCGCGACTCGGAGGAGTTCGAGTATTCCGAGGTCGGAAGACGAGGAATGGGTTCGTTTGGGGAGTTCTTCAAGGACGAGATGAGCATCAACCTTCGCGATTCCGGCGATGGCAGGTCGAGAAATTCCTCCGTGTTTCCGCAGCCGCCGCTGAAGAGCATAGTCGAGGACTGCGCCATGGATAGTGTCAACTACGATTACGTCCTGGAGAACAAGCTCGACTTTTCCGACGAGCTCAAGGCGACGCTGCATTTGAATCTCGATGATTCCTTGGATGTTGAGCAGAGGCAGGTGAGAATTGATAAGAAAGATACTGTGGGTGTGAAGGAAGCGAAGGAGGACAAGAGCCACCAGTCGGAGAAGTCTTCTAGGACTGGTCCGTCAAGGAAGTCTATGTCAAGATCGCCAGAAAGACAGCAGGTGGATGTGGCTAAAAGTGCATCCCAAAAACTCAGAGAGGAGGAGAGTACACCTGCTGTAAGAACCTCCAAGACTCAGCACTCAGAAAATGCTGATGTTGCTGCTGCTGCTGACAAGAATGATGACATATATCAAGAGTTTGTCCACCATCTTGTGCACGACGCCCGATTCAAGAAGACCGGCCTAGAATCGAAATCCTCCGAGAGTTTCTCAGCGCCACACATTCCAAAGCTACAGTTGAACGTTGATTCGTCTACACCATTAAAATCTCTCAGTCGTTCTCTCGCAAAAACCTCGAAAGCGAGTTCTTCCAAACCAAGACCGGTCTCCGCCAGTCTATCCGCGGTCCTGGGAAAAGCGAAAGTGGCCTGGAAAGACGATGACGTCATCGTGGATGTTCCGACTTCCGTTCTGGGTGCGCCGCTTTCACGACAGCGACCTTGGAGCGCGAAGGTCTTGCCTCGGAGTTCTTTTCCGGATGATTCGGGCTTTGATCTGTCAAGGTCGGTTGGTGAGGTGGCGTTGGTCGGACGGATCATAAGACCTTCGAGCGTTGGACCCAGATCGAGGTTCAAATCGGATTTTTTTTCTCTGTTCGTGTTGTACACTGTATTTAATTTGGTAATCGTGCAACTTTTTATTGTCGAATACTTATTAATCAAATGCAGGATAAGTTCATTCATTCATTCAGAACATTTATATAGCGCCCCTTCAAGAAACTACTCAGAGGCGCTCCCAGCCCAACCACGAGCAATGAAAAAAGACTAGGGAGACTTGTAGAACCCAGCCGGATGGACCACAAGTAGAGGGAGTAAAGTGAAGCCTCAAGTTGAAATCACTTCAAGAATGCACAACTTTGTTCTCCAAACGAATTGAAATTATCGAGCAACTTATTGATCATGTTTAAAAAACATTCTGCCTTTTTTTGTCACACCGCACATGTGTGCGTGATGTATGTATGAGCACCGGCTTTGTAGCGCCCCTTCAAGATTTTTTACTCAGAGGCGCTCCAGACTACAGCACAGACACTGAATCAGAGTTTCTTGCCGAAGTGCATGAGCAATTGCAAGTGAAGGACTTGCTTGGGCTCCTTATACCATAACAGCTTGAAGTGAATTCGAACCGCAACCTTCTGGCTCCAAGGCACCAAACATACCTCTACACTTCCGCGCCCCACATGTGCAAACCCTAAAGAAGTCTTTAAGCTTATTTAAAATTAAAAGACCATCTAGTTTGAATAGTGATTAAATAATGAAATTAAGTACCTCTGTGTTGTTTGCACTTGAAGTGATGCCATCTTAAATTTCCAGTTTTCAACTACAGTTCTTAGAGTTGTGATCGCAGACTTTAATAAACAGTTAACAGATTGCCATGCCAGAAACACCTAAGGCCGTTCTAGTGTTCTCAGAAAGTCATAGATCATGATTTTAATTTTTTTGTAATAAATAACATCTGTTTGAAACTTTAGACGCAAGTTGACTTCCGGCGATGTTGAGCTCGGTCAGTCGAGCGAAGATTTCGGTGGTAGACACGTTCAAGAACGGCGCAGACCTGCTTCGGCTCAGTCCGTACAAGCTAACAAGGCTAAAGGTTTCATTTATTTTTGTTCTTCTATGTAATTTATCACTGTGATGTTAGTTACAGTGTGGGGTGCGGTGGTGTAGTGGGTATGTTCGTTGCCTTGCAGCCAGAGGGCTGCAGGTTCAAATCCACATCTAGTCGCTGTGTAGGGACCTTGGGCAAGTCCTTCACACGCAATTATTGCTTAGTGCTTCGGCGTGAAACTTTGGTGCAGTGTCCGTGCTGTAGTCGGGAGCGCCTCTGAGTAGAGAGCTTGATGGGGGCGCTAAAACAAGTGCACATATGTACATAATTGTTGATGACATAATTGTGTTATTTTTAGTAGAACACACTTGCGACGCACTTTTTTATCATGTAAATTCTATAATCAATAAGTTTGGAAACGTTACGTGACTCTGGAGTTCATCTTAGAATCTGAACATATTATGAAACCGTTTACAATAGAATGATGTTTGATGTCAACGGAGTTTAGTAGATTTGAGCTTTTGTACATTTTTCAAGTATTCCTAGTTAAGCTTACGGGACCGTCTATGAATGACGTCACGCACCAAGGGGGAGGGATCACACATTTGTGACGATATATGACAGTCCCTTATTCGATATCATCTGGATTTTGTGCTGACGCATGACGAAGGGTAGGGGTCAAAAATTGTCCAAAATTGCATGGTGTAATTTAGGCAAAGTATGGCCCCCCATTTGAAGTCCTGGACATAGATCTGCCTTCGGACTGTAATCTGTAATTGCCGAGTAATATTGCAAATGCTCTACTGCGTGGTAACTTTCTTCTCTATTTTTTGTTACTCAGGTCAGAGCAGACGGACATTTCGATTCGCAACAGAAGACTATGAAAAATACTCGGCTCTGGTCAATATCATCAGTAATTTTCTAATTCATTAATTAATCTATGCTCCCCAAAACGTCAGATTTCGTAAAAAATCTGACATAAAAAATTTGTGTTGAAATTTATAATTGTCATTTTACAGTGGGCTAATTTGTTTTACTGAAACGGTTATCTATTCAGACAATAATATCGAGCAGTAGGCCTACATGAAATTTTTGTATGGTTTATATAATATTTCATTAAGTTTCTAAAGAATGATCATTATAATATGTGAATCAGTTTAAGAGCATTAAGATATTGCTTGTTTTGATAGCACTCTCAACAGGCATTAGTGTCATTTAATGTCATTAGTGTCATTTAATGTCATTTAATGTCATTAGTGTCACTTAATGTCATTAGTGTCCTTTAATGTCATTAGTGTCATTTAATGTCATTAGTGTCATTTAATGTACGAGTGTTTATGTCCGCTTTGAAGGTAAACATTTTAACAGTTAATTAGAAATTTGTTGAGCTTCTTACCACATGCTATTTTAAATGTCATACATGTATAGGTTCTCTATTTCACAAACTGTTGAAGACTTTTTTCGCTTGATCTCGGCCGGGAGCACCTCTGAGTAGCTACTTTGAAGGGGCGCTATATAAATTACGATTGATTGATTAATATATATTATATATATATATAATTATATAGTTATTATATATACACATATACATGATGACTATTCTATTTGATGGCGGGAGCACTAGCTGGGGTCGGGAGCGCTACTGAATCTGTGAGTGGTGCTTTAAAAATGTTCAATTACAATTACAATGATGCCTATAAAAGCATGAAGCGAATTTTTATTTA
The DNA here is from genome assembly GCA_949752735.1 of Lumbricus terrestris. Taxonomy (NCBI): domain Eukaryota; kingdom Metazoa; phylum Annelida; class Clitellata; order Crassiclitellata; family Lumbricidae; genus Lumbricus; species Lumbricus terrestris. The sequence goes on from OX457053.1 coordinate 30,359,757, forward strand.
TTTTATGTCTGGAAGACTTTTAAATCTGTTTTAAATTTCACTATTACATGAATCTTAAACACATCGTTTGGCAAATGGGATGATTTTTGGTTGTTTATTTTCTATGATCCGTTGCAGAGTCCACGAATCCAGGCCGGTGAATTATCGATGTTGACCAGTTTTCCAGACGAGATTCTTCTCCGAATCTTTTCCTACTTGCCGCGGTGTAACCTCAGCCGGTGCGCCAGAGTCTGCCAGCACTTCTTTCGAGTCGCAATGGACAACTCATTGTGTAAGTCAGGGCTGGGAGAGCGTCTGAGTAGACCTCTTGAAGAGTCGCTATAGATATGAATTCTCGGAGTGAATGAATGCCTGCGTTCCCTACGTCAGGGAGACCAGCTTATACTCGCTTTATGACTAAGTTCACTAGAGCTAGGTCACTAGATTTCTACTCGGTGGCGCTCCATAGTGCTGCACAGAAGCTTTGCTATGGTCCGTCTTTCTGGAATAAGTTACAACCATTCTCTTTGTTTGTGGTTTGGTGTCAGGTCGGGAGCGCCTCTGAGGAGTTCTCTTGAAGGGGCGCTATATAAATGTACGATTACAATTACAATCACAATTACAATTCATATTTCTTGGCCTGATCAGTATACTGGTATAGTAGAAGAACTCGCCATTGGGCTAACTTACAGGTAGCCTCCCATTAACCTTGCAATTGATGCCTAGACTAAACTCCTCTGGTTTTAATTTTAGTTGCCCAAATCCGAAATTTTTTAACCTGTGGCTGGACTGGGAGAGCCTCTGAGTAGGTCTCTTGTAGAGGCGCTATATATATTCTCAGAACGAATGAGTAAAGTAATACTGCCTTCACATTTCTGTGCGTGAGCAATATGCAGTATGATGTAATGTACATGTGATGTAAATCTTCGAGAATTTCTCAGCACCCACAGAAGCCACGTCAGGGAGACCAGCTTATACTCGCTTTATGACTAAGTTCACTAGAGCTAGGTCACTAGATTTCTACTCGGTGGCGCTCCCAATTACAGCGCAGACGTTAAGTCAGAGTTTCACGCCGAAGCGCATGAGCAATTGCGAGTGAAGGACTTGCTCAAGGTCCCTACACGGTGGCGGCTTGAGGTGGATTCGAACCCGCAGCCTTCCAACTCCAAGGCTCCGAACATACCTTATGCCCTACACAGATGTTACAACGTAACGTTGTGTGACATGTTGTTGTATTACGTTGAATTTTAACATGTCAGGGAGATGCATAGAACTGGAGGAGCGAGCGCTGACGGACGAGCACCTGGCGGCCATTGGGCGGAAGATGCCATCGAGTCTTGGTCTGCTTCAGTGCACTGGGGACAAAGTGACGTCAAATGGACTGCGTGAACTCTTCTGGGAATGTTCGGACTCACTCAGGGTATGTTTATATGATTCATGCATTCATTCTTTCATTTATTCATTCATTCATTTCAAGAATTTATATAGCACCCCTTCAAGATGCCGGTCTAAACATCCTTGTTTGTTATAAGTCACTCAAATTCGACTTTTTTAGCTGTGGCTGGGCTGTGAGCGCCTCCTAGTAGGTGTCTTGAAGAGGCTCTATATAAATTCTTGGAATGAATAAATATATTTATTTAATTTTAATTTTATTACTTATTCATTTAATTTCGGAAACAAAATGACAGCGCCAGAAAACGAACATTAGCAACTAACTTCTGATGATGATTAGCATATGGAATGTAAATTGTCCAATCTAAGCTCGAACAAGTACAGTTCAACTATTGGTGACAGATGTTTGTTTCTGTGATTTCTCTGCCTACAGGAACTACGCTTCAGTGGCTGCTCCAAAGGTCACCTCACAGGTCAGAACCTTTTGCTTCACGCGACGAACAGGTGTCGAAATATCACGCACCTGGATGGAAGCTGGACCAACGTCAGCAGCCAGGGCATCATTGCTTTCTCTGATGAATCCGAACGGTGCGTATTCAATTCAATTTCAATTCGAATTTCAATTCTATTGTTCCCAAAGTGAATGTGTGGGCACATACATTGCACATGTGATGAGTATTACAATGTTACCTTAAGGGACAATGGTCATTTTTACCCTCGTACTTTTAGACTGAGAAAATGATGAAAAAAATGTATCCAGGGCTGCCTCTTCAGCCAAGCATAGAAGGAACTCCTCTTCTTCTTGCTGTACTTTTGGGTAAATTTCGCATGTGGTAAACAAAACAAGACATATCTCTTTGTTAGTGAAATTGGCAGTGGGTTGTTGAGTTAAATGAGATATGTGTGTTTGATGGAAGTGGCGAGGATGCTGTTGAGCCAAATTGGCATGCACTGGTGAGTGAAATGGGGGTTGAGCCACATGGGCAGTGTGGTGGTGCATGATATGGACAGTGTGTTGTTGAGCCACATGGGCAGTGTGATGCTAAGTGAAGTGGGCAGTGTGTTGTTGAGCCAAATGTACTGGTGAGTGAAATAGACAGTGTGCTAGTGAGTGAAATGGGTAGTGTGTTGTGAGTCAACTGGGTGGTGTGTTGCTGAATGAGGTTACAAGCCAGAGCAATCGATCAGAATGAGAAATTGTGTTGAGTTTGGACTTCATCTAAAACTGTACGACATATCAGTAACTTCAATTATAATTATTGATAATATATTAATAATAATATGGCTGATGAATTAATGTTACTTGCAAAATTGTTGTTCCACTTCACACAGGCTAAAAATGACCATTATGTGATGGCATCTACTCTTCTCTTGTGCACTGTTTGAATATACTGTTGTCTGCTGTTGTTACTGTTGCACATTGTTGTTTGCTGTTGCAGTCTTGTGAGTGTCTGCCTGAACGGTTGTCAGTCTATCAACGATGAAGCTGTTCAAACTCTCGTTGCACGTCATGGCAAACAGTTTGTATTCTTTATTTTTTTATTTAAGTATTTTAGAAAGTCAAATAATTTAATAGTCAACATGCAAGCAGTAGGAAAGTAAATCAAGTTCTTACTACTGGTACTATTTATTGGCATTAAGTGACTCTTTCATCAGTCAGCCATCAGGATGCTTTTTAAACCATTTAAGCCATAAATAGTTTGTCAACAGCAGAAAAGTGCAGTTGCCATACATTGCTCAACAACATTTTAGCTGTGCTTGATAGATTGAATCAGAGTTTTTTTGTGTAAGCTTACTTTATGTCTGCTGTTCTACGTACTTACTCTCCGCTGTTTGCAATTTGACTAAATTGTTTTACTTTGGTGTTTCATTTTATTACTTTTATTTGTCTGTATCTTGTAGTTTGGTGACGCTCGAGTTGCTTGGATTGTTTGGTCTGACGAATATTGCCGTGGAAACCATCGGTGCGTGCTGTAAAAACCTGGTCACCTTGACGCTGGGTCAGTGCTGGAAAGTACGTCAGACGAGTGGCTTTTAACACATTTTGCATTAACTAATTTTAATTCATATTTAAAAATTAAGTTATTGATATTCAGCTGTTGCAGAGTAATGTGTAGTGGTTTGTGATTGGGCTGTGTGAGTCCATCAAAACTCTCTTAAGTTTAAAATGAAGTCATAGTATTAAACATGCAATTGCGCATATATACACTGACTCACCTGAACTTTCACCTTCCGATTATGATTTGCTTCTTTTGAAGCGGTCCCATACACAAAGGAATATGCTTGGAGAAAGACATCGTGCAGGGCACAATGCCAGGAAATCGGAAAAGGAAGACCGAGAACAAACTGGTTGGGGAACATAAAGGACTGGACGGGATTGGAAATGGATGAAATGATAAGACTTGCGGAAGACAGGAGACGCTGGAGGAATATTGTTCATGATGCGGCCGAACCTCAAAACGAGGATGGCTGAGAACAGAACACAAGATGCACATTTCTGAAGACAAATAATTTGTAATTATTACTAAGATTTGTATATTGCGCTCAGCGGTGCATTCGGCGCTTTGGAGTCAGAGGGTTCCAGGTTCGAATCAACCTCAAACCACCATGTAGGAACCTTGAGCAAGTCCTTCACTTGCAATTGCTCGTGCGCATCAGCCTGAAACTCTGATTCAGTGTCCACGCTGCAGTCGGGAGCACCTCTGAGTAGGGAGCTTGAAGGGGCGCTATTGCAAATGTGAGAAATGAATAAATAAATACAGATATACGTACATGCATTCACACTCGTACAGACATACATGTATCTGGCGTAATTTTAGCCATATGGACATCTCTGACCTTTTACAGATTTGTTTATGTTTCTGACCTTTGGCCTTATTGTATGACCTGCCCCAGTTCCATAATTGTCTCTGTTCATGTTTGAATGTTGTAGTTGACAGACAGCTGTCTTGCTCAGTTGTCCATCAACATGCCTCTCCTTGAAAACCTCGACCTTCGTGGATGCAAACAGGTAGCTGAAGTTAAATACCAATAAGACCAATTAAAATTATATTTCTGTAATTTTCATTGTTTATCTTTCTTTGCGACTAAATTCCAAGTTGATATTTGTAACGTCTTGTATCCATAAATTTATATAGCGCCTCTCACAGTGCGCACCAATCAGAGGCACTCCCAGCCTCCCAGCGCGAAAGACCCAGAGAGGAATTTATCACCAGGATGCTGTACTGATGAATTGTTTGATGCTAATATTTTAATTAAGTTTTCATTCAACTTGTGATTTGATTTGCACCTTTTTCTCTACCGATTTATTACTTCGATGTATTTTATTAATGATGTTTTATGTCGCGTTGTGTATTTGCAAGTGGAGTAACAAAGAAAATACTTACTTACTTAATTACTTACTTATATCTTCAATTTCTACCGCTTGTTTTAATGTTGTTTTACTTACTTAAATCTTCAATTTCTAGCACTTGTTTTAATGTTGTTTTCTTTGAAGATCAAGGATCAAACAATCCACCAATTGGTGAAGAATTGTGGTCGTCTGACTTCTTTATCGTTGGCCAACTGTCCAAACCTGACCGATAGCAGCCTCGCCGAGATCGCCGTCCAGTGCCCTCGACTGAGGCATGGACTTACTGCTTTGTCTTGGATAGTATATCATCCAATCAATCAATTAATCAGAATTTATATAGCGCCTTTCACCTGGTCACCTGGTGCCGTCAGCTCTTGGAGCTCTGGCAACAGTCATGATGTATCCTCTTCATTGTCTCCTGTTTATTGTCGCCTCTCTTAGCTCTTCCAAGCTCATTCCAGACTTTTCCTGTACTTCATCCATCCACCTCTTCCTTGGTCTTCCGCGTCTTCTCCTTCCTTCACCGCATGCCGTCATCATCTCCTTTTCCAAACCGTTTGATCTCATCACGTGGGCCTTTCAACTGGGTGAAAATTGCAGTAGGGTTGTGGGGGTTCAACCCTCCCCTAGTCTTTCTTAGGACCCCCATAGTAACATCTTCATTGTGCACCCCCTGCTCCACATAACCCCTTGGTTATTTTTCTACAATTCTCGTACTGTTCTTGCTCAGAGGTGCCCCCGACCCAGGCAATAAAGATAATTACGATTCAGCCTTTTGTATATTTTATACTTCTTACATTTTTACATATTTTGAATTTATGTAGCGACCCTCAGTTGGGTGAAAATTGCCGTGGGGTTGTGGGGGGGTTCAACCCTTCCCCTGGTCTTTCTTAGGACCTCATAGCAGTCTTCATTGTGCACCCCGGCTCCACGTAAATCATTGTTGGCACCTCAGTTGTTTTCTGCAGTTCTGCCCTTCAAGATCCTTATTCATAGGTGCTCCCGACCCAGGCCAGGCCAAAAAGGTGGTCTTCGGCTGTTTGCATAGTTATTTTATACTTTTATATTTTACTTATTTTTTATTATTATGCGTTATGCACAAGATAGGTTTCATGTTGTGTCTGATGGGCTGGTCACCTGTTTGTACAAAGGACTTGTCTTGAAATCTCTAAGCAGTGAATCAGTCTTGGACGAAGTACAGACCTACTTGCTCTGCATTGCAAATTTGCATTGTTGATAGGATGGTGGTAGTGGTGGTGGTTTTAGTGTGATGACAGAAATCTTTGGCATTGCCCTCCTCTTTTATCCAAGCTTGGGACTGGTACTGAGGCACAGACGTGCAGTGGTGATTTGGTTGTTGATTTGATTCATGATTAACTGAATGATCGGATATTTTACTTATTGTTGATGTCTTGATCTATCAATGATTTTTGATTGTTGATTGAATTTATTGTTGATTGAATTTATTCTTGATTGAATTTATTGTTGGTTGAATTTATTCTTGATTGAATTTATTGTTGATTGAATTTATTCTTGATTGAATTTATTGTTGATTGAATTTATTGTTGGTTGAAATTATTGTTGGTTGAATTTATTGTTGGTTGAATTTATTGTTGGTTGAATTTATTGTTGGTTGAATTTATTGTTGGTTGAATTTATTGTTGGTTGAATTTATTGTTGATTGAATTTATTGTTGTTTGAATTTATTGTTGATTGAATTTATTGTTGATTGAATTTATTGTTGGTTGAATTTGTTGTTGATTGAATTTACTGTTGATTGAATTTATTGTTGATTGAATTTATTGTTGATTGAATCTATTGTCGATTGAATTTATTGTTGGTTGAAATTATTGTTGGTTGAATTTATTGCTGGTTGAATTTATTGTTGAATGAATTTATTATTGATTGAATTTATTATTGATTGAATTTATTATTGATTGAATTTATTATTGATTGAATTTATTGTTGTTTGAATTTATTGTTGTTTGAATTTATTGTTGTTTGAATTTATTGTTGATTGAATTTACTGTTGATTGAATTTATTGTTGATTGAACCTATTGTTGATTGAATCTATTGTTGATTGAATTTACTGTTGATTAGTTTGCAATTTGGTTGTTGATTGACAGGTCATTTTCTCGTTAGTTGTGTGCTGAATGACGGGTGATTTGATTGGTTGATTGATTTTTTCGTTGGTTGATTGGTGATTTGATTGCTTGATTGTCTGACCAGATCGCTGGATGTTTGTGGCTGCGGTAAACTGACGAACGTCGGAATAAAGACACTTGTCAGTGGCTGTGGTCTGTTGAAGTATCTCGACCTCAGCTCTACGTCCATTAGCCACAGAAGGTATTAGACCCATCTGTCTCATTTACGACTCCATGTCGTTTGTATGTATGTATGTGTATGTATGTATGCATGTATTGTATGTATGTATGTATGTATGTATGTGTGTATTTTTGTATAACATGTATGTTTGTATGTTTGTATGTTTGTTTATATGTATGTTTGTATGTATGTTTGTATGTATGTAGGTATTATGTAGGTATGTAGGTATGTATGTTTTTATGTATGTAGGTATGTATGTTTTTATGTATGTATGTTTGTATGTATGTTTGTATGTATGTAGGTATGTATGTTTGTATGTATGTAGGTATGTATGTTGGTATGTATGTATGTATGTATGTATGTATGTTTGTATGTATGTATGTAGGATGGTACAGAATTATAAATGGTCTAATTTGGATGTCCTAATTAGAGATTTATTTTGCATGCGTACATTTTGTCGACACTCCTACCACACGCACCCCTACGTAAATCGCCTAAATCCGGTGATCCCTCCCTGCGTAAGTAATTGTATGGGCAGCTCCTCTGAAATGAATATCTAGCTCAGGCCGCACAAGCTGCTGATCAATCTTTTCCTGAAGGTTTTCATATCTCAGCAGATATTTTTAATGTCTCATGGTCTGAACGAAAGACAGTTTTAAATCATATTTACCAATCTGCGTACCTACAATATTATTTTGTCTGTTGCTTTTTCCAGTGTCACGGCCATTGCCAGTTATTGCAGTCGTAGACTTGAAGTCTTAAAACTGAACTTCTGCAAACAGATCAACATGGAATGCCTCGTTAGACTCGTCAAGAATTGCAAACGGTTCGTAATTTTAAGATTAGCGAATGTTGTATTCTATTAGAAGATGATATTATTGCTCTAGCTCTGTATCAGGGCTGAAAGTGATTCGGGTCTGCCCAGGTCGGCAACCCACCATCGATTGATTGAATGTTTGATTGATTGGCTGGTTGGTTGGTTGATTGATTGACTGATTTTGTTACCTGCTGTTGCCAGGTCTTAGCCGGGTCAAATGGTTAGCATTCAATCAATACCAGTTACCAAATTTAGACGAAAATTGGTACAGTTTTCGGGAAATTCAGTGTGAATAATTTTAAAAAGTCATCAGAAAATTTTCGGTCCAAAACCCCAAAACGGCCATCTCACTCAGACCCGGCAGCTTTTCGAAACCACTTTCAGCCCTGTCGATATGATAAGAAAAGATAAGAATAATATCCTTTAATTTACCAATAGTATTGCTATCCGCATTTTGGTGTACAGATACGGTAATAAAGTATGTACACTATACAGTTGTACACTACATCCTCTATAGAGCCATTCAAAAGTGAAATGTTTTAATATGTATTATGTTCTATGTGTATCTTGACTTTATTGTATTGTATTATATTGTATTGTATATGAGCATTTGTATAGCACCTCGAGTATGGTGAGCTGTTCAGAAGCACTCCCAGTACACAAGGTTTGATGAGATAAAGCAAATTTTGAGAAGTTCGATGGAAGAATAGATACTGTAGAGTGAACAGAAGAAGAAGAAAGCAACATTTCAAGAGATGGACCAATTGTTGTATACCTGGACTCTTACTATGCTCTGTGTTACCTTTTACTGTCTCTAAAAACTTAAAATGTGCTGCCTGCATCAGCCTAAATGATGTTATTAAAGTCTTTAAAAACAAATGGTTGCTCAGTATGTGAAGAATGCTTGGATAAATGGAAAATTCGCAATGGTGGGATTGATTGATTGATTGATTGATTGATTGACCGGTTGATTGTTTCTTTCATTCATTCAGTCATTCGTTATTTCTCTGCCTTTCAGTCAGCTTCATAGTTTTCCAATGTTGCCATTCTTCTCGCTGTCCCACCTTCTCTCATTTCACTTGCTGTAAACTCGTTCATCGTCAAGTTCGTTGACATCATTCTTGGTCCTTCTCTCGACTTTTTGACTCTCTCGTTAGTAACCCTACCCCCCTCCTTCACCCACGAATGGACGAGTCTCCAATAGTTAACAGATCCAAACCAGCGTCCGGACATGGTCGAAAACACTCAGAAACACAGGTGAAATTACTTCAAGGATGTATACTGGGTTGTCCAGACATATAAAGATTCTTATCAAACAACTAATTGATCATGACAGGTTTCAAAAACATGCAGCCATTGTTGTAACACCACGTATGCAGACCACCCCACACCACCGGCTAAAGAAGTTTTTCAATATAGATTACGTGGTGCACCTGCGTCTATAATCAGACTAATTTTCTGCACAAGATGTGTGGTTATAACACTTGTCGGTGCGCAAAGATTAGTAATAGGTCCTTCAAAAATGTCCAAATTTTTCTGAAAATTTTCTGTGCTAATTATTGTGTTGATATTCTAGTTATTTTATTACCGCATTTTGTGATATTCCGTAGTATGATATTTCTGTATTGTGTGCACACCTTTTTTGGTTTGATATTTGCTGCATTTAGAGGTTTTTATCCTTGCCCTTTAGCTAATAATGATGGCTGTCTGAGGAGTAAATAATGTGCAATGTTGTTAATCTCCTTTGTTTCTAAGTTGATGATAATTTCGGACTGTCTTCTTCGACGCTGCACTTCAGCATTTGATAAATTGAAAACGTCATATCGCTGATAACATCAGCGGTGATCAATGGACCCTAAACTTTCAACAAGACTCACTTGAGATTTTGCGGAGAAGCTCTTCTCGCATAGGCCTACTAACAATGCTACAACATGCACCTACGCTGCTGTGCCCTCCCTGTGGCCTGTGCAGTGTGATGTTATGTGACTGGACATTCATAATTTTATATAGCTCCTGCTTTGGCTTCACAAAACCACACAATGTCAGAAGTTTATTGGATCATTATTATGTTTATGTTATCTTTTTAGTGCCTGTTAACTAATTCTGTCTTTTCTGCTGTGCTTTAATTATTATTATTTACATGCTTAGTAATTTTTTTGAGGAGTGATAAATACAATGACATTGACACAGAGAAGGATGATGATGACGACGACGATGATGATGATGATGATGATGATGATGATGATGATGATGATAATGATGATGACGAAGATGATGATGACGACGATGATGATGATGATGGCGATAATTATAATGGAACGACAACATAATTGATGCTGACGATCACAATCTTTCCGTTTAGGTTAAAGAAGCTGTACGTCTACGGTGTCAAAGGCCTGCACAGCGTCCAAGACCTCAAGATGACAAATCCAGACATCTGGATCGAGATGTGATGATGATGATGATGATGATGATGATGATGATGATGATGATGATGATGATGATGATGATGATGATGATGATGATGATGATGATGATGATGATGATGATGATGATGATGATGATGATGATGATGATGATGATGATGATGATGATGATGATGATGATGATGATGATGATGATGATGATGATGATGATGATGATGATGATGATGATGATGATGATGATGATGATGATGATGATGATGATGATGATGATGATGATGATGATGATGATGATTGATGATGATGATGATGATGATGATGATGATGATGATGATGATGATGATGATGATGATGATGATGATGATGATGATCAAGCAGGAAAACATTTGAATTCTCTTCCGCTGGTCGACCAAATGTCGATTGACTGTCTACCTACACTTGTTGCTACCTACCTTCCTATCAGTTGACTATGACGTGAAGAGATCATTTGTTTTGGAGATTTCGCAAGATAACCAGGGTCATTTCTATGCGAAACAGTAAAGTCATGATCCACTATTTGGCCTCTACGTCGGTTGATAAGGTCTTGAGGTGTATTTGCCTTCCTGGCATTAATTATTTGATAGATATCTATACGTGTGTGTGTGTCACTTAATCGGACTGATTGCAGAAAATGTCCTCGGTGGATCAAGTGCATTCCGCAGTACGCGTATTATGTGCTGTGTTCTTCACCTTTTTATATAGTTAACAACTTGTCAGCCTACCTGTGCAACACGATTTGCAGACAGTCGCCCTCCAAGACCAGCTGCACGTGTGTACCTAACGTCCTTTGTTTTGCTACAGTGGATTTCTTATTTATTTATTTCTTGTATTTGCTTTGGCACCCCCTAAATGCTCTCTACTAAGAGGCACTCCCGACTACAGCTTGGACCCTGAATTGGAGTTTCATGCCAAAGCACACGAGCAATTGCAAGTGAAGGACTTGCTCAGGGTCCCTACGCGGCGGCTCGAGGTGGATTCGAACGTGAAGCCCTCCGGCTCCAAGGCACCGAACCCACCACTACACCATCGTGCCCACAAGCATGTGCAATGAATAAATGCACAATTGTACTTGTATGCAACTTCTGCGTAGCACTAGCTAGCATTAGTTTGGCAATGCTATGTTCCTTTCTGGGTAACATTTCCTGCTACTCCCTGTTAACTGCGGACAATTTTGTATATGGTTTCAAGCCATACAAGCAACTGGCAGAATCTGTATAGAATTTTTATGGGCCTGCCGCCTTACCCCAGTGGCATATGTTATTAGATCAGCCCCCACGATTAGCCTACCTGTTTTTTCAGCATTTAGGGACGTACATCTCTCTGTAATTGCGTGAATAATTATTGTAAAGAGCTAAATGTAGGCTATGCGTTGACCAACCTGACCAAGTTCATTTGTTTGCCTATATAAATTAGAATTGTACCATGGCATTGTTACTCAATAAAAGCAACATAGCTAGAATTGTGGCTATCCCAATCACTGTCAGTCACTTAATTTGTGTGTCTACTTCTGCCAACACGAACCCAACACCTTTTAATCATGTTTAAACCATTAGAGAGTTCTTGACCATCCTATATCCGTGCAAATAACTAATTGCCTGCTGTAGGCCTGTAGCCTAGAGTTGTCATTACAATTAGGATTTCTTCGAATGTAACGGTTTTGCGACTGATAAAACGAGTGGCCTTGGCGAGCGGTGTGATAGGCATATGTCGGTGAAAACTGTATTAAGATCATTAATCGTCTGCAGCTGCCAATTAATTAATTAATTAATTACAGCTCTGAGTTGATTTCAGCCAAATACTTTAAATTATCTCGCAGTCATCAAACGAGATTTATGAGTTTGTTCGTTGGCGTTAGACACGTTGATTAATTAGGTCTAATCATACCTGAAATCGTTGAACTTCTATAGAGCCATGAAGATCATTAAGGTAAACTCCTATAAACATGGGCGGAGTTTATTAGGGGGCGGGCTAAGCCCCTCCAAGAAGACCCAGATTCATTTTTTTCGTCGTGTAAATGGTTTCTTTTCCCGGGCTTAGCCCCCCCCCCCCCCTAGAAGGCTTTATCTATAGCCCCTCCAAGAACGGAAACCAAACTCCGCCCATGCCTATAAATATTCATTTTATTGAGAGAATGACGGGTCTTCCTAACGCGACAATTAGCAGACGACAGTTTGAAGGTAAAAGTGTGAGCGCTGCGTCGAAACAGAGCCTCGGAGGGGTTGTCCAAAGATGTCAGGCAAAGGTCCATCGATCATGCAGGGCTGTTTTTAAGGAATTTTTAGAGCTGCACAAACCATTCTTTTCTTTGCCATCCTCCATGGTAAATTACTTCCAAAGTAGGACAACGACATTTTTTGCTAGTTTTAACTGTAGGCTACAGAAGTGCTTCTACAACTGCGCAAATCCTTTTAGAGCTGCACTTTTTGTGCACAACTGCACGTTAAAGAAAGCCCTGGGTCCATGTTCTCTGTGCAGAAAGGGACACAGAGACAGACAGAGACAGACAAACAGACAGCGACAGAGAGAGACATACACATAGAGAGACACACACATAGAGAGACACAGAGACAGACAGACAGAGAGATTCGAAGGCTCGAGAAGTTGCGAAAGCGAGTTTAGTTTCCGTGAAATAGGATTGGAAGGCGGAAATTCAGATAAGTCAGAGTAGGAATTTTTGAAAGTTGAGTGATAGCAGCGCCTGATATGATATAATTTATTGCACTAATTACGGTTCAGTTGATAGCACTCGAAGCGCAAATCGGTAAAATTTCCAGGTCGGTTAAGTCCTTTGAGAGAGAGTCAACATATATATATATATATATATATATATATATATATATATATATATATATATATATATATATATATATATATATATAGTCTACGTATAGGTCTAATAGGCTATTCATTCAATAACAGATTAATAATAATAATAATAATTATAATAATAATAATAATTAATATTCCCTATTCGTCAAGGTACGTCCAACTGGGACCTTGACGAATAGGGTCTATTCCAGACAAATCTGCTTTTATATAGAGTGTCGGAAGTCCCCGAGGGATCATGTCTAGGCTACCTCGGGGCAAAATTTAAAAAATAATAATAATGGTGATAATAATAGTAATAATAATAATAATGATAATAATAATGGCAATAATAGTAGTGATAATAATGATAATAATAATAATAATAATAATAATAATAATAATAATAATAATAATAATAATAATAATAATAATAAAAGTGCCCCTAAACGCAGTAGCGTTTAGGGGCACTTTCGCCAGCCAAGAAATCGATGATTAGGGCCATTCTGGACTGGTTTTTAAACAAGTAGTTAGTAATAAGTCCCCGAGGGATCCTAAATACCTCGGGGCAAAAAAAAATAATAATAATAATAATAATAAATATGTCGATAATAGCCTAGACATTAGGGTGGTTCGAATGTAATGAACAAAAAACTTTTTCTATAATAATAATAATAATAATAATAATAATAATAATAGTTCATTTCTGAGCTGGGGAGGAGAATTGCTGCTGCTACGCATGACCCTATGGAAACGTCTTACTTATTCCAGCGGATTTCGGTGGCTCTTCAACGGGGGAACGCCATCTGCCTCTCCGGAACATTGCCACCGCTCCCCGATCGACACGAGAAGGAGATTTACAATCCGGCAAAACGAGCCGTGGAACGACAGAAGGAAGCGACCTGCAGCAGATGAGACTGTGTGGCACATTAATATGTCGATTGTAGCCTAGACTTATAATAATAATAATAATAATAATAATAATAATAATAATAATAATAATAATAATAATAATAATAATAATAATACAGCGTAACAGCGCCCCTTCAAGGAACGCTCCAGTCCTGCTGAGGAAGACGTAGCCTGCAGTATAGGCCTAGCCTAGACCGGCCTTTAGTATACTGCTACGAGATGAGCATAATAAAAAGCGTCAAAATGAGTCAAATAATTACTATAAATACGTTAAGGAACATAATTATAGACCTATATGTTTTGTCCTACAACAATGCTATTGTAGAGTCATTAGCTATAGGCCTATTAATTGGTGACGTGTTCCTGTTATGATATTATTATATGCCTATCTAGGCTATCTATAGTCCGTATTGTGACGACATCTCAAAATTTTCTCTGCAAAATGTTACGTCATTAACTTTGCCATTGAATAATAAATTATGATGATGATGTGTAAGAGAGTGCAGGCCTACGTTCGAACCGCGGTTTGCTTCCCGAAGCGCCCTTATTTAAGAGATTTAGTATAGGCCTAATGACCCTCTGGATTACCAAATAGGCCTACGACCCGAAGGCCATTGACTATGTAGACTACGGAGACGTTTATCCAAAGGGCAGCGGTGATCTCACTAGATCATTTCATTGGGAAATAAGTTGACTCTAGGCAAAATACGATCGCTCTGGAACAAACGCGAGCATTTACAATTTTACATGTGGTATTATAGCTTTAGCAGTTCATTGTCAACAGCGAACAGTCTGACGAGGCGAAAGCTATAGACTGCAGTACGTGGGAGGTTAGTTTTCATAATTGCCGTGTTAATATTTATTTAGAGTGTGTTTGTAAAAATGAAATAATGCATTTTCTCAAACACGATGTGTATAAGAACAAATAGTATTTACTTTTGAAAGGAATTTCTTTGTGAGGTTTTACAGCAGAGTGGAGATCACGGATATGATCTGATCGACGTAATCATGATGATGATGATGATGACGACGACGATGATGATGATGAGTAATTATTTAAACAGAGTAAACACCCCCGAAACAAAATCCTGGCTGCGCCCTTGGCTACTTGTAGGCCTAAAGCGTTGCTCTAAAGAATGGGTCTAACTATTTTACAGTAACTAGACATATATATAGCCTAAGATGAGCCCTAGCTAGCCACATCATGTTTAATAGGCTACATAAATTAACGCGCTGCAGTAACTGTGTGTTTACTTTTAAATATAGGCCTAAGCCTAATAGTTAAGGCTACGTTAGCCTTCAATGCTTATTGACGTATACGTGTTACTATATTAAGGTAATGGCCATTCCGTATTGTGACATCATCTCTTTGTTCTACAAACGCATCTGTTACGTCATTAGCTTTGCTCATAAATATATTGATGTTAGGCCTACTGTATAATGATACTACGTCAAAATAATTTTTATTAACTTCTTATTATTAAATTGCGGCGACACACATGTATCTTTCTTTGTCGCATAAAATATGTATAAAATGGATAAAAATGTTCCCAATCATTGCCAGGTAGGCCTTCGAATGCTAATAATGACACAATCCATGAAAAGGTACCAAGTCTTAGTAATGGAGTTAGAACTGCCACAAAATAGGTTAATAATTACTGGACAGAATAAAAAAAAATTGAAGTTAATATCTTCTCATTTCCCAAAGATATCAGGATTCACACGACATATGAATTAATCGTTAAAAAAGGTAAAATTATATTTGAAACCCATAGAACAATAATCCATGAAAAGATAACAAGTCTTAGTAATGGAGTTAGAACTGCCACAACATAGGTAAATTATTACTGGACAGAATAAAAAAAAATGAAGTTAATATCTTCTCAATTCCCAAAGATATCCGGATTCACACGACATATGAATTAATCGTTACGAAAGGGAAAAAATAGACCCCCACGTCCTTTCAGGCTGTTTTCTGACGAAACTGTGAACTAAGACTTGGTACCTTTTCATGGATTGTGTCACTTATTATTTATTATTTAAAAAAAACATGTAAATGGCCTGGTCAAAGGCTACCAAGGGCTGAATTTCACTCGGGGACAGATACAGGAACGAGGACATCCGAAAGAAGCTCGGAGAAGCTTGTGTAACTGACAAGATACGAGAGACCAGGTTGAGATGGTACGGTCATGTGATGAGAAGAGAGGAGAACAGCTGCATTAAAAGAATCATGAAGGCGGATGTCTATGGACGACGCAGTCGGGGACGACAAAAGAAGAGATGGGAGGATGCGATGTATACATGCAGAGAGGACATGAAACGTCTCAAACAGAAAAATGAAGACACTGAAGACAGAGGAAAGTGGAAGAAGAGGATCCGAGTGGCTCAAGGCCTTAGCTAGGGGAGTGTTTTGGCCCTTTTGGGTGTTTGAACACCCCCCGAAATGGAAAATGTGAAAAATAATATAATGCATTTACGAGCATACAGTGGCGTCTAACCCCCCCACTTGGAGTGGGAGAGCAAACCCCCCCATTTTCGCCGACTTAAAACAATTGTATGAGAATCTGTTCATATGATGCGCGTTGCACTGTTGTGATGCGCCCCTCCCCATTAGAAACTTTTTGAATTTGCACATTGCAATAGCAGCATTTTAAGGTGTCGTCTTAACAAAATAGCTGTACTTTTTCACTGACACATTAGAAACTTTTTGAATTTCCACATTGCAATGGCAGCATTTTAGGGTGTCGTCTTAACAAAATAGCTGTACTTTTTCAGTGGCCCATTAGAAACTTTTTGAATTTCCACAATGCAATGGCAGCATTTTAAGGTGTCGTCTTAACAAAATAGCTGTACATTTTCAGTGGTCCATTAGAAACTTTTTGAATTTGCACATTGCAATGGAAGCATTTTAAGGTGCCGTCTTAACAAAATAGCTGTACTTTTCAGTGGCCCATTAGAAACTTTTTGAATTTGCACATTGCAATGGCAGCATTTTAGGGTGTCATCTTAACAATATAGCTGTACTTTTTCAGTGGCCCATTAGAAACTGTTTGAATTTCCCCATTGCAATGGCACCATTTTAAGGGGTCATCTTAACAAACAAAAAACTGAACTTTTTCAGTGACTCATTACGAACTTTTTGAATTTCCACATTGCAATGGCAGCATTTTAAGTTGCCATCTTAGACGAATTTTCATTATAGATAAATAAGCTCAATGAATAACACTGTAGTAAATTATAATGATATTTATGAAATTGTTCTGAAACATTGGGGCGATATAGGCATCTCCGCCACCCCTTTAAACCTCCGTCCATGCGCTTTGAACCTGAAAGCTAATAATTCGAATTCTCCACAGAAACTCTCTGTGTAGGCAGACCTTTAGCTGTTGACAACTCCTGCTGATGTCGATGCAACTCTTCGCGAAATAAGAAAAGCTTATAACACAGAAACAGACAAATTCGGTTGTCTATGGTAGACCTACATGTATAATGACTACCATCTAGCTTCCTGCACTTATGGCTGCATCTCTATAGCATGGAAAGACTCGGCTTTACATCAGAGCTGCTCTTATCCAGTTCAGCGATATGCTGGCTGGGAATCTAATGGGAAACATCTGTTATTAGCTTCATTAGGCTTAGGCTACTTTTACAGAAGGGACCACTGTCCGAAGACTGGGGTAGGCTACACGTGCACAGCATGTGTCAAACGGGTCGTTTGATTCTTGCTGCGCGACCGTCGCAATCATTAATTTTGTTGCCTTCATCACCTGCCAAGAGTGGGGCTTCGGCTTGGCTCCGTCAGTAAACGTGATTAGCGATAAGAGGTCAATCCCGAATGGGTGTGTTCCACCCTTGTATGCCAGGGACCTGACTGACACTAATGTCTATGAGTTGTCCTGCGAACCGTGGGTTCGTTAGTCCAAGGTAATAATGTTTTTCGATACATAAATGATGCACAAATAATAATTTTCGTATTCCAGGCCTTTATTTAATAGAAATTCACCAACCCCCCCATTTTACACCCGAAAAAGTCAAACCCCCCACTTTCAGAAACCGTGGGAGAACGTTCTCCCAACCCCCCCATTGGTAGACGCCACTGCGAGCATATGTCATAAAAACCATGAAATAAAACCATGAAAACACCCCCCCCCCCGAAATGGAAAAATGTAGTTTTTTGGGAAGGGAAATTGGCGAAACACCCCCCGAAATAAAATCCTGGCTACGGCCTTGCTCAGTGGCTGATCCCTCCGCGGAGAGGAATTTGTTCAAGCCTCAAGGAAAAGAAGACTGTCTTCAACATGACTTTGGTTGGTCGGCTAATACACATCGTAGGCCTACATGCGCGTTAAGCTTTATCAAATCTCATTCATTTATTCGCTTACTAATCTAATCCATTCAGCTGTTCAGCTATAATCAATGTTGCCTCCCACTATATATATCGACCTGCTGGAACAGCGCTTCGATTTATCGCTGACAGACGTATATCTAACCTGCGCACTTGTCTCAATTAGGTCCTATTAATAAAAGGGATAAATAGGAAATATATAGGCCTATAGATCTACTCCAGTGGCGGCGCCAGGATTTCAGTTTGGGGGGCTGAATCCTCGCGGAGGAAATTTTTCATTTTCATTCGCCAAAAATTTCTGACGACCTTTTTTAGTCATCTGGTCGAAATCTCATAGAAATTTTTCCCATTTCCATCTCCCTAAATTTCTGACGACCTTTTTTAAAGGAAATTTTCTGTTTTCGTCCGCCAAAATTTCTCATTGCCTTTTTTAGTTGTCAGGTCGAAATCCCCAGGAAATATATGTTCTAGGCATCTGGTCTAAATCTCATAGAAATTTTTTCCATTTCCATCTGCCTAAATTTCTGACGACCTTTTTTAGTCATTTGATCTAAATCATCCCATGCATATGCTTCGGTTTTTTTTGGGGGGGGCTAATCATAGAAATATTTCATTCTTACATGTAAAAAATCTGATGGCCTTCTTTAGGGGGTTTAGCCCCTAGACCCCTGGCGCCGCTACTGATATACTCGCCGTACCAAAATTCGTTGTCGCATGCAAAGTGGGCCAAGTCATCCTGAACAATTCTAAACCCATCCTCTCATGATTCCTCTTGTGCCGAATGAGTTCATTTCGTCCAGCAAGATGATGAGGCTATCGTGTTTGATGGTATCAAATGCCTTGGACAGATCAAAGAATACACAAATTATAATGAATTTTGCAATCGCAAACTCTTTCTTTATAACGGAATAAGCAGTGGAATGGCGTTCCCATAGCCTAAGCTATAATTGTAGGCCTATAGTCTTGTCTATCGGCTTTCCCGGAATTTAGATAGTCTATCATTCTGAGCTTTTATTTAATTTTATGTCCGATAAGCAGGTTAATTTAGATATATCGGTTTTATTCGTCATGTCATGGTAGGCATATATAGTTAACATAAATATTATTTAAAAATATGAGAAATAATCATTAACAATTGTCGAGGTCTCAAGAACAATAGCCTATCAGTATAGTTAACAATTTATTGAGTAGCCTATGCCTTGCTGATCGGTTGAGATAAGTTAACAGCGATTGTTTTAATTGGGACATGCAATTAGGCCTAGTCTTAAAGTTCGCAGGATTTTGTGGTTAGCCTATAGCCTAAGACTAAAGATTGGGCTTATCTCTGGGATTTAAATCTACATAATTATAATGGGGTATATTATGATAAACGTTGAACTTGCTGCAGTAGGGTTATTCAATGATTAGAATTAGTAGCTTAATGTTTGTTGGAGGATGATATCATCCGCCATCCTATGTCGAACAGAGTGAACAAACGGATGATAATCCAATAGGCTATGTAGAGTAGCCTAAATTCATAAGCAACAGTCGTATAGGTTATCTAATAGCAATCTCTATAACCATACCATGAGCTCTAGAGAGTATTTAGGCCTAATCAGTTGGATTGGGTATTCGGTAGCATGTTTATATAATCGCCCACTTTCAAAAGTTAGATTTGTGAATTTGTTCAAGTAGACCCGTGTCTTATCGTACTCACATTTTTAGTAGAACGTTAGTGATCTTTATTCAATTATCTTTTATAGACTACTTTTCAAGTCATAGGGGCCTACCTAGTAGACCTAAAATCGGGGTTTCCATTTTTCATTCCTCTGCGTTATGGTTCCTTGGGTTGCGACATTTTTGTCCAAATGAAATCCCGAGTAGAAGTTTCGACAAGGCAATACAATCTCGGTGGTAGGACCCAAGGCCGTAGCCAGGATTTGATTTCGGGGGATGTTTCACTCACCAATTTCCCTTCCCCTAAAAACTGATGACCTTTTTTTTAGTCATCCGGCCGAAATCTTCAAAAGCAGTCACCAATTTCCCTTCCGCCAAAAACTTAAAAACTTATGACCTTTTTTAGTCATCCGGCATATTTGGGGGGGGGTGTTTCATGGTTTTATTTCGTGGTTTTTACATCAAGTGTTCGTAAACGCATTATGTTATTTTCCGCATTTTCCATTTCGGGGGGTGTTCAAACACCCAAAACACCCCCTAGCTACGGCCTTGGTAGGACCCTAGCCTGAAATGGTCAAGAACTTTCTGGAACTCCTTCCCCACTCTCCAGCATTCCTCTCTCATCCTAAAGCGGTTTTATTTAGCCGCGCTGAGGTCGGGCCCGGAGTGCCTCTGAGTATTCCCATTGAAGAGGTGTTATACAAATTCACGTATTGAATCATGAATGAAGATAAACTGGAATTATAGTCAACAGTATTACAGGTTTTTTTGAACGTGTAGTTGTACACAAAAAGTGCAGTTCTAAATTGATTTGTGCAGTTGTAGAAGCACTTCTGTACAGTTAAAACTAGTAAAAAAGGTCATTGTCCTCCGATTGGAAGTAATTTACCATGGATGATGGGAAAGGAAAGAAGCGGTTGTGCAGTTCTAAAAATTCCTTAAAAACAGCCCTGCAGTATTATTTTCTAGTCAATTTAACGTTAAATGCAGCTGTAGCCCTAAGTCGATCACCATTGTTAGCGATGTGTGGTCATCGTCAGTTAATCAGAGCTTATATCAATCAGCTATAAATATAACAGTTAACCACATCTCGCCTATATATATAGACTATTATAATGTCAAATACTAACTGCTGAAGTATGCAGATGGCGATTAAGGATGTGTGATAAATCTCCCTATTTTATTATACAGTACGGTACACGCCTGAGTTAGATAGACGACGATATAAACAAGAAAGAATGTCAAATATCTCATCAATTTTAATAAGCTTGTGAGCTCGGCGTATAATGACGTGTGATAATGTGCAACAATTGTTATTATTTCATGAAGTATCCAGTGGCCTAAAGCTTAACAATTTGACGAATTGATTGTTTCAACCATAGACCTATGAGTAGACTCTTACCCCCACCCCGAAAAATTCACGCCTAAGATTAAGTGCTACATTTTGGTATTTTAACAAATATCTTCGCACTATGACACTAACGGTGCGCAGCGTGAATCAAAGAAATGTCCAGGAATGTTAGAAGGAATCGTCGGTGAAATATAGGTCTATACCCATGGGCGGAATTGGAGATGCCTTAAAAGAATTCTGGGCATATCCTGGAGGGACCACATCAGCAACGAGTTTCAACTCATGAAAAAGAACTTGGGATTTGTTGTTGGGACGGAGACTTGGTCCAGAACGAGCAGCGCCGACAATATTTTCTCGGCCAAAAAGTTGACGACCTTTTTTAAGTCATTCGATTGAACTTTCGTGAAAAGAACCATTTTCCACGAAAACATTTCTGAGTCTGGGCCTTTGTGGGAGATAAGCCCGGGAAAAGATACCATTTTCACAGTAAAATATTAATCTGGGACTTCTTGAGGGAGCATAGCCGCCCCCTAGCCCCTGATAAACTCCGCCCATGGGCCTACACATGTTCTCTACTTCCAGCTTTGCATCTTTCAAACTCTTGCTGAAAATTTTCACCGCGGCCATTCTGATTGTGCTGCCTTCTGCAATAATTTCTGCGGGGGCCATGGCTGAAAGTTAATTTAAATAGGCCTGTCTATAATAAGCGGCTTTTCGATTCAAGTGCGCGTAACGAACTTACGATAAACAAGAAAGGCATGCACAAATAGTTTCTCAGGTGTCTATAGCCTAAAGCTTCTAATTTGGAATGCTTGTGACGCAGTTTCCAAAACTATGCGCAGAAAATCTCCAAGTAGGCTTTCAGTCAGATGGGAGGTGCAGGAGGCGAAACAATGACCTGACACGTCTGCAGGCATAGACCTATTATTATTATTATATCTTTCTCATATCGCGTGCACGCTGCGCCGCAAGCTACGGGGATCTCTCTGCCTGCACTGTAGACTCGGACCCTTATCATGAAGGAAGCTGGGGTCGGTCTTCGACTGTTCAAGAGGGCGGAACGGTTGAGAGGTCGACTGACAGATAAAGTCGGACCATGTAGCGGCTGTAGCCTGATCTATTTAATATGATGCAAACGTCAAAGAACACTATGGCCTAGAGGAGCAACATTCAAAGTGCGATTACTGCCGAGCCTTTTGTTTACTTTAAGAGATTATTATTTAGCCAGATATAATTACATAGGATATAACGTTATATGACGAAGTGACCTATGGATGAAAAAGTAGAGAAGTTAGATGAGAAGACACAAACCGTTCTCGACTTATCGTCTCAACTCTGCTAGGCAACACGGCATTGTAATATATTCTGGTCCACTGATATTGAGCTCTCTACCTATATTATAATGACCTTAAGCACCTATATCCACTGTTTTTCAATTCAAACGCAAATTGAAAGCTTACCTTTTAACTGCACTTGTTTAAGTTATCAAGTATTGTTCCTCTTGTTTGTTTGCATGTGCACTTGTTATAGCGCCCCTTCAAGCTCTCTACTCAGAGGCGCTCCCGACTACAGAGCAGACACTGCATCGGAGTTTCACGCCGAAGCGCTGAGCAATTGCAACGCGGCGACTTGAGGTAGTTCGAACCTGCAACCCTTCGGCTGCAAGGTGACGAACTACATCACCACGCCCCACAATAAGGCACTTGTGCATGACTACTATGTTCATGCACTGCATGAATTGTCTATGATTTTTGTGTCTAGTGTGCTTTTACCCATCTTGCGAGGAGTCTTAAGCTCCCAATAAAAATCAACTGTTGACATTTCACAATAATTATGACTATGAAGATATCATCCATGTAGACTAATTTATAAATTACTGATGTAAATAGGGAATCCCCTTCTCGCGGAACCATAATTATTATGTCCCTTTGGGTTTGCCTATAGGCAAGCTGCAACGTGAGTTGATGTCATGACAGTTATAAGTAGCCTATATTCATTCATTCATTCATTCATTCATTCATTCATTCTTTCATTCATTCATTCATGCATTCATTCTTTCATTCATTCATTCATATCAATGTCTTTCAGTTGCTAAGTTTCGCACCCTGTACAATTCGCCAGCCCTAGAACATGACCTCGTCTGTTTTCAAGGAGGCTGATATTTCGTCATTTACTGCTACCATATATAGGACCTATATTTTGCTAATTTATTTCACCAATATCCAGAAATTGAAGAAACAAGACTCTGACGTAGCTAAACTCGCCGTAGGTCTAGCAGAGTAAAGCGTTCAAGAGAGTTCGAACTAAGCGTTTGATTTCTTAATTGGTTGACTAATAATTTGGTTGATTAATTGGTTGATTAATTGGTTGATTGATTTATCGATTTTTTATTTTAAAATTTAAGACAACTATTCGCATAAAGTTAGTTAGTCTAAATCTGAGTTTCATATTAACATCACATCCACAGGCGTAGGAGGCGGGGTCCTGGAGGGCAAATGGCCCCCAAATTTCGGGCAAATGTGTTTTTCGGGCAGAACAGGCACGGGCGGACAAACTTTTTTTCCGGGTAACCAGCAAGGGAGGATTTTTCCGGGAACACAGGGGTAAAAGAGTTATATTTTCTGAAGATGTGTACTAAATTACTAAAAAAATTGTTTTAAGTCATCAATTATTTCGGCTGAAAAATCGAAATGACTAAAAAGGTCATCAGAAAAATTGGTCAATGAAAAATGTCGGGCGACTCGCGGTCCGCCAAAAAAATGTAAAGTACGTGCACTTTTCGGGCAAAAGTCAAATCTTTGCCTCCCCCACTGCCGAATTGTCCCCTACGCCTATGACCACATCTAAATGATGGATTGGCTTCCTTGGAGCTGCCATGATTCCGCTAACGCTCTACTTTAATTTATGTCGTCCTGATCGACGCTTCTTACTTTCAAGCAGCGCTATACAAAGACGAGTCAAAGCGAATTACGAATACAACAATTGCTTCAGAATGATTTAACTGTAGGGCTACAACTTGATGCTAGAAAATGTGGATAAATGATAAATGAAAGATGGATAAATAATAGATGGGTTGATGGATGAATGGATGGATTGGTTAGTCGATTGATTGATTGGTTGAATGATTGATTGATTGATTGATTGATAGAATGATTGATTGATTGCGTAGTTAATTACGGTCAATGGACAACGACTTTCTTAGAACGGATAATATCCTGTGCCTAAATATACATTTTTAAAGTTTTCGCATTTGCTATATAGCGCACCTTCAAGCTCTCTACTCAGAGGCGCTCCCGACTACAGTGTGGCCACTGAATCTGAGTTTAAAGCCGAAGCGCACGGGCAATGATTGCGTGTGAAGCATTTGCTCAGGTCCATATATACGCGACGGCTTGAGGTGGATTCGAGCCTGGTACCTTCCGGCTCCAGGACACCGAACCCAACACTACACCACCGCGCCCCACAGTAGGCCTGAGATAACGGCGTTTTAGAGGCGGTTCCAGGATAAAATTCAATGAGACATTATCTTCATATTGAGTTATATTGTAGGGCATTTTCTCGCTTTCCGTGGAACGGGAATACAGCGGTTTACAAAAGGGCAAAGACACTATTGCGCAACTATTTGGTTAATGACTGCAAAGACATTTAACCTTGTAGGCACTGATTTTATTTTATTTGATTTTATTATTGTTTTTGTGTTTGTTTTTGCGTTCTTAGTTAAGTTTACTACATTAATTTTCATCTTATCCTGTTCTTTCTTGCCTATTGTTCAATTCATTATGTCAACCGTCTAGCCATCTGTTAAAATTGATAAGTAATTAGGTGTCCCTGTTAGCGGGATATTCATCCCTTAGGGCCTTCCTTGTTGCCATCCGATTATGTGAAGCATGTTATACTATGTCTATTGTGTATGTTGATGGTTGGTTACAATAAATGAATTGAATTGAATTGAATTGAGTTTCAAACCCGTGGTCCTCGGGTCAAAAGTGGCCCGCCAGGCCTCAAAAAATGGCCCTCATCTCTCAAAGAATTTTTTAAAAATATAGCCTATGAAAAAATTGGCAATATAGACAGGATATAACACATAATTATTTTCTATAGATATTACAAATTATTTTATTATAACGTCCATAAATCAGTGGCGTAGCCAGGAATTTTTCATGGGGGGGGTTTTATGGCCGAAAACCCTGTTTTTTGCTATTTTTTCTTACTTAAATGGAAAAATAACCTTAAAAAATCTTTTTTTCGGAGCCAATGGGGGGGGGGGGGTTTGACCCCAGAAACCCCCCCCTTGCCTACGCCACTGCCATAAATAACATCAAACATTTGAAATTTGAAATCGTTGAAATCGGTTTATTGCACTTCAACTCTGGTTACACAATCATGAATGACTAAGTACAGTACAAACAGTGGCGTAGCCAGTTATTTTTTCATGGGGGGGCAGTGGGGTGGCAGCTTAAAATGATGGGGTGGCTACCGTTGGCAATTAAAGCGTGCATCGGCATCGGTATATTGCCATAGACTATGTATTTTTAGATTTTGGATGTATTACAGTATTGGACATAATACGCATGCAAGCCTCACTAGCTTGTCTGTCCCACAGTGCACTATAGTGGCCTGTCCCACTTTCCCATCACCCACCCTATAAGAAGTTGTACAGGAAGTTGTATAAAAAATAAAATAAGTCAGAAATTATATAACATTGTTTAATTCTTTATCACTCGTAACAAGTAAAAAGTAAAACAAACGCAGGGATTGGGGGGGCAGCTGGGGGGGCAGCCCTCTCATTTGGGGGGCGGCTGCCCCCCCTTGCCCCCCCGTAGTTACGCCACTGAGTACAAATGCAATTAGGAGCCAGTAAAAGCTAGTAGCTTATACTATCCTGACCCCTCTTTCCAATTAATAATCATGAATGATTTCATAAGATACGTATAACTTAACTAGAACTTAATTAAGAAAGCAACAGTGATGAACATAATAATTCCTCTTGGAATGAATTATAATAATGCTAATACTTATACTATTATCCAAATTATTTATACTAAAAATAATAAAGTAATTATAATAATAACAATAACACTTGTATTAATAATAAAATAATAATACAATAATAATAAAATATAAAATAAAAATAATAATAATGACAATATAATAATATTATTAGAAACAGCAACAAATAATGACAGCAGAACTGCATGTCATCACCATAAGCACCTATGACAGGGTGCATTAACAACAGTGTCAGTCTAGTAAAGAGTACTTCGGAAATTAACATCAGAGTCTTCAGAGATGCATAAGTCGATTATACAATTGCAGTTTGCTGTCTACATAATTATATCCAGCAACCCACATAATGATAAAATAAATGATCATTCTATTTTGAATCAATTATAAAATTTTGTATATGCTTTAGCTAATTAAATTTTAGCATCGTGGTCTCCTAATGTCCTTCAACTAAGAAAAAGTGGCCCTCGTGTCCTCTTACTTACAAAAAGTGGCCCTCAAGTCATAAAAGGCTGGGAACCATGGCCACTGGTCTAAACCAAGGGAACAAGCACTTTATGCAGCGCCCTATTTCCCGTAATGCCAGCTGGAGTAATATGTGCTTCCTTGATCGCTTCAATGAACGAAACTGCTACACCTAATCTGAATAGGTCGTATACGTCAGTATCTTAGTTGAAGGCGCTCTTACATCGCAGATCAATGAATCGCAATGAAACCTCACCCAAATGAAACTGGGAGGTTTCCAGGTCTAGAGTTTAGTTGACGTCACTAGCAAATTACTCATCCCTCTTTCTCTCTCGTCGCGCTAAATTTTATACTCTTGACAAAACTGCTACAGTAGTCATCTGACTATTTTTATGCAAGCTTGGATGTAGGCTTGGAACCCAATAACTTTGATGACTGTGAACTTTGTTTTTACCGAGCGTGCGGCATATATGATTAAACTTGACAATGTGCCAGCCTCAAAGTTTTTTTCTTCAGCCCTACATGAATTCGATTCGATTCAATTTATTTCCTGAACCAACATGATACAATATTTATGACAGTGAACGTGTAGGCTATATCTAATATTGTTTGTGGTTATCAATGGGGAGACCCAGAAGGGATGAACAATGCAGCTAATAGGACCACACAGTAATCGTGCAATGTAATGCTAAATGTCAATCACGTCCCGAGGAACCTGAATTCCCACCTCTAGCAAAAACCACCTAGCCTATAACTTGCGCCCTAGACTGCATCCTTTTGTTCTACCATTTAAAGATGATAGAAATTTTATTCCGAGTGTTCTCTTTGCCGCCTAATAATGACAGACATTGTTATATTCACAATATTTTTGCCGTTGTTTATTTTTAATGTGCTTTGACGTGTAACTGGGTGAAGCGGTGTGTCACCTGGATTTGTCTCTTTTCCTAAATTAAACGAAGATTATTAGGCTATCATGCAAAATAAAAAAGCACAATATCGCATGACATTCATTTCACGCAATTATAAGAACACAAAGATGAGGAGGAGGAAAAACTTATTAATAGAGGATGAGTGACACAACTTAGCTGCAACCTAATGCATCAAATCAAAAGCAATTAGCCTATATTCTAGTAAAGGTAGAATAAATTTCTAGCAATCCCTGAAAGTTTCACTTAGGACTTTTCATGGTTGCAAAAGTTACAGCTGTTTAGACTTTCAATTCCGTTTTTTTCAAATTTCCGCAGATAATGAACGTCACTTGTAGATTTCTGTGCCAAATAGACCTAATATCACTTTTCGCTACGGCCTCAGAATTCTGTTTCACAATTTATGATCGTAAAGTATAATGGGAGTGTCCACTCCCTGCTTTAACCCGAGCTCGAATTCTTTTTCTGAAGCTCGAGTTCGAGTTGCCATGCTCTGAACGTTGCTTAGGACACTTAAAATAAGTGGAGTCACTTTAACTTTTTATTGCAGCCTAAATTTTTCAGTTAAATGCATTTTTCAATAATTGGGATAGAATGGTTTATCCCCCGGATAGCTCTAATGGGCTTAGAATATCCCTTGACACCCTCCTAATTTGTTCAATTTTTAAGAAATCAAATTCCAGAAATTGCTGACTAGTACGAGAAGCGCACATAGAGAACAAAAGACACGTAAATAACATATGGTACACGTTTATGAAATTGTATACCCATCATTGTCTCTACGTGGTTTAATCTTGCAGCCCCACATGGACATGCAAAGGACCAATATTGCAATGTGGGCCCCATGTACAGGGTGGTCAAGAAAATAATTCCCTAAATAAATATTTGTCAATATTTTGGCCAAAGAAATATTTTCTAAGCCAAGTTTTACAGGCTTAAAGATAATTCATATTTACGCACAAAAACTGCCAAATTTCACCAACAAATTTGAAACAGAACAAAAGTTATATTACTTTCAGTGAGTCCACCCACTGTTGTTTGACGATCAAAAGCGAAGCACAAATATAGCGTAGCACAAGTAGCAAAAATAAAATGGTGGCAAAAACCTTAGGGTATTACTTTTTTGGCCCGCTCTGTATGGATCACCTTTATATGACCCATGCTGGTCTTATGATTAATGCCACTGCATGGAGACGATAGTAGGCCTAGAAGAGTTAGTTGTTGCTCTTGAGACGCGGTCAGAATGAATGAATGAATCAATCAGAATTTCTATAGCGCCCCTTCAAGGTACCTACCATGGGCGGAGACTTAGGGGGCACAGGGGCGGTCCTCCTCAATGGATGTGGTGGGGGAATTCCCATGCATTTGTCCCCCCCCAATCGTTAATCGGTAAGTGTTAGGTCATCATGTACACACTTCACGAAACACGCGGTGAACAACAAACGAGACGAGGTGATGAAAAATATTTTTAAAAGTCATTTACTTTTTTTGGCAGAGAAAATTAGCTTTTCCATCGACATTTCGAACGGATGACTGACTAAAAAAGGTCGTCAGAAATTTTGGCCGGCAAAAATATGGAAAATTTTCGTCGGCGGCTCAGCCATTCGTCCGCCCAAAATCTAATTTTCGGCCGCCTTTTCGTCCCCCGCAAATCTCCGCCCATGGTACCTACTCAGAGGCGCTCCCGGCTGAGGCCATGCGAAAAAACCACAGTCTTCACTCTTCACCAGTTTGTGAACTTGAGAACAGCTTAGGAGGTGTCACAATGAAGGGCAGCCAAATGTTAGGTGTGAAAGTATGACGCGTATTCTGTGTTGTCGATCATTGTCGAAGGTGTTAGGATCGCGTGTTTTGACAACGGGATTCACAGAAACGTCCAAGTCATCAGTGACATAGCTGTAGGCCTGTAACAGGCTTCGTTGTCGTCTGCTATGGGTCGGTCTATCAAGAGAGTATGCGTCAAGTACATACTTGCCGTTTCGTCGAAAGTACCTACAGCGTTGTACTCTTAGAAACGTTTGTGGTTGGAAGAATTGACTGCAGGAGGTTCAATATTATCGTTTGCGACGCTGCATACTTGCGTGCTTAGCAACTTCTAAGATAATTATACAGTTAATAATTAGTATTATTATCAGAGCGAGCTCATCCTCCCACCCTCCTTGCATTCCAGTATTTCATTGACCGGCGTCATATTGCACCTGTGTGTGTATGTGTGTGTTTTCCTTTCTGTGTGTCTGTCAATTGACTGCTGTCTGTCTGTCTGTCTGTCTGTCTGTCTGTCTGCCTGCCTGTCTGTCTGCCCACTGCCTTAAACAGCCTTAAACGTAAACCAAGAATAAGCTCATTTGAAGGTCTTTTAAGTAAGGGTCCATGCATGCAAGGATTTGTGTCGGAGAGAAGAAAAGCATTTGTACCGTGAGCAAACAGTTCAACATTGACTATTTTAGAGGTTTTTGATAAGTCATTGACACATGGATTAGGAAAAGCAGAGGCCCCCAAAATGGAACCATGCACACGGATTACCACAAGTATTATAGACCTATAGCAGGTTTAGTTCCAGATGATAGGTCATTCAAGCAAACACATCTTTCCTCAAGCTCTGTTCGTCTGTCTGTCCGTCTGTCTGTCTGTCTGTCTATCTATCTGTCTGTCTGTCTATCTGTCAGTGTTTTTTAACGTGTAGTTGTGCACAAAACGTGCAGTTGTAGAAGCACTTCTGTACCGTTAAAACTAGCAAAAAGGTCATTATATCCTCCGATTGGAAGTAATTATTTACCGTGGGGGTGGGAAAGGAAAGAAGGGGTTGTACAGTTCTAAAAATTCTTTAAAAACAGCCCTGCTGTCTGTCTGTCCGTCTGTGCGTCTCTCAGTCTCCGTTACTCTCTGTTTGTATATCTATCTGCGCATGCGTAGTGTGTGGAGTCAGCGTGCACGTATACATGTATATACGCGTATGTATGCGCGCAAGGTTGATACGCATCATCTGAGTGTATGTACAACTGTACACAAGTTTGAAAAGCCACTGCATATCATACAACAAATGACATTGTTTCATCGGATAAAGTCATCTTTAGACGGACTCCACCCGTCTTATCTAATTGATATGAAACTGCGTCGATCCTACAACTTCAGTTAACGAGCCAAGAGCAAGCCTTTTGACGCTCGCTCAACAGTTGCTCTACGGGCGTGGGCTTATCGTAGGCGCCTGCAATGTGCTCTAGAGGCCTACAGGCTGATACAGGCATACACTATAATTATTATCGTAGATAACGTATCATAATCCGCTTGTCTGGGTTAATATTAATCGGTTGATCGTTACACCGATCCATCGAGTCGTTAACCTTTATTCTCTTCATACGTACACATACATAAATTTATGCATGCATACATACAATGTCATACATATAAACATACATGAATATAAACACAATACATGTATGCATGCATACATACGTATACATGCATACATATATACATACACACATACATACAAACAAACATACATACATATATGATATATATATATATATATATATATATATATATATACACGTATGTATACACGTACGTTAGGGTGGATTGAAAAAAAAATTATTTCCTTTTTAGAAGCTAGACTATTAAAAATGTGCCAAATGTCCATAGTAACAATCCTGCCAAATGATATTATTTTCTGACAACTGCTTGATCGCCCATCGCCCAATTGAAATAATTGGCATTGTAACCATTTAACCTTTATTGACCCAACGTTCCCAAAGTGGAACATATTTTGAAATAATTTGGAGGGATGGTAAAACCTACTGTAAGTCATCTAATACATGTTCATTTACTCGTCCAAAGATGGGGGCATGTTTATTTACTTTTATTTCAAGTCTGGTGCAACTAAATAAAATCATTATTTTGATGCAATTTTGTCAAAAAACGATATTTATGCTAATAAACATTTAAAATTACTTTAAATTACAAATGCATGATAATTAATTGCTTTTATCGTCTATTTGGGTTGAATTGTGTCTATTGTGCCTACTTATGGTCAAATATTTTGATGGTAGTGCCTTATGAGTGAGCGACGCAGTTGATTTTACACATGTTCCACTTTGGGAACGTTGGGTCACTCTCACTAGTTGTAGGGCCTATCAATATTTTTGCGTTATACTGAAATTTGCCCTGCTCGCTCCAAAATTTACATTGATAGTAATTGCAATTCCAATATGAGTATGAATTCTATAATTAATACTAGTAGATGTATTAGTGCGCCTAATATTGTTATTATTAGGCCTATTTATTATTATTTTTATTACTGTGATTATAGTTTCTTTGGGGTTATGGCAGTTTGAACAGTGCGTTTGGCTCTCTGTGGCATGATTGTTTCAACGTAAATTTGAGTTCTGATTAACCCATGTTATTGCTCCGTTTTCCCCGCAGGGTGGGTTGTGTGGGGGCAGTGTATGGTGGGGATGAGATGGGTATTGGTGGGATGGGGCCGAGGCAAGATGCGGTGGGATCAAGGTGAAACAAATGTGAAACATTATCTTTGTTATGACGTTCATATGTTGAACCTTTTGCGGGGTGGGGCGGCATGGACGGGTGGGATATTGGGGTTGGGTATGCCTGACTTGGGGTGGAGGTGGGGTGTGGTCGAACTGTTGGGCATGGGTTGAAGTGAGCCGGATGGGGCGAAGTGGGAATAAGTGTTGGACGAAAAACAGAAATTTACTCAGAGGAATGGGCTGTTTAAGAGGGGTGCGGAGTGGGGCGGGGTTGCGGTGTGGATGGGGCGGTGTGGGGCGGTATGGGGTGTGGTGAGGGCGGTTGGAATATGGGATTGTAGTGCTGGATCAAATTGGGAAGAAAGGGTCAAAGTGAAAACAAGTGAATCATCATTTTTTATGAATTTCACATGTTGAGCATTTTACAGAATGGGGCGGGGCGTAGGGGTGGGAATGAGGTGGAGTTGGCCGAAATTGTGTGGAGGTGGGTTAGGG
Source organism: Lumbricus terrestris (assembly GCA_949752735.1). Lineage (NCBI taxonomy): Eukaryota > Metazoa > Annelida > Clitellata > Crassiclitellata > Lumbricidae > Lumbricus > Lumbricus terrestris. The sequence continues at coordinate 30,392,531 of OX457053.1, forward strand.
TTGGACGGTAGAGGTGTGGGGTTGAAGTGAAGCGGGTGCGTTCAAAGTGAGGAGGAGGGTTGACCGAGAAACCAAAAAATTACTTCAGACAGGTGGTCTGTGTGAGGGGCGAATTTGGGGAAGGTGGGATGGGGTGGCGGAGTTGGAACTGGGGACTGAAGTGGAGTTTTGGTGGGATGCGGTCGGTCAGGGTAATAGCGCGGTGGGAACGGTTTGAAAACAAATTGAAACAATATTTTTCATAAATTTCATATCTTGAGCATTTTATGGGGTGTGTTGGGGTGGAAAGGTGGGGCTGGGTGAATGGGTGGGAATGGGGTGGGGTGGGTAAAAGTTAGGGTAGAGGTGGGGTACTAGCCTTTGTGAATCACAGCTTTTACAAAATTGTATATCTGCATCATTTGGATAAAGTCATATTTTTACATATGCATGATGTTTTACTAGTCAAAGTGACCCAACGTTCCACTTTGGGAACATATGCATAATTCTTACATCAACTAAAAAATTTTGATTTTTTTCCCTGATTGCCTGTAATAATCAAGGCATCTGATTGCATTAAGATGACTATTGACTACCTTACCTAGACTGTGGACAGTGTAGAGTGTAGATCGACTCTGTAGAGTGTAGACACTAATCTACCTATATCGTCCTGATGTCGCCTAGTATAGCAAAATAAAAAGTCGCGATGGGCGATCAAAACATTATTCAGAAATTTTGTAATTTTTACACAGTGTTCTATTCATCTATTGGCACCTTTTGACATATCTAGCTAATTGAAATTCAGGAAAAAATTTTTTTTTGCCATTTTCACTCCACCCTAACGTACGTATAATCTATACGTGTGCATTATGTACATATTGTACATTGTGGAGCGCGGTGGTGTGGTGCGTATGTTCGTTTCTTTGCAGCCGGAGGATTGAAGGTTCGAATCCATCGCAAGTCGCTGGGTATGCATTGGGCAAGTTGTTCACTCGCAATTGCTCAACGCTTCAGCGTGAAACTCCGATGCAGTGTTCGTGCTGTAGTCGGGAGCGCCTCTGAGTAGTGAGCTTGAGGGGGCGCTATAACAAGTGCACATACATACGTATATATGCATGCCTGTATATGTATATATGTATGTATTAATGTACATGTGTATGTGCGTACATTATATGTATCTGCGAATGTATGTATGTTTGTATGTATGTTTGTTTGTATGTTTGTATGTATGTTTGTATGTATGTTTGTTTGTATGTTTGTATGTATGTTTGTTTGTATACGTATGTATGTGTATGTATGTATGTATGTATGTATGTATGTATGTATGTATGTATGTATGTATGTATGTATGTATGTATGTATGTATGTATGTATGTATGCATGTATGTAATATGTATGTATGTATGTACAGGGTGCGCCAAAAAAAGACCCCCCCCCTAGGTTTTTTGCTAATATTTTGACCAAAAGTAAGAATTTCGAAATGAAATTTTACAGGCTTATAGACAATTCATATTTACACATGATGGCCAGATTTCATCAAATATTTTGAACGGAACAAAAGTTACATCATTTTTAGTGAGGTCACCCCCCGTTTTTTGACGATACAAAAACGCGACGCAACAAAAATTAGGTTTTTTGCCAATATCTTGGCCAAAAGTTCGAAATTCGAAATGAAATTTTACAGGCTTAAAGACAATTCATATCTGCACATGGTGGTCAGATTTCATCAAAATATTGCAAACAGGACAAAAGTTATACCACTTTTAGTGAGGCCACCCACCGTTATTTGACGATTCAAAAACGAAACACAACAACAAGTAACAAAAAAGCGATTTTATTAAGTCTCATCTCAAATAATTGTTGTCAAATGAACTTGGTAGTGCTTCACAACTTGTGTTCAATGTGCCTAACACCAGTTCCAAAACTTCTTTTGAGTCTCTTTGCAAAGTTCTTGATGGACCTGTTGATTAATCTGACAGATCCCTTATTTACCAATTTGATTGTCATCTTGCTAAGTGACTTCTCAGTGGCGCGCAGCTACGCTGGTGCCCTGTTTCCTTTTTAAATAGTAACAATAATGATCATTTGGCAATATCAAGGCTATTTGATAACAATTATTTGAGATGAGAAAAAAAATCGTGTTTTTGTTACTTTTTTGTTGCGTTTCGTTTATGAATCGTCAAAAAACGGTGGGTGACCTCCCTTAAAGTGGTATAACGTTTGTTCTGTTTGAAATATTTTGATAGAATCTGACCACCATGTGCAGATATGAATTATCTTTAAGCATGTAAAATTTCATTTCGATATTCTTACTTTTGGCCAAGATATTGGCCAGAATAATTAGATTGGTTTTCTGTTACTTTTTGTTGCGTCGCGTTTTTTGAATCGTCAAAAAACGTTTGGTGACTTCACTAAAAGTGGTGTAACGTTTGTCGCGTTTGAAATATTTTGATGATATCTGGCAATTATGTGTAAATATGAATTGTCTATAAGCCTGTATAATTTCATTCCGAAATTCTTACTTTTGGCAAAAATATTGGCAAAAAACCTAGGGGGTCTTTTTTTGGCGCACCCTGTATGTATGTATGTATGTCAGGGCTTAAAGTGTGCCTGGACGGTCATGGACGGCGTCCATGCACTTATTTTAAAATCTGAACGCCGTCCTGCCACTTATTGGCCAGCACTGACTGGAAAGGTAAGGGGCGTCCAGGCACTTCTTTTGGAAAGGTAAGGGGCGTCCAGGCACTTATTTTCCCACACTTTTAGCACTGAATTGTAGGCCTATGTATGTACGTACGTACGTACGTGCGTACGTACGTATGTATGCATGTATGCATGTATGCATGTATTCATGCATGCATGCATGTATGAACGCATGCTTGTGAATATCTGTGCGGAAATGGTGACATTTTATTACCTCTCGACATCTCTTTTGAAATTCTCCAGAAATGAGGTTAGATCATCATGGGTCATGTTTTCCAATAATTAATAACACGTAGCAGAGACCAACAGAGCTTCACTTGTCGTGATCTATTTACAACATTATTGCTATTTTCTATATGCTATATAACGTATTCTGTTGTTATCGTATACACCAGTTGGTTATTTATGATGAGCAATGCGACGTTTGAATATGATGTCTTGTTATATTTATGATGACGATGATGTCTGATGTCAACTTCACTCGTCTGCATCTATGGTCTAGGCCTACATGACGCAAATTTCATAACAATTATTATAAAGAGTCATCATTTGAAATTTCATATTGACAAGAGGAAGGCCTAGATATACAGGGTGGGCCATAAAAAGTGACCCCCAGGTTTTTTGCCTATATCTTGACCAGAAGTAAGAATTTCGTGATGAAATTTTACAGTCTTAAAGACAATTCATATTTACACAATGATGACCAGATTTCATGAAAATATTTCAAACACAACAAAAGTTACACCGCTTTCAGTGAGTCCACCCACCGTTTTTTGACGATTAAAAAACGTAACGCAAAAAAAGTGACAAAAATGATTTTATAAAGTCACATCTCAAATAACTGCTGTGAAATGAACTAGTTGGTGCTTCACAACTTGTGTTCAATGTGCCCACCACCAGTGCCAAAACTTCTTTTGAGTCTTTTTGCAAAGTTCTTGATGGCCCTGTTGATGCGTTCCAAAGGCAAATCTCCCCGTGCACGCTCAGCCGGAAAAGATGAACGAAGGGAGCCTCGACGATGAACATTCATGGTAGAACAGCAAAGTACATGTATGGAGGGGGGGCTGTATATCATTGCTATATATAAAAATAATATTGATCTTGTGCTGAAACCTGAAGGCCATAACTGGGTGAGTAACCGTTTGTATACCCATATATGTGTAGGCCTATATGTGTTAATATGAGTGTGCCTGCGCATTTTTGCGTATAATATTATACATAGGCCTAACTACGCATGGGGTGCCCGACTCGCGGTGGTGTACTGTGTAGTGGTTGGTTCGGTGCCCTGAGCCGAGGGTGGCTGGGTCCTGGTTCGAATCCACCTCAAGCGGCCGTGTATAATTTTCTCTGTTACAAAGCAGTATAATTTGATACAGGCCTAAACCGGGAAGTAGGCCTATAGCCAGCTGCCATGCAGTCGTGTAATATGTGAATTTTAGAATTCGTCTTTGCCGGTTCAAGAGCGGGAAATGAACACCTCGCTGCGTATGGAAAACGAGACCATGGCTCTTTTATCATCGTTTTCCGTCTGACTGTTATGTGTAACGATCCAAAGAAAGTTCCCTAAGTTCCCTGAGTAGGAAAACCAAAGGATTGGTAGCGATCCAAAGAAAGTTTCCTAAGTTCCCTGAGTAGGAAAACCAAAGGATTGGTAGCGATCCAACGAAAGTTTCCTAAGTTCCCTGAGTAGGAAAACCAAGGGATTGGTAGCGATCCAAAGAAAGTTTCCTAAGTTCCCTGAGTAGGAAAACCAAAGGATTGGTAGCGATCCAAAGAAAGTTTCCTAAGTTCCCTGAGTAGGAAAACCAAAGGATTGGTAGCGATCCAAAGAAAGTTTCCTAAGTTCCCTGAGTAGGAAAACCAAAGGATTGGTAGCGATCCAAAGAAAGCTCGCTAAGTTCCATGAGTAAGAAAACCAAGGGATTGGTAACGATCCAAAGAAAGTTCCCTAAGTTTCCTGGATAAGAAAACCAAAGGATTGGTAACGATCCAAAGAAAGTTCCCTAAGTTTTCTGGGTAGGAAAACCAAGGGATTGGTAGCGATCCAAAGAAAGTTCCCTAAGTTTTCTGGGTAGGAAAACCAAGGGATTGGTAACGACTATAATTATACATAGAAATTACTAATTACATTACATTACATTACATAAGCCTATACCGTAAATTCCGTAATTATATAATTAGAAGACGCGCAGAGCTTCACCGCAGGAAGAAAATCTCAGGTATATACACCGATAGGCCTATATATGTTTATATATATATAGCCTAAGCCAATTATATGCACATAAGTAGGTATGAAGTAGCCCAACGTCAGTTAGAAACGAGGTTGGTCGCTTTTGTAAGACACGATAAGAAACCGGTCTCATCAGAGATAAAAGAAAAGTCTTCATCTGCCTCGAGGTCAGATAGATGAGACGAGTCGTCCTTTACAAGCCAATAAGAAGCCCACCATGTTTAGGCCTGAGCTTCTAAGCATCGCTACTGGCCAGAAGTTGCCCAGCAACCGTGGACTACAGTTACTCTCAGCCAATGAGAACTCGTTATAGGCTTGAGCCTAGCCTAAAGTTGTTAGTCTAGCATAGGCGATCGAACCTCATCGTCGTAAATCGATCTCTTCGCTGATCAATTTGAAACTCGTCCAGATCGATAAGAGGAACTTAAGGCGACGGAGAAGATTCTGGCGTCACTTTTGGCGTCTCAATAATAATTGAAGATTAAGAATAATTGAAGTGGCTAAATAATTAGATATCGAGTGAAACGAAAGGAAATCTAATGACAAGGTGAGTTCGGAATGTTCTACAAGATGATCATCACTTAAAAGAAAAAGTTTGACCGTTGTTTGGTTTGATGTATCAGCATGACATTGTATATCTTAATAATAATAATAATAATATTAATAACAATAATAATAAAATAATAATAATAATAATAATAATAATAAAATAACAACAACAACAACAACAATAATAATAATAATAATATTAATATTTAAAAAAATAATAATATTAATAATAATAATAAAATAATAATAATAATAGCCTAATAATAATTTCCTTTATTCGTCAATCCGATTGACAGACCGCAAACGGTTACCGTGTATACAGTCAAGCAAATGAAACAATTCAAAAGAACACGGAATAAATGAATCTTAACTACTAACAGAACAGACAACCTGCAATAATCGGTGCTATAATATAATAATATTATAGCCAACGCATGTAAACAGAAAAAGTCTGTATCCTACGGAGGCTTCGGGATTCGATCTTGGTTCCACTCGCTCTTCATGCCAGCGTGCCATCCAATGTGCTTCTCCTTTCAATCAGTGGCGTAGACAAGGGGGGTTTCGGGGTTAAAACCCCCATTGGCGTAGGAAAAAAGGTTTTTTAAAGGTTATTTATCCACTTAAATAAGAAAAACAAAACAATTGCTTGTAGTAACAATTGTTTTTCTTATACTTTATTCCCGTTGTTACTTTATTCCCTTTTAATTTACTGTAATACTGTTGGGTTGGTTTCAGAAAGGGCATCCGGCCAGGCAAAAAAAACACAAAAAAACTATGAAAAATTCCTATCTACGCTACTGGTTAAAGATGCTGTAATTAATTATAATTTATTTAAGCGATGGGGAATTTCCCTTTGGTTGCGAGAAATCCTTCCCAACTTTTTGCGATCGTCATGATTCGGACGGCTGACTGCAAGTCACAAAAATGTCTGAATAGTTTACCTGTTGCATGTCTGACGTTCGCCGCCCATACGTTCATCGATGATGACTTGAGTCATCCCTAGCTCGCTTGCACACCCACCTCTTTCATTCAACAACTCTTAATTTACTTCCCACGCCTTGAGAGCATCATTCATGAAGAAATACGTGCCAGAATGTTTTTATAATCAAGGTCAAACAGTGCGATTGCGCTTCGAAAACGAGATTCCGTTTAACGTGTATAAACCTATATAACCTACAGGTCTTTCAGCCTCTGTCGTCTGTCTTGGTCATGGTCTCTTTCTGTCTTTGGTTTCTTTATTCGCACGCGTGTTTTTCCTTAGGTTGCTCTGTTTGCCTAATCGTAGACTCGAGATTATCATACAAATTAAACTCGGCGCACCAGATTATATGATAACCGTGCACAAGCACTGCGATAAGTTAGACGGTTTGTCCAGTTTTAGCATAGAAACTTAGGGCGAGATGGAGTAAGCCTATGGGGTCAGAGTTGTAGACCTATTATGCTATCCCAAATTGAGTTTAAGGTTAACTTTGACCTTACTACTCTTGCGGTGAGAGCAGAAAGTCATTCAACAGGTATTTACATTGTATGTCGCCTACTTTTTCTAAGCTATAGGCCTATAGCCTATCTTGTCGATTGTATAATAGACTAGTTAATTAAGCTACTTTAGATGCAATCAAAAATAGTCATAGTTAAATTATTTCAACGCAAAGTAGGTCATCGTTAGAAATCCTAGTAACATTTCGAGTGGTCGTTTGCCTCCCCAAAGTTCCCTCCAATCTCAACTGAGATTAGTCAATTATTTTTTTTTATCTCGATTCAGATCCTAAACCGATTTTCGTTTCGTTTCTGATTTGATTTGGTTGCTGCAGATTATAAGTTAATTAGGATGACTTAACAGGGGAAGGGTTAGAGGTATATATAGCCTAGTTGAAGAAATCGGCATTGCGAATACGTTTTGTAGGCTAATCCTATCGATATAGATAGGCAACCTATTAACCAATTTCGAGTGTCGGCTGTGGCGACGCCAAGTATACACAATTTCCGCAGATCGCGCCATGGTTATGACAATTATACAGCAGGTCGAAGAAGCTAAATCTAAAGAAGATATTAAAAATTCCAAAGAATTTTTGGTAGGTCATGCGACAAATCAAGAGCAAAATAGACAGTAGGCCTATGTAAAATGACTTGCGGCGAACTATGGTCGCGCCGCCATTGAGTGTGGGTCCCTGTCGCAATTTAACTTTGACAATTATAGCCTAATGCAAGCACTGATTGCATCGTAATGAAACAAGATTTGTTGAATTATGTTTCTGGCTGTTTTTTTTCTTCTAGAAACCGACTGGGATTTGCCACGATGATGTTGGGTTTTTACGTTGTGTATTCTTCTTGACAAACATTGAACGCTTACAAAGAAGACGTCATTCACACTCACAGTTCATACAGGAGAGTTTGGAACGACAACGACAGAATTGTCTGAGACCTTTACTCATGTGAGATCTGTACGCCAATAGCTCTGAGGTGCTACACGCAAAAGCAATAATCAAAAGCCGAAGTTAGTAACGGATTGATAGCAGAAGTTCTGACTGGATTCATTGAAATTAACCTACAGGAGAACGAATTGTTCTTTTTGTGTGTAGATATATGTCGTAAACACAGTGGATTTCTTTCGCTAAAATCTTGGAGCAACTTATTTTTTAATCAACATCAGCGGCCCGACTGTTGTCGTTGATTGGTGAAACTTTTTGACGGAAGTAATTGTTGTTCCTGTGTTTCCTGACGAACCAGTATTCCGCTTGACTTCTCGAAGAAGAAAGAAACTGTTCCAAGTAGATTTCTTGGCGAAGACAGTTTCATTTTGACGAATTAATTTGACAGTAGTCATAGTTCCACGCAAAATCATCGACGCAGAAAAGTGGTTGTTTATATAGTCTTGCGACAACCGTACATCAACCGTTTCTCTCTCTCTCTCTTCCGATCATGGCTGAGAATCACAATCCACGAAGGAAATCTTCGGCCAAGCCCCCGTCTGGCAGTCTCTCTCCGGCGGTTGGTCCCCCAACGACGCCGGTGCCGGCGGCTGCCCCTCCTGCGGCGCCGAAGAGCCAGCCTCGCGTGTCCGTCATCGTCCCACCCGACCGTCACCAGCAGATGATGAACGAGAACACGAGGCGCATATCCGTCGTTCAGGGACCGAACCCTCAACTCCAGGTCGTTATGAACAACAGCCGGAGACAGAGCGTCGTCCAACAACCTTCATCCCAACAGGTCAGTCTACCGGAGAAGTTCCGCAAGCATTCGCTGGCCAGGGCGCCGCTGCTCGCCCAACTCCAGATGATGGAGAACATCCCGACGGGGACCTCCTCCTCCGGGAAGCGCCCTTCCGTGTCGGACGGAACCCGTAAAACGTCCGATTCTGGACTTCCAGCCAGCTACCACGTCCGGAAGCGCAACAAAGCGGAGGTGGAGGAATACCACTCGCGCATTCGAACGATCAACAAGTTTGAGAAGTCGCAGAGTTCCGGTTCGCTGGCTTCCTACGCCTCGACGATTTCCTCCGTTTCATCCTCGTTCTCCATTTCCTCGGAGGTGGTAAACGGAATGGACATACCAGGCGGAGGCGGTGGTGGAGGACCGGACTGGACGCAGCGCTGGGTCATCGACAAGGTTGGACGGCTTCCCGGTCAGATCAAGTGCGCCAGTGATATCTGCTTCATGCGTAGCAGCGGGAACATCGCCATCGCCGAGTTCAAGAACGCCAGGATCCAGATCTTCTCGTCGTCCGGGAAGTCCCTCGCCTGTCTCGGACCGGAGAGCGAGAATGATCGGACGGCTGCGTCCTTCACAAATCCCCTCAACTTCCGTCGGATCTCACCGACCGGAATCTGCGAGACGAACATCTGCAACCTGCTGGCGGTGACGGATCACAGTCGGCTGCTGTACGTCGATGGGTCTTCGAATGGTCAGCTGGAAGCCGAGGTGATCATCAACAACAGAAACAGTCTGCGAGGTGTCGCGTTCACGCAGACCAACAAACTGATTCTTACTGAGGTAAGGCTGGAATTAACCGATGCTCTATCCATGGGTTGCCAACGACTTTTATCAGCCCTTTATGGACGTCGATTTTTAAAGTCTTTTCCAGTAGGCCTATATCTGTCCATTCTTTTTCTTCTTGTAGGCTATACCTGTCTACCTGCTGCCTTCTCTCTTCTGTGACTTATCCAACTTTGTTCTCAACCTAAGAATTACCGGTACATTTTCAAATTACTAACATGTATCGAATTAATATAGAGTCACCCTCTGTAAATAAGCTAGTTCCTCCGACTTAGCTTTCTGTGGACGCTGTAGAAGTTCCGAGTTAACGATTACGATTACGATTGATTACGATTACGAATTCCTTCATTATCAGTCAAAAAGTTAAACAAACTCATTTATTGAGTCTTTGAAATGATAAATTTGAACCTTTATTCTCAAATTGTGTAGGTTGTACAGTATAGGCAAGGCGGGTCAGAAAACATCCTCGTGGGTAAGAAATGACCCCGTGAGCCGACCCTTTAACTCCCCCAAGGTAAACAATTCAGAAAATAGTACATAAAATGACACTTCCTTAACTGCCAGTCACTTACTGACCTTGTTGTAAAGAGTTGTATATTATGTGAGTCAAGAGGGAAATTTATGGCAATTAATCGTCAATGAGGCCTGTACAATCTGAGCCAGCGATAGGAAGTTCATCCTGTTTGTTTAAAATTTAATGTCTCTCTTACTCTTTTTGACTCTTGCTTTCCTTCTCTCTCGCTCTCTCTCTCTGTCTCTCTGTGTGTGTGTCTCTCTCTGTCTCTGTCTCTCTCTGTGTATCGCTCTGTCTCTCTCTGTCTCTCTGTCTCTGTCTGTCTCTCTCTGTCTGTCTCTCTCTCTCTCTCTCTCTCTCTCTCTCTCTCTCAATCTCTCAATACTTATAAGGATCCTTCTATCTCTGTCTCTGTCTCTGATTCTGTCGCTCTTTCTCTGTCTCTCTCTTTTGCTCTGTCTCTCTTTTTGATCTCTGTCTCTCTTTTTGATCTCTGTCTCTCTGCCTCTCTCTTTCTGTCTCTGTCTGTCTGTCTGTTTCTCCCTCGCTCACCCTCGCTCACCCTCCAATCCTCCATGGTAGAGTTTCAAACTATATGAATTCCTTCTAAACGTCTGAGGCGTCTGACTCGATCTGCTTGAGAGAAATCTCTCCATCGCCTCGAAAAGAAGACGGAACCATGCAATACTTAAAAGTTCAGTTGCAGTGGATTGAAGTACAGACGTCGTCCAAGTAGCCATCGTCCAAGTAGCCATCGTCCAAGTAGCCATCGTCCAAGTAGCCATCGTCCAAGTAGCCATCGTCCAAGTAGCCATCGTCCAAGTAGCCATCGTCCAAGTAGCCATCGTCCAAGTAGCCATCGTCCAAGTAGCCATCGTCCAAGTAGCCATCGTCCAAGTAGCCATCGTCCAAGTAGCCATCGTCCAGGTAGCCATCGTCCAGGTAGCCATCGTCCAAGTAGCCATCGTCCAAGTAGCCATCGTCCAAGTAGCCATCGTCCAAGTAGCCATCGTCCAAGTAGCCATCGTCCAAGTAGCCATCGTCCAAGTAGCCATCGTCCAGGTAGCCATCGTCCAAGTAGCCATCGTCCAAGTATAGGATTAAAGGACTTAATCGCTGTGTATTACAAATTGAACTTTATGTTATGCACTCGAATTATAAGGAGCACAAGGAGCAAAGAAACCCCTCGTCTATTGATTTAGATTTCAGAATGTGACCTCTCTCTCTCTCTGTGTGTGTGTGCGTGTCTCTCTGTATCTCTGTCTCTCTCTGTCTCTATCTCTCTCTCTCTCTCTCTCTCTCTCTCTCTCTCTCTCTCTCTCTCTCTCTCTCTCTCTCTCTCTCTCTCTCTCTCTCTCTCTCTCTCTCTCTCTCTCTCTCTCTCTCGCGAAAGAGCTTTCTTCGTCTTCTGCTCTCGTGCTCGCTTTGAATGCGACAAGTGACTGGGATTGAGAGTGACACAGATATGAGTGGCTGGCCGGCCGAGTGACATATCATTGACTAATTGCTTCGTGAATGAAGTGAGCTGCAGGTGAAACGGTGGTGAATGATTTATTTTTGATTGACTCTGTGACAAGCTGGATGAATGAATGATGGATTGATCGGATGAATAAATGGCCGATTGATTGAATAATGATTGACTGGCAGGTTGGCTGGCTGGTCAAGCGAATTGGCCTATTTTATGTTAACTGAATGATTTACTGATCGATAGACTTTCTCACTGGTTGATTGGCTGACTGGTTGAAACACTCAATGAATGGCTATCAACAGGGCTTTTTTAACGTGAAGTTGTAAACAAAATAATTTGCAGCTCTAAATGGATTTGACAGTTGTAGAAGCACTTCTGTACAGTTAAAACTAGCAAAAATGGTCATTGTCCTCCGATTAGAAGTAATTTACCATGGAGGATGGGAAGGAAAAGAAGGGGTTGTGCAGTTCTAAAAATTCCTTGAAAACAGCCCTGGCTATCAATTGACTGATTGACTGAATGATTCATCCATTCATTGCTCAATCTTTTGACTTATTTTTTTTCTTTATTCACGTACTGATTGTTTCGGTGATAAGCTATAGACCGATAAAACCGTTACGCTCATCTAAAAATGCGCGCAATATTATAATTTATTATTATTGCTAGCTGCCGTGTATAGAGAGAGACGTTTTTATATGCAACCCAGATCACAAGGAAAACTATTCTCTTAAGTAGATCATTATTCTGAATCTGCAATGAGCTATATTTTGTTTTCCTATTTAAATCGCACAATCCAGATACTTTGGTTCTGTTACTAAACTCGACCACATTCTTGAACTCCACTAAAAATGAAACGGTGTTGTGTGGCAAAGGGCTCAAACACTAAACAGGCTAAGCATAACAATTAATCATGATCTCATTATACATTTGCTGTTCACGCAGTGATCATGCGCACGAAGTTCACGAGTCTATAATATTATAACCAGAACACTTCATTTTTATCAACAGATTTCTAACTGATAGATAGATGACTATGTCAGGCAGATTTATCGGTTCGTCTATATCTCTATGTATCATCGTATGTATACCTCCTTGTATTTCTTTGTTTGTCTCTGTCCGTTTGTTTATCTTCGTCTGTCTCTCCCCGTCTGTCCCTCTCCGTCTGCCTTTCTTCGCTTGTATCTCTCCGTCTCTCTGTCTGTCTGTCTCTCTCTTCGCTTGCGTCCCTTCGCCTGTACCTGCTTTCGTCTGCGTTTCTTTGTCATCGCACTGTATACTCGGTGAACGCTGCCCCATCGCTTGTCGATTATTGCAAACCAATTAATTATTAGCCAAGTAACCGATTAATTATTCGATTAATTATCCGTCAAATAATCGATTAAAAAGTAGTCGTGGTGCACAGGTGAGAGAGAGAGAGAGTTCAACGATCACACCTACTGGTAGGTGACGTACAACTGAATGAATTGAATAGACGCGAGTTGGGGGGCAGGGAGGATTTGTTAACTTTCCCAGTAGTCCTACACCTTTAAGCCGTTCAAATGATTATACCGTTTACTTAATTAATGAAAACTAATGTTTTTTTCTCAGTTTTCATTCGTTCCAGTTTGTTAAAAGTCACAATTTTTACTTCAGCTAAAAGGTTTCAGAAGAGATTTCCAATAAGTGTTTTTTATTGTTCGATTTTTGACAGAGCCAGGTGTTGTGCCTCATCATCATCGTCGTCGTGATCATTATCATAATCGTCATCATCATCATCATCATCATCATCATCATCATCATCATCATCATCATCATCATCATCATCGTCGTCATCATCATCATCATCATCATCATCATCGTCGTCATCATCATCATCATCATCATCATCGTCGTCATCATCATCATCATCATCATCACCACCACCACAACCACAACCACCACACCATCATCATCATCATCATCATCATCATCATCATCATCATCATCATCATCATCATCATCATTATCATCATCATTACCACCACCATCACCACCACCACCACCACCACCCCCACCACCACCACCACCACCACCACCACCACCACCACCATCATCATCATCATCATCATCATCATCATCGTCATCATCATCATCCTCATTGCCCCGAGGTAAACAGAATGTCTAGGGGACTTGATTAATATTACTATCAAATTGATGACAGTTGCCTGGAGATGATCTGTTCGTCATTGTCTCGGTTGGCGAGAGTGCTTCGAAACGTAATCTGTATAATTTTGCTGTCTCTGCTGCTGTTTACTTTGTAAAAATTACTTGCTGGTGTTTGCGTAGGAACTGAGAGGATCTAAACTTTGGGACTTTTTGCTCAAACTTCTTAATCGCGTCCTGGGTCAGAAACTCTGGCATTTGAAGGGAGAGAAGCTTAAGAAGGCTCTTATAACTCGAAAGGTTTCTTTTTGATGTCAGTAGATCCATATATACAATTGTTCTACAGCTGCAGTTGTCTTTAGAACAGTTCTCAGGCTATAGGGTCTGTACCGTCTGTTATGTTTTGACCAGTGGCGCAGCCAGGAATTTATTATGGGGGCGTTTTGGGGTTTTATGGCCTGCCGGATGCCCTTTCTGACACCAACCCAACAGTATTACAGTAAATAAAAGAGGAATAAAGTAACAAAGGGAATAACATAAGAAAAACAATTGTTGTTACAAGCAATTGTGTTGTTTTTCTTATTTAAGTGGATAAATAACCTTTAAAAAACTTTTCCCTAGGCCAATGTCGGGTTTAACCCCCGAGATCCCCCAGGTTTTTTTAACGTGCAGTTGTACACAAAATGTGCAATTGTAGCAGCACTTCTGTATGGTTAAAAACTAGCAAAAAGGGTAATTATCCTCCGATTGGAAGTGATTTACCATAGAAGATGGGAAAGGAAAGAAGGATTGTGCAGTTCTAAAAATTCCTTAAGAACAGCCTTGTCTACGCTATTGGTTTTGACCACGGACTCTATATATAGGGTGGGCGGGAAAAACTTCTGTTTTAGGCGGACGGTCGTCTGCTGAAGAACCGACGCCATCTTGTGATCGGCCATTTATTCTATTCTATTCTGTTGACCTTTTTTAGTCTATCGGTCAAAATTTCAGGAAAATAATTATAGGCCTGCCATTTTCGCTAGGCCTACTTCAAAAACTGGCGACCTTTTCTGAGTCATTCGCCAGCATTTTCTGATAATTATTGAGCCATTACCATTTTCGTCCATATATCCAAGTAGGCAAGACTTTTCGACTTCTCCTGGGGGGATGAAGGTAATTGTTACATGTCTAGTATTTCTGGGGGATGGTACGTATTTACATATATGCATTATGCAAGACCTCGTGAATTTTTCTGAGGGAATGCCCCCCAGAGACGTCTAGATTAAACACTGCCAATTATCGTGCAAAAACTAAAACACAGCTTAACGTAGTGAGTTTCCAATCCTGCAGCATAAAAAGTCCTTGGAGCCTTGGAGGTTTGAAAAATATTATTGGTTGCCAACTTACCACCACGGCCTACGGGTAGGTTTAATAATAGAACTATTTAGTAGCGTCGACATAATTCTCATGACCTCTTCACAGCTTATCTGAAAGCTACTAATGGTCATCAACACATAAATGTGAAAATGGTTTCGTATCCTCTGGCCTACGTGACTGTATCAAATTATCAACCACAGCCTTCGGATATGTATAGTTGTATACACGATCGAGTCCGAGCCACATGGACCGCGTGTATAGGCCGCCTTCGACATTCAGTTTGCGGGTGTTTTCGTTTCGGCGGGTTGCCAACGATGCGGGATATTGGAGTTACATTGACGTCATACTTACTGGTGGCGCCTCTATCCACCGACCGACAAACAACGAACGCCTCTTTGTGCCACACCTGGTATATACATCATAATACATGTGTAATGTGTATAGCCTATACACCGACGGCGAATAATTACCTGAACGTGCGTCATCTTCCACCCATGAAGAACTACTTGGCTGTAGCATAGTCGTGTGCCGCGAGCGCTGTGTAGGCCTAGGTCTATAGGTCTACCTGTCGTTTCTACAGTCTATATCGACACTGTCTACCTAACGCATTGCATTGTATTGTATTTAAGCATTTATAAAGCGCCTCCAGTAGGGTGAACCGCTCAGAGGCACTCCCAGTGCCGCAGTGCGCAAGGCTCCGCGAGAAGAAGCAGGTTTTATAAGAAGAGACGTACATGTACATGTATAGCAGAGACTGGGGTGTTGCGGATGTTTGAACACCCCGGAAATGAAATGATGCAATAATGAAATGATGCATTCATCAACATAAAGCATGGTGTAAGGACTAGAGGGATTTTATTTTGAAGCTCTTATTTCTATGTGACACTTTACAATAGATTAAATCGCTCTGCAAGCACCTTAGACAGTTGATTCGTCTGCCTGTCGGCTTGCTGAAGGTCGAATAAACACCCGAAACAACATCCTGGCTTCGACCTTGGGAAGACAAAGCCTCTTTATTATTTTTGAACTGCACGCAAGTACTTCTATAGAACTGTATGAATCCGTTTATAACTGCACATTTTGTGTAGTACAGTCACTAGTGCTGCACGCTAAAAAATGCTCTGGTACACAGTGACGATGTTAAGCCTATACACAATGTCATCGCCTTCAGTATGATTGACCCCGGGGTCTACAGTCTGTTCAAGTCCTCCTTGACAACCTTCTGTACGTTCCAATTGCAAGTGAGAGTCAGAGTTTGGCTCTAACTATAACTCTGATTCTGACTCTAACTCTGACTCTAACTATAACTCTGATTCTGACTCTGAGTTAGAGTTAGAGTTAGAGTTAGAGTTAGAGTCAGGGTCAGAGTTTGAGTCAGAGTTATAGGGTCAGAGTTAGAGTTAGAGATTCCAACTCGATTGTACAGCTTCGTCTGCATTTGTGTGTTGTAGGTTGGAACGCAGGCTTCGGTTGGTCTGTACGAGACGAACGGACGCATCGTTCGAGAGTTCAAGGGAGACTTCAAGGAACCATCGTACGTCGCATGGAACGAGGAATACGAGATCGCTGCTGTCTCGGACGGCGGTCAACGCGCCGTCTACCTATACGACGCCAGCGGACATCTGCTGAACAAGCTCGGTGAACAGCTGCACGGGAGCCAATCGGACGAGGACATCGGACCCCTGATCTACCCGGCCGGGGTCTCATGGTTCTCCGACGGAAGACTGCTGGTCGCCGATCGGGCGGAGCATCGTGTTGTGCTCTTCGACCTTCGGAATCAGTCGGCGGAGACGATTCTGACGGATCAGGACGGGCTCGGTAATCCCGTTGCCCTCGCGACGAACGGCAAGAACAGAATAGTCCTCTCCGAAGAGTTCTATGACTTCGGCGTTGATAAGTACCATCTGAAGCTGTTCAAGCATCGCGTTCAGCCGCTCAGCAACGAATTCTGAACCTCTGGCGGACAACATGAGGGACTACACCACCGCGCATGCGCCGCGCCACGCTGTCCCTTCGCCTGACTGGACGACAGACTATCCGTAAGGGACGGATGAATTGATGAACCACAGATGACCTCATCTTGTGAGTCCGTCGTCATGGTGACGCGAAGCGAAGAAAAATGGCGGACGATGAGTGTCTGACTGTTTAGAGTCACCACGTGACGAACACACGTGACGAATTACAGAGTGGACATTGGACAAGCTATATAGGTAATGACATTATCTCTATTCAGCGCCGGTGAGATTCTGATGCTCTATTTATAAGGCGCTTTGTGAATTCGCGTCTATAGGATGTGTGTACGCATGTCAACGCCCGGTATTATATGCTGCATAACACTGATGGTTGCACGTGATGTCATCCATGCTGACATGTGATAACATTATGTGGTAACATGTTGCGATAACATTGAATAACATCAATGGTGATTTGTAATCCATGTTGACATGTGCTAACATTATGTGGTAACATGTTCTGATAACATTGAATAACATCAATGGTGACTTGTCATAGGCCTACATGTATATAATTTAGGTACAGCTGGTCGTGGTAAGACATAGAAGACGACAAAGATGGTGACACGTGATAGCATAGATCGTGACACTGTGATGGCATAAATGTGATAAAAAAAAGTGACACGTGACGGATATTCTGCATTCAATCAACCATCTTTGTTTTCCGTGTTTCTCGTATAAGTCGTTCGACGATCAATTTAGAGACAACAATCTGACGCATATTATGTCAAGTACATCGCTTGTACTTTGTATATATTTATGAGGACGATAGACTTTGAAAGTTTATAGCTTGTAATATCTGCGCAAATGTTCTTTCCACGCTGACAGTTTTATGACGCAATATCAACCGCTGGGATAGCTTAGAAGAAAAAGAAGAACAAGAATGAGAGGAAGAATGTGTGCATGCACATGGGCATTTATATAGCGCCTCATATGAACCGCAGAAAAGCGAGGAAGAAGAACGTTAATAAGAGGAGAGAGATAGCGAATCCACTAGGCTATAACATGAGAGACAACGATGAGTATGAAGTGTTAGCGACTTCAGTTTTCTTTGCCTCGGTATATTGGGGCGGGTGGCCACTCCCCTTCCAAACCTTCCAATCTTTA
>OX457053.1:30415562-30469199 GCA_949752735.1 Lumbricus terrestris
ATGGGTCTTGCGAGAAATTATACGTTAAAAAGAAGAAGAAGAAGAAGAAGAAGAAAAAATAGAAGAAGAAGAAGAAGAAGAAGAGGAAGAAGAAGAAGAAGAAGAAGAAGAGGAGGAGGAGGAGGAGAAGGAGGAGGAGGAAGAAGAAGAAGAAGAAGAAGAAGAGGAAGAAGAGGAAGAAGAAGAAGAAGATGAGGAGGAAGCAGAAGAAGAAGAAGACGAAGAGGAAGAGGAAGAGGAAGAGGAAGAAGAAGAAGAAGAAGAAGAAGAAGAAGAAGAAGAAAGAGAAGAAAAAGAAGAAAAAGAAGAAGAAGAAGAAAAAGAGGAAGAGGAAGAAGAAGAAGAAGAAGAAGAAGAAGAAGAAGAAGAAGAAGAAGAAGAAGAAGAAGAAGAAGAAGAAGAAGAAGAAGAAGACGGGGAAAAACATCATGATCAACAATGCGAGTAAATGAAATGAAGTCGAAGTCATACAAGACAAACGAAAAACAGGAGCAAGACGAGGATGACGCCGTGAGAACGGTTGGTTTCAAATGATAGTCTACCCATCTTACTGGGTCTGCTTGAGATAATCGCATTCAGAGGAAGGAATACACATGCAAGAGCAAGAAACGATCTGACGGTCTCTTTCTGAACTGTTGTTTCTCTCACCCAACTCGGAAGAAATCTGGAGGTAGAGCCGTGGAATCGTCGACGAGAAGAAGAGCCAGACAGGCAGACAGACAGACAGCGATCAGTACACGGACACGGAGGCATCCACGAACGGAAGTCAGCGAACATGAATGACCTCGAACACGATTCTATACAAGCAAAACAATTACTACATGTAATCAAGTTTTGCATCGAGTCAATCAAACACCCGATCTGATCTACAATAAAACTCAGCTATATAAACAGGAGAGGCAGATCTCAAAAGGAAACTCCGCCACTGGTTGTTCTCTGCCAGTGCCAGTCCCAAGCCTGGATAAAGGAGGAGGGCGACACTATATAATCATCTCTGATATGGCAGTGTCGTTAAACATGTAACAAGCAACCTCAAATGGAATGGACGAACGACATGGAGAATTGGAGCTGAGGCCCACTACATGATTTAAATCCTGTCGTCTATGACATCTTCTTTATGTATAAGCATAGATCTAATCAAACAATAACTGCTTACAGTTTCTTCACAAAAATATTAAGGACTTTTTCATGTTTGGAGTACTTTGTTACAAAACCCAAAGGAAAATTGCAGTAAACTGAAATTTCGGTAGAAATCTATAAGGCAGGTCAATTGTAAAATAATTATATAGGATGTCAAATGACTTGCCGCGACCTAGGTATAATAGCTCCGCCACTGAGGGACTATAGGGTCTACGCCAAAAAACACAACGCGAACGCCTGTCATTTTGGTACTATGATATTCAAGAACCCACCTAGCAGTGAGCAATAGGCTAATTGAAAGATATCTGCTTTCAAAGTGTGTGTATTTGCAGCTTAACGTCACTGTGTGGTAACAAAGACCATTAGCGACGCCCTCCTCCTTTATCCAGGCTTGGGACTGGCACTGGCAGAGTGCAACCAGTGGCGGAGTTCTGCTTTCAACGAGTCAACATAAACTATGTTTCCATATAATAACCGTTGCGACGTAATACTCTCTCCTCCCATCCTCTTCGATGAGCAAACTGTCTAGATATCTTTGTTCCCTGGCATTGACTGCCATGGTCTAATAACATCGGATCTTGGCTGTCGTTTGTTCTTTTCTAAGAGACGGTCTTCACCTCAATCCGTAGTAAGATTGTGGTCGGGGAACCAAACTCATAGCCTTGCTGCTTGAAGGCATTCTCATTTCCCGGGGCTTTCGCGCAAAGAGTATCTCTAAATTATAGCTGTTGGTGGAAGGGGTGCTTTGTAAATCATCAGATAGACTACAATACGGCACTGTGATGTCCGTGAAGTTATGGGGAAACGAATACTTTATCTATGAGAGACCTTGACACACGCTAGTCAACTGGTCTCACGGCTTGCCTTGAGACTAAAACGATAACCGTGTTAATAACGGTCAGGAAAGTATATCCTTTGACTGAAATTGCTGCATTTGATACAGCGGATGTATATCGTCCGGTCAATTACTTAAGTGGAGCTGCTAGAAGATTACCTCTAAGATTTCTCCTATCTCTGGATCCTAATCACTTTCACCCATCGTTCTCTCTACCCCCCATTCCCTACCCAGTCCTCCCAACCATCTGGTCAACCGGACCGACTTTTTTACCATAAAGCGCTTTATTGCATTGCCAAAGCTTTTAGCAATCAGCCGCAGATTGCGATATCAGATAATCAGAAACCTTTCTCCCATCGCTTGTGTCGTTTGCTCTTTGTCTCGGTGGGTATAGGACTATATATTATATGCTGCTATGCATTCCTGTGAGTGCGATTGCGACTTGAAAATGTTCCGATCAAACTTACGACACGACCAGGACCGCAGACTGCTGTGATTTTTCACAATGCATCTGATTTTATGCAATAATGCAAAGTAAAGGCCTGTAGCGTATTAAATCGCTATTATCTATCAAACTAACTTGTCTGATATTATATGTTAATTCTAAGTAGGAGTTAAGCTAGATAATTTAGTCGGCGTATCTAGATTAATAATTTGGCGTCTAGTGGATTAGTAACTAGGAGACCACGAATCTTGCGTATATGAGCGAGGCAGTCATGGTGACGTCAAGGGTTACTACGGACGCTTACGTAAGCGAAAACATTTGCATCGACGCGTAACCAATAAAAAGCATCGAAATGAGCGTAACGGACAGAATTGAATGGAAATAGCCACGTCATTGAAATTCAACATAAAACGGTGATTCCTTACATGAACATTGAGAAAGATGGTTGCTCAGTTGTGTCTGGCAATTCATTTGAAGTTTATTCAATGGTGAGGATGAGGATTATGCTCGTATCTGGTCGTAAAACAGTACGAGGCATTCGTGTGAGAGTAGAGGCGATTTAGACATTCGAAGTTGCGAATTCTAACGTACGGGAAGTCTACATTGTGATTGTGACGGTTGGTGAGACGATATTCGTGTGTTGAGAAACGATTTTGGGCTCGTTGTCTCTGGTTGACATTTCAAGGTCATTTTCAATTGGGAAGGAAATTCTCATTGGTTGGAGTGTGATAATTTGATGCTACGGAAGTATTGAATATTGTCTTGTCTGGTATTCGATCTGGATTCCACAGCTTGACAGTATCTCATTATCCTTCTTCAAATATAGCACGAGGTTGCTTATCTTCATTCAGTGAATCTACGGAGAATCAGAAGAACTAATTCTTCAAATATAGCACGGGGTTGCTAATCTTCATTCAGTGAATCTACAGAGAATCTGCAGAACTATTTCAAGGCCGTTTTACACTACGGAAACGATATGTCATATATCTCAACTGTGGAGTACAGATAAGCATTTAGTTAATTATAATTAGTGATACGCCAAATAAGTAAATAGGAATATTACGTAATTGTATTGTGTATTTAATAGTTTCAATTATATCATACATTTATAAAGAATTGGTGTCTTTTTGAACAGATCATTTAAATGCAGTACATTTTCAATTACCCGCTAAAATAAGCATAAAAACGGAGACGTTACAAATGGGATGCTCGCGTCGGGATAAAATTGACAATATTATTGTTGATTAGATTGAACTTTACTGACATTTATATTGAAGAGACAAAGCTAATTAAAATGACGATCTATTTGGAAATTGTTAAGCACAGCGCAACGCCAGCGCAGCGCGTGTATAGATTTAAGCATTAGAGTCGGTGCGATAATCCTTATTGCGTAACATACACCAGAGATTGTATTACGTTAAGAGGGCGCACTAGTGTGACGCTTAATAATTTTAATAATTATTATAAGCGAGTGTGAAGTTGTATAGCGCATATTAGAGCGTTAAATTTATTACTACTTGACAAAAGTGAGTAAGTAAGAATGTCGATCACGGACTGGCAACAGTGGTTGGATATGGGACGTTCATTCTCATTGGAAGGTGAAGAGCTGAAGGCGTTTGTCAGAGACAGACAGAACGAATTCAGACAGCAGAGGGCGGATGAACGAGAAGAGAAAAAGGAAAGTGAGCTACGTGCAGCTGCAGAAGCCAAAGCAGCCAGAGAGAGTGAGTTGGAACTAGCGCGAGAGGCGGCTAAAATTGCTGAAGCAAAAGCAGTTAGAGAAAAAGAACTAGAAATAGCGAGGATGGCTGACGCTAGGCTTATGCGTGAAGCAGAGATGAACGAGGCGAGGCTTGCAAGAGAAGCCGATGAAGTGAGACAGGCAAGGGACAGAGAATTAGAGAATAAGAGGCTTGAGGTTCAAGTGAGAATGAGAGAGATAGAATCGGGAGATAGACGAAACAGAGATGATGGAGATTCTTATATGACGATGGGTGACAACCACCAAGGAAACCAAAGTCATAAGGGAATGAAGAATATTAAATTCCCAATATTTAACGAGGCAAAGGACTGTCTTGATGCGTATCTTCTTAGATTTGAGCGTACGTGTACGACGTATGAGATACCGAGAGATGTGTGGTCGCTGATACTAGCGCGACATTTAGAGTCGAAGGCATTAGAAGTATACCAGCGTTTGTCGGCTGAAGAAACACAAGACTACGATTGTTTAAAGAAGCATCTCCTGAAAAGATTCCAATTAACAGAAGGAGGGTATCGTAACAAGTTTAAGACTAGCAAGATGGAACAAGGAGAAACTCCTTCAAATTTCATTTACAGATTGCAACGATATTTGCAGCAATGGTTGCTACAAGCTGGATTTGAGCAGACCTACGAAGGAATCGAGGATCTACTGTTAAAAGATCAATTTTTCCTCACTTGTAGTAACGAGTTGAGGATGTTCATTAAAGAGAAAGGAAAAATGAGCTTAAAAGACACATTGACGTGTGCAGAATCCTACATCGAAGCTCATGGGTACAGATATGCCGAGAATTCTGTAAAACCTCAAGGGAGATTCAATAATGACAGAGGTAATGGAAAGCCATTTGAAGAGAAATCGAGAGAGAAATTCCAAGGAAACATGAACAGAGGAAGAGTCGAAACGCGACAGAACAAAGAGACAAATCACAGTGGAAATGTGAATAGAGGATATAGTAGAGATAGAGAGCAGGCAGCGGAACACAAGATAACTTGTTTTGCATGCGGTAAGGTAGGTCATAA
Source organism: Lumbricus terrestris (assembly GCA_949752735.1). Lineage (NCBI taxonomy): Eukaryota > Metazoa > Annelida > Clitellata > Crassiclitellata > Lumbricidae > Lumbricus > Lumbricus terrestris. The sequence continues at coordinate 30,420,761 of OX457053.1, forward strand.
AGCATTTGATTGTGTGCATAAAGCCAAAGGGTTTGTTAAACACACAGCTGCAGCAGTACAGATTTACGAGAATAGGGCGTACAGGGCTGTACAGACGAATGAAAATACGAAATCGAATGAAATTGACAGAACAGTAGAACGCCAGGATAGGAAAGGTAAAGAAGAAGTACCGAAACACATGGCAGCAAGTACGGTAGTTACAGAACGGAAAGATGGTTGCATTGACATTGAAAGTATAGATGAATGTCAAGCGAAAGTCAATGGAGTAGAAGCCAATTGTCTTTACGATTCTGGAGCGAGTACATGCATTGTGAGGAGATCGCTGATCAGAGATAGTGATTTGACTGGGAAGGAAACGCACTGCATCCTAGTTGATGGGAGCTTAAGGTGTTTTCCTACAGCCCATGTAAACATTGAGAGTGAGTATTTTACTGGTGAAGTTGAGGCAATGGTTATGGACGAACCAGTAAAGCCGACAATTATTGGACGCGTGAGAGGGTTAAAATATACAGTAACGAATGAGAACACGGATGAAAATATAATTAATTGTGACAAAGGAGAGAAAGTGAATGAGACGATTATGAGTGAGAAACAAGAAAAGGTTGAGTATAAAGGAATACTCAAGAGAAATGTGAATGCTAATTCACGTTGGCAAGATGCCAAGAAAACAGTAAGATTTGAGAGTGATGAAATGAGCACGGAATATGATGACGTAATAGAGAAAGTTAGAAGTGATGACGTCATGAACAGTGACGCACATCAAACGACAGCAGCGATAGAAACGAGAGCTGAGTCGAAGAAAGTGGTGAAATATAAACCACTCAAGATCACAGAAATGCCCGACCTGAATATAACCACAAAAGAAATAAAGGAATTACAGAAGACAGATGAAACATTGAAGAGTTACTGGGATAAAGCATCTGAGTGGAATGGCGATGAGAAGAGTACAGAAAAGGTGCTGTACGTAAAGAAAGATGGATTGTTGTACCGGAGATGGAAGGAAGTATTGAAAGATGAAGCGAAGTGGCAGTTGATGGTTCCGAAACAGTTGAGAAACAAAGTTCTAGCTGTAGCACATAACTCGCTACTGTCAGCTCATCTAGGCATGAAGAAGACTCACGATAAAATTGTGAATGAATTTTATTGGCCAGGGATAAATCAAGAAGTTCGGCGATATATATTAAGTTGTGATGTATGCCAGAAAGCAGTAGATAAGAAAGTGAATTACAAGGCACCGATGGGACATCTTCCAGTGCTGGATGTGCCGTTCAAGCATGTCTGTGTGGACATCATAGGAGCCATAGAGCCAATGTCTATGAGAGGATATCGTTATGTATTAACGATTATCGACTTAAGCACCAGGTATCCTGAAGCGATACCGTTGAAAGGAATAAGTACCGAGGAAGTGGCGGAAGCCTTGTTTAACTTTTACTGTCGGATGGGCGTACCAGAAAGAATTCATACAGATAGAGGGAGCCAGTTTACGTCAGAACTAATGGCCGAAGTAAACAAGATGTTATTAATCAAGCATACGATGACAAGTCCATACCACGCGATGGGAAACGGTTGTGTAGAACGTCTTAATGGAACAATTAAGACTACACTGAGAAAACTGATAGGTGAACAAGTAAAAGAGTGGGACAGGTACTTGGCACCACTACTTTTCGCATTACGAGATACTGTACACGAGAGCCACGGATACACGCCTTTCGAATTAATCTTCGGAAGATCATGTAGAGGTCCGGTACAGATATTGAAGGAACTGTGGACAAATGAAAAAGTGGAAGACGAGGTGAAGGATGTGTACACATATATGACGGATCTACGAGAACGTATAGAGGAAACGTGTAACATGGCGCAGAAAGCAATTCACAAAGCTAATGCGAAGAACAAGAAGTACTACGATAAAAAGGCACGATATAGAAAACTGGAGATAGGTGATAAAGTCCTATTGTTACTGCCGAGTTGTAATAATAAGATGCTTGTTAAATGGCAAGGACCATTTGTAGTCAGAGGGAAAATCGGCGATTACGATTATAAAGTTGAGGTTGATGGTGGAAAACTGAAAACATACCACATCAACATACTAAAGAGATATTACGAGAGGAATGAAGAAGAATTGTCAGGTTCTGAGACAATAGCATATGTGTCAGCTATTGTACATGATGGTAGAGAAGGTGAAGACGAAGAGGAGGAGATATTAAACCTGTATGTCAGTAAGCAAACTGAGACTTACAAGGATGTTGATATTAATCCACAATTAGAAGATGAACAGAGAGGTGAATTGGAGAAATTACTGAGAGAATATCAAGACATATTTACAGATAAACCAGGAAGAACTGACATGGTGAAACACGAGATTCATCTTACGAGTGATGAACCTGTTAGGATGAAAGCTTATCCAACACCGTATCATCTACAGTCTGAAATTGATAAGGAAATTGAGATAATGTTAGAGAATGGGATAATAGAAAGATCGGAAGCAGCATACGCAGCACCGCTTGTTGTTGTTAAGAAGGCTGATGGAAGCAATAGACTTTGCTGCAACTATAAGCAATTGAACAAAGTGACAGTTTTTGATCCAGAGCCGATGATGTCAAACGAGGATATCTTCAATAAACTGAGTGGCAGCAAAATATATAGCAAGTTTGATTTTTGCAAAGGGTATTGGCAAATTCCAATGAGCGAAGAATCAAAAGATTATACGACTTTCATTTGTGCGAGTGGGTTGTATAAATTCAACGTTCTACCATTTGGATTGGTAAATAGTGCTTCAAGCTATAACAGATTGATAAGGAAGATTTTGCATGGAACTGAGAATCTGGAGAGTTATGTTGACGACATACTAGCTCATACAGAAGGATGGACTAAACATATGAAGATTTTACGAGAATTTTTTCAAAGAGTGAGAGATGCTCACCTGACTTTGAAACCAAAGAAATGTTCATTAGGCTATGGTCGCATAGATTTCTTGGGTCACACGTTAAACAACGACGACATTAGTCCTAAAGGAGAATCGATAGATAAGATTGTGGAGATGCCACAACCGAAAACGAAGAAACAAATAAGAAGCTTTTTGGGAGCGATAAATTACTACAGAAAATTTATTCCTCATTGTGCTGAACTGATGGCACCATTAAGTGATTTGACAAAGAAGTCAGCAGCTAATAATGTTGATTGGAACGAAGAATTAGATGAGAGTTTTAGTAAGCTGAAAGCAGCACTGGCTAAAACACCGATACTGAAGTTACCAAACTTGGAAAAGGAGTTTGTGATTCAGACAGACGCATCAGGAAGAGGAATAGGTTGCGTCCTGATACAGCAGTATGAAGGGATAAACCACCCAATTGCATATGCGAGTAGGAAATTATTGGAGAGAGAGACGAGATATTCAGTTGAGGAGAGAGAATGTCTAGCGATAATGTGGGGAATTAGTCGGTTTGACAGGTACTTGTGTGGAAAGCAGTTTGTGATAGAGACGGACCACTGCGGACTACAGTACATGAAGGAAGGAAGGATGAGAAATGCGAGAGTCATGAGGTGGAGTCTAGCACTTCAAAATTATTGCTTTACGATACGATATATCAAGGGAAGCAATAATGTTATGTCTGATTATTTGAGTAGAGGAATTACATAGTACTTAAATATATCAGTAATGTATTATAATAATGTAGATAAGAAGTTCAGTAATGTTGTATTGTTGTGTAAGATAGAATAAGGAAGTTGATAGAAATTTAGTTGATAGATAATTAGGTGAGATTGTAAAGCCTGATTACAGACTTTTGAAGGAGGGGTATTTGTAGCGTATTAAATCGCTATTATCTATCAAACTAACTTGTCTGATATTATATGTTAATTCTAAGTAGGAGTTAAGCTAGATAATTTAGTCGGCGTATCTAGATTAATAATTTGGCGTCTAGTGGATTAGTAACTAGGAGACCACGAATCTTGCGTATATGAGCGAGGCAGTCATGGTGACGTCAAGGGTTACTACGGACGCTTACGTAAGCGAAAACATTTGCATCGACGCGTAACCAATAAAAAGCATCGAAATGAGCGTAACGGACAGAATTGAATGGAAATAGCCACGTCATTGAAATTCAACATAAAACGGTGATTCCTTACATGAACATTGAGAAAGATGGTTGCTCAGTTGTGTCTGGCAATTCATTTGAAGTTTATTCAATGGTGAGGATGAGGATTATGCTCGTATCTGGTCGTAAAACAGTACGAGGCATTCGTGTGAGAGTAGAGGCGATTTAGAAATTCGAAGTTGCGAATTCTAACGTACGGGAAGTCTACATTGTGATTGTGACGGTTGGTGAGACGATATTCGTGTGTTGAGAAACGATTTTGGGCTCGTTGTCTCTGGTTGACATTTCAAGGTCATTTTCAATTGGGAAGGAAATTCTCATTGGTTGGAGTGTGATAATTTGATGCTACGGAAGTATTGAATATTGTCTTGTCTGGTATTCGATCTGGATTCCACAGCTTGACAGTATCTCATTATCCTTCTTCAAATATAGCACGAGGTTGCTTATCTTCATTCAGTGAATCTACGGAGAATCAGAAGAACTAATTCTTCAAATATAGCACGGGGTTGCTAATCTTCATTCAGTGAATCTACAGAGAATCTGCAGAACTATTTCAAGGCCGTTTTACACTACGGAAACGATATGTCATATATCTCAACTGTGGAGTACAGATAAGCATTTAGTTAATTATAATTAGTGATACGCCAAATAAGTAAATAGGAATATTACGTAATTGTATTGTGTATTTAATAGTTTCAATTATATCATACATTTATAAAGAATTGGTGTCTTTTTGAACAGATCATTTAAATGCAGTACATTTTCAATTACCCGCTAAAATAAGCATAAAAACGGAGACGTTACAAGGCCGAACATTATAAAAACTCGCACCCCTTGTTGGACGTGTGCTTGTATACACGTATTTTTGTATATACATATGTATGTATGTATGTATGTATGTATGTATGTATGTATGTATGTATGTATGTATGTATGTATGTATGTATGTATGTATGTATGTATGTATGTATGTATGTATGTATGTACGTATGAACGTACGTATGTTTGTATGTATGTATATATGTATGCATGTATGTATGTATGTATGTATGTATGTATGTATGTATATGTATGTATCATGTATGTGCGTATGTACGCATGTATGTATGCATATATATAATATGTGTAAAGTTGTGTATGCATGTGCGCGCGCACATTTACATGCATGTATAAATTTGCATGCGATATCATAATTATTAATCCTATTAGTTAAATTTGCATAACGCGTGCATGCATGCACGATTGGCATTTACCCAATTATTTATAAACGCACATAGCAGTGTCGTCAAGTAACGTTAAACATAATTATTATTGTTATTTCAGCCATGTTTTTATCTGTCATCCAACTTCTAGTTATGCTAAAACATTTTCATCGTTCATCCAGTTTCTAGTTTTACTGCATTGATTATTTTAGCGTGAATAGGCTATAGGCCCTACCATGGCTTCGTTGCTTATCCAGCTTCTGTAGGCTACTTAATTTCTGAATAATAATTTATATTCATCGAAGTTCTAAACATTAAGTTAATGCAACAATCAGATAATCGTAATCGTAAACTCGAAATTTCTAAAGCGCCACTCGAAAGCCAAGCGCGGGGCACCAGCTTATTCGCGAGCGCTGCGTTGAGTTAGAAGGGTTGTGCGTGAGAGTAGTCCGTGGTGGTCCGAGTCGAGTTACCATAGATACCATCAAGACCATTATTTTATCGCTCAGCAAAGTCTAGTTTTACTGTTAAATAATATTCACATGTTTGAATGTGCCTGCACCTATTGCAATTTGGCTCAAAATGCCAACTGAGCCTTCAGAAAATTGTAGAAGAAGCTGCAATTGGTCTCTTTAATTGTCCTTGAAGAATCTACGAAATAATTATAGGCTATCCTAAGCATAAAATAAATACTGAAACAGATAGAAGACGCCGATTCTTTATTGCCATCATTACTTTTTCGCCCGAGGTAGTAAAGACCCTTCATGCTGTAAAAGATTAAAATTAGCTTATAGGTTATTAGGTTATTATTACTGTTAGGCCTATTTATTTTTATCAGCTTCATCATCATCACCATAATTTCTCAGGGACTAGAACATTATCTACAAACACAGATATATTTGGAACGGACCCTATTGCTACGCTATAGAAGTAGATCTGTTTCATGAACTCCCTTTCAAGTTTTCAGGCATTCAGGACTCTCTCATCTTAAGACAGCTTTGCTTTTATTTGACTGCGCTGGAGTTGGAAGCGCCTCGAGCTGAGTATATCATGGGCGGAGTTTGGTTTCCGTTCTTGGAGGGCTAAAAAAGAACTTGGGCAGAACTTGGGCTTTGTTGGGGGCTGAGACTCGATCCAGAACGAGCGGCGCCGACAAATATTTTTGGGCCAAAAAAGTTGATGACTTTTTTTGGTCCTCGGGCCGGAATCTCGCCGAAAAATACAAATTTTCCCGGGCAAAAAAGTTGATGACCGCTTTTTGGTCATTCGGAACTTTCGTGTTCGTAAACAGAACCATTTTCGGAGAACAAATATATGAGTCTGCGCCTTCTTGAGGGGCTAAGCCCGGGAAAAGATACCGTCTACAAAATAAAATTTTCCGTTTCCGTTCATTCATTATTCATTTTCCCCGAACAAATTTATGAGTCTGCGCCTTCTAGGGGGGCTAAGCCCGGGAAAAGATTATAAAGATACCGTTTACACCGTTACACGGTAAAAAACTGAATCCGGGTCTCTTTTTTGGGAGTGGGCTTAGTCCCCCCCCCTATCCCCTGATAAACTCCGCACATGCTGAGTAGCCTCTTTGAAACAGCGCTATACAAATTCATTTAATGAAATAATGAAATAATGAGTTCAGATAAGATTAAATAGAAATCAGAAGACATTGTAGACAATAATATATACCTGTCCAATTGTTCGCTGTTCCATTTCGTCGAATCAGCAGACTTTCAAAACGCTCCCTCGCAGTAAAAGACACGTATGCACTCTATAGGCCAACCTTCAGAGGATGGATATCCTCCTCCTCCTTTTCTTCCTCACCACTACCACCAGCAGCAACTAAACCCTCGATTACGATCTCCTGGCAACTGAACGCGCAACTGCAGCAGCAACCTATGACATCAACGCCTTTTGCATCAGTCGTTGGATCTGATTAACACGGTGGTTGTTCACCGATGTCCAGTCAAGGATGCTCGTCACTTGAACTTCACCAGCTGCTGCAACTGTTCGCTGCAACTGACGTCGGTTCCAACGGTGCTGCTGCTGTGTCTGCGAGAAGTCTGCGAGTCTTTCCGATGACCTTATTAGCGACTTAACGCTTCGCTGGAGTGTCAAGAGCGACTGGATTGAGCGGCTGCTTGCGGCGCGCATCTCTCTTTATAGAGAGGGAGCTAGCTAGCGGTGAAGGCCCCTCTCCTTTGCAGCTCCACTGGGTTTTATCCACCCCCGGATGGTCGTGATTATACCGTGCCCTTATCGTCGCCTCGTTGAAGCTCGGTGTGTTAAAGATTGCCGGTGATATTTGGTCGCCTTATCCTCCCCCAATCGCCTCTTGCTGTTGGTTGGATCATATGAGATGTATGACGATGTCCCCCAAGCGACGCCAGGACTAATTATTGGCAGGCCGATCGCAGAGGGGGGGCTGGCGGGTGGAGGCAATACCGTCGGATCTGTATCACGCCCGGCGGAGAACGCAAACCGGAAATTCATACGCGTCGTCGTAAAGTAGACCGGATGCGCCGTTTCTGTTCGCGCGAACGGCGCTTCTTTACGCCGTCTGCTATTATTTGAGGTCTGATTAGAAATTTCAAGGAAGAGCGTGCTTTGATTGTTGGCATGTGTGAATGGGCTGGCCTGGGCAGCTTGAATATCTATTCAAATATATCGTCTGTCTGTATGTTTGTCTGTGTGTCTGTCTGTCAGTTTGTCTGTCTGCCTGTGTGTTTGTCTGTCTGTCGGTTTGCCCGCGTGTACTGCGCTAACTCTCTGAAGTAAGATTCGTGCTGATTGGCATTAAACTGCGTCACTGCCTCTCTCTCGTGCCGTGAAAGGCAGTGTCGCGGAGTCTATACAAGAGAGAAGCTGGGCGTTTAATGGGGCGTAAGAGAGAGAGAGAGAGAGAGAGAGAGAGAGAGAGAGAGAGAGAGAGAGAGAGAGAGAGAGAGAGAGAGAGAGAGAGAGAGAGAGACAGACAGACAGACAGACAGACAGACAGACAGACAGACAGAGAGACAGACAGACAGACAGACAGACAGACAGAGAGACAGAGAGACAGAGAGACAGAGAGAGAGAGAGACTCTCTGTCTCTGACAGAGACAGAGACAGAGACAGAGACAGAGAGACAGAGACAGACAGAGACAGAGACAGAGAGAGAGAGAGAGAGAGAGAGAGAGAGAGAGAGAGAGAGAGAGAGAGACTCTCTGTCTCTGACAGAGACAGAGACAGAGACAGAGACAGAGAGACAGAGACAGAGACAGAGACAGACAGACAGACGGAGACAGAGACAGACAGACAGACGGAGACAGAGAGAGACAGACAAACAAACAGAGACTCTGAGAGAGAGAGAGACAGACAGACAGACAGACAGACATAGACAGAGAGAGACAGACAAGCAGAGAGAGAGAGAGAGAGAGAGAGAGAGAGAGAGAGAGAGAGAGAGAGAGAGAGAGAGAGAGAGAGAGAGAGACACAGAGAGAAAGAGAGATAGATCGTGCGAAGCAATGGTCTTGAACTCCCTCAAGTGATGTGGGCGTTTGTCGTGTTCCAATTACATCTTTTCTCTATATCTCTCTATAGTCTCTGTTTCCAAACAACAAGCAACTAATCTCGTGACGGAGACATTCAATTCTTTCCTCCTTTTAAAGAGGCGCACCACAACGAGACGATTGATAGCTGATGAGATCGTTTGGTGTTGACTGTTGAGGGTGCGGTTCTGGAGCTAATCCGAACACAGGTGCGTTCTTGGACGAATGCATCTCCCATGGCAGCAGAAGTATTGAAAAGCTCTTGATTGTCTGTCAGATACACTCGTCTATATAGCGAGGAATTTTTATGAAAGACTTGCGCTCAATGTATCGTGGTTAGCGTTAAGTGCAGCAGGCAATCTGCCAATAATACTTGTCTTCCAGGAAAGTTGCCGTCCAATCAAAGGTATTTTTCCGGCAAAAAGTCTTTAAGCGCCCAACCTGGTTGTCTGTAAGTGTAGCACGACGCTAAGTGTGGCTATAGCCTAAAACGATGGATCACAGTGAAATAGTCTGCAGACAAAAAATGTCTTACACGTGTTTTGACGTGGATAAAGGAGGAGGGCGTCGCTAATGGTCTTTGTTTGTTTGCAGTGCTCGTGAATAAGCTAGTGCCCCGCGCTTGGCCCTCGAATGGCGCTTTAGAAATTTCGAGTTTAGGATTACGGTTGTTACCACACAGCGACGTTAAACTGCAAACACACACACACACACACACACACACGCACACAAACACACACACACACACACACACACCTATCCTGGAATACTATTTCACGCAAAATTTCTCTCACCCCGTCTCTCTCAGTCATCTAAGGGTGTGGTCCCTCACATCGCCTGTCTATCTCTGTCTGGCTGCCTGCCAATGTCTGTTTGTAAACGTATTACGGTACACTACGTTTAACGACACTGCCATAACAAATGTCACCCTCCTTCTTTATCCAGGCTTGGGACTGGCATTGGCAGAGTGCGACCAGTGTCTGTCTGTTTCTAAGCCTACCTATTTATATATATAGCCTGTCTGTCTGTCTGTCCGTCCGTCCGTCCGTCTGTCTGTCTGTCTGTCTGTCTGTCTACCTAGATCTCTATCGATTTCCATCTCTAGGTGGCAATCTCTGTCATCCTACGCATAATGATCCTGTGTATCTTCTCCCTTGGAAGATCTTTTGTGTAGCAAACTGTCTCGAATCACTCGGTCCATATATGGTCTTCCTATATCCGGTCGGTCGCCAGAGGGCCTGGGTTCGATTGTCACTCTGAGATAATTATCTGCTGTTCCAATCAGATTTCCGTTAGGTTGGTATGGCATAGACTTGTGTTCGAGACAGATATATTTGTGTTGCTAAGGGTTATTTATGCAGTGCACTTTGGACGCATTTCATGTTGGCTTAAAATTGTAAGCCAAGGTACAATTTAGCCTACGTCTGTGAAAGTGGTTCCAGCGACTTAGCTTTTGTGGGCACTGTAGAAATTCCGAGTTTACGATTAGGATTACGTAATGTTGCATAGGCCAATCATACGTATTGTACTACTTTTGTGATAGTTTTGTTAATCAATCAATACCAACGACCTTACAAAAATTATATACCAGGTTTCTACCCGCTCGTGTTAAACGACTGACCGAAGAACATTCCGAGCGTACTCTGAGCAATGGCTACAGTCGCGTATTGCGCCACCGTAACGAAGTTACTGCACCAACAAAGACTATAACATTGAAATTATGAATGTTTCTGTCTTTTTCACTCTCAATCATAGATGTCGCGTCACTTCAAATTTCGTTTATTAATACTATCGATTATGATTCTTATCTGCAAAGATAATTTTTACCTTGAAAATAAAATTATTTGTCAATTTGCCTTCATAAATCTAATTGATTGAACGCTTTTCTCACGTGAAAAAGATGTAAAATTGTCCGAAATCCCACACCAACTTCATGCATCGAGTTTCTAGTATGTGTAGATGAACGTTCATTGCAAATCAGCGTTGCCACTCTGTAACGTCTCCGTTTTTATGCTTATTTTACCGGGTAATTGAAAATATACTGCATTTAAATGATCTGTTCAAAAAGACACCAATTCTTTATAAATGTATGATATAATTGAAACTATTAAATACACAATACAATTACGCAATATTCCTATTTACTTATTTGGCGTATCACTAATTATAACTATCTTATTGCTTATCTGTGTTCCACAGTTGAGATATATGACATGTCGTTTCTGTAGTGTAAAACGGCCTTGAAATAGTTCTGCAGATTCTCTGTAGATTCACTGAATGAAGATTAGCAACCCGGTGCTATATTTGAAGAAGGATAATGAGATACTGCCAAGCTGTGGAATCCAGATCGAATACCAGACAAGACAATATTCAATACTTCCGTAGCATCAAATTATCATACTCCAACCAATGAGAATTTCCTTCCCAATTGAAAATGACCTTGAAATGTCAACCAGAGACAACGAGCCCAAAATCGTTTCTCTACACACGAATATCGTCTCACCAACCGTCACGATCACAATGTAGACTTCACGGACGTTAGAGTTCGCAACTTTGAACTTCTAAATCACCTCTACTCTCACACGAATGCCTCGTACTGTTTTACGACCAGATACGAGCATAATCATCATCCTCACCATTGAATAAACTTCAAATGAATTGCCAGCCACAACTGAGCAACCATCTTTCTCAATGTTCATGTAAGGAATCAACCGTTTTTGTCCAATTTCAATGACGTGGCTGTTTCCATTCAATTCTGTCCGTTACGCTCATTTCGATGCTTTTAATTGGTTACGCGTCAATGCAAATGTTTTCGCTTACGTAGCGTCCGTAGTAACCGCTTGACGTCACCATGACTGCCTCACTCATGTACGCAAAATTCGTGGTCTCCTAGTTACTAATCCACTAGACGCCAAATTATTAATCTAGACACGCCAATTAAATTATCTAGCTTAACTCCTACTTAGAATTAATACTTAACACTAGATAAGTTAGTTTGATAGATAATAGCGATTTAATACGCTACAAATACCCCTCCTTCAAAAGTCTGTAATCAGGCTTTACAATCTCACCTAATTATCTATCAACTAAATTTCTATCAACTTCCTTATTCTATCTTACACAACAACACAACATTACTGAACTTCTTATCTACATTATTATAATACATTACTGATATATTTAAGTACTATGTAATTCCTCTACTCAAATAATCAGACATAACATTATTGCTTCCCTTGATATATCGTATCGTAAAGCAATAATTTTGAAGTGCTAGACTCCACCTCATGACTCTCGCATTTCTCATTCTTCCTTCCTTCATGTACTGTAGTCCGCAGTGGTCTGTCTCAATCACAAACTGCTTTCCACACAAGTACCTGTCAAACCGACTAATTCCCCACATTATCGCTAGACATTCTCTCTCCTCAACTGAATATCTCGTCTCTCTTTCCAATAGTTTTCTACTCGCATATGCAATCGGGTGGTTTATCCCTTCATACTGCTGTATCAGGACACAACCTATTCCTCTTCCCGAAGCATCAGTTTGTATCACGAATTCCTTCTCCAAGTTTGGTAACTTTAGTATTGGTGTCTTAGCAAGTGCTGCTTTCAGCTTACTAAAACTCTCATCTAATTCTTCGTTCCAATCAACATTATTAGCTGCTGACTTCTTTGTCAAGTCACTTAATGGTGCCATCAACTCAGCACAATGAGGAATAAACTTTCTGTAATAGTTTATTGCTCCCAAAAAGCTTCTTATTTGTTTCTTCGTTTTCGGTTGTGGCATCTCCACAATTTTATCTATTGATTCTCCTTTAGGACTGATGTCGTCGTTGTTTAACGTATGACCCAAGAAATCTATGCGACCATACCCTAATGAACATTTCTTTGGTTTCAAAGTCAGGTGAGCATCTCTCACTCTTTGAAAAAATTCTCGTAAAATCTTCATATGTTTAGTCCATCCTTCTGTATGAGCTAGTATGTCATCAACATAACTCTCCAGATTCTCGGTTCCATGCAAAATCTTCCTTATAAGTCTGTTGTAGCTTGAAGCACTGTTTACCAATCCAAATGGTAAAACATTGAATTTATATAACCCACTTGCACAAATGAAAGTCGTATAATCTTTTGATTCTTCGCTCATTGGTATTTGCCAATACCCTTTGCAAAAATCAAACTTGCTATATATTTTGCTGCCACTCAGTTTATTGAAGATATCCTCGTTTGACATCATCGGCTCTGGATCAAAAACTGTCACTTTATTCAATTGTTTATAGTTGCAGCAAAGTCTATTGCTTCCATCAGCTTTCTTAACAACAACAAGAGGTGCTGCGTAAGCTGCTTCTGATCTTTCTATTATTCCATTCTCTAACATTATCTCAATTTCCTTATCAATTTCAGACTGTAGATGATACGGTGTTGGGTATGCTTTCATCCTAACAGGTTCATCGCTTGTCAGATGAATCTCGTGTTTCACCATGTCCGTTCTTCCTGGTTTATCTGTAAATATGTCTTGATATTCTCTCAGTAATTTCTCTAATTCACCTCTCTGTTCATCTTCTAATTGTGGATTAATATCAACATCCTTGTACGTCTCAGTTTGCTTACTAACATACAAATTCAATATCTCCTCCTCTTCGTCTTCACCTTCTCTACCATCATGTACAATAGCTGACACATATGCTATTGTCTCAGAACCTGACAATTCTTCTTCACTCCTCTCATAATATTTCTTTAGTATGTTGATGTGGTATGTTTTCAGTTTTCCACCATCAACCTCAACTTTATAATCGTAGTCTCCGATTTTCCCTCTGACAACAAATGGTCCTTGCCATTTCACAAGCATCTTATTATTACAACTCGGCAGTAACAATAGGACTTTATCACCTATCTCCAGTTTTCTATATCGTGCCTTTTTATCGTAGTACTTCTTGTTCTTCGCATTAGCTTTGTGAATTGCTTTCTGCGCCATGTTACACGTTTCCTCTATACGCTCTCGTAGATCTGTCATATATGTGTACACATCCTTCACCTCGTCTTCCACTTTTTCGTTTGTCCACAGTTCCTTCAATATCTGTACCGGACCTCTACATGATCTTCCGAAGATTAATTCGAAAGGCGTGTATCCGTGGCTCTCGTGTACAGTATCTCGTAGTGCGAAAAGTAATGGTGCCAAGTATCTATCCCACTCTTTCACTTGTTCACCTATCAATTTTCTCAGTGTAGTCTTAATTGTTCCATTCAGTCGTTCCACACAACCATTTCCCATCGCGTGGTATGGACTTGTCATCGTATGCTTGATTAATAACATCTTGTTTACTTCGGCCATTAGTTCTGACGTAAACTGGCTCCCTCTATCTGTATGAATTCTTTCTGGTACGCCCATCCGACAGTAAAAGTTAAACAAGGCTTCCGCCACCTCCTCGGTACTAATACCTTTCAACGGTATTGCTTCAGGATATCTGGTGCTTAAGTCGATAATCGTTAATACATAACGATATCCTCTCATAGACATTGGCTCTATGGCTCCTATGATATCTACACAGACATGCTTGAACGGCACATCCAGCACTGGAAGATGTCCCATCGGTGCCTTGTAGTTCACTTTCTTATCCACTGCTTTCTGGCATACATCACAACTTAATATGTATCGCCGAACTTCTTGATTTATCCCTGGCCAATAAAATTCATTCACAATTTTATCGTGAGTCTTTTTCATGCCTAGATGAGCTGACAGTAGCGAGTTATGTGCTACAGCTAGAACTTTGTTTCTCAACTGTTTCGGTACCATCAACTGCCACTTCGCTTCATCTTTCAATACTTCCTTCCATCTCCGGTACAACAGTCCATCTTTCTTTACGTACAGCACTTTTTCTGTACTCTTCTCATCGCCATTCCATTCAGATGCTTTATCCCAGCAACTCTTCAATGTTTCATCTGTCTTCTGTAATTCCTTTATTTCTTTTGTGGTTATATTAAGGTCGGGCATTTCTGTGACCTTGAGTGGTTTATATTTCACCACTTTCTTCGACTCAGCTCTCGTTTCTATCGCTGCTGTCGTTTGATGTGCGTCACTGTTCATGACGTCATCACTTACATATTTCTCTACTACGTCATCATACTCCGTGCTCATTTCATCACTCTCAAATCTTACTGTCTTCTTGGCATCTTGCCAACGTGAATTAGCATTCACATTTCTCTTGAGTATTCCTTTATACTCAACTTTTTCTTGTTTCTCACTCATAATCGTCTCATTCACTTTCTCTCCTTTGTCACAATTAATTATATTTTCATCCGTATTCTCATTCGTTACTGTATATTTTAACCTTCTCACTCGTCCAATAATTATCGGCTTTACTGGTTCGTCCATAACCATTGCCTCAACTTTACCAGTAAAATACTCGCTCTCAATGTTTACATGGGCTGTAGGAAAACACCTTAAGCTCCCATCAACTAGGATGCAGTGCGTTTCCTTCCCAGTCAAATCACTATCCTTGATCAGCGATCTCCTCACAATACACGTACTCGCTCCAGAATCGTAAAGACAATTGGCGTCTACTCCATTGACCTTCGCTTGACATTCGTCTATACTTTCAATGTCAATGCAACCATCTTTCCGTTCTGTCACTACCGTACTTGCTGCCATGTGTTTCGGTACTTCTTCTTTACCTTTCCTATCCTGGCGTTCTACTGTTCTGTCAATTTCATTCGATTTCGTATTTTCATTCGTCTGTACAGCTCTGTACGCCCTATTCTCGTAAATCTGTACTGCTGCTGCTGTGTGTTTAACAAACCCTTTGGCTTTATGCACACAATCAAATGCTTTATGACCTACCTTACCGCATGCAAAACAAGTTATCTTGTGTTCCGCTGCCTGCTCTCTGTCTCTACTAAATCCTCTATTCACATTTCCACTGTGATTTGTCTCTTTGTTCTGTCGAGTTTCAACTCTTCCTCTGTTTACATTTCCTTGGAATTTCTCTCTCGATTTCTCTTCAAATGACTTTCCATTACCTCTGTCATTATTGAATCTCCCTTGAGGTTTTACAGAATTCTCGGCATATCTGTACCCATGAGCTTCGATATAAGATTCTGCACACGTCAATGTGTCCTTTAAGCTCATTTTTCCTTTCTCTTTAATGAACATCCTCAACTCGTTACTGCAAGTGAGGAAAAATTGATCTTTTAGCAGTAGATCCTCGATTCCTTCGTAGGTCTGCTCAAATCCAGCTTGTAGCAACCATTGCTGCAAATATCGTTGCAATCTGTAAATGAAATTTGAAGGAGTCTCTCCTTGTTCCATCTTGCTAGTCTTAAACTTGTTACGATACCCTCCTTCTGTTAATTGGAATCTTT
Organism: Lumbricus terrestris; assembly: GCA_949752735.1. Lineage (NCBI taxonomy): Eukaryota > Metazoa > Annelida > Clitellata > Crassiclitellata > Lumbricidae > Lumbricus > Lumbricus terrestris. The sequence continues at coordinate 30,436,934 of OX457053.1, forward strand.
TCAGGAGATGCTTCTTTAAACAATCGTAGTCTTGAGTTTCTTCAGCCGACAAACGCTGGTACACTTCTAATGCTTTCGACTCCAGATGTCGCGCTAGCATCAGCGACCATACCTCTCTCGGTATCTCATACGTCGTACACGTACGTTCAAATCTAAGAAGATACGCATCGAGACAGTCCTTTGCCTCGTTAAATATCGGGAATTTAATATTCTTCATTCCCTTATGACTTTGGTTTTCTTGGTGGTTGTCACCCATCGTCATATAAGAATCTCCATCATCTCTGTTTCGTCCATCTCTCGATTCCATTTCTTTCAGTCTCATTTGAATCTCAAGCCTCTTATGCTCTAAAGCTTCATTCGCTTCTCTTGCAAGCCTCGCCTCAGTTGCTTCTCTTTCCAGTCTAACATCATTTGCTTCTCGCGTAAGCCTCGCATCATCTGCTTGGCGTATAAGTCTCGCGTCAGCCATCCTCGCTATTTCTATTTCGTTTTCTCTTGCTGCTTTTGCCTCAGCAATTTTAGCCGCCTCACGCGCTGATTCTGCTTCTCTATTAGCTTTAGCTTCTGCAGCTGCACGTAGCTCACTTTCCTTTTTCTCTTCTCGTTCGTCCGCCCTCTGCTGTCTAAATTCATTTTGTCTGTCTCTGACGAATGCCTTCAGCTCTTCACCATCCAATGAGAATGAACGTCCCATATCAATCCACTGTTGCCAGTCTGTGATCGACATTCTTACTTACTCACTTTTGTCAAGTAGTAATAAATTTAACACTCTAATATGCGCTATACAACTTCACACTCGCTTATAACGGAAATATACGGCTCTGGCTTATAATAATTATTAAAATTATTAAGCGTCACACTAGTGCTCCCTCTTAACTTGATACAATCTCTGGTGTATGTTACGCAATAAGGATTATCGCACCGACTCTAATGCTTAAAATCTATACACGCGCGGCGCTGGCGTTGCGCTGTGCTTAACAATTTCCAAATAGATCGTCATTTTAATTAGCTTTGTCTCTTCAATATAAATATCAGTAAAGTTCAATCTAATCAACAATAATATTGTCAATTTTATCCCGACGCGAGCATCCCATTTGTAACGTCTCCGTTTTTATGCTTATTTTAGCGGGTAATTGAAAATATACTGCATTTAAATGATCTGTTCAAAAAGACACCAATTCTTTATAAATGTATGATATAATTGAAACTATTAAATACACAATACAATTACGCAATATTCCTATTTACTTATTTGGCGTATCACTAATTATAACTATCTTATTGCTTATCTGTGTTCCACAGTTGAGATATATGACATGTCGTTTCTGTAGTGTAAAACGGCCTTGAAATAGTTCTGCAGATTCTCTGTAGATTCACTGAATGAAGATTAGCAACCCGGTGCTATATTTGAAGAAGGATAATGAGATACTGCCAAGCTGTGGAATCCAGATCGAATACCAGACAAGACAATAATACGCGAGCATCCCATTTGTAACGTCTCCGTTTTTATGCTTATTTTAGCGGGTAATTGAAAATATACTGCATTTAAATGATCTGTTCAAAAAGACACCAATTCTTTATAAATGTATGATATAATTGAAACTATTAAATACACAATACAATTACGCAATATTCCTATTTACTTATTTGGCGTATCACTAATTATAACTATCTTATTGCTTATCTGTGTTCCACAGTTGAGATATATGACATGTCGTTTCTGTAGTGTAAAACGGCCTTGAAATAGTTCTGCAGATTCTCTGTAGATTCACTGAATGAAGATTAGCAACCCGGTGCTATATTTGAAGAAGGATAATGAGATACTGCCAAGCTGTGGAATCCAGATCGAATACCAGACAAGACAATATTCAATACTTCCGTAGCATCAAATTATCATACTCCAACCAATGAGAATTTCCTTCCCAATTGAAAATGACCTTGAAATGTCAACCAGAGACAACGAGCCCAAAATCGTTTCTCTACACACGAATATCGTCTCACCAACCGTCACGATCACAATGTAGACTTCACGGACGTTAGAGTTCGCAACTTTGAACTTCTAAATCACCTCTACTCTCACACGAATGCCTCGTACTGTTTTACGACCAGATACGAGCATAATCATCATCCTCACCATTGAATAAACTTCAAATGAATTGCCAGCCACAACTGAGCAACCATCTTTCTCAATGTTCATGTAAGGAATCAACCGTTTTTGTCCAATTTCAATGACGTGGCTGTTTCCATTCAATTCTGTCCGTTACGCTCATTTCGATGCTTTTAATTGGTTACGCGTCAATGCAAATGTTTTCGCTTACGTAGCGTCCGTAGTAACCGCTTGACGTCACCATGACTGCCTCACTCATTTACGCAAAATTCGTGGTCTCCTAGTTACTAATCCACTAGACGCCAAATTATTAATCTAGACACGCCAATTAAATTATCTAGCTTAACTCCTACTTAGAATTAATACTTAACACTAGATAAGTTAGTTTGATAGATAATAGCGATTTAATACGCTACACACTCCTTGGGTTTTTTCACAAGATCTTGTGTTTTTAGATCCGAACTTGGGAAATGGGAGGTTTTTTGGACAAACTGTGTTTTTGCTTGTTTTTTTAGATTTTCGGAAAATTTTGGACATTTTTCGGAAGATTTGTGTCGGATTAGATGACTAAAAAAGGTTATCAGAATTTTCGGCCAGAAATTCGAAAGATTTGCTGAATGTGGATTTTCTTGGGTTTTTTGCTCGTCCAACTTGGGTTTTTCATTTTTTAGAGTGGCAACACTGCTTGAAAATCAGCCTTGACATTGGGATTTGTGGCAATAAACAGAGGCAAAAGGTTAATCGTCAAAAATGTCGAAACGAGGGGTTGGCCGAATTGCTGTTAATTCGTCGGCGCTTTTCCTATGCGACTTGCAGGAAAAATTTCGCCAGACGATCAAGTTCTATCCGCAAGTCATCAACGTTGCGAATAGGTTGTTGGCTGGCGCTAAAATCCTCAACATGCCTGTCGTTATCACCGAACAGTACCCGAAGGGTGAGATCGAGTCTAGTAGATCTTCAAAGGTCCTTTATGAGGGCATGAACAGTAACCCGTGGTAAAATAGCACTTTAGCGTCGGAAATTATTTTAAGCGTGCTACTCATTCAGCAAGTGAAATAGGAGCTGGATGAAGACCTTTTACAGGTGAAATGGAGGCTGGATTGATGAAAAAACGCAAGAGAATTGGAATCTGGATGAAGACCTTTTACAGATGAAATGGAGGCTGGATTGATGAAAAAACACAAGAGAATTGGAATCTGGATGAAGGTTCTTCTGCAGGTGAAATAGAAGCTGGATTGACGAAAGTAACGCATGAGAAATAGAAGCTGGATGAAGGTATTTCTAGATCTGAAATAGAAGCTGGATTGATGAAGAAACGCTTGATAAATGGAGGCTGGATGAAAAACCCACACTTTTTGCCCATCCAATACTCCGCACTATCGATTTATGGAATTTTATAATTTACGATCGCCGTTCCCAGGATTACCCTTCTTAGTCACTTTGGGCATAGGCGCAACCACCCTATGGGACCCACGGGACGCGTCCCCCCCAACTTTTGAGTGGTCCCATTGACTTTATCATTATGGTCCCCCCAACTTTTAGGACGTGATTGCACCTATGACTTGGGGTGACAACTACGCATAAGATGCACGTTTTCTATATTGTTCCTATATTATAGCTTCAGTTTCTATGTTAATACAGCGTAAAATAATTTCCGACGCTAAAGTGCTATTTTACCTAACCCTTTACCCCCCCCCCCCCCCCCCCCGACAAACCCCAGACAGAAACCCTGGACAAACACCCCAGGGTAGGACATAACCCCCCGGGTAGAACATAAATTGCGTATAAGTGGTATTCCTCCGAACGGCGGTCCTAAGTTCAAGATACACCTGTTGGTAGTACGCATGTTGGATTGATGAAAATAATTCTCGCTAAATAAATGTCAAACTGTGTTAGTTAGTATGCTCAGTTGTGCTCTAGCACTTGCTCGTCTTTCAATCTGTGCATGAGAAAAAATTGAGAATAATTACATATGAAAAAAGAGGAAAAGAGCGTCTCTGATTAGCATTAAGTTGCACATTATTTTAAAGTCCGATTACAATTTACAAATTTTAACAGTTCTTCAGACAGCAAACCATGAGATAGCAATTGAAGCAAAATTTTAAAAATTGTCTAAAAATGTGCAAAATTGGTTTGTTTGTATGCGCACTTGCTCTAGCGCCCCTTCAAGCTCTCTACTCAGAGGCGCTCCCGACTGCAGAGTGGACACTGCATCGGAGTTTCACGCCGAAGCGCTGAGCAATTGCGAGTGAAGGACTTGCCCAAAGTCCTTACGCGGCGAGGTGGATTCGAACCTCGAACCTTCCGGCTTCAAGGCAACGACGCCACCACTACACCACCGCGCCTCATATAGTTCATATACACTGTGAGCCATAAAAAACCGTGCCACTTTATGTTTAGCTATATCTCTGTCATTTCTTTATCGATTTTTACACTTTTTGCATTATTTTAAACAGGAATCAATACTCTAAAGAGCAGAAATAAACATTATCGATTTCATCCTACATGCATGTTAAACTTGTCTTGCGAAACTGAAGACACTAAAAAAACACGTGAGAATCGATCAATGCTGCATTTTTACTACTTAAATGCAAACAATTTTTCAGTGCCTTTATTTGTTTAAAGTTTGTGTTCAAAAGGACAAGTTTCCTTTTTCACGTACACATTTTGCCAAGCGACGTCGCCACTGATCAATTGCAGTGTCAATAAGATGTTGTTCCAGATCGTTCCAGACGGATACGAGACACTGCCGAAGTTCATCAGTGTTCTGAATGCGCTTTTGGTACACGCGCTGTTCCATAAGCATTTCCGTTCCAAATCGTTATGAATAATGCGTCTGACCGTCGTTTGTGTAAGATTCAGCTCTCTCGCGATTTGTCTGGTTGAAAGATGTGTTTTAGGCTTGTCTTCCTGGCTCTGAACCAATTCATTGACAGCGGCGATATTATCTTCAGTTCGCGACGATTTTGGCCGACCACTTCCCGCAGCGCGTTCAACTGAACCGGTAGTTCTCAACTTTCGCAGAAAGTCATCTAATGTTTTTCTTTTCCAATTCTTGTTCGGAAACTCCTTAATTAATCGTCTAGAAGAATAATTTTTGCATTCCCGCAGATTTTTAATTAAAATTTTAGCATCAAAGCTCAACATTTTAAAATTTTAACTCAAATTTTCAACCATCAACTTTATTTACATTATGCTGCGAAACGGATATGACGTCATCGCGCAAGTAAATAAGTAAATCGTAGAGATTTAATTTTTCTTTCAAACGACACAAAAAGATATAAAATTGTTAAAATATCGACCGAGATATAGCTAAAAATAAATTGGCACGGTTTTTTATGGCTCACAGTGTATATGTATATATATATATATATATCTTTTGCAGGACTGGGCCCAACTGTTTCAGAACTGAATGTTGAAAAGTGCCCCATCTTTCCAAAGACACAATTTTCCATGCTTGTTCCTGAGGTTGAGAAACATCTGAAGACTATGCCACGTAAGTACGGTATATGTTCATTGTAAACGACGTCACACTTACCAATCAAAGTTCCATTCAGGACCTTAAAATACTATTGGTAAATCAGGGAATTTTTGTGCATGCATGCAGTGTTCCAGTACTATTCCTGTTCCTGCTAGCAAGCAGACATATATTGAAGTCGAAATTTAGCTATTTTTATGTATGGAAAAGTTGTTCATGATGTGGTTGATAACAATTGCAATTGCTACAAGAAATTGTGAAATATCTTTGTTATCCTGGTTGGAATTTGAACCCGATTTTGTTTTTGACATTCCAGCAAGCTTACCAGTAGGCTACCTTGCTAATGAAAATTATGCCTTTCTCGATTTAAGCGCTTTAATAAAATTAATTTAAAACACGTAATTTAATTTTTTATTTTGTTTAGTTTAAAAAATATAATTTCTTCGACTTTTTTAGCAAAGTGTTTTGGCCCGGTAGAGTGATGGATAACACGCTGGCGTAGAGTGCGAGAGGTAGCGAGTTCGATCCCCCTTTGAGCGGATTTGCTTTGTAGGCTGCTATTAGCGCCATGTATTGCAGGCTGTCTGCTGAGTTAGTATGGTTAAGATTTGTGTATTCTGTGATCTCCGTTCTTGTGAATTGTTTAAACTGCATAATTGTACACTGTAACTGGTTGCGGTCTGTCAACCGGATTGTTGAATAAAGAGAATATTATTATTATTATTTGATTTCTGAATCTGTGTTGTGTCTTAGAGGTGAAGTCGATCATCCTGTGTGGTATTGAGACGCAGGCGTGTGTCCTGCAGACGGTTCTTGACCTTGTCGATAAGGATTACGACGTCCACGTGATTGCCGACGCAGTTTCCTCACGCAGTATGGTCGATAGGTTGGTGGTCATTCAGCCTGATTTGCATTTTACTGGTAGTATTTTTAGAAATCACTAGACTTGTCTCCAAGTCAGTAGACACCATCTGTAAGCTATAGCAGTAGTCACCACCTGTATGCTATAGCAGTAGTCATCACCCGTAAGCTATATCGTGTCCTGATGAATGAAATTTTGGACAGATAAAACATGATGCCCTGGAGACAAGGAGCTCTGAAGGACATAACCCCCAGGTAGAACATAAAGGGAGGAGCAGTCCCATAAACTAGCCCCAAGAGGAAAAGTTATGAATATTTTTATTCACTTTTTTTATTCACATTTTTTATTCAATGATAGCACAGTAACAATGCAAACAGAGTTTTAAAAAACGAATTATGGGAAAACAGCCAAAAAGCGTAAAACACTTTAGGTGTCTGAGAGAAACACAATACAAATCCAACAACATCATTATCATGTTAAAGGCATTTCTGGATAAAAAGCAATTTTCTGGATAAAAAGCAATTTTCTGGTTAACAAAAAAGTCTATAATATTATTTTCATATGAAGAGCAGTCATGGGCGGAGTTTATCAGATGCTAGAGGGGACTTAGCCACCTAAGAAGACCTGGATTCAGTTCTTTTACCGTGTAAACGGTATCTTTTCCCGGGCCTCGCTCCCCAAGAAGGTGCAGACTCATAAATTTGTTCGGGGAAAATGGTTCTGTTCACAAATGCGAAATTTCCGAATGACTAAAAAAGGTCATCAACTTTTTTGGTCGGGAAAATTTGTATTTTTCGGCGAGATTCCGGCCCGATTGATTGATACTCTTCACTCTAATCAATTGGTTCCCGTGTCACACTAAGCGTCTAATGTTGGCTGTGAATGTAGTTTCAGTATTGTTCATGAACTGCAAGGGTTTTGTTGCTTGACAGTTACAAGATCCTTCCTTTCATATTATCAGAGAAGCACAGCTTCTAATCTTGTATGTATGTATGTTTACTTGTTATAGCGCCCCTTCAAGCCTCCTACTCAGAGGCGCTCCTGACTGCAACTTGAACACTGGATTGGACTTTCACACCAAAGCACATGAGCAATTGAGAGTGAAAGACTTGCTCAGGGTTCCTGCGCAACTGCTTGAGGTGGATTCGAACCCACAACCTTCAGGCTCCAAGGCACTGAACATACCCCTACACTGCACCCTCGTTTTTTTAACAAATGCTTTTTTACTTGCACTACATGTCACGAATATCAGCGGCGTGTGTGCACTTTGAATGACTCGGAATGCAATGTGCACTTCAGTAATTTGTTTATCTATTTCATGTGTAGAATGTTTGCGCTTCAACGCATTAAAGATGCTGGAGGCTTCATCACTACGAGTGAGAGCATGCTGCTGATGCTGTGTCGAGATGCAAAGCATCCGGGATTCAAGGAGATTCAAAAACTCATCACCGAGCCAGCTCCAGATAGCGGACTTCTGACCCAACGCATCGACGAAGGATCGCCTGTTTGAAAACTTGTGCATCTTTCTAAGTGAAACTGAAGTAGAAACTACAAGTGCCATATCTGATTTTGCTTGCTACTTGACTCAGTTTGTGAATTAGATTGTTTGCTAAACTGTGTGATGAGCAAAATGAGACTTACTTAGAAACCTCAAAACTATGGCATAACTCTAGTATAAGGGACCTAAGTGTTGATTAGGGTCAGGTTAGGTGTCTTAAACGTGTGTGTTGATTAGGTTCGGGTTAGGTGTCCTGACGGTCAATTAGGGTGTCGTCATTAGACACTATCGAAAGATAATGTATATGCCAGACCCCCAATACTATAGTTATGCCCAAACTATTTCCAAAGGATCGCACGGTCACGTGATTACTTTTTGTGATAGAAACGAGTTTGTGGTAAACTCCGATGGACCAATTGATATGTTCTCAAAGTGCAATTTCTGTGAATAGCTAGACTCGAGAAAAATGTTTAATTATGATAGATCAGAAATTTGAAGAAAAGATAAAACCTGCTATTCATTGTTTTTATTAAAACTGTTAATTAGGAATAATACGGGAAATTTACAACTTGTTCTGCAATGGATAATTATACATTATTTTGACCAGTCATTGTACATTCAAAGCAAGTTAATCCATCTGAATGTAGTTGCATTGTCTGAGGCTCAAACAGTTCCTTCAGCATCTCCTGCCATTCATTGCCTGTACCATCTACAAAGTTTGCTTGTTGCCTGGAACAGTTTCATTTTCTGGCCACAATTCGCTCGCCTAAAACAAAACAAAACAAAATGTTGCAATGGAATCAAATACAACTGTATATATAATACTTCATTTATTCACGATTCAGGAAAACTAAATTGACATACTGACATTTCCGCTCCCTTTGTTCGGCTGACAGTGGCGGCACTAGGGGGGGGCTAAGTCCCCCTAAAAAGGCCATCCATTTTTTTCCCCATGTAAAAATAAAACTTTTGGATGATTAACCCCCTTTAGCCCCCCAAAACTGAAATCCTGGCGCCGCCACTGTCGGCTGAGCAGTCTGCTCCATGTCCCTTTTGCTCGTACCTCCACTATGCAGAACCATGCCTCTTCTCGGTGGTAGGGCCCCGACCTGGAATGGCCTCTCCTTGACGATACGTTCCATTTCTAGAACTCAGGCACTCCTTTCTTATCTTAGGACAGTTTTATTTGATCGTGCTGAGGTTGGGAGCGCCTCTGAGTAGTCCCCTTGAAGATGTGCTATACAAATTCATTTAATGAAAGAATGAGAACTGATCATGAGGAAGGAAATGAAGAGTGGACTGAACTTAAGCTCTTTTATGTCTTTCGTGTAAAAATTATTCAGAAACCAGAATCAAATGCTTTTGCCAAATTACTGAAGAATGCCTGGTCTAGTGTTACTCTTGAAGTTGTAATCAAACAGGAGCAAACGAGTATTGAGCATACAAATGTAATCTAAAAGTACCTACCAGTATTTATATCTTTTTGAACAGGTGCATCTGAATTGCTCAAGTTCAAGTAAAGTAGAGCATGGAAACATATCCATGGCCTGGCAATGCTGGCATGGAGTACCTAACTATCTCAGGTATCCCGTCTAACTGAACAGAATAAACACGTAACATAATTGTTTCAAAACGTATGGAAAGGGCTTGTGACATGGCAGACCTGTACATGTATCCCAAGATTAATTCACTATTATCTATATGTATTAAATAAACCAATCATAATTAGGGATGTTAAACGATAACCGGTATAAATCATAATATGATTTCATAAATACCATGGTTCTTGATAATACAAGACTGTGTGTGTGTGTGTTTGTGTGCGTGCATGTACACCAATATAATGACGTCTCACCACAACTGTTATGCTTGAGAAGTCGGTGACGTTTGCCGGAACGTAGTGACTGTATGGATTATGAAACCATGTTGCCGTTGAGTAGAGCATCTTCTGAAATCAGACATCACATTTGAATGCTCCTTTATACTGCATGACAATCAGGAAAAAATGTATAGAACAAAGCATTTCTACACCACTGCTCCTCTTCGTTTACATTCCAATAGAATTATACAAGTATGTTTTGCAATCAATTTCCAATGGATACACTGTTGAAAAATACTGAGGTAACTAGCTAATGGGTATAAAGCGTCTTTATACATGTATAAACGCACGTATGCACATATACAGCATTTATACAGAATTTTACCTGTTCCCTAAAAATGAATTTAATTGGAAAGATACAGCAATAAAGTTTTATGTTCATATAAATATGTTTCATTATAATGAATGCAAGAACAAAAGAGATTTGGAGACAAACAATTCTCAAACCTCGTTCGGTGATGTTTCTTTAGAACTCATTGCATCAGTGATAGAATGTCCTGTACCACCTGAAAATACGATCAATAGTTCTGTTCTATCAGAAAACAAGTCGATCATGCGATGTACCTACCTGTGTGGCGGTCCACACCGACATCGGTATTATGTCGGATTTTAAAAACAATTTGAGTTTGATGCATGAATTCAAAGGTCTTGATTCAGGCTTCAAAACGATACAAAAATAATTGCTCTAGCCTCATTCTAACTCAAGATATAAGGCAAAAAGTGATCCAATTTAATTAATTAATTAACTTAGTTAAAACAAAATAGTATGCAAATAAGGAGCATTAAAACACCTATCGATTTTGTTTTGATTGAGCGCCTGTGAATAAGCTGGTTCCCGCGACTTGGCTTTTGTGGGCGCTGTAGAAGTTTCGAGATTACGATTACGATTTAAAACTTGTATCTTTTAACAAACTAATTGAAAAGAATTTTTTAAACATTTTTAGATTAAATTCTGAAAAACCCACAAACATACTCTTTCCCTAAGTTTCTCCGAGTGGCCGACCCCTTGCCAAAGAGGGATTAATTATTATAGCCTGAGGGAAAGAAGAAGAATAATAAGAAATCTCACTCTGTAAAATTTTGACTGAATTTGTAACCATTTAATTCCAGGTGGTTAAAACAGCAATGACAAAACTTACCCGCATGGTTAAAATTCATTACAGAGGTTTCATATTGTGTGGCTTCACAACCGTTTACTGAGGAGCACCCACAGAGTTCCACAACCTAACCCTGGCTAAACACAATGTGTAGTGGGTGGCTCACTTGAAATGTCCAGGCGCGATGGTGTAGTGGGTATGTTCATTGCCTTGCAGCCATAGGGTTGCAGGTTCGAATCCACCTCGCCATGTAGGGACCTCGGGCAAGTCCTCATGGGCGTAACTTTCCCAGTAAAAGTGGTGGTGACTATTCCTTGGCACACAACTTCTCACTTCAATTCTTTACTCGGCTTTCTGCACGAGTACGGTTCTCTAACCTCATTTTTATTGTCCCCACCCCGCGTATTAGAGTCGTATTAAGGAGAAAAATTTAAATATACCAGTATGTATAGTTTTAATCATGTAATCATGTTAACAAAAAGGCAAAATTGGCGTATAAGCTTAACCCCTGTAAGAAAGAGCTAACCTATAGCGTTGTGGGCTTGTTTTTACTAGCGCATATGTGAAATATCTGGCTTAATATTTGTCAAATTCAAAAGCAAATTTTAAGGCCATATTTGTCTTTGGCAGGAAGAAGAGTTTTAAAACCAGCTCACACAGCTATAACGTGCTGAATGGAATCAAAAATTTTGAAGCTCCACCAGAAATTAATCGTTAGGCCAATATTATTTAGTTCTCCCCTATTTTGAGCTCTATATGCTAAAGGCCTACGCTGAGAATTTCTGGCTCACATTTAAACACCATGTGTTTCAAAAATTATAATAATATACCTAAACAAAAATGTGTTGCATGCACTAGGTCTAATTATATTATGTGAGTCTAATTATTATGTTGTGAAAGAAATAAAATAATGATGATGCTGTTTTATGTTGCAACGTTAAAAATCGTTGCTAATCAAACAAAGATGGACACAAAGTCCAAAAACACAAAGAAAATTTATATTTCTGGAATTTTTCGTTTAGGCCCTACTCCTAACCGACGCCTGGCGTACCCCATATGCCCAGTTTGAGAACCCCCTGCGCTGTACCCCTTCCCGATATACAAATTTAGTATGAACTCTTTCACAAATCTTTATCCAGATTCTTCCTATTCTATTCTAGCTGACCCTTTCCCATAGTCTAATCCAACATTTTTTGGGCGGTGTGGTAAAGGTACGAAGGTCCATTCAAAAAATATTTTGGTAATAACTATGATTCCAGAAGATTTTGTGAGGCTGTTGGTATGCCATGCACTGCTTTGGAGTCATAACGATTTGCGGGAGAGAATTGCTTCACGTTTCCTCCCCCAAATCTAAAGTGGTAAGGAATTCCTTCCATTCGCTCCTTATGATTTAAGCCATGACTGTGTACAATGACAGCGCTGTGGAGTGGGGACAGTGCTAGCAGAATTGGCGTCATTGCGATGTTAATCATGAATTATAGCCTTTATGTTAGACAGCCAAATGCTTTCATGTTTCTAAAAAAAATATTTCCTTGTCGGACCAAAAAGTGGTGGTGACTGTCACCACCACTTTTAAAAGTGGTGGTGACTTGACACCACCGTCAAGAACGTTACGCCTATGCAAGTCCTCTCGCAATTGCTCAGTGCTTCGGGGTGAAATTCCAATTCAGTGTCCGTGCTGTAGTTGGTAGCACTTCTGAGTAGCAATCTTGAATGGGCACTATAGCAAGTGCACAAATAAACCCATCACATAGCCCAAACTGTTACCTTTATGGTCATTCTGCGATGTACCAGCGTGGTTCGACTTCTCCGAATGATCAACACAATTCTGTTCTTCTCCTTCCACCAGAAACTGCAGACAGTTTTCAAGCTATTCATTTTATTCCTGACATCTGATTAATGCTTGAATAGCCCTCACTCAGATAACCAAATCATGATGTCACATAACACAATTTTAATTGTAAAACCAATCTAACTTTATTGAATTCAAACTAATATGACTAGGTGCCACACTAAAAAAACAGCAATTTTTTTAAATCGAGAAAGTTGTCTTTCTGCACACAAAGTTGGTTTTGCATAACTGTACTAACCTAACACAACAAAAACAAAAATTAACCTACTGTTGATGCATACTAATTTATCAAACAAAACTTACAAACAAATTAATTAAACTTGTCATCCTAGTCTCAATAAGGGACCATGTTATCTGCAATTGTAGATCAGTCATTTTCCCAGTTCCATTCTAACCTAACCTTATCAAATTTAACTTAAAATCTAACTCTAGATATCGTCTCCCAGTCTCATCAAAACAGAACAATGACTTAAAAATGACTTAATCAGTGCTGCTTACCTGGGAATTTTTCAACTTCGCTTTTAGCAAACTCAGTTCTTCTGTCAATTTCTTGTTTTCTTCGGTTAACATGGATAGATGATCTTCTAAATCACTGCCAGCTGTGTGATGCCTTTCCACAGAACCGTTACCGTCTAAAACTGATTCCTTTACAACAACAAGAAGAAACATACCATAAAGCTAAGGTTTCTACAAAAATTTTTACAGCAATACTCATTGCGCCACATTAAGTACACATCTGGCCAGCACCTGCTAATGAATGGCACACAGTGTGCAACCATGTGGTGGCGTTGTTGCCTTGAAGCCGGAAGTTTCGAGGTTCGAATCCACCTCCAGTCACCACGTAGGGACCTTGGGCAAGTCCTTCACTCGCAATTGTTCAGCGCTTCGGCGTGAAACTTCGATGCAGTGTCCGCTCTGCATACTGTCATGTATTCCGTGGCGCTTTGGTGTTTTCCAAAACACCACGGAATACTGTCATGGATTGCCTACGCCTGAGATGGCACTTTCCACATTCTATAATTTACAAGAACGTTTGCAAAAAAATAACTACGGTAGGAAACTTTGCAGGAGATGGTATTTTCCTGCATTCTGTTATCTAGAATGATGTTGGCACAAAAATAGCAATAAAACTCTCCTTCAGTTACTAAATCCCAATAATTAAACACAGGAAAGCTAATTAATGAACTGTACTACACAATCACCCTTATGATGCGGCCTCATCACAAAACTGGCCACCATCTTGGAATTTTTAATATGGCATTTACCAGCATATGCCAACATATGTGGAGCACGGTGGTGTAGTGGGTATGTTCGCTGCCTTGCAGCCCGAAGGTTGCAGGTTCGAATCCACCTCAAGCCACCGTGTAGGGACATTGAGCAAGTCCTCCACTTGCAATTGCTATGGCGCTTCGGCGTGAAACTCTGATTCAGCATCCACGCTGTAGTCGGGAGCGCTTCTGAGTAGAGAGCTTGAAGGGATGCTATAAAAATGGAGAAATAAATAAAATATGCAATTAGTTAGCTACCTTGCCATTGCTCATTTCTCTGCAAATAGCGTCGCAATCAAGCGTAGAGGCATCCGGAAGGTCTTCGATTATTTCAAAGTCATCGGAAACGAATTGGAAGGGAGAGCTAACACCGTAGACGTGTGATGATGAGCTAACGTAACAGAACTGGTAGAATTCCTCATCATCCTTCGGAACATCTACAGAAAAAGCATACACAAATGTCACAAACCTTATTTAAGAGATGTTAGTAGGTTGCTTATTTAAGAAGAAATGGTAAATTGTTTATTTAAGTAATTATTTTATTTACAAATGACAAGTAATTCATTTACAAAGGAGTAGCTCATTGAATTTTATTTAAAAAATATAAAGTCTTTTTTTTAAAGTATCTAGTAAGCTGGGTACACCCATTCAGTCAGGGCCGGATTAACAAATGTGGGGGCCCTGTTCGGCAAAACTGTGGGGGCCCAAACCTTACAAAAGCACGACAAAATGACTCACAAAACGTGTTATAGGCTATTCAACGAATCAACATTCGTCTATTATTAATTCATTACTTATATTATTTTTAACATTATCAACAGGTCTTTTAATAGTGTTAAACAACAGATTATATCTTTTACGGATTAAGAATATTAAAGTGATTCATGGTCGGTCATTCTCCTGACCAGCGCACAGCACTCGTATACAAGCAAACAGTGCAGAAGCGATTTTATGCCCCAAACACATGAAAATTTTGGGTAGACCTGCGGCAGAATAACTATCAGGGCAAATGGTTCTTACCAGGGCATTTGGCCTGATTTGCCCTGCTGTGCATGGCACCAACACTGTTTACAAACTAAAAGATATTTTCACGGTTATGCCAGTAGTAGACCCTGGCTCAAGCTCCATCCTGCTTAGATCTATGTGAGCTCACCCCGGTGTATGTCTCTCTAGACAGTCGTTCACTGCGCTCAGCTGCTCGTGGAGAATTCCTTGTTCTTTTTTGAGTGTTGTGACCATGCAACGACGAGCATTCTCGGTAGTGGGCACAGTCATCTGGAATAGCCTCCCCGTGGCTCTCTCGCTTCCCGTGACTCTGCTGGCTCTTTCTTTCGTCTTCTCAACTTTTCGTTTTGACAACGCCTGCGTTGGGAGCGCCTTCGAGTAAAAATCTGAAGGGGCTTTGTATAAATTTATGAGATCGATTGAATTCGTAAAAATAGAGTGCGTACTGCATGTAGACCTGCTCAATGTTATTATCACGCCATCTCATAATGCGTTACAGAGCACTAGAGTTCCGATCAAGTGATGTAGGCTATTAAGTGTTTAAATAAGCAAAAAACGTATAACTCTTACTAGAATATCTGACTGATTTTAAGATCAATCTGCCTGGCAACGAAAACTGCAATAAGGGTCCCACAATTTTTAAATAAGCAAAAAACGTATAACTCTTACTAGCATTTCTGGCTGATTTTAAGATCAAAGTGCCTGGCAATGAAAACTGCAGAAAGGGCCAGACAATTTTTAAATGATCAGAAAACGTATAACTCTTACTAGCATTTCTGACTGAATTTAAGATCAATCTGCCTGGCGATGAAAACTGCAATAAGGGCCCCCACATGTTCAAAAGTTGCATAATGCTAAAGTCACTAGTTTTTGAATAATTTGACAATTTTTCATATGTTTTGAACTCAGTTTACTATTATAATTAGCAATGATGAAAAATTCCTATTGCATGTGTGGGGGCCCCCTAAAGTGTGGGGGCCCCTGTTCGGCCGAACATGTCGAACATGCCTTAATCCGGCCCTGCATTCAGTCCAGTCTGAATCTCAAGTTGACCTGTTCTCCTGAACGCACAATAAAAAACCGAAGACAATACTCTATTTTAAATTCAATGCATTCAAGTAGCGGCAGCATGAGAAACAAAAATTTTCCGTTTTACTTTGTATGAGAAAGATTATTAATTCTCTGTGGTAGTTTGGTACTAGCAAGCCTGACATTGAACCAACTTTGTACCCACCGATTCAACATTTCACATGCTGACCAAATTATTATTGTCCTAACTACTAATCATTAGTGACTTCTATCGTGCTGGTGTCTAACGCAAACTGATGGCACATAAAACAAGTCACAATTAGGTCAATATCCAGAATATCATTTGATTAAAGGGGTTTAGGAAATTTAAATTACGAGTGCCTCAGAGGCTTACTCTATACTCTATGGAATACGATCCATGATAAACAGTCTATTTTAAAATGACTCGCCTTCAAATGTCACTGTTCCGCAACATTTCTTCAATGGCAACTTAACATTGACAAATGAGACGTGGTCGCTGAGAGATCTCCACCCGACCTCGTAAAGTCCAATCCGATCCTGTGCACTTGGACTAAACGAGGAATCGACGTCGAATGTGCAGGTCACTGGCTGGTCAAACTGATACGTCTCTGGAATCTTCTGAAAGACTACGGATCTCAACGCTGGAACTGACGACTTCACATCAATTTCTGCCGACATCTCGACTTCTGACATTGTTCCTGTGACCACAGCAAAATGCCTTGAGCGCTGGAAAATTAACTCATTATTTTCTCTTTGGCACAAACAACCAACCACACAAATTTACGCTTCTGTAAATATGTATATTCGTTTAATTCAATAAACAACAGACAGAACGCTGTAGGCTTACATTAATTAGCAAAATTAACAGTATGGCTGCTTAAAACTTATAGTCAAGATAGTTAGAACATATGTTTTTAATAACATTCTTGGGATAAAGTTTAACGAGTCTTTAAAATGTAGAGGTCAGATCTAAATAATTTGCTGTAGAGTGGCATTGAAGTAAACTTCTTTCTATAATTGAGACAATTTAACGCGGCACACCCTACTCAGGTGTCTAATTTACCCATTTCTGAATTCGCTTTTCTTGAAATAATGTTTTTGAGCCCACGGGTGTAGTGAATTAATCACCTCTGAGGCGGCAACCCTCCTATCCGCCCTCAGCGCACCACTACCTGGCCACGGACTATACACTCAGGTTTGGACGTAACGGTTCGTTTTTGTACAACATTTTGCAACAATCAGCAGTAAGTTTATCGTATTTATAATCTTAAATATTATACAATATAACGTACACTCGACCAAGTTACCAAACGTAACTTGTTACATAGCTATAACCAATATAACCAAACAAAATCAATCATGACGCGTGATTGTTTAAAAATAAACAAACATGGCTTTTGTTTTTGCAGTGCTATAATTAATATGACCACATGCCATAGAGCCATTATTGTGACAGTCTCGATCTAAAGCATTGTAATGTAAATATAATTTGACATGTAAAAATATAAATTTTACTATAATTTGAATCTGAATAAATTCAATTCAGAGAAATTAGTGCTAAAACACATTTCCTACGAATACCGACAACTACGGCCCCAAGCAAGGATACTGCGGGTATGACTGAAGCAATACTGTTAAACCTCTAATTTAAAACGGTGTGTAAACTTGCCAGTCTAAAACTTAGAACAATTAACGCCATTTACACTTGCCATACTGCAAATAACACCCTCCTTTATTATAAGTAATTACGAGAATAAACAAATTGTGTAAAAGCTACTTACTTACTTGAGCCATGTGACACTCTATGCTTTCTTAGCTCTATGCTGCATAGCAATCCAGCAACAAGTTTCTCACGCATGCGCACGAGTTTTTTGCTACTATGGGCAACATAGGACGCGCTGAATGTTTACATCTTTAATTTCATTTTTACCCGCATAAAAAGAAGTATTTCAATATTTTATTTATTGTGTGAAAGCAAGCGAATAAGAGAAAGAATATGGGAGATCGACAGTACCATTTGAAGTTTGGTGGTAATGCTGGTGCGTCGGTTGACGAATACTTAGAATACAGAAGGTGAGCCATAAATTCCTTCGAATTCCATTTGTTATGGTGATCGATTAAGTGTGTTCGTGTAAAATAGGATAGACAAAGGTCAATTGTTTTATTGAAAGGGCATCGTCAGGCAGAGTCCTGCCACGCAAAAAGTTGTTGTGACTCTAACTGTTTATTCTTGGATAGTGTTTGACGTTTTGCAAACGTTTCTATTCCCCCCCCCCCGGAATTTGGACAACGCTGAAAATACACAATAGCCCGATTCCCAGAAAACAGTTTATGACAAAAATGTGCAAGGCAACTGAGATCTCACCAATGGTCAACATTGTGGGTGTATCCGTAGTGAACCTGCCCACCGGTAATATAGTCCTTTTGGGCTTCCCATTTGAATCCATTAGAATGCTTCCGTTTGATCTGTTATATTGTTAATATTATCGATGTTAAATCACTTTGTCACGTTGTATAATAATCAATAAAATAAATTGATTGATTGATTGATTGATTGGAATTTGATGCTTCAGTACTGACTTTTGAAGGCAAATTATAATAGCCAGTTATAATATTATGAATCGTTTTAATGCTGTTACTTAATAAAAAAATGTGGTGGTAAAATAATGAGGTTCCTGGAATCAGTATGCCTTTGTTTTTTCTGCTTTGTTCTAATTAATATGTTAGGATTGTGGGCGACGATGATGGGGGAAAACTGTTTACACCTGAGGAATATGAAGAATACAAGAAGAAAGTCATACCTCAGGTAGGATTATCTCATTTCAAACCAGAGAAATCCGATCATTATATAATCCAATCATTTTTCTGATCATAATTACTAGCCTCGTAATATACATCAGTGCACAACTGTATATGGCAGTGTAGTACCTGTGTTGATTTACTTGCACCTTGTTCCACATATTGGATTTGTCTCTTTGTATGTATTATGTGTATGACACTGTATGTATTGTATGTACATATGTACATATGCATATGTATGTATGTATGTATGTATGTATGCACATACGTACGTATGTATGTATGTATGTATGTATGTATGCATGTATGTATGTATATATGTATGTATGTATGTATGTATGTATGTATGTATGTATGTATGTATGTATGTGTGTATGTATGTATGCATGCTTGTATATGCATATGTATGTGAATATTCATTTAGCACATTTTGTGCCTCTCTCTAAGAAGTGCTCACAGAATGCACCAAACATAATGATTTAGCTAAGAGTGCTTTCCCAGATGTTTGGAAAAATTAAATTCAAAAGCTGATGAAAGTGCAGATTTATTATTGGCATCCACAGGTACAAGGCAGGCCTATATGACAAAGGAAAGGCAGATGATAAAGAAAGAGTATTTGATAGGATTTGACCTCTTGTTTCCTTGCCCTGGAACTGCCTCAGTTGGTCAGTCCTTCTCTTTAAATGCGCTTTCTCCATCTGTTTGCTCTACACTTCTGTCTTGCAGTATCACTTTGTAGAGGTGCTTTGCAATTGATTAAATACATTGAATTCCTTAATTAACCCAATGGCACAAATTATTGTCTTGGAAGAGATTGAACAATGCAACTGCCAAGCTAAATGCAGAAGACATAAATATAATATCTAATAGTTTATTGATGAGGATTCATTGAATTTCATTTGATCGTAAACATCGTCTCTCGCTTTGTGTAGAGGCTGAAGAATCGTCTTTTTACAAGTTGGACAAATGCAGAAGGAATGGACTGCAAACAGATCGGCCCAGAAACACCTTGCTTCTGCCAGCACAGGTTCAAATATTCGTTTCTCTAACGTCATCCTATCTGAACTAATGTAACGTCGTGTAATGTAATAATTTTATAAAATATAGTTTGGTTTGGTACGGCTTGGCATGTCTTGACTTGAAGAGCAGCTAGGAAGTTTTCTGGCATTCTGCAGAATTTATCCAACAAGATTAAGGCAATGCATTAAGATCCACAAATGCATTTTTAATCAAAATAATGCTTTGCCCAACTCTACTTGTGACTCTTCGTTCTACATCGCTATCTATTTATCTATTTATTTAGTTATTTATTTCTCCATTGCTATAGCGCCCCATCAAGCTCCTTACTCAGAGGCACTCCAGAGTACAGCACGGACACTGCGTCAGAGTTTCACGCTGAAGCACTCGAGCAATTGCAGGTGATGGACTTGAGGTGGATTTGAACCTGCAACTCTTCGACTACATAGCAACGAACATAACCACTACACCATCGCTATCTACATCTTTCTCTCACTTGTTAAAACCTATTTTTCTCTCAGAGTACTCATAGTCAGAACACTACTGTACGTCCATGGCTGTTAGCGGTGTTATAAAAATGTACTGATTACATTACATGTGATACGTTGCGTACTTATTGGTAAAAATGATCGAAATTGTTTCAGATACAAGCAGCACAAGACCGATTTTGATCGGATACCCGACGTGCGTCCCATCCTCATTCCATGCCAGGTGAAAGGTTGCAAGTGCATTTCATACCATTACGTGCCACTGATGGGCAGCTCTCCCATCCGCTGCACGTGCAAGCATCCAGCCGACGAACACTCGCCTGCAAGGCCGTTCCGATGCCAGAAAAGTAGGTCGTCTTGAATCCTTTGGTTATTGGTATTATTATTGTTATTGTTATCATTATTATTATTATTATTATTATTATTATTATTATTATTATTACTATTCATTATTCAATGGTCAAAAAGGCGGCGTGCAAGTCAAGTCTGTTAGTATTTGTGGCCTGCAGAAACCAGATTGTATGTATGTGTGAGTACTTGTGATATAGAGCCCCTTCAAGATTACTATTCAGAGGCACTCCGGACTACAGCACGGTCGCTGAATCGGAGTTATAAGATTTCTTGAGCCAATGATCTAAGAAACAGTCAGAAAAGCATATGTTTGTAGGCAAGCACATTCACCAGACCCACATAAAAATAATTTTGAATTAAGTGCACTACAGACATCAAATTAAGTGTTTTGTGCTGTCAAATATTGAACCCATGAATCGTTTTTTTTACAGTGAAATCGAATGGAATGAATGTCTAAGAGAGTTCTGACACAGTGCTATATAAAAGTTCAGATTGCTAATTAACCTTATTACTGCCATCAATCAGTCAATCAGTCAGTTATTCAATCAATCAGTCATTCAATCAATCATTCAATCAATCAGCCAGTCAATTATTCAATCAGTCAATCAATCAATCATTTAATCAATAAGTCAATCAATCGTTCAATCAATTAGTCAATCAATCAATTAATCAATCAGTCAATCAATCAACCAATCAATCAGCCAGTCAGTTATTCAATCAATCAGTCAATCAATCAGTCAGTCAGTCAGTGTTTTTTAATTGTCAGATGTGTGCCAGAACTGTCCGGGCTTCAAGAGCTCCTACACGTGTGGCTGCGGCCTCGCATACAATCAACACGAGATGATCGTCGAGACAAAGGCCGAACGAGAGGCCAGAGGACACCCGGTGGGCATGGACACACCATACCAGGCCATGGGAGGTGTGACCGGGTTCAGCTCCTTGGCCGAGGGCTACATGCGTCTCGATCCCAGTGGAAGAGGTGAGTCAAGCGACTCAGGTTTGACTCCCATCTTGGAGATGCGCTTTGAAGTGGTTAATAATAATGATAATAATAATTATAATAATTATAATAATAATAATAATAATAATAATAATAATAATAATAATAATAATGATAATAATTATAATTATAATAATGATAATAATAATAGTAGTAGTAATAATAGGCTAATAATAATCTTTGATTACTTTCGAACTTACACAACGCAGTGTGATTACAATTCATAGTGTTCCGGATGATCATAAGTTACTACAGGAGTCGAATTTGACTTTTGGCAGCAATGCAAGGCATTACCTTACTTTCCATAGATCACCAGCTGATGTACGTATGAGGTCGTATGGTGTATGGTATTCACAGTTGCACACAAAATCACACACCTACATAATCGTCTTCGCAATAGCGTTTTGCCATGCTAGCCTATAGTTTGTCAAATGACATTAGAAGCAATGCTCAGACTTTTTCATTTAATTTGGCATCATTTAGGCCAGCATGGACAATGCTTTTGTGTGGTATGCACAATTGCACATATTTGTATCTACCGTACATGTATGTATTAAAGGACTTTCTATGAGCTTCACAGAAAGCTCATAAAAGCTTCTGGTGTTAACCTGGCAATCCAGCAGATCTTCTATTAATGTATTGAATTATTGTGCGGGTGTAGTAAGCTTTTTAGCACGAATTTCTGCAATTATTGTCTTTGTGATGATTTTTCCTAGGTGCGCCAAGTGAAGAATTTCTTTCCCAGGAGATTACGTCCAGTGACCATGCTTTTCTGAGAGCCGCTGTGCCAACGATTCAAGCCAATCGCAGAGCAAATAAAGGTAGCATTGAATTCACGACTCGGTCTATGTACCGATTATATAGTCAATGGTTGATTGCAGCAATAATACACAGGAACATATGAAGTCTATTCACCACTAGACGGGTCAGTGGGGCCACTGGGGGCCCAGGTAACCCCTCCCAAGGTGACCCCTCCCAACGTGACCCCTCCCAAGGTGACCCATTCCAAGATGACCGGTCCCAAAGTGACACCTCCCAAGGTGACCCCTCCCAAGGTGAACTATGCAGCATAAAACCTTACCAAAGAGGCATGGTGATTAGTTTACTCGAATTGCTGTGTTTGTCGCAGGCTCACGACTTAATACTAAGCAGCTGTCTGCGACTTGTGAAGCCACCAGATGGAAATTATTGGGTTTTAATCAAAAGTTTATCAGTAGAGAATTGAGAAATTGCTTTTAGTGTCTAGGAGTCAACAGAAATAGTTTGAGCTCCTAAGGTGAGATATTGTGGCTTTGTGTGTATGCTAAACAAATTTTCAGGGCCTAGTGACTTTGACTTGCACACCGCCTGTTTGACCATTGAATAATGAATAATAATAATAATAATAATAATAATAATAATTAATTAACACGGAATATGAATAGGGCCGTTCCAGACTGTGATTTTATATTAGGCGTAGTGAAGTCCCTGAGGGATCCTGTATACCTCGGGGCAAAAAAAAAAATAAGAAGAGCAATAATATTAATGATAATAACAATTACAGCATTTTATATGGCACTGTATCACGGCAATGTCATTACAAAGGCAACTTGTGGAAGTAAATGTTTATAAAATAAACTGCTAATTAATTTGTTTCATTTATAATTTAAATAAATAGGCTAGTCAATTCTAAAAGAGACGAATATACTAAGCTTGAGTAGCTTAAGATAGAACCTCTGGAAATAGTAATTTAGAGTCTTGACCATACGAAGCTGAAAGAACCTACAGAGCTGGGTAACATCCAGCAGGCAGCCACAAGCTACTAAAACGATGTGATGGATAACAAGTTATATTTTATTAAAATTTTTACATTTTACTTGCCACAGGATGTTATTGCCTGTTTGTCTGTTTTTTTCAATTGTCTGTCTTCATGTGTGTTTGTTTGTCTGTGTCACTGTGTCTGTCCGTTTGTCAGTTCATCTGTCTGTTTCTCTGAGTGTTCACATAATTGGCAGTCACACTTTGTCAGCACTTACCACCTGCACAGTTTCTGCACAGGAGAAAATACTTGTAACACATTTGTGAATTTTTTACCGTGATTATCGGACAACACAATAAGTTTATATATTATTTCAATGATTGGCCACGATATAATGATGCATATTAGAAATAATAATATGTTATAGCAATGAGTTGATTATGCTTTAAATAATCATCGGACGAGTCAGACAAATTTGTGGCGTATCATATTTATATTTATTCTTTGTGAGAATTTATATAGCTCCACTCCATGATAACTACTCAGGAGTGCTCCCAACCTCGGCTAAAGAAGACATTTTTAAGATTGCAGTAGAGTGTGTCAGAGGCGACCCTTGGTAGCAGGCACAGGTGTGGAGGAGGTAGACCATTACAGACCACAGGGCTAGCAGCAAAGAAAATGTGTTGCAGACTGTATTGAACATTAATTAATTGATATCTTGTAAAGGTTCTAATCTGTCAGTTAACTGGTTCATTATGAATTAGTTCAAGGGCGGATACAGACGTTTTCGAAGGGGGGCCACAATTTTCGATCTTGGGACAGAGAAAAAATTTTCGTCTTGGTCGCCGAAAAATCTGATGACTTTTTAGTCATTTGTCTCGAATTCCAAAGAAAAAGATACCATTTTATCCGCCAAAATCATTTATGGCCTTTTTTTAGTTGTACGGACCTTGTGCACGGACCTAATGGGCATGGGAGGGGCCTACATAGCTGCTCATGGAGCTGCTCGTGGGGGGGCATGTCTACTTTCCGAGCCAAAATAGCTGGTAAAAAATAGAGAAATTTCTAAATGGGGGATCATGGCCGGATTGGCCCCCCCCTGGATCCGCCCCTGAATTAGTTTACATATTAGCAGTCGGGTGACAGAAATTATGGGTCCACTAGGCAAAAGGTAGTCACTGGCTGCTAAGACTTTACCTGTATTACATGCATTACCTGTGACTCAAGTTTTACTTCTGTTTTCCAATATTGTACAAAATATGGTGAGTAATAGTCATGTCTTACCTGTCAGCTTTTATGCTTTAGCTGATTTGACCATTTTATATTATCTAAGAACTCGGTAGGCTTGCAGAATAGCTGGTAGGTTTTGTAGAGTTGCTGTCATTCAGAGTCATGATTGTTAGAAATATTCATGTTCCTATTTTACTTAATCCATATAGCTTGTTGTTTTGATCACAGTTACCCATATTTAGTTTTTAATTTTCAAAGTAATTATTCTGTTTTTGTACTTTTTACCTTCAAGTCCTTGTTTCAATATTGTTTCAGTAATTAGTTCTCTACTTCTGTTAGTACTCAGCGCTAAGCTTAAGGTCAATGTTAGTTAGAAGATTGTGCTGTTGTTGTCATTGCATGTTGTTTACAATTTAGGTTTTCGATATGATCGCTAATAATTAATTTTTACAATTTTTACTATGTTTCATTTTATTTGATTTATTGTTAATTTAAATGTAATGATTCCCATAGTTTCACTTTGTTGTTGTGTAAATTAGTTACTATGATAGAATGCGACTATGGAGTTTGATGTATTCTTAGAACTGACAACGCTAGGTAACCACACTTACACAGATCTTTTTTCACAATTGATAAATATTCGCATCTGGTAATGTTGCATTTCCAAACGCACACACTCGTGCACACACACACACAACACACACCACTCGCATGCACGTACGCACACTTACATACACAAGGAAATAAGTAGGTTGGTATAGGTAAGTTGTTAAATAAGTGACATATTTATTAGCAGTTCATTAGCCAAGTGTGACTAATGTAGGCCATTATATAGTACATTTAAAGCATATCTTGCCTTTATTTTCCTCCCTTGTTGTATTTCATTACGTTACCTCAACAGCTGTAGTCAAATAGCATCATTAGGTGATAAATTCTCGAAATGAATGAATGAATGAATGCATTACAAGTCCTACAAGTTCTCTAAAGATGCTAGATAAAAGGCTAGATGCATACGTACATACATAAGTAAGTAAGTAGTCTTTATTTGCATTCTGTCATGAATTGTTTCGTTGGTATATCTGTTATACACATGTATACACTCTTGCTTACTCCTTTTCATTTTTACTCTGTGATTAGATGATAGTGCATATACCGGTATACAAAACGACTGGAAATAAACACGGTCCTATATTCTCAAATGATTATGATGACGTCTCAGATGACTAAATAAACGTTTCTTGTTGTTGTTTCCTGTCCGCTTTAGAATATGACAAAATAGATGAAGACCTGGCTGAGCGAATGTCTGCAATGCGTCGTCCCGGGGAATCGGAATTGGACTTTTACGAGCGAAGATATCAGGAAAGGGTAAAGAACAATTTCCTCAGTTAGCTGGATCGTCGATCCTTTTTAGAGCCCCCCTGAATTCAATTGTTGCGCATATTACTGTTGTAGCATTATGAATAAAGAGTGATTGATTTATTGATTGATTGTTTGATTGATTGATTAATTGATCGATTGACTGGCTGATTGATTGACTGATTGATTGATTGAGTGAGTGAGTGATTGATTGAGTGATTGTTTGATTGATTGATTAATTGATCGATTGACTGACTGATTGATTGACTGATTGATTGCTTGCTTGATTGAGTGATTGAGTGATTGAATGATTGATTGATTGATTGACAATTAGTCCATTATGTGCCAACGTTTGCAAAATGGTGTTGGGGGGGGAGTTTCTCACTTCCAATCACTCAGTGGGTCCCTGGACATGAAAAATCACTGAGGTGCTTGTCCGCCATGATTTTTCATGTCCAGGTACCCACTGAGTGATTGGAAGTGATAAATCCCCCCAACACCATTTTGCAAACAGGGCATAAAGTACTATAAAACAGCAAAGCAATACACCATAACATAATGTAGCATATCAACACCGACCATAGCACGAAAAATACACCTTATCATAACAGGGCTTAACATAGCATATCACAACAACATGACACGTGCCATCATTTACTTACTGTAATGTAATGTAATTTATATAGCACCATGACCAGTTGATTTTCTTCTTTTCAGCTGAAGGCCGAGAGGGGAGGCAAGCGAGCCATCCAGATGTCCAGTGGTGGTCAGCCTCCTCGCACCGGACAACGAAAGTCGGTCACTGGGGGCGCTGCGGCGGCCAACCCTCCCTCGGGTGGTGCCGGCCAGAAATCGGGAATAAAGAAGACACCTGCCAAATGAGTTCCGCATCACAGCCAACGGGCAACTTGTCTGAGATCTGCACTGCTGTTACTTATCATGACATATTCTCTTTGTTTTGATATAGAATTATATATATAATTTATATGTGTGTGTGTATATATACATTATACATAATGTATATAATATATTCATTATACATATATATATATATATATATATATATAAATATTTTAAGCACTTATGCAGACGCACTGTAGGGTACACACACTTACATAGATATGTCAAATAGCACAGAAGCAGCTTTAGCGATGAATGTGCGCATGATTTTTTAAATGAGGTCTGTCCATATATCCCAAGGCAGGGTGGGTTACCGGGTTTTGGGTGATTTGCGTACGGGTGCGTACGGCTGGGCAGGGAGCCTTGACAGAAAATAAATGTCTAATTATGATGTCCACATTCGTCTATATATAACTCTGCATTATCCTATTGCAGGTGTCCGATTTCATTTGATTACGTTTTAATTAAATTCTGTTCAAAACTAAGCAATAAACTATTATAACAGTTAAAAGATTTTTGCTGGCAAATATGATGCTTAACATAATAAATATAGTTGCCAGGGGTAAAATAAATGTTTTATAATATAGACCTATTATTACCTTAGCTCATTAACTTTAGTAAACGTGTGGTGGTGGTGGACTGTGGTAGGGTTTAATTGTATGTACACATCGGGGAGGTTTTGCAAGAAGTACGAGTTACAAGAGAGGGATGAGGGGTAAAAAAGTTTTTATGCTCGTTATGTATGGATGGGCAGTAGTTGTGTATGTGTCAGAGACTCGGAGCCGTTTGTTCTTATTTTCTATGCACAGGGTACAAATTTAACAATATTAAGTGTACAGAATAATTACTAATTAAGTGTACATTGTAATTGATATTGTAAATTGCAATGCACCGTTTTCGTTTTGTACCATGACGTCTAATAATGGTTTTGTACCATGACCATGGCATGACGTCTAATTATGGTCCGCAGCCTAAGGCTCACAATTGTCTCATTGCCCAGCATGTCTGATTTGACTGTGTTTGCCTGTTTGTGTGTGTTTATATTATGTTTGTGTGTTTGGTCATAGGTGTTGGTGAGTTTGTGTTTGTTGTGTAAATGGCCAAATATATCTTTACATGATACGCTGCCTTGAAAATGTGCTATATGAATATTCATTGATAATGAATTATTAATTGTAGTAATATGAATATTCATTAATAATGAATTATTAATTGTAGTAATATGAATATTCACTAATAATGAATTATTAATTGTAGTAATATGTATTTATGCATGAGGCACAAAATGTACAAAGTCTCAATATATTGTTTGTTTTGTCATTCCAATTGGTTAATAGCTTTTCTTGACTGGGCTACAATAATTATTGTCAAAGTCGAGTATTAGTTATGTTAGTAATGATGATAATAATAATAATAGTAATAATAGTAATAGTAATAATAATAATAATATAAAAAAATATTTAAAAAAAAAAAAATAATAATAATAATAATAATAATAGTAACCGACAATTACGGAAGTTCATTTTGAGAATATAAAGCTATAATAATAATAATTATAATAACGATTAGAGCCATTCTGGACTGGTTTTTAAACAAGTAGTTAGTAATAATGTCCCTGAGGGATCATAAATACCTCGGGACCAAAAAAATAGAAAAATAATTATTGTGATAATATTTGTTTATTAATTCAAGTTGCCAAGTGTTCGCTAAGTTTGAATGACATTGTAGTAACAGATGATAATTGCAAGTTTAACAAGCGTTGAAATTTAGCAATTTGGCAGTCTGCAGGATGCCCATCTGCCCTAGCGACTGGAAGGTCTTTATGAGGCTAGCAAGTATCAAACCCACGCCCTTTTGGTCTTTGTGTCAGGGTGTTGCCATTCAACCATCTCTATTATAGGCCTACTCTAGCTCTAACTTGCCAGTGCCACTTGCTAGTAGAAGGTTGCAATTGAGGTCTTGAACAGACATGCTTCAATTTGTAGGCGAGGGCGTTGTGTAATATAATATAATAATATCATTGTGTATTGTGTACCTTTTCAATTTAGAAATATTACAGGGCAGACATGTTGCACTGATTTCTCTGTATGTCTTGGTAGGGCATGGCATGTGTGAACATCTGTTGATGTTGTTCGCTTGACTTGGATGTTGTTTAAATCTTATCGCACATACGGGACTCTGTTGCGTGGATTTATAATACACAAGGTATCAACCTCTGTTGTGTGTATGTATGTATGTGTTATCACTGTTATGTATGCACTATGCATGTATGTATGTACGGCATTGTATGTATGTATGTATGTATGTGTGTATGTATGTATGGCATTGTATGTATGTATGTATGTATGTATGTATGTATGTATGTATGTATGTATGTAACTATGTATATATGTATGTATGTATGTATGTATGTATTGTATGTATGTATTGTATGTATGAGGGGGTTTGGGATAACGGTTGACACTCTGGCACCAAAATTAGCTGCAAAGCTAAGACGGTACTTGAATGACCTCAGCTGCTCTTATTTGGCCTAAGTATAATAAGAAAATGAAAATGAAATATTGTTGACTGTCTAAACTGCTTGCATCTCTGTTTAACGTTGCCAGTGGCCACCTCGCTGTGGCGGTGAGTGTCAATGGAAGAAGATGACTAATTGGCCCCGGAAGCAGAGAAGACTAAAAAAAGGCGGTAAATAATTTCCGAAGACGTCGTCTGCTCGCAGATGAGATTTGGCGGCAAAAGTCGTCGAGGACTGAACAGATGGCGTCCGCATGAAATGATTATGAGCGCAAAAAAAGAAACGCAATCGATTTTTTCCCGTCTTCGCGTTAGCAATTAACTGGCATACTGATTGGGTGTGTAGCTGAGTGACTGACATACTTGATGAATGATTGGCACACTGGTTGAATGATTGACACACTGATTGAATGATTGGCACATTGATTGAATGATTTACACACTGATTGAATGATTGACACACTGGTTGAATGATTGACACACTGATTGAATGATTGACACGCTGATTGAATGATTGACGCACTGATTGAATGATTGACACACTGATTGAATGATTGACACACTGATTGAATGATTGACACATTGACTGAATGATTGACACATTGACTGAATGATTTTCATTGGCACACTGGCTGAAAGATTGGCACACTGATTGACTGATTAACACACTCCCTGAATGATTGCGGCAAAACAAAGCAGACTATAACCTGTCTAAATTTGCCGCCTAGGTTTTTTTATCCAAAATTAATACTTTGGATAGATTGACCATGCCCATGAGTAGCGAGGTCCGTTTCTGCGATGCTGGGCAGAGTCGACTACTATGCCTCGGCGTACTAAGGCAAACGGAATTGATTATACTACTCGAGTAGACAGGACCTTTTCAGGACATTATGCAGTTAAATGCCCAGCCAAGGCCGTGACCATGATTTTATTTGTGTGTGTGTGGGGGGGGGGTGGGGGGGGTGAGTTTAAATCGACATTTAGGCCTACGACAATTCTCAACAAATAACTTGTGGGAGTTGTCGGTTTGCATCATAATCGGCGACGTCACAATGGGCTTAGTTTTGTACTCTCTTACTAATATGAAAGTAAATTTGTATCATAATGAGAGTGACGTCACAATGGGCCCAGATTTATATTCTCAAAATAAACTTTTACAATAGTAAATTTGTATCATAATCGAAGTGACGTCACAATGGGCCTAGTTACAGTTGTATTCTCAAAATAAACTATATTAATAGATCTGCATCATAATCGAAATGACGTCACAATAGGCCTATATTTGTATATATTCTCAAAATGAACTTCTATGATAGTATGGATCTGCATCATAATCGAAGTGACGTCACAATTGATAGGCATAGTTGACATATTCTCTTAGCTCAGGTTGGGCTGCGTGTCCCACTATAGGAACCAGTTGTTCAGTCGTATACAGACTCATACTCCATCAGTTGCATTGGCTTCCCGTCGAGTTCAGGATAAAATTTAAATTGACCTGTTTAACTTACAAATCTTTCACCAACAGCACACCTCCCTCCCTACCTTCAGTCACTAATATACTCCTTCTATTCCTTCTCGTTGCCTGCGATCATAAAGTGTGGGTCTTTTAGCTGAGCCTCGATGCAGACATGGGCGCCCGCACAGAGGGGCAAGAGGGAACACTTGCCCCCTCTGGAAAGTTGAAACCTATTTTTTTAGATGCTACTCTTTGACTGATAGCAAATGTCTTTGCACTAAAGAAACTATATTCATAATAAAAATTATGAAAAAAGTGAAACTGAGAAATTCACATCAAGAAACTTCCATGAAAAATACCAATATAATTATGCTCTTAATTTCCTGCTTCGCATTTTCAACCTCTTGCTGCAAAAACATTAACGGTGACCATCGAGTTTTGCCCCCTCGTGCAAAAATTTCTGCGGGCGCCCATGAATGCAGAACAGTTATGGGTTCCATATAGGAATGTATCTCAAATTAACTCCGCAGCAGGGCTGTTTGTAAGGAATTTTTAGAACTTCATAACTCCTTTCCATTCCCATCATCAATGGCAAATTACTTCCAATCGGTGGACAAGTATACCTTTTGACTAGTTTTAACTGTACAGAAGTGCTTCTTCAAGACTGCAACTGCACAAATATATTTAGAACTGCACATTTTGTGTACAACTGCACGATAAAAAAGCCCTGCTCCGCAGTCCACATAGCCTATAGGCTACCTTAAAAAACCGGCTCAAAACTTAGGCTACTATTTTCTTCTTGGCTTTGAAGTGCTTCGATATATCTAACTTCATCGATCTCATAATTTATTCACATTTCAGTGTGACCTTGCGCGCGCAAGAAATTTATGTAACAACAATAATAATAAAAAACAATACGCATAGTTATTCTCAAACGGAACATCTATAATAGTAGATCTGCATCATGTTTGAAGTGACGTCACAGTAGGCCATATTCATATTCTAAAAAATGACAAAATTTACTTTCATAATATAGAGGATCAGCATGTTTCATAATGGAAGTGACGTCACAATACGCCTAGTCTTATACTCTCAAAATGAACTTAAATAATAGTTGACATGTATCATAATTGAAGTGACGTCACAATGCGCCTATAGTTATTTTCTCAAAATTTGCTTCCATAACAGTAGATATGTATCAGAGCCGCAGTGACGTGGCAGTAAGCCTAGTTTATTCACTCAAATTTTACTTCCACAATAGTAAGTCTGTATCAGAGTATAACAGTGACGTCACAAAAGGCCTAGCTATATTCTCAAA
>OX457053.1:30469399-30524399 GCA_949752735.1 Lumbricus terrestris
AAAACCACGTGGAGCAAGTTAACCAACCAAACTCCGCCACTGGTTCTTCTCTGCCAGCGCCAGTCCCAAGCCTGGATAAAGGAGGAAGGCGACACTAATCATTTTTATAAAATTATGGCAGCACGGGTCGTTAAACATGTAACAAGTCAACCAGCCAGTTAGCGCAACAAGCCCACATGTCTTCAAGTCAGAGTTTATCAGTCACTAGCCTGGGTCTCAGTAGGTAGGCCTAATTCTCACTTTAAAGTAGACATTATTGAAATCAGTTAATCATCTATCCTGGACAGTGGCGGCGCCAGACACTTTTTGTAGCCAGGGCATAGCCAGGGCAGTCATACAAGTAACCAGGGCAGAGGTCGAGTCTCGTGTTCGGTAGTACGGACTTACATAGGTCTATAATTTGGCGCTACTGTGCACGCCATAAATCACCATTGATGTTACAGCTGTTTTTTCCACTTGATCTGGGTTTTTGCCTTCGTCTGGGTTTCTGATTTGTTTTCAAACCAAATCTGGTTTTATTTAAAAAATTTAATTGCTTGGCCGTTTTTATTTACAACGCATTAATATTCTGTGCACTGAGCAATATACAGGGTGCGCAAAAAGATCCCCTAGGTTTTATGTCAAAAAGTAGCAAAAACACGATTTTATTAAGTCACATCTCAAATAATAATTATTGTTATCAAATAGCCCTCACATTGCCAGATGATCATTATTACTATTATTTTAAACAGATAGAGGTTACCATTGTAGCCGCAGGTCACTGTGAAGTCACTTAACAAGATGACAATCAAGTTGGTAAATAAGGAATCTGCCATATTCATAATTTTGCTATTAAGGCAATGAAATTCAAATTACTAAAAAAATGAAAATGGCCAAGGTGTCAATGACAGACAAAATATTTATTCAGCCACCTCTTGAGCAAGATCCTGGAGATATAAGGCTATGGCCCCAAATCTCTGGGTTTGAACCCGATGGATTGATAATCAATTGCGGAGAGCTATGCTGGAGAAATATCACAATCTGCAGCTAAAACCAGGAGCAGTAAGAGAATTGATTGGCGCATTGGAGTCGATATGGGAAGTTTTGCCTTTGGAACGCGTCAACAGGGCCATCAAGAACTTTGCAAAGAAACTCAAAAGAAGTTTTGGCACTGGTGGTGGGTACATTGAACACAAGTTGCGAATCCCTATCAAGTTCATTTCCAAACAGTTATTTGAGATATGACTTCATAAAATCGTGTTTTTGCTACTTTTTGTTGCGTTACGTTTTTGAATCGTCAAAAAAGGTGGGTGGCCTCCATAAATGTGGTATAACTTTTGTCCTGTTTGAAATATTTTGATGAAATCTGGCCATCATGTGTAGGTATGAATTGTCTATAAGCCTGTAAAATTTTATTTCGCCATTCTTAGTTTTGGCCAAGATATTGGCAAAAAACCTAGGGAGGTCTTTTTTGGCGCACCTTGTACATTGTATTTGTACTTAAATTCAATGTGAACTGGTTGTACTACATAATTTTTTCCACGACTCATTTGACGAACATTTTATTAACTCTCTTCCAATATATCTTAAATTCCACATAATTTGAATAAAGGGGGTCTAAAATCGCTAATATAAATAGTCCGGACTTTTCTGGGTTTTTCATAACGAAATCTGGGTTAATTTTTGAAGCCTCAGTGGCAACACTGTAAGCCACCCACTCTACACTATAAGGGTTGGTTGGTCAGAGAATGAGATGGGCGAAGTCATAAAACCGAGGACTTTTTGACATTTTGGAAATCTTATAAATCTTATAAACTAATCTCAGTGACTTAGTGAAGCATTGCAAATTTTCTTTCGAGTATATATCATTTCGAAAGCAAAAAGTTCAGCAAACAGAGTTACTGAGTTAGGCATATACTCAATAACTTTGTTTGCTGAACAAATTAAGCGTAAGCATTTGAGTAAGCAATTGACCTAGCCTAGGCCTATAATATAGGCCTAGGCTAGGTCAATTGCTTACTCAAATCAGTCAAATGCTTACGCTTCATTTGAAAAACGATAAAGCGACAGTTGGTCTTATGCTGTTAGCTATAAACGGTAATTGGAATAAACAGGCACAGAATTTTTGCCCTAGGCCTACCAGAAACTTTGCCCTGCAAAGGCTGCCATAACTTTTGTCACGCCAGAATTTTGCCTTGCCAGACATTTTTCTCTGCCTGAATTTTTCCCTATCAGAACTTTTGCCAAAATTTTGACCTACAACAATTTCTGCCCAGCCAGAATTTTTCCCTGCCAGAACTCTCCCTGCCAGAACAGTTGCCCTGCCAGAATTTTGCCCTGTCAGAACTTTTGCACTGCCAATATTTTTGCCATGTCAATATTTTTGCCATGTCAGAGAGCGGACGGTCGGACGTGAACAGCAAGAAACAATATGCCCGAACAAATTCTGGCAATGCAAATTTTCTGGCAGGGCAACGACCAGGGCAACAGCCAGGGCAAAGGCTTTTTCACCAGGGCATTTGCCCTGCCATGCCCTGGCGTAGCGCCGCCACTGATCCTGGAGTGCAATTTAACGCAAAATATCTCTCACTCCGTCTCTCTCAAAGACTCAAAGTCATCTAAGTATGTGGTCCCTGACATTAATTGTCTGTCTATCTCTGCTTGGCTGCCTGCCAATGTATCTGTTTGTAAACGTGTTACGGTGCTGTTTAACGACACTGTCATATAACAGATGATTAGTGCGACACTAATCATTCTGTTATATGAGGAGGGCAACCCTCCTCCCTTATCCAGGCTTGGGACTGGCATTGGCAGAGTGGACCAGTGTCTGTTTCTCAGCCGACCTATTTATAACCTGTCTGTCTGTCTGTCTGTAGGTCTGTCTGTCTGTCTGTCTGTCTATAAGTCTGTCTGTCTGTCTATAAGTCTGTCTGTCTGTCTGTCTCTGTCTGTCTCTGTCTGTCTGTCTGTCTGCCTGTCTGTCTGTCTGTCTGTCTGTCTGCCTGTCTGCCTGTCTGTCTGTCTGTCTGTCTGTCTGTCTGTCTGTCTGTCTGTCTTATCGATTTCCATCTCTAGGTGACGATCTCTGTCATCCTACGCATAATGACCCTGTGTATCTTCTCCCTTCGAAGAGCTTTTGTGTAGCAAGCTGTCTCGAATCACTCGGTCCTTATATATGGTCTTCCTATATCCGGTCGGTCGCCAGACTGCCAGAGGGCCTGGGTTCGATTGGCAATCTGAGATAATTATCTGCTGTTCCAATCAGATTCACATAGGTTGGTATGGCATAGGCATGTGTTCGAGCCAGATATATTTCAATATTTGTGTCGCTACGGGTTATTTATGCAATGCACTTTGGACGAATTTAATGTTGGCTTAAAATATTATTGTAAGCCAAGGTACAAATTTAGCCTACGTCTGTGAAAATGGTTCCAGCGACTTAGCTTTTGTGGGTACTGTAGAAATTCCGAGTTTTGATTACGATTACGTAATGTTGCATTATAGGCCAATCATACGTATTGTACCATTTTTGTGATAGGTTTGTTAATCAAAATACCATTGCAACGACCTTACAAAAATATTATATACCTCGATCTACCCGCTCGTGTTACACGACTGACCGAAGAACATTCCGAGCGTACTCTGAGCAATGGCTACAGTCGCGGATTACACCGTAACGAAGTTGTTACTACACCATAGATATCATATATTTCTTTTGAATTTAAATCATATTTCGTTTATTAATACTATCGATTATTTTTTTATCTGCAAAGATAATTTTTACTTTGAAATTACAATTATTTGTCAATTTGCCTTCATAAATCTAATTTTGTGGGGTGCGGTGGTGTAGCCTATAGTGGTGGCGTCGTTGCCTTGAGGCCGGAAGGTTCGAGGTTCGAATCCACCTCGCCGCGTAGGGACCTTGGGCAAGTCCTTCACTCGCAATTGCTCAGCGCTTCGGTGTGAAACTCCGATGCAGTACGTGTCCGCTCTGTAGTCTGGAGCGCCTCTGAGTAGCGGTTGAGGGCTGGAAGAGGCGCTATAACAAGTGCGCATACAAATAATTGATTGAACTTACGTAGAAAGATGTAAAATTGTCCGAAATCTCACACCAACTTTATACATTGAGTTTCTAGTAGCCTATAGAGTATAGACATATATGTGTGGATGAACGATCCTTATCAGTATCCTTGCAGATCAGCGTTGCAACTCCTTGGTTTTTTTTCACAAGATCTTGGGTTTTTCAATCCGAACTTGAGAAATGGGTTTTTTTTCGGAAAGAACGGTTTTTGCTTGTGTGTTTTCGACGGAAAAAACGTGAAATTTTAGACATTTTCGGGAATTTTTTGACATTTTCGAAAGATTTGTGCTGAATGACTAAAAAAAGGTCGTCAGATTTTTCGGACGGAAAATTTTGATATTTTCGAAAGACTTGCTCAACTTGGATTTTCTTGGGCTTTTTAACCACTCTAACTTGGGTTTTTCATTTTTTAGAGTGGCAACGCTGGTCCTTGCAAATCAGCCTTGACATTGGGATTTGGAGCAGTAATAAACAGAGGCAAAAGGTTAATCGTTAAAAATGTCGAAACGAGGGGTTGGCCGAATTGCTGTTAATTCGTCGGCTCTTTTCCTATGCGACTTGCAGGAAAAGTTTCGCCAGACGATCAAGTTCTATCCGCAAGTCATCAACGTTGCGAATCGGTTGTTGGCTGGCGCTAAAATCCTCAACATGCCTGTCGTTATCACGGAACAGTACCCGAAGGGTGAGATCGAGTCTAGTAGATCTTCATAGGAAAAATAAAAGGTCCTTTATGAGGGCATGAACATTAACCCTTGAACCCTCCCGACAAACCCCGGACAAACACCCCCAGGGTAGGACATAACCCCGGGTAGAACATAAATTGCGTTCTAATGGTATTCCTCCGAACGACGGTCCTAAGTTCAAAATGCATCTGTTGGTTGTACGCACGTTGGGCGATATTTCAGTATCGGGGACCGAAGCATACACAATATCTTAGTATAGTATAGTATCTAATGACGACCCTAACCGACCCTCACGACGTTTAACCTGACCGAACTGACCCTCATGACGCCTGACCCTAACCGACACACACGGTCTCCGATACTGCAATTACGCCCGCATGTTGGATTGATGAAAATAATTCTCGCTAAATAAATGTCAGACCGTGTTAGTTTGTGTGCTCCAGTATTTGCTCGTCTTGTAACTTCAATTTGTGCATAAAAAATATTGAGAATAATTACATATGAACATTAAGAGGAAAAGAGCGTCACTGATTAGCTCTTTAAGTTGCACAATGTTTGCACAAATGTATTTTTATGTCCGATTACAATTAAAAATTTTAACAGTTCTTCAGACAGCAAACCATCAGATAGCAATTGAAGCAAAATAAAAAAATTGTCTAAACAAATTGCAAAATTTGTCTGTCAAATCACATAAATGCTCACTTTCCACCATAGCATGTGTTTATGGCCATACTATTGCCTGGAAGGAACATTTATTACCCCCAAGTTGGTCGCAAAACGTTACATACTGTGCACAAGTATATGAGCATCAATGCTTTCAACTTCAGATGCTTTATCGATAATGGGGTTACTTAATAACCAATATGCTAAGGTGCAAAATGTTAGGAAGGTAATGGTTATAGTGAAATCGAGTGGGAGAATGACTGCATTATTCTTTCATCTTAAAAGCAAAAACTTCATAACATGGATGCTGTTTATTAGGCTTTATACGCTGCTCTCGCTGTGTTTATTTACTGTCGCGTTATGTTGAATGATTGTTTTATAAAAAAAACGAATATATATATTTTTGCAGGACTGGGCCCAACTGTTTCAGAACTGAATGTTGAAAAGTGTCCCATCTTCCCAAAGACACAATTTTCCATGCTTGTGCCTGAGGTTGAGAAACATCTGAAGACTATGCCACGTAAGTACGGTATATATTCATTGTAAACGATGTAACACTTATCAATCAAAGTTGCGTCCAGGACTTTAAAATACCATTGGTAAATTAGGGAATTTGTATTCATGCATGCAGTGTTCCTGCTAGCAAGCAGACATATATTGAAGTCCAGATGTAGCTAAATATTTCTATGTATACATGGAAAGATGTTCATGATGTGGTTGAAAACAATTACAATTGCTACAAGAAATTGTGAAATATCTTTGTTATCCTGGTTGGAATTTGAACCCGATTTTGTTGTTGACATTCCAGCGTGCTAGCCAGTAGGTTAGGTTGCAAATGAAAATGATACCTTACTCGATTTAAGTGCTTTAATGAAATTATTTAAAAACGAGTAATTTAATTTTTAATTTTGTTTAATTTAAAAAATATAATTTCTTCGACTTATTTAGCAAAGTGTTTTGGCCCGGTAAAGTGATGGATAATACGCTGGTGTAGAGTGCGAGAGGTAGCGAGTTCGAGCCCCGTTGGGCGGACATGTTTGTAGGCTGCTATTAGCGCCGATTATTGCAGGCTGTCTGTTCAGTTAGTATAGTTAAGATTTGTGTATTTTGTGATCTCCGTTCTTGTGAATTGTTTAAACTGCATAATTGTACACTGTAATTGGTTGCGGTCTGTCAACCGGATTGTTGAATAAAGAGAATATTATTATTTAATTTCTGAATCTGTGTTGCATCTTGTTGAATATAGAGAATAATTATTATTATTATTTAAATTCTGACTCTGTGTTGCGTCTTGTTGAATATAGAGAATAATAATTATTATTAATATTTAATTTCTGAATCTGTGTTGTGTCTTAGAGGTGAAGTCGATCATCCTGTGTGGAATTGAGACGCAGGCGTGTGTTCTGCAGACGGTTCTTGACCTTGTTGATAAGGATTACGACGTCCACGTGATTGCCGACGCAGTTTCCTCACGCAGTATGGTCGATAGGTTGGTGGTCATTCAGCCTGATTTGCATTTTACTGGTAGTATTTTTAGAAATCACTAGACTTGTCTCCAAGTCAGTAGACACCATCTGTAAGCTATAGCAGTAGTCACCACCCGTAAGCTATATCGTATCCTGATGAATGAAATTTTGGACAGATAAAACATGATGCCCTGGAGACAAGGAGCTCTGAAGGACATAACCCCCAGGTAGAACATAAAGGGAGGAGCAGTCCCATAAACTAGCCCCAAGAGGAAAAGTTATGAATATTTTTATTCACTTTTTTTATTCACATTTTTTATTCAATGATAGCACAGTAACAATGCAAACAGAGTTTTAAAAAACGAATTATGGGAAAACAGCCAAAAAGCGTAAAACACTTTAGGTGTCTGAGAGAAACACAATACAAATCCAACAACATCATTATCATGTTAAAGGCATTTCTGGATAAAAAGCAATTTTCTGGATAAAAAGCAATTTTCTGGTTAACAAAAAAGTCTATAATATTATTTTCATATGAAGAGCAGTCATGGGCGGAGTTTATCAGATGCTAGAGGGGACTTAGCCACCTAAGAAGACCTGGATTCAGTTCTTTTACCGTGTAAACGGTATCTTTTCCCGGGCCTCGCTCCCCAAGAAGGTGCAGACTCATAAATTTGTTCGGGGAAAATGGTTGTTCACAAATGCGAAATTTCCGAATGACTAAAAAAGGTCATCAACTTTTTTGGTCGGGAAAATTTGTATTTTTCGGCGAGATTCCGGCCCGATTGATTGATACTCTTCACTCTAATCAATTGGTTCCCGTGTCACACTAAGCGTCTAATGTTGGCTGTGAATGTAGTTTCAGTATTGTTCATGAACTGCAAGGGTTTTGTTGCTTGACAGTTACAAGATCCTTCCTTTCATATTATCAGAGAAGCACAGCTTCTAATCTTGTATGTATGTATGTTTACTTGTTATAGCGCCCCTTCAAGCCTCCTACTCAGAGGCGCTCCTGACTGCAACTTGAACACTGGATTGGACTTTCACACCAAAGCACATGAGCAATTGAGAGTGAAGGACTTGCTCAGGGTTCCTGCGCAACTGCTTGAGGTGGATTCGAACCCACAACCTTCAGGCTCCAAGGCACTGAACATACCCCTACACTGCACCCTCGTTTTTTTAACAAATGCTTTTTTACTTGCACTACATGTCACGAATATCAGCGGCGTGTGTGCACTTTGAATGACTCGGAATGCAATGTGCACTTCAGTAATTTGTTTATCTATTTCATGTGTAGAATGTTTGCGCTTCAACGCATTAAAGATGCTGGAGGCTTCATCACTACGAGTGAGAGCATGCTGCTGATGCTGTGTCGAGATGCAAAGCATCCGGGATTCAAGGAGATTCAAAAACTCATCACCGAGCCAGCTCCAGATAGCGGACTTCTGACCCAACGCATCGACGAAGGATCGCCTGTTTGAAAACTTGTGCATCTTTCTAAGTGAAACTGAAGTAGAAACTACAAGTGCCATATCTGATTTTGCTTGCTACTTGACTCAGTTTGTGAATTAGATTGTTTGCTAAACTGTGTGATGAGCAAAATGAAACTTACTTAGAAACCTCAAAACTATGGCATAACTATAGTATAAGGGACCTAAGTGTTGATTAGGGTCAGGTTAGGTGTCTTAAACGTGTGTGTTGATTAGGTTCGGGTTAGGTGTCCTGACGGTCAATTAGGGTGTCGTCATTAGACACTATCGAAAGATAATGTATATGCCAGACCCCCAATACTATAGTTATGCCCAAACTATTTCCAAAGGATCGCACGGTCACGTGATTACTTTTTGTGATAGAAACGAGTTTGTGGTAAACTCCGATGGACCAATTGATATGTTCTCAAAGTGCAATTTCTGTGAATAGCTAGACTCGAGAAAAATGTTTAATTATGATAGATCAGAAATTTGAAGAAAAGATAAAACCTGCTAT
This sequence comes from Lumbricus terrestris, assembly GCA_949752735.1. Classification (NCBI taxonomy): domain Eukaryota; kingdom Metazoa; phylum Annelida; class Clitellata; order Crassiclitellata; family Lumbricidae; genus Lumbricus; species Lumbricus terrestris. Next base: position 30,478,258 of record OX457053.1, read on the forward strand.
TCATTGTTTTTATTAAAACTGTTAATTAGGAATAATACGGGAAATTTACAACTTGTTCTGCAATGGATAATTATACATTATTTTGACCAGTCATTGTACATTCAAAGCAAGTTAATCCATCTGAATGTAGTTGCATTGTCTGAGGCTCAAACAGTTCCTTCAGCATCTCCTGCCATTCATTGCCTGTACCATCTACAAAGTTTGCTTGTTGCCTGGAACAGTTTCATTTTCTGGCCACAATTCGCTCGCCTAAAACAAAACAAAACAAAATGTTGCAATGGAATCAAATACAACTGTATATATAATACTTCATTTATTCACGATTCAGGAAAACTAAATTGACATACTGACATTTCCGCTCCCTTTGTTCGGCTGACAGTGGCGGCACTAGGGGGGGGCTAAGTCCCCCTAAAAAGCCATCCATTTTTTTCCCCATGTAAAAATAAAACTTTTGGATGATTAACCCCCTTTAGCCCCCCAAAACTGAAATCCTGGCGCCGCCACTGTCGGCTGAGCAGTCTGCTCCATGTCCCTTTTGCTCGTACCTCCACTATGCAGAACCATGCCTCTTCTCGGTGGTAGGGCCCCGACCTGGAATGGCCTCTCCTTGACGATACGTTCCATTTCTAGAACTCAGGCATTCCTTTCTTATCTTAGGACAGTTTTATTTGATCGTGCTGAGGTTGGGAGCGCCTCTGAGTAGTCCCCTTGAAGATGTGCTATACAAATTCATTTAATGAAAGAATGAGAACTGATCATGAGGAAGGAAATGAAGAGTGGACTGAACTTAAGCTCTTTTATGTCTTTCGTGTAAAAATTATTCAGAAACCAGAATCAAATGCTTTTGCCAAATTACTGAAGAATGCCTGGTCTAGTGTTACTCTTGAAGTTGTAATCAAACAAGAGCAAACGAGTATTGAGCATACAGACGTAATCTAAAAGTACCTACCAGTATTTATATCTTTTTGAACAGGTGCATCTGAATTGCTCAAGTTCAAGTAAAGTAGAGCATGGAAACATATCCATGGCCTGGCAATGCTGGCATGGAGTACCTAACTATCTCAGGTATCCCGTCTAACTGAACAGAATAAACACGTAACGTAATTGTTTCAAAACGTATGGAAAGGGCTTGTGACATGGCAGACCTGTACATGTATCCCAAGATTAATTCACTATTATCTATATGTATTAAATAAACCAATCATAATTAGGGATGTTAAACGATAACCGGTATAAATCATAATATGATTTCATAAATACAATGGTTCTTGATAATACAAGACTGTGTGTGTGACACTGTGTGTGTTTGTGTGCGTGTGTGCACACCAATATAATGACGTCTCACCACAACTGTTATGCTTGAGAAGTCGGTGACGTTTGCCGGAACGTAGTGACTGTATGGATTATGAAACCATGTTGCCGTTGAGTAGAGCATCTGCTGAAATCAGACATCACATTTGAATGCTCCTTTATACTGCATGACAATCAGGAAAAAATGTATAGAACAAAGCATTTCTACACCACTGCTCCTCTTCATTTACATTCCAATAGAATTATACAAGTATGTGTTGCAATCGATTTCCAATGGATACATTGTTGAAAAATACTGAGGTAACTAACTAATGGGTATAAGCAGGGCTGTTTTTAAGGAATTTTTAGAACTGCACAACTCCTTCTTTCCTTTCCCATCTTCCATGGTAAATTACTTCCAATCGGACCTTTTTGCTAGTTTTAACTGTACAGAAGTGCTTATACAACAACACAAATTATCCATTTAGAACTGCACATTTTGTGTACAACTGCACATTAAAAAGAGCCCTGGGTATAAGCGTCTTTATACAAACAAACATACAAACATATGTATGCACATAAAATTATACAGAATTTATATAGAATTTCACCTGTTCCCTAAAAATGAATTTAATTGGAAAGATATATACAGCAATAAAGTTTTATGTTAAGATAAATACGGTATGTTTCATTTTATGAATGCAAGAACAAAAGAGATTTGGAGACAAACATTCCTCGAACCTCGTTCTGTGATGTTTCTTTAGAACTCATTGCATCAGTGACATCACCTTCAGTACAACCTGAAATTATGATCAATAGTGATGTATGTTCTATCACAGCAGTTCCCAACCCATGGCCCGCGGGTAGGGTGGTCCAAAAAAATAAAATTCAAGCTAGATACCAAGGCGCCCTCTCAGTTTGTTAGAACTGTCAATAGTATTATTGAGACCAAATTTCAGTTTCCCAGTCCAACTGGAAGGCGGTGCTCAACGACATCGAAATATTACCATGTAGTTGTATTAGCAAGAAATCTTGATGCCTTTTAGCTTGATAAAAAACCTCAATCCTTGTCATGTAGATGAACTTGAAATAGATTCTGTTGCACTATCATACTTATTGCAGTCAGTGCTAGCTACTTGACAGCTGTTTAGCCATCAAGTGACAAGTGCATTTTGATAGCAATAACACTCCTGGTGATCTGATCATGAAGCATTGAGATTGTTGGTCACAATTATTGCAGCACTTATGTGCGATCCTTTTGTCCTGCCATTTTCACGGAAAACCATTCATATGGAGTGCTTAAGAAGCCAAGATGGAGCATGCTGAAGCTGTAAGATTTGAATTTGTACCAAATTAAGCACTTGCAGTACACTGGAAATGTTGACCGCCTGTGAGTGCTAGTTTCAGGTGATGGTGTCGCTAAACTCTTTGGTTTGCCCAAATGTCTCTATATGACAGGATATAATTTAAATCCAAGGTCATTCATCATCTTCTGAAGTTATTGAGACTTGCTGATAATAGCTAAGACTTGATCTTTGACACATCACCGGACGTTTTAGTGTAGTTTACTTTTTCGGGAAAACAAGATATGTAAAATGTTCCTGTGGTTGGCCTGCTGTCGTCATTGTGATGGAGTTGATTTAAGCCAAAATCTTCATCTTGTGTTGTTGTCCTCTAATCCAAAATAGAATCCAATCTTAAAGAGATTTAAAGCTGTGTGGAATGGTGTGACACGTGACAACATCCGAGTACTGGAAGTCGTATCCGCTACTGAAGCCTCCCATGACAGAGCGATCAGTTTCATCAAGTAGACTGCTGAAATTAAAGTCAATTTCAGAGACGACTACCAAGAAACCATTGAGGTGTCAATGGTTGTCCTTGGAAGTCAGCCTCAATAAGAAACTTGAGAGTCCAATTTACCATGCACGTTGAATGGCCAGGTTACTGCATACCATCGAAATAATTGTACGATTTAGCAATCAACGTGAAGTATTCAATCTAAGGGAAAGGAAAAACTCAGATTCATCCTTTTGTGTGATTGGGTGCCCTCCTTCACTCAAAGGCAACCTCTTGCTGCTGAAACTCCAGGGCAAGATCTGTCAATTTGATTGATATAGGACTTTTGATTCAGGTGACTATTATTTGTATGAGCTCAACGTTGCTGCCATGAATGTGCTAGAAAATTATCAATACTTAGTGCCTTTCAGATGAGGCTGAATCTGCCTGATATGGTACAGATAAGGTGAAGATTTCCATCTTCCATCTGCCTGATATGGCACAGATAAGGTGAAGATTTTTTACGGAATGACTGCAATTCCTAGTTAAAGGATGTTGACGGTAGTGCTGCGATACGTACAGAAGGAGGGGGATTGCCTGGGCGAGTTTGCAACCCAGTGAACACTGACACTACTGCCACGCCTGAAATTTGGTGATTCCTTTTTATACTTACACCAGTGCAATAGCCTGAGCTGCCTGACGATGATGATTATCAGCAGGGTAGCGGCCGAAGTCAGCAATTGAGAGAGGTAAACGACATGGCTGAGAGAAGTGTCAAGTTGTTCAAGGAATTAAACTGACTCATCACTGATGAAGAAGAAAGCAGTATTTTATCCAAGTGGTTGAGGCAAATAGAAAAGCTGTCTCCACTCAATCAACAAAAAAATCTGCTGTTAATACCGTGCTTGCAAAGTCTTCTACAGTGTAGACGTCATCGTATGTTTGGAGTCATAAAACGAGAACAATAGACATTCGTGGATTTAACGATGTTTTTGACATTTTTTGACATTTTCCATATTTAAAACCTACTGAAATTTTATATTTCAAGCTCACCAATTGTTTAAGTGTCACACATATTGTCGTGTTACAGTAATGTATGATCTATCTTGAAAAAAAGCACAATTGTATTGGAATATATGCTCAGCACATTTATTTCCACAATTAACGTCTTTTCATTGGCCCATGCAAAGTAAGACAGTTGTTGAGCACCGCCTTTCAGTTGGAATAAGAAGCTGAAATTTTGTCTCAATAATACTATTGATAAGTCTAACAAACTGGGAGGGCGCCCTGGTTTTTAGCTTGAACTTTATTTTTTACCATGTATCTGTGAACCACACTACCCGCGGGGCAAAAGTGGCCCACCATGCCTAAGAAAATGGCCCTCATCTCCCAAAGAATTAACAAAGATAAGTGAAAAAATTACAATTTGAACAGGATAGAACACATAATTACTTTCTATTACAAATTATTCTATTTTGACGTCTATAAATAACATCAAACATTCTATTTTGAATCAATTACAACAATTTTATATGCTTTTAGTTAGTTAAATTTTAGCCTTGTGGCCCCTAATGTTCTTCAACTAAGAAAAAGTGGCCCTCATGTCCTCCAACATAGAAAAAGTGGCCCTTGTGTCCTCCATCCTAGAACCTCCAACTTAGAAAAAGTGGCCCTAAAGGTAAAAAGATTGGGAACCACTGTTCTATCAGAAAACAACTCAATTATGCGATGTACATGTGTGGTGGTCCACACCGATATCAGTATTATGTCAGATTTGCAACAATTTGAGTTTGATGCATGAATTCAAAGGTCTTGATTCAGGCTTCAAAATGATAAAAAATTGCTCTAGCCTTATTCTAACTCAAGATATAAGGCAAAAAGTGATCCAATTTAATTAATTAATTAATTAAAACAAAATAGTATGCAAATCAAGAGCATTAAAACAGCTTTAAAACTTGTATCTTTTAACAAACTAACTGAAAAGAATTTTTAAAACATATTTTTAGATTAAATTCGGAAAAAACCCACAAACATGTACTATTTCCCTAAGTTTCTCCGAGTGGCTGACCCTTGCCAAAGAATAATAATAATTATAATAATGACAATTTATATGGCGCCGTAACGCGGCCATACCGCTACAAGGGCGCCTCACAAACGGCCGACTGCGGGATACGCCTTCCCAAAGAGGGAATAATTATTCTAGCCTGAAGGGAAAGAAGAATAATAAGAAATCTCACTCAGCAAATTTTGAGTGAATTTGTAACCATTTAATTCCAGCTGGTTAAAACAGTAATGACAAAACTTACCTATTTAAATTCATTACAGAGGTTTCATATTGTGCGGCTTCACCGTTTACTGAGGAGCACACACAGGGTTCCACAACCTAACCCCGACTAAACACAATGTGGCTCACTTGGAATGTTCGGGGCGCAGTGGTGTTGTGGGTGGCTCACTTGAAATCTCCAGGGCACGGCGGTGTATTGGGTATGTTCGTCGCCTTGCAGCCGAAGAGTTGCAGGTTCGAATCCACCTCAAGCCGCTGCATAGGGACCTTGGGCAAGTCCTTCACTCACAATATGACAAGGTTTAAAAACCATTCTCTTTGATTGTGGTTTGGTGTCAGGTCGGGAGTGCATCTGAGGAGTTCTTTTGAATGGCGCTATTATAAATGTACAACTACAATTATAATTGCTCAGCGCTTCGGCATTAAACTCCGATTCAATGTCCGCACTGTAGTCGGGAGCGCTTCTGAGTAGATCTCCTGAAGGGGCGCTATAACAAGTGCACATACAATTACAAACCAACCACTTAACTCAACTGTTACCTTTATGGTCGTTCTGCGATGTACCAGCATGGTTCGACTTCTTCGAATTATCAACACAATTCTGTTCTTCTCCTTCCCCCAGAAACTGCGGACACAGTTTTCAAGCTATTCATTTTATTCCTGACATCTGACCTAATGCTTGAATAGCCCTCACTCAGATAACCTAATTATAATGTCACATAACACAAAATTGTAAAACCAATCTAACTTTATTGGATTCAAACTAATCCGACCAAGTGCCACACTACAAAAACAGCAATTTTTTGGTTAAAATCGATAAAGTTCTCTTTCTGCATCTTCAATACTCAGCTATTGAATGTCTCGTGAATGGCTTATAGTAGGTTAAAGAGCCTCCCTTTGTTGTTATATGTGCGCGCGAGGCCCTGCAACGTGCATGTGTGATGTACGCCTGTACGTACTGTAAGGACAGACTTTACTAAACTGCCTTTCAACATGTACCTCTCAAAAAAGTTGGTCTTACATAACTCTACTAACCTAACGCAACAAAAACTAACCTACTGCTGATGCGTATTAATTAATCAAACAAAACTTACAAACAAATTAATTTAACTTGTCATCCTAGTCTCAATATGGGACCATGTTTTCTGCATTTGTAGATCAGTCATTTTCCCAGTTCCATTCTAACCTAACCTTATCAAAATAATTTTAAAAATCTAACTCTAGACATCATCTCCCAGTCTCTTCATAACAGAACAATGACTTAAAACGAACTTTTAAATCAGTGCTGCTTACCTGGGAATTTTTCAACTTCGCTTTTAGCAAACTCAGTTCTTCTGTCAATTTCTTGTTTTCTTCGGTTAACATGGATAGATGATCTTCTAAATGACTGCCAGCTGTGTGATGCTTTTCCACAGAACCATTACCCTCCAAATCTGATTCCTTTATAACAACAAGTAACATACCATAAAGCTAAGGTTTCTACAAATAGTTTTACAGTGCTCATTACAAAACATTTACAGCAATACTCATTGCGCCACATTAAGTACACATCTGGCCAGCACCTGCTAATGAATGGCACACAGTGCGTAACCATGAGCCACTGTGGGGTGTAGTGGTGTAGTGATGGCGTTGTTGCCTTGAAGCCGGAAGGTTCGAGGTTCGAATCCACCTAAAGTCACCACGTAGGGACCTTGGGCAAGTCCTTCACTCGCAATTGCTCAGCGCTTCGGCGTGAAACTCCGATGCAGTGTCCGCTCTGCATACTGTCATGTATTCTGTGGCGCTTTGGTGTTTTCCAAAACACCACGGAATACTGTCATGGATTGCCTACGCCTGAGATGGCACTTTCTACATTCTATAATTTACAAGAACGTTTGCACAAAAATAACTACGGTAGGAAACTTTGCAGGAGATGGTATTTTCCTGCATTCTGTTATCTGGAATGAAGTTGGCACAAAAATAGCAATAAAACTCTCCTTCAGTTACTAAATCCCAATAATTAAACTCAGGAAAGCTAATTAATCAACTGTACTACACAATCACCCTTATGATGCAACCTCATCACAAAACTGGCCACCATCTTGGAATTTTTAATATGGCATTTACCAGCATATGCCAACATATGTGGGGCATGGTGGTGTAGTGGGTATGTTCGTTGCCTAGCAGCCGGAGGGTTGCAGGTTCGAATCCACCTCAAGCCACTGTGTAGGGACACGTCCTTCACTCGCAATTGCTCTGGCGCTTCGGTGTGAAACTCCGATTCAGCGTCCGCGCTGTAGTCGGGAGCGCCTTTGAGTAGAAAACTTGAAGGGACGCTATAGAAATAGAGAAATAAACAAATAAAATAAATATGCAATTAGTTGGCTACCTTGCCATTGCTCATTTCTCTGCAAATAGCGTCGCAATCAAGCGTAGAGGCATCCGGAAGGTCTTCGATTATTTCAAAGTCATCGGAAACGAATTGGAAGGGAGAGCTAACGCCGTAGACGTGCGATGATGAGCTAACGTAACAGAACTGGTAGAATTCCTCATCATCCTTCGGAACAGCTACAGAAAAAGCATAGACAAACATCACAAACCTTATTTAAGAGATGGTAGTAGGTTGTAGGTTTTTTCAAGAGAGCGTGGGACACATACGGGCATTGAACCAGGTTGTCCTTCGTGCCTCTCTCCCAATATTCTCTTCATCGGACAAGGTGGTCTAGCTGGTTCAAGATGTTAATGGTATGGACCTGCAGACCGGACAGGTTGAAGATGGGCAACATGATGCGAGACAGACTCAAACAGAGAGTGGCGCCGGACACCTACGGGCGTTTAGCCCAAGGATTTCGATGATGATGAGTAGGTTGTTTGTTTATTTAAGAAATGGTAAATTGCTTATTTAAGAAATGGTAACTAGTTTATTACAAATTATGTTAAGTAATTCATTTACAAAAGAGTAGCTCATTGAATTTTATTTAAGAAATAGAAAGTCATTTTTTGAAGTATCTAGTAAGCTGGGTACTCCCATTCAGTTTAGTCTGAACTCAAGTTGACCTGTTCTCCTGAACTCACAATAAAAAAACCGAAGACAATCCTCTATTTTAAATTCAATGCATTCAAGTAGCGGCATGAGAAACAAAAAATTTTCTTTTTACTTTTTATGAGAAAGATCCTTAATTCTCTGTGGCGGTTTGGTACAAGCAAGCCTAGCATTGAACCAAGTTTGTACCCACTAATTAAGCATTCACATATGTATGCTGGCCAAATTATTATAGTTTAACTACAAATTAGTGACTTTTATCGCTGGTGTCTAATTAATGCAAACTGATGGCACACCAAACAAGCCACAATTAGGTCAATATCCAGAATATCATTTGATTAAAGGGGTTTAGGAAACTTAAATTATGAGTGTCTCAGAGGCTTACTCTATACTCTATGGAATACAATCCATGATAAACAATCTATTTTAAAATGACTCGCCTTCAAATGTCACTGTTCCACAACATTTCTTCAATGGCAACGTAACGTTGACAAACGAGACGTGGTCGCTGAGAGATCTCCACCCGACCTCGTAAAGTCCAATCCGATCCTGTGCACTTGGACTAAACGATGAATCGACGTCGAATGTACAGGTCACTGGCTGGTCAAACTGATACGTCTCTGGAATCTTCTGAAAGACTACGGATCTCAACGCTGGAACTGATGACTTCATATCAATTCCTGCCGACATCTCGACTTCTGACATTGTTACTGTGGCCAGAGCAAAATGCCTTGAGCGCCGGAAAATTAGCTCAATATTCTCTCTTTGGCAATAGCACAAACAACCAAGCACACAAATTTGCGCTTCTGTAATCTATAAATTCAAAATGTGGAGGTCTTGTCTAATAATTTGCTATAGAGTGGCATTCAAGTAAACTTCTTTCTATAATTGAGGCAATGTAACGCGGCACACCCTACTCAGATGTTTAATTTACCCATTTCTGAATTCGCTTTTCTTGAAATAATGTTTTTGAGCCCACGGGTGTAGTGAATTAATCACCGGTACGTGATGGGGCGACAACCTCCTATCCGCCCTCAGCGCACCACTACCTGGCCACGGACCAAGACTCAGGTTTGGACGTAACGACTCGTTTTTGTACAACATTCAGCAGTAAGTTTATCGTTTTTAGAATCTTAAATATTATATAATATAACGTACACCCGACCCAGTTACAAAACGTAACTTGTTACATAGCTATAACCAAAAACAAAATCCTGAAGTGTGATTTTTTTAAAATAAACAAACATGGCTTTTGTTTTTGCCGTGCTATTATTAATTTTGTATGACCATAATCATAGAGCCATGTATAATTATTGTATATTGTGACATAAGAGCAACTCTCGATCTAAAGTATTGTAATGTCAATATAATTTGACATGTAAAAATATAAATTTTACTATATTTTGAATCTGAATAAATTCGATTCAGAGAAATTAGTGCTAAAACACATTTCCTACGAAAGCTGAAAACTGCGGTCCAAGCAAGGATACAGGATACTGCAGGTAAATAACTGAAGCAATTCTCTTAACCCTCTGATTTAAGTCGGTGTGTAAACTTGCCAGTCTAAAACTTAGAACAATTAACGCCAGTTACACTTGCCATACTGCAAATACCCTCCTTTATTAGAAGTAATTACGAGAATAAAAACAAATTGTGTAAAAGCTACTTACTTACTTGAGCCATGTGACACTCTATGCTTTCTTAGCTCTATGCTGCATAGCAATCCAGCAACAAGTTTCTCACGCATGCGCACGAGTTTTTGCTACTATGGGCAACATAGGACGCGCTGAATGTTTACATCTTTAATTTCATTTCTTTACCGACATAAAAGGAAGTATTTCAATATTTTATTTACTGCATGAAAGCAAGCGAATAAGGGGAAGAATATGGGAGATCGACAGTACCATTTGAAGTTTGGTGGTAATGCTGGTGCGTCGGTTGACGAATACTTAGAATACAGAAGGTGAGCCATAAATTCCTTCGAATTCCATTTGTTGTGGTATCGATTAAGTGTGTTTGTGTAAAATAGGATAGGCAAAGGTCAATTGTTTATTTTCATTCATTCTCTGGACTTATATAGGCTGGCGCCCGTTCAGGAACCTACTTTTTAACATCAACTTTTTTAACACATTTCTTCCCACTAAGGAAACAATTCATATTAAAAATTAAAAATTATATACAAGATGAAATTGAGAAATTTGCATTAAGAAACCTTTCTGAAAATATCCTGTTCTTAATTTCCCAGCTTTGCTTTTTCAAGGTCTTGCTACTAAAAAATTTCGCGCGAATAGGCCTGCCGTAAATTTTTTTGCCCCCCCTCCCTGCAAAACTTTCTGCGGGCGCCCATGTACTGGTGGTAAACAACTCAAGCAATACTCTTAACCCTCTAATTTAAGTCGGAGTGTAAACTTGCCAGTCTAAAATTTAGAACAATTAACGCCATTTACACTTGTCATACTGCAAATAGCACGTACCCTCCTTTATTATAAGTAATTACGGGAATAAAACAAATTGTGTAAAAGCTACTTACTTACTTGAGCCATGTGACACTATGGTTACGAATGCTCTATGCTACATAGCAATCTAGCAACAAGTTTCTCACCCATGTTATGTTTATCGATTAAGTGTGTGTGTGTGTAAAATAGGATGGACAAAGGTTAATTGTTTTATTGAAAGGGCAGAGTCAGGCACAGTCCTACCACGCAAAAAGTTGCTGGGACTCTGACTGTTTATTCTTGGATTGTGTTTGACGTTTTGCAAAGTTTCTATTGCCCCCGATCTTTATGGGATGAACCCGATTCCGGGAATTCGAAAACGCTGAAAATACCCAATGTTCAGCCAGATTCCCCAAAAACAGTTTTTGGCAAAGATATGCAAGGCAACTGAGATCTCTCACCAATAGTCAACATTGTGGGTGTGTCCGTAGTGAACCTGCCCACCTGTAATATAGTCCTTTTGGGCTTCCCATTTGAATCCATTAAAATGCATTGTCTGATTAATTTGATCTGATATATTGTTAATATTATCGATTTAAGATCATTTTGTCACTTTGTCACGTTGTATAATAATCAATAATATAAATTGATTGATTGATTGATTGATTGATTGGGATTTGATGCTTCGGTATTGACTTTTGAAGGCAAATTATAATAGCCAGCTATATTATTATAAATCGTTTTAATGCTGTTACTTAATAAAAAATGTGGCGGTAAAATAATGAGGTTCCTTCAATCAGTATGCCTTTGTTTTTATGCTTTGTTCTAATTGATATGTTAGGATTGTGGGCGATGATGATGGTGGAAAACTGTTTACACCTGAGGAATATGAAGAATACAAGAAGAAAGTCATACCTCAGGTAGGATTATCTCATTTCATACCAGAGAAATCTGTTCATATGTAATCTAATCATTTTTATGATCACAATCACTAGCATCGTAATATACATCAGTGCACAACTGGATATAGCAGCGTAGTAAAGTCGATTTTTTTGCACCTTGTTCCGCATATTGGATTTCGTACGTACGTACGTATGTATGTAGTGCTTATGTGTGTGAATATTCATATAGCACATTTTGTGCCTCTCTTAGAAGTGCTCACAGAATGCACGAAACAGAATGATTTAGCCAAGAGTTCTTTCCCAGATATTTCAAGAAATTAAATTCAAAGGCGGATGGAAGTGCAGATTTATATAGGCATCCACAGGTACAGGGTAGACCTGTAGGACTAATGATAGGCAGATGATAAAGAAAGTGTATTTGATACGATTTGACCTCTTGGTTCCTTGCCCTGGAACTGCCTCAGTTGATCAGTCCTTCTCTTTGAACACACTTTCTCCTTCTGTTCGCTTTACACTTCTTTCTTGCAGTCTCACTTTGTGGAGGTGCTTTACAAATAATTAAATACAATCAGTTCCTTAACCAAATGGCATCATTATTGTCTTGGAAGAGACTGAACAATGCAACTGCCAAGCTAAATGCAGAAGACATAAAATATATCTAATAGTTTGTTGATGAGGCTTCAATGAATTTCATTTGATCATAAACATCGTCTCTCGCTTTGTGTAGAGGCTGAAGAATCGTCTTTTTACAAGTTGGACAAATGCAGAAGGAATGGACTGCAAACAGATCGGCCCGGAAACACCTTGCTTCTGCCAGCACAGGTTCAAAAATTCGTTTCTCTAAGGTCATCAGATCTGAACTAATGTAACGTCATGTAATGTAATAATTTTTATAAAATATAGTGCATGGCATGGCGTGTCATGACTTGAAGAGCGGCTAGGAAGTTTTCTGGCAGCGTACATTCTGCAGAATAGGTCAACAAGATTAAGGCAATGCAGGAAAGATTCAAAAATGCATTTTTATTCAAATGCTTTGCTCAACTCTACTTGTTACTCTTCTTTCTGGATCGCCACTATCTATTTATCTATTTATTTAGTTATTTATTTCTCCATTTCTATAGCACCCCTTCAAGCTCCCTACTCAGAGGCACTCCCGACTGCAGCACGGACACTGTGTCATAGTTTCACGCTGAAGCACTCGAGCAATTGCGAGTTACATACTTAAGGTGGATTCGAACCTGCAACCCTTCAACTACAAGGCAACGAACATACCCACTACACCATCGCTCTTTACAATGTCTCCATCTTTCTCTCACTTCTTAAGACCTATTTTTCTCTCATAGTACTCGTAGTCAGAGCACTACTGAATGTCCATGGCTGTTAACGGTGTTATAAAAATTACTAATTACATTACATTGCATATGAAACGTTGCGTAATTTTGGATAAAAATGATCGAAATTGTTTCAGATACAAGCAGCACAAGACGGACTTTGATCGGATTCCCGACGTGCGCCCCATCCTCATTCCATGCCAGGTGAAAGGTTGCAAGTGCATTTCATACCATTACGTGCCACTGATGGGCAGCTCTCCCATTCGCTGCACGTGCAAGCACCCAGCCGACGAACACTCGCCTGCAAAGCCGTTCCGATGCCAGAAAAGTAAGTCGTCTTGAATCCTTTGTTTGTTTGTATTATTATTATCATTATTATTATTATTATTATTATTATTATTATTATTAAATATTACTATTTTTTATTATTACTATTCATTATTCAATGGTCAAAAAGGCGGCGTGCAAGTCAAGTCTGTTAGTATTCGTGGCCTGCAGAAACCAGATTGTATGCATGTGTGAGTACTTGTGATATAGAGCCCCTTCAAGATTATTACTCAGAGGCGCTCTGGACTACAGCACGGTCGCTGAATCGGAGTTATAAGATTTCTTGAGCCAATGAACTAAGAAACAGACAGAAAAGTATTTAGGCAGGCACATTCACCAGATCCACATAAAAATAATTTTGAATTAAGTGCACTACAGACATCAAATTAAGTGTTTTGTGCTGTCAAATATTGAACCCATGAATCGGTTTTTTACCGTGAAATCGAGTGGAATGAATATAATAATAATAATATTTTCTTTAATGAAGCGCCTGCAAGATGCACTGCACTTTACATTTACAGGTTATGCAGTAATCTTAATTAAACCTAACTACTAACGGAACAGACAGCTTTGCAATTACATGGCGCTAATAGCAGCCTACATAGCATGTCCGCCCAATGGGGGCTCGAACTCGCTACCTCTCGCCCTCTACGCCAGCGTGTTATCAATTGCGCTACCGCCTCCTCCCCCGAATGCCTAAGAGAGTTCTGATACAGTGCTATATAAAAGTTAAGATTGCTAATTAACCTTATTGCTGCCATCAATCAATCAAACAATCATTCAATCAATCAGTCAGTTCAATCATTCAATCAGTCAGTCAGTTATTCAATCAATCAGTCAATCAATCAGTCAACCAATCAGTCAGTCAGTTATTCAACCAATCAGTCAATCAGTCAGTCAATCAATTAGTCAATCAGTCAGTTATTCAATCAGTCAATCAATCAGTCAGTTAATCATTCAATCAATCAGTCAATCAATCAGTCAATCAGTGTTTTTTTGTGTCAGATGTGTGCCAGAACTGTCCGGGCTTCAAGAGCTCCTACACGTGCGGCTGCGGCCTCGCGTACAATCAGCACGAGATGATCGTCGAGACAAAGGCCGAGCGTGAGGCCAGAGGACACCCGGTGGGCATGGACACACCATACCAGGCCATGGGAGGTGTGACCGGGTTCAGCTCCTTGGCCGAGGGCTACATGCGTCTCGATCCCAGTGGAAGAGGTGAGTCAAGCGACTCAGGTTTGACTCCAATCTCAGAGATGTGCTTTGAAGTGGTTAATAATAATAATGATAATAATAATAAGGAGGATGATAATAATAATAATGATAATAATAATACTAAGGATGATAATAATAATAATTATAATATTAATAATAATAATAGTAATAATGATAATAATAATAATAATAATAATAATAATAATAATAATAGTAATAATAATAATAATAATGACAATAATGATAATAATGATAATAATGATAATGATAATAATGATAATAATGATAATAATTATAATAATTATAATAATAGTAATAATAATAATAGGCTAATAACAATCTTTGCTTAATATCAAACTTACACTACGCAGTATGATTACAATTCATAGTGTATGACGGATGATCGCAAGTTATTACAGGAGTCGAATTTGACTTTTGGCAGTAATGCAAGGCGTCATCACATCCTTCTACTTATTTTACCAATGCCATCTGCCGATTGGAAGGTTGAGTGGACCTTTGGGAATAGACTGTAACAGACTGTGTTATCTGAACCGCTTAAATTCCACATTATGGTTTCAAATTCCCATCCTGGCTGGCACTGTTTGGTCGATCATGATTTAAAATACGCTTACTGACTGCAGTTTTAGCAGCCTAGTTAGCTATGTCGGAAAGAACGCTGGCCACTCCATATATGAGAGTGTGCGGACCACGGTTCGATTCCTGAAGGTGACTTATTTTAGAGATTTAAATCTCGGGCTAACATGGTCCGTGCACGATGCTTAAATGGCGTGGTGTCCATTCAACCGGGTGAGCAGTGGTGAAGGATCTCTCCTGATCTATTCATTGAAAAGTTGGAAGGGTCGAGGTCATTTTACGGGAGCTATATAAAAGCAAGTTCATTTACTTTAGCATCACCTTACTTTCCGTATGCACGCAAAAAGCACACACCTACATAATTATCTTCGCAATAGCGTTTTGTCATGCTAGCCTGTAGTTTGTCAAATGACATTAGAAGCAGTGCACAGACTTTTTCATTTAATTTAGTCTCAATGTTTAGGCCAGCATGGGCAATGCTTTTGTGAGGTATGCATAAATTTGTATCTACCGTATGTATCCGGATATTTTGAAGGACTTTCTATGAGCTTCATAAAAAGCTCATAAAAGCTTCTTACAGTGTTAATCTGGCAATACAGCAGATCTTCTATTATTGTATTGGATTATTGTGCGGGTGTAGTAAGCTTTTTAGCACGAATTTCTGCAATTATTGTCTTTGTTATGATTTTTCCTAGGTGCGCCAAGTGAAGAATTTCTTTCCCAGGAGATTACGTCCAGTGACCATGCTTTTCTCAGAGCCGCTGTGCCAACGATTCAAGCCAATCGCAGAGCAAATAAAGGTAGCATTGAATTCACAACTCGTTTTGTACCATATAGTCAGTGGTTGATTGCAGCAATAATACCCAGGAACATATGAAGTTTATTCACCACTAGACTAGTCAGTGGGGCCACTGGAGGTAATCCCTCCCAGGGTGACCCTCCCAAGGTGACCACTCCCAAGGTGACCCCTCCCAAGGTGACCCCTCCCAAGGTGACCCCTCACAAGATGACCCCTCCCAATGTGACCCCTCCAAAGGTGACCCCTCCCAAGATGACCCCTCCCAAGGTGACCCCTCCCAAGGTGACCCCTCCCAAGGTGAACTATGCAGCATAAAACCTTACCAAAGAGGCATGGTGATTAGTTTACTCGAATTACTGTGTTTGTGTCGCAGGCTCACGACTTAATATACTGCACAGCTGTCTTGTGAAAGCATCAGATGGAATGTATTGGGTTTTAATCAAAAGTTTATCAGCAGAGAATCAAGAAATTACTTTAGTGTCTAGGAGTCAACAGAAATAGTTTAACCTCCTAGATATAATGTGGCCTTGTATGTATATTTAAGGTGACTGCTAAACAAATTTTCAAGGCCTTGTGATGACTTGCATACTGCATGTTTGACCATTGAATGGTGGTGGTGGTGGTGATGGTGATGGTGATAATAATAATGATAATAATGATGATGATAATTATTATAATAATAACAATAATAATAATAATCTGAACACTCTAAAACAGCTCCAAGCATAATTTTTTGAAATCTCGAGGGATCCTAGGTACCTCTGGTACAAAAAATAAAAAATAATAATAGTAATAATAATAACAACAGCAACAATTGCAGCAATTTGTGTGGCACTTTATCACGGCAATGCCATTGCAAAGGCACATTACTTACTTAGACTTAGTTCCTCCTGTTCCGTTCGGAGCATTGGTCGACAAGTCTTCGCCACTCCACACGGTCGCCAGCCACCTAAACATCCAGCGGGCAGCCACTAAACGAAGTGATGGTTAACAAGTTATATTTAAATTCCAATTTTTTACATATTACTTGCCACAGGATATTATTGCCTGTTTGTCTGTTTTTCCGATTGTCTGTCTTCATCTGTGTCTGTCCGTTTGTTCATCTGTCTGTATCTCTCACATAATTGGCGATCACACTTTGTCAGCAGCACGTGCACAGTTTCTGCACAGGAGAAAATACCATACAAATTCGTGAATTTTTGACTCGGACAATGCAATAAGTTTATTATTAGTTCAATCGTTGGCCATGATGTAATGATGCATATTGTAAATAATATCTTATAGCAATGCGATGCTTATGCTTTGGCGTATCATAATATATTCGTTCTCTGTGAGGATTTATATAGCGCCCCTTAATGATTACTACTCAGGAGTGCTCCCAACCACGACTGGGGGGCCCGGTAGAGTAGTGGATAACACGCTGGCATAGAGTGCGAGAGTTAGCGAGTTCGAGCCCCCGTTGGGCAGATTTGCTTTGTAAGCTGCTATTAGCGCCATGTATTGCGGGCTGTCTGCTCAGTTAGTACAGTTAAGATTCGTGTATTCTGTGATCTCCGTTCTTGTGAATTGTTTAGACTGCATAATTGTACACTGCAACCGGTTGCGGTCTGTCAACCGGATTGTTGAATAAAGAGAATATTATTAAAGAAGACAGTTTTAAGATTGCAGTAGAATGTGTCAGAGGCGACCCTCGGTAGCAGGTGCGGGTATGGAGGTGATTACCCATTCCAGACCACAGGGCCAGCAGCAGAGAAAATGCTTTGCAGACTGTATTGAGCATTAATTCATTCATATCTTGTAATGGTTCTAATCTGTTAGTTAACTGGTTCATTATGAATTAGTTTGCATAGTCGGGTGACAAACATTTGAGTCCACTACGCAAAAGGTAGTCACTGGCTGCTAAGACTTTACCTGTATTAAATGCATTACCTGTGACTCGAGTTTTACTTTTGTTTTCCAATATTGTACAAACATGGTGAGTAATAATCATGTCTTACCTGTCAGCTTTTATGCTTTAGCTGATTTGACCATTTTGTATTATCTAAAAACTCGGTAGGCTTGCAGAATAGCTGGTAGGTTTTGTAGAGTTGCTGTCATTCAGAGTCATGATTGTTAGCAATATTCATGTTCCTATTTTACTTAATCCATCTAGTTTGTTGTTTTGATCACAGTTACCCATATTTATTTTTACTTTTCAAAGTAATTATTCTGTTTTTGTACTTTTTTGCCTTCAAGTCCTCGTTTCAATATTGTTTCAGTAATTGTTTCTCTACTTATGTTTGTAGTCAGCGCTAAGCTCAATGTTAGTTAGACTGTTGTCATTGCACGTTGTTTACAGCAGGTTTTCAATATGATCGCTATTAATTAATTTTCACAACTTTTACTATGTTTCATTTTATTTAATTTATTGTTAATTTAGATGTAATGATTCCCATAGTTTCACTTTGTTGTTGTGTAAACTAGTTGCTATGTGATAGAATGCGACTAGAGTTTGATGTATTCTTTGAACTGACAACGCTAGGTAACCACACTTACGCAGTTCTTTGTTCACAATTTCATCAATATTCGCATCTGATAATGTTGCATTTCCAAACGCACACACACACGCACAACACTCGCATGCACATACGCACATGCACACACACACACACACACACACACACACAAGGAAATAAGTAGGTTGGTATATTTAAGTTGTTAAATAAGTGACATATTTATTAACAGCCACATGTTCATTACCTGAGTGTGACTAATGTAGGCCATTATATAGTACATTTTTAGCATATCTTGCCTTTATTTTCCTCCCTTGTTGTATTTCATTACGTTACCTGTAGTCAAATAGCATCATTGGGTGATAAATCCTCGAAATGAATGAATGAATGAATGAATGCATTACAAGTCCTACAAGTTCTCTAAAGATGTTAGATAAAAGGCTAGATGCATACATACATACATAAGTAAGTAAGTAGTCTTTATTTGCATTCTGTCATGAATTGTTTCGTTGGTATATCTGTTGTACACATGTATACACTCTTGCTTACTCGCTTTTCATTTGTACTCTGTGATTAGATGATAGTGCATATATACAAAATGACTGGATATAAACAGGGTCCTATATTCTCAAATGACGATGTCTTAGGTAACTCAATGAACATTTCTTTGTTGTTTCCTGTCCGCTTCAGAATATGACAAAATAGACGAAGACCTGGCAGAGCGAATGTCCGCAATGCGTCGTCCGGGCGAATCTGAATTGGACTTTTACGAGCGAAGATACCAGGAAAGGGTAAAGAACAATTTCCTCAGTTTGCTGGATCGTCGATCCTTTTAGAGCCCCCCTGAATTCAATTGTTGCGCATATTACTGTTGTACCATTATGAATAAAGAGTGATTGATTTATTGATTGATTGACTGATTGCTTGCTTGCTTGATTGATTGCTTGATTGATTGATTGAGTGAGTGAGTGATTGTTTGATTAATTGATTGATTGATTGATTGATTGATTGATTGATTGACTGACTATTAGTCCATTATGTGCCATGAGGTCCCGTTTGCAAAATGGTGTTGGGGGAAGGAGTTTCCACTTCCAAACAGTCAGTGGGCCCCTAGGCATAAAAAATCACCGAGGTGCTTGTTTGCCATGATTTTTCATGTCCAGGGACCCACTGCGTGCTTGGAAGTGAGAAACCCCCCCAACACCATTTTGCAAATGGCACATAGAGAGCCATAAAACATAGCAATACACCATAGCATAATGTAGCATATCAGCACCGACCATAGCACGAAAAATACACCTATCCAGTGTGAGGATTGTGGAAAATAAGCATTATCCACTTGGAATTTGGATGTTAAAAACAGACTTTACTATGGGGCTCGTAGAAAGACTGGAGGGGGGTTGAAACCCCCCACCCCCCAGCAATTCTTACCCTGACCTTATCATAACATAACTTAACATAGCATATCACAGCAACATGACACGTGCCATCATTTACTTACTGTAATGTAATGTAATGTAATTTATATAGCACCATGACCAGTTGATTTTCTTCTTTTCAGCTGAAGGCGGAGAGGGGAGGCAAGCGAGCCATCCAGAACTCCAGTGGTGGTCAGCCTCCTCGCACTGGACAACGAAAGTCGGTCACTGGGGGCGCTGCGGCGGCCAACCCTCCCTCGGGCAGTGCCGGCCAGAAACCAGGAATAAAGAAGACCCCTGCCAAATGATTTCCACATCACAGCCAACGGGCACCACGTCTGAGATCTGCACTGCTGTTACTTATCATGACATATTCTCGTTGTTTAGATATACAATAATATTATATATATAATATATAATGTATATAATATATATATGTATATATACATTATACATAATATATATATATACATTATACATAATAAATATATATATTCATTATACATAATATATAAATGTTTTAAGCACTTATGCAGACGCACTGTAGGATATGCACACTTATATAAATGTGTCAAATAGCACAGAAGCAGCTTTAGCGATGAATGTGCGTATGATTTTGAAATAACGGCTGTCCATATATCACGAGGCAGGGGGGTTGCCGGATTTTAGGTGATTTGCGTACGGGTGCGTACGGCGGAGACGAGGGTGGTGTGTGGACAAAATGTACACAAACAAAGTGTCTAATTATGATGTCCACATTAACCTATTTATAACTCTGTGTTATCTTACAGTTGTTTGATGGCATTTGATTACATTATAATTGAATTCTGTTCGCATCTTAACAGTAAACCAGAACAGTTAAGAAATTTTAGCTAGCAGGTATGATATTTAACAAAACGTATAGCAGCCAATGGTAAAATAAATGTTTTATATATGACTTTAGCTAGGGCTGAATGTGGTTTTAGAAAAAGTTGCTGGGTCTGACATGAAAATTGTTCTGACGATCTTTTTTTAGCCATTTGCCCAATATTTTACAAAATCATGCCGCCTTTACCTATTTTTTGTATCTGACAACCTTTTATTTAGTCATTCGCCCAAAATTTTCAAAACCTCTGCCAATTTCACTAAATATTTCGTCATTCGTGTAGATTTTTGGGTTTCTTATGGGTTCATGTGTTAAACACGTGACCCGGCTGAGACCCGGCAACAGCAGGTCACGAAAATCAATGCCGGGTCCCAGATCCTGAAAGACCCGGATCACTTTGAGCCCTGACCTTAGCAAATTAACTTTTGTAAACGTGTGGTGGTGGACTGTGGTAGGGTGTATTTGTATGTACGCATCGGGGAGAGTTGCAAGAGAGGAATGAGGGGTAAAAAAGTTTTCGTGCTCGTTATATACGGATGGGCCGTAGTTGTGTACGTGTCAGAGACTCAGAGCTTGTTTGTTCTTATTATCTATGCACAGGGTACAAATTAACAATATTAAGTGTACAAAATAATTACTAATTAAATGTACATTGTAATTGGTATTGTAAATTGCAATGCACCGTTTGTACCATGACGGCTAATTATGGTCCGCAGCCTAAGGTTCACTATTGTCTCATTGCCCTGCATGTCTAATTTGACTGTGTTTGCATGTTTGTGTGTGTTTATATGTTTGTGTTTGGTCATAGGTGTTGGTGAGTTTGTGTGTGTTGTGTAAATGGCCAAATATCTTTACATGATACGCTGGATATACATGTAGTCTGCCTTGAAAAGACGATATATGAATTTTCCTTAATAATTAATTGTAGTTATGTTTTTATGCATGAGCCTCAAATGTACGAAGTCTCAGTATATTGTGTAACATTATCATTGCGTAGTGTGTATCCTTTAATTTATGAAAATTACAGGGCAGACATGTTGCACTAATTTCTCTCATAGGCGGAGACCTGGGCCGAGACTTGGGGGGGGGGGGGGCACGGAAAGACGCGAGATTTTCTGATGGACGAACGGTTGAGTGTCCCAGAAAAATTTCCATCTTTTTCCCGGCCAAAATTTCTGACGACTGGCGAAATCTCGACGAAATTTTCTATTTTCGCCGCCAAAAAAGTTGATGACTTTTTTTATAGTCTTGACGCTCAACGATTGGGGGGGACAAATGAATGGGCCGTCCCCCCAACACCTCCATTGGGGGGGACTGTCCCCCCTAGGTCTCTGCCCATGATTTCTCTGTATGTCTTGACTCTTGGTATGGCATGTCGTGTGTTGTTCCGTTGACTTGGATATCGGTTTTAATCTTGTCGCACATACGGGACTCTGTTGCACGGATTTATAATACACAAGTGTCACAAGGAATCAGTCTCTGTTGCATGTATGTACAGGGTGCGGCCAAAAAAAATGACCCATTACGAAAATCGCGATTTCTCAAAAACCGATGAATATTTTGATATAAAACTTCGCCAATCTATTTGACACATATCTATCTACAACTTGGCTAAATCTAATGAAATTCGATTCATGAACACCAAAATGGTGCAACCCTGAAGTGAAACTATGTTATTTTCATTTCAACAGACATTTAGTGACAGCAATAACGGCAATAAGTAACCAAGTAACGACGTAAACAGAAATGTAACAAAGTTCCAGGCTACTTTTTGTTATTGACAAGATTAGGCCAAACTGTTGAGTTTTGCACAATGGATGTTCGAGGTGAACACCGTTTGCTTTTACGCAAGCTTGCAGACGTTTTCGAAAGCCCAGAACAGTCTTCTGAATGGTCTCAATTGACAAAAGTCATTCCAGATGATTTGTGGCGTATTTTTGCAGTTCAGAAATGCTCTTTGGCTTTGTGGTAAGTTTGTTGTAAGTCTCAAGCATTGCACCCCAGACAGCATATTCGAGTGGGTTCATATCTGGGGAATTTGGCGGTCATGAATCCTTGTCGATGAAGTCCGGACAGTGACTTGTTAACCAATCCTGGGCCAGCTTGGCGCCGTGAGCGGGCGCTCCATCTTGCTGAAAAGTGAACTGATTTTCCCAAGACAGTCATCGACAAGCTTAGGCAAAAGATTCTCCACGTAGTACTTAGCATTGACTTTGGCCTTCTCGTCAATGAAATGCAAGCATCCTTTGCCTTCATAGCTGACACCTGCAGAAACCATGATGTTGGGAGAGAACTTGGCTCTCTCGACCAACAGGCTTGGAGGGATATCGGCTTTTTTCTTCTTAGCCCAGACGCGGTTGTTTTGAGTATTAGTGGGTGGACTGATGTAAAAATCTTTTCATCGGTTAAAAAAACCTTATTATGGCACACTGAAGGCTACTTTATGTAAAATTATGATTTCCTATTTCGTGAATGCCGTGTTAAATTGAAAAAATGCAGTTCTTTCTTCTGCCTGGTGTCATGATCACAAATATAAAGATACTGACATAAAATTTTCAACTAATATGCAGAAATATGTTACAAATAAAAATGAAAATATTTGTAAGAAAATATTCAGCGGTTTCGAGAAATCGCAATTTTCGTAATGGGTCATTTTTTTGGCCGCACCCTGTATGTATGTATGTATGTATGTATGTATGTATATATGTATGTATGTATGTATGTATGTATGTATGTATGTATGTATGTGTATGCATGACATTGTATGTATGTATATGTATATACGTATTTATATGTACAGGGTGGGCCATAAAAAAGTAACCCCCTACGGTTTTTGCCCATATCTTGGCCAGAAGTAAGAATTTTGAAATGAAATTTTACAGGTTTAAATACAATTCATATTTACATACGATGGCCTGATTTCATCAAAATATTTCAAACACAACAAAAGTTATACAACTTTTAGTGAGGCCAACCATTGTTTTTTGACGATTCAAAAACGAAATGCAATAAAAAGTAACAAAAACACAATTTTATTGATTCTCATCTCAAAAAACCGTTGTCAAATGAACTTGGTAGTGCTTCACAACTTGTGTTCAATGTGCCCACCACCCGTGCCAGACCTTTTGAGTTTCTTTGCAAAGTTCTTGATGGACCTGTCGATTAATCTGACAGATTCCTTATTTACCAATTTGATTGTCATCTTGCTAAGTGACTTCTCAGTGACATGCAGCTACGCTGGTAGCCTGTTTCTTTTTTAAATAGTAATAATAATGATCATCTGGCAAAATCAAGGCTATTTGATAAGAAATATTTGAGATGAGACTTAATATAATTGTGTTTTTGTTAATTTTTGTTGTGTTACCCTACTGAATCGTCAAAAGCGGTGGGTGGCCTCACTAAATGTGGTATAACTTTTGTTCTGCTGGAAATATTTTGATGAAATCTGGCCATCATGTGTAGATATGAATTGTCTTTAAGCCTGTAAAATTTCATTTCGATATTCTTACTTCTGACCAAGATATTGATCAGAATAATTAAATTGGTTTTTTGCAACTTTTTGTTGCGTCGCATTTTTGAATCGTCAAAAAACGGTGGGTGGCCTCACTAAAAGTGATATATCTTTTGTTCTGTTTGAAATATTTTGATGAAATCCGGCCATCAATTGTAGATATGAATTGTCTTTAGGCCTGTAAAATTTCATTTCGAAATTCTTACTTCTGGCCAAGATATGGGCAAAAGACCGTAGGGGGTTACTTTTTGTGGCCCACTCTGTATGTGTGTAAGTATGGATGTATGTATGTATGTGACTATGTATGTATGTATGTATGTATGTATGTATGTATGTATGTATGTATGTATGTATGTATGTATGTATGTATGTATGTATGAGGGTGTTTGGGGTAACGGTTGACACTCTAGCTCCAAAACTAGCTGCAAAGCTAAGACGGCACTAGACTTGAACGTCAGCAGCTGCTCTTATTAAGCGCCAGTATATTAATAAAATGAATATGAAATATTGTTGACTGTCTAAACTGCTTCTTGCATCTCCGCTTAACGCTTTGCCAGTGGCCGCGCTGTGGCGGTGAATCTCAATTGGAGAGGATGACTAATTGGCTCCGGAAGCAGAGAAGACTAGAAAAGGCGCTAAATAATTTCCTAAGTCGTCGTCTGCTCGCAGATGAGATTTGGCGGCAAAAGTCTGAACAGATGGCGTCCGCATGAAATGATTATGAGCGCAGAAAGAAACGCTATCGATTAATCGTCCGTCTTCGCTCATGGGCGGAGACATAGGGGGGGGGGGGGGGGGAGCAGAGGGGACGGTCTCCCACAATGGAGGTGTTGGGGGGACGGCCCATGCATTTGTCCCCCCCCCCAATCGTTGAGCGTCACGACTAAAAAAAGGTCATGAATTTTTTCGGCGGCGAAAATAGAAAATTTGGTCGAGATTTCGCCGGATGACTAAAAAAATTAAGGTCGTCAGAAATGTTTGCCGGTAAAAGATGGAAATTTTTCGGCGACACTCAGAGCCGTTCGTCCGCCAAAAAATCTTGCGTCTTTCCGTCCCCTCCAAGTCTCCGCCCAATTCTCCGCCCATGTCTTCGCTTTAACTAACTGACTGGCATACTGACCGAGTCAATGATATATGGTGCGTGGCTGATTGACTGACATATTTAATGAATGATTGACACACTGATTGAATGATTGACACACTGATTGAATGATTGACACACTGATTGAAAAATTGACAATCTGATTGTATGATTGACACATTGATTGAATGATTGAACACCTTCCTACCTTCACGAGCAGTCACTGCCTATACTCCTTCCATTCCTTCTCGTTGCTTGCGATCATAAAGTGTGGGTCTTTTAGCTGAGCCTCGATGCAGAGCAGTTATGGGTTCGCGTGCATTCCATGCAGGGAATGGAATCACAAATTCACTCCGCAGTCTGCACAGCTTACCTTTAAAAAAACCGGATCAAAACTTACTATTATTTTCTTCTTGGCTTTTAAGTGCTTGCAATGGTACAGAGCTTTTTAACGTGCAGTTGTACACAAAAATGTGCAGTTCTAATTGGATTTGTGCAGTTGTAGAAACATGTCGATCGAAGCACTTCTGTGCAGTTAAAACTGGTTGAAAACGGCCATTTTCCTCCGATTGGGAGTAATTTACCATGGAGGATGGGATAGGAAAGAAGGGTTTGTGCGGTTCTAAAACTTCCTTAAAAACAGCCCTGCTTGGATATATCTAAGTTCATCGACCTCAGTCGGCCTCAGAATTACATTTCGGTGTGACCTTGCGCGCGCAAGAAATTTGTGTAACAATAATAATAATAACAATACGCATAGGCCAACATGTAGTTATTCTCAAACTGAACATCTATAATAGTAGATCTGCATCATGATCGAAGTGACGTCACAGTAGGCCTTGTTCATATTCTCAAAATCTATATACTTTCATAATATAGTGGATCAGCATGTTTCATAATGGAAGTTACGTCACAATAGGCCTAGTCCTATATTCTCAAATTCAACTTAAATAATAGTTGACCTGTATCATAATTGAAGTGACGTCACAATACGCCTGTATTCTCTCAAAATTTGCTTCCATAATAGTAGATATGTATCAGAGCCGCAGTGACGTCACAATAGGCCTGGTTATTTTCTCAAAATGAACATCTTATAATATGTATCATAATCAAGGTGACGTCACAATAGACCCAGTTTCGTATTCTCAAACCAACTTCCATAATTGTTGATTTATTATCGAAGTGACGTCACAATTTTATTAATAGGTCTAGTTTTGTATTCTCAAAATTAACGTCCATAATCATAGTAGCCTAGATCTGTATTATAATCGAAATGGCGTCACAATTATAGGCCTAGTTATATTCTCAAAACGAGCATCCATAATAATATAGATCTAGGCCTATATCATAAGCGAAGTGACGTGACAAAAGGCTTGGTTTGTACATTCTCAAATTGAACTTCTATAATAGTTGATCATTTTGTAACATAATCGAAGTGACGCCACAATAGGACCTGTTTATATTCTCAACATTTACTTCCGTAATAGTTGTTCTGTATCCTTAAAAGCACTTTAAAAGCTGGTAGTTTAAATATCGGTTAAAATTTCCAGGGGGAGAGTGACCCCCTCTATGTGCGTCCATGCATGCTTAATCAGTTCTTGCAGGTTATGGCTGCCGTCTAACAAAACCATAAGATCCGTGTCGCCCTTCTCTATTTCATGGCTTTGGACTGGCACTGCGAGAGCATAGAAGCAGTGATGGCGTTGAGGTTAAGTAGGTCTATTCAATTCGCATGAGACGACATTCGTAAAGGTTAATTCCGTAGGTCTATATGTAATTCCAATGACTGTGCATACAACGCTCGCCTTGTAAGTCGCTGTATACTGTATAGGCTACATGCATCAATCAATCAATATAAGTCAATCAATCAATCGCATAAATTTATATAGCGCCTCTTCAAGATCTCTACTCAGAGGCGCTTCCAACCCAGACCTGGTGTCAAAAAGAAAGGTCTTGAGAAGACGGTAGATGGTTCGAATCGAACTTCCTCACCATGGGTGACCGCACATAGGAGCAAGACGGTCTCTCGCTCCCTCCATCTACTGAGAAACTTACTCCAAATTTTAAACACCTATAGGTGTTAAAAATTAGGAGTAAATTTTTCAGTAGGGGGCGGGGCGAGAGCTTTTCGTTCAAAATTGAAGATGTTCCTCTCTAAGAACTCTAAGCTTATGCCCTGTCTGGTCTGATACACCACCTTCCAATTCTCGAACCAGACGACACCCGCCTTAATAGCTGTTCCGCCCTCTGACTTATGGTAACTCGACCTAGACCTCCTTTGCACTACCCTTACGGACACCCCTTTTGGCTGAACGCGCCATTCGTGACTAAGCTTCCTCGCGCTTAATAGTCTTTCGAACGACGCTTTATAAGTTAAGAGATTACGTATTTACGATTACGATGACGATTACGATTCAGATGTTCCTAATTTTCTGCTGTGCATCTTTCAAGCCCTTCCTAAACAATTTTATCAAAACCATCATGTTCTGACGCTCCTGCCAAAATATCTACCGTCGCTTATGTCTTCTGTGATCCTTACTCTGCAAAGGTCATTTTGCAATTCCAAACTCCTTCACTCGCAACCAGTGGCGGCGCCAGGATTTCAGTTTCGGGGGTCCATTTTCGCCGCCAAAATTTCTGACGACCCTTTTTTTGTTAGTCATCGACCGAAATCTCAGGAAAATTTTCCATTTTCGCCGCCAAAATTCCTGACGACCTTTTTTGTTTTGTTTTAGTCGTCAACTGAAAATAGTGGATATTTCAATGTAAAAAATTGGATGGCCCTTTTTTTAAGGGAGGCTGAACCTCTTGTAGAGGGGCTTAGTCCCCCCAGACCCCTAGCGCCGCCACTGCTCGCAACCAGCGTTGCCACTCCTTGGTTTTTTCAAAGGACCTGGTTTTTTATCCGAACTTGGTAAATGGAGTTTTTTTGGGACGAGCTTGGGTTTTTTCGACCCAAAAAGGGTAATTTTCGACATTTTCGTGAAATGTGTGACATTTTCGGAAAAATTTTGACATTTTTAGGCAGACTTGTGCCGGATGATTAAAATAAGGTCATCAGATTTTCCAGACGGGGCATTATGGACATTTTCGAAGGATTTGCTCAACTTCGGTTTTCTTGGATTTTTTCGTCCCTCCAACTTGGGTTTTTCATTTTTTTAGAGTGTCAACGCTGGAGTTTTTCAGTCGCTGTTGAGTTCATTGTTTCTTAGAGATATTCGTCAAAAAACGTTAGGAAAAAACGACCTCGATGATTTAACTTTCATAATTATTAATAATTTTTCCTTTTGACAGGAACGGTGATTACGCTTACTGATTAACCGTAGAAGTGCTGCGTCATTTCTGAAGGATCCATCGACCGTCATGGCAATGACGCAACTTGAACGGCCGCTAAAGCTGCCTATATATAGGCTATGTCATTATTTATATATTTCACACACATATAAAAAAACGACATGCATGTATATATATAATATCATATATGTGTAGGTTGGTAGATGGGTGGGTGTGCTCTCTATATAATTGTGTGTGTGTGTGTGTGTGTGTGTGTGTGTGAGAGAGAGAGAGAGAGAGAGAGAGAGAGAGAGAGAGAGAGAGAGAGAGAGAGAGAGAGAGAGAGAGGGTGTCTGCGTGCGTGCGTTTGTGGGTCTAGGTGTGTTTGATGGTTGATGGAGGCCTGGTTAGTGCGGCGTCGCTCTCTCCTGTGTTCTCTCTATGTATACATGTATAGTGCGATCATCACCCATCAGTTGGCAGAAATTCTACGGTCATGACAATGAGCGCAATGGGTGGGCACTGGGCGGTGACAGCTTATTATTAGCTCAGTGACAATGAATGGCATCTCTGCTACAGCAAATGCAGATGTTTCAGGCTGCAGTATGGATTCATCAGCTGGCCAGACAAAGGCCTGTTGGTACATGTGTCCTGATGTAGGCCTATATGTATGGACGGACGGGTGGGTGGGTGAGGGCAGGTGGATGGATCATGGATGGGTGGATGGGTGGATGAAGGGATAAAAGGAGTGATGGAGAGAGGGAGGGAGAGAGAGATGGAGGGATGGTGGGATGGTGGAGAGAAGGATGGTGGGATGAAGGGATGGATAGATGGATAGATTGATGGATGGATTTATGGATGGATGGATGGATGGATGGATGGATGGATGGATGGATGGATGGATGGATGGATGGAGGGAGGGATGGAGGGATGGTGTGATGGAGGTATGAATGGATGGAGGGATGGTGTGATGGAGGGATGAATGGATGGTTGGATCGAGGGATGGATGGATGGAGGGATGGGTGGTTGGGTCTGAAAGTAGATCCCTTACTGAGAACTGTCGTGAAGAGAAGAATGGAGTCGAAGAGAATGAAATACCTCGGTGGACGATGTTGGACTGAACAAAGACGGATATGGCTACAGTATATGCTAAACTTTGCTAAAGCATCATTCATGAGTATCCATGGAAGTGGAGCTATGTAAATTTTTAAATTACCAAATCAGATATCCCAGCAGCCAGAGTTTGTCGTCGCTAAAGACACAGAACTTGAAGAAGACGTTTCCATGGTGACCATTATTACGTCAGCGATATAGTTTCTTAATCTTTGTTTATACATGTAGCTGCGCTGAAGACAAGCGTAAATTTAATTAGTCAAATTATTGTTGCATTAGTCTTATTATTATTACGATGCAAACTTATTTTTAATTCATAACCAGTAATACTTTCCTCGTTTATTATTACCTGCTGAGACTACTCTGGAGACGGTAAGCTAATCATTCCGATTAAACAGCTAAGTAGCAGCACATTACTGACTGCGGGGCGCGGTGGTGACATATAGTGGTGTAGTGATGGGTTCGATACCTTGGAGCCGACGCGTTCCAGATTCGAATCCATGTCCAGCCGCCGCGTGGGGAACTTAACGAGTCCTTCACTCGCAATTGCTCGTGCGCTTCGGCGTGAAACTCCGATTGAGCAGTGGCGTAGCCAGGAATTTATGATATGGGGTTTGCCTGGACTGATGCCGCTTCGGACACCAATCCAACAGTATTACAGTAAATAAAAATGGAATAAAATAACAAAGGGTATAAAGTAAGAAAAACAATTGTTGCTACGAGCAATTGTTTTGTTTTTCTTATTTAAGTGGATAAATAACCCTTAAAAAACTTTTTCCTAGGCCAATGGGGGGTTTAACCCCCGAAACCCCCTTGTCTACACCACTGCGATTGTGTGTCCGCGCTGTAGTCGGGAGCGCCTCTCAGCAACGACCGTCTGAATCCGAGGGTGACGGCTGAGCTAAACTTACTGTTCATGCTTTTTGACAAAAAAATTCAATGAAAGCAGAAATGCAAAATAAAAATAACAGAAGGGTGGGTACGAATGGACGATAATGCATAGGCGTATACATTTGTGATTTTTGATGTACAATTCCGATAATAGGGTCACCCATTAATTATGTAAAGATATATTTTTTAAAATAATAGCACATGACACCACATTCAATTGCAGGAATACAAAGACCAATAGGAGGAAAAGAAAACAAAATTATTAATATGCAATCGACAAATAGAGTACAATGCGGCTAAATCAGCAAGAAAAATAACTCTTAACTAATGACTTAAGTAAGGGCTTGGCGAAACCACTGAACAGAAGTCATAACTATTAAAATTAATATCCGGAAGTGTTTTAAGTAGATGTAGGCGAAGTTTATGCCTAAATAATCTAGTGTTAGGTTGGGAATGAAGATATGTAGGAAGAGTTCCAACATTGGGAGCCAGCATATTGTATAGAGAATAGGCGAGTGTTAGTATAAGCTTAAGTGCGTAAGGATGGTCATAAACAATCACTTTTCTAGTTGGATAAGAGTGACGATCAGAGGTAAGATTAAAGAAAATTATCATTAAATACAAGTGGTAGAAAGGCCGTGATTATAGTGGTACAAAACTCTCCTATTTGCAAGAACCTAATTTAATCGATTTTTAATCATCTAAATTCCTGGAAGTATGGGAATGCATATACAGGGTGCGGCCGAAAAAAATACCCCATTACGAAAATCGCGATTTCTCAAAAACCGCTGCATATTTTGTTATAAAACTTTGACAGTCTATTTGAAACATATCTAGCTACAACTTGGCTAAATCTAATGAAATTCAATTCATGAACACCAAAATGGTGCAACCTTAAAATGAAACAATGTTATTTTCGTTTCAACAGACATTTAGTGACAGCAATAACAGCAATAAGTAACAAAGTAGCGACGCAAACAGAAATGTAACAAGGCGCAAGGTCACTTATTGTTATCGACAAGATTAGGCCAAACTGTTAAGTTTTGTGCAATGAATGTTCGAAGTGACCACCGTTTGCTTTTACGCAAGCATGCAGACATTTTCGAAAGCCCAGAACAGACTTCTGAATGGTCTCAAGTGGCAAGTCATTCCAGATGATTTGCAGTGTAGTTTTCAGTTCAGAAATGTTCTTTGGCTTTGTGGGAAGTTTGTTGTAAGTCTCAAGCATTGCACTCCAGACAGCATATTCGAGTGGGTTCATATCTGGGGAATTTGGCGGCCATGAATCCTTGTCGATGAAGTTCGGACAGTGGCTTGTTAACCAATCTTGGGCCAGCTTGGCGCCGTGAGCGGGCGCTCCATCTTGCTGAAAAGTGAACTGATTTCCCAAGAGAGTGTGACAGTCATCAACAAGCTTAGGCAAAAGATTCTCAACGTAGTACTTAGCATTGACCTTGGCCTTCTCGTCAATGAAATGCAAGAGTCCTTTGCCCTCATAGCTGAGACCTGCAGAAACCATGATGTTGGGCCAGAACTTGGCTCTCTCGACCAACAGGCGGCTTGGATGGATATCGACTTTTTTCTTCTTCGCCCAGACGCGGTTATTTTGAATATTAATGGGTGGACGAGATACACGACATAACTGGCATGAATTTGGAAGAACTGAGGGACTTGGCTGCGAACAGAGAACAATGGAGAATGTGTGTAAAGACGATCGCTAGAACTCTACGAGTTGACAGCACAAGGTAACAAGGTAATGGGTGGATTGATGTAAAAGATCTTTTCATCGGTGAAGAAAACCTTATTATGGCACAATGCAGGCTACTTTATGTAAAATTATGATTTCCTATTTCGTGAATGCCGTGTTAAATTGAAAAAATGCAGTTCTTTCTTCTGCCTGATGTCATGATCACAAATATAAAAATACTGACATAAAATTTTCAAATAATATGCAGAAATATGTTAAGAATAAGAATGAAAATATTTGTAAGAAAATATTCAGCGGTTTTCGAGAAATCGCAATTTTCGTAATGGGTTATTTTTTTGGCCGCACCCTGTATATATACATATATTATATATACATAGCATTCTGGGGAACTACTAACAATTCCCCTTAATATGGGAGAGCGCGCTTGTATAATGCATTAAGGCAAATGATGTAGGTAGAGACAAAGGCTAATTTGGGGTTCGCCCAATGAATATACATGGTCAGTTTACCTTATAAGAATGCCTCATGTATACGGTCATACCTCCCGTTGCTTATAATGAGGAAACCTGCCAGTCGTTTATCTTCGCCTACCATTTTTATGCAGATCTCATACCGGGTTAACTTACCAACTGTGAAACTGAAGGGCCTTATATGCTTTCTTCAGTCGGCATAATTTTTTTTGGTATCTGGTATAAAATCTACATAAGATAGTGCACTAGAAGCATGGGCGTCAGATTAATTTTCAAAGACGTGAACCGAGCTTTTCCATTCTTGCCGTGATATCCTTGCGCTGTTATTCTCTATAGATGAAGGCGCTCGTCGTCATCTGTCTCTGTATGGTCGTTGGATATGCCCGCGTTGACTCACAAGGAATTGAGTTTGACGAGGCTGATTCTAAATCTGACTGGAATGCCTGGAAAGCTGCTTCTCTGAACGACAGTGTTACAATCAACGAAGACGAATATATCCGATCAAAGGACGTTCCCTCTCCAGCCTCCCAGTCCTCTGACACGAGTTCAAACGAGGCTTTGGAGAAAAAAACATCGCCAATGACCGTGCCATCGGAGGTAGAGAAGAGTGGGCAGAAGATCTATTCAGGGAAACAAGTGATAGGTCGCTGGTCGTTGCTGAAAGGTTCTGATCGTCACATCTCTGCTAAAGGATATTCAATGGAGGTCAACAGAAGTGCTCCTGAAACATCGGTTCCGACTCGCGACGCAGACACGAAATTATTGGACATCAAGACAAGAAGATCATTTCGAACGAAGAGAAATGCAACGCAGGCGAGCGACGCTTACGTTCCCCGTTTTCACGTACCGAAAGGACTCGAGGATGAATTTGAAAACCATTTTCCTCAGAGGCTGAAGGATCAGATGCTGATAACCGCTCTGGTGGAGGGTGAATTACTGAGTAGCCTGATTAAGACTGAAGCGGCTCCCACGGAGTTGGTTGATAGGTACAAGGCAGCGAAGACGTTGGAGAGGAAGATTGCAAGAGAGGAATACCAAGCGGGCGGGCGGAGCAGAATACGTGCCTACCTCATGGTGGTCTGGACATTCACCTTTCATTACTACTACGACGACGAAGACTATCTTGGTCTTAAAAAACACTATAAGAGAATGTTCTACTACGAATTGCCTTACCAACTTTTAAAGCAAAGTTCGTTTGCTGCAATGAAGGTGATAGAAGCCTGGACAATACTACATTTCGTTATGGGAACAGGTCCAGATATATACGACGCGTATGAGGAGAATTACTTCCTCAATCAAACCACCATCGCAACTGAGCAACCCGCGTTTGAATACATAAAAGTGAAAAGGGAATCCGGATCTGCAGTGGCGTCTGAGATGCATGCTCAAGTGTTCGTCATCTTTCTCTGCATGGTCATTGGAATCTTTGTCGTTCATCTACAACCGTTGGACTTGATTGATGAGGACGATCTGAAAGCTAAAGAGAGTGCGATGAGGGGCAAGAGCGGCTTCCCTAGACCAGATCGGATCAAATCAGCTGAGATTTGACTGCACCAGCCTAGAGAAGAATTGATGTCAACTAAGAATGCTCCTCTGTTTAAAATGCGAATGCCTATGCACACTGAACAACTATTATTGTTATTATTGCTATTACTGCTATTATTGTTATTATTATGATAATTATTATTTTTATTATTATTATTACTATTACTATTACTATTAGTTTACTATTATTATTATTATTATTATTATTACTGTTATTATTATTATTATTATTATTATTATTATTATTATTATTATTATTATTATTATTATTATTATTATTATTATTATTATTATTATTATTATTATTATTATTATCATCATTATTATTATTAATGATGCCCTTAACATAATACTTAATCCGCAATCAAAGGTTCGATTTCTTGTAAAATTCATCTTCATTCGACACGGAATATTTTGATAATGTTAACCTATAAACTTTGTTTTCACTGTTCGTGTATTTACACCTTTAAATGATAACTCGACTGATAAAGAATCAATTGCATATTACCAATTGATAAACTCAGTCTGTTGGCTATGTTATCGTTTGTGGGTGGTGTAGGCCTATAGTGGGTATGTTCGGCGCCTTGCACCCGAAGGGTTGCAGGTTCGAATCTACCTCAAGTCACCGCGTAAGCACCTTGGGCAAGTCCTTCACTCGCAATTGCTCAGCGTTTCGGCGTGAAACTCCGATGTAGTGTCCGCGCTGTAGTCGAGAGCGCCTATGAGTAGAGAGATCTTGAAGGGTCGCTTTAATAAGTGCGCATACAAACAGACAAACATTAAACAGTCTCTTCCTTCTTCCGATCAATGGTATACGATTTTCCAAACCGTTTTGTGTTGTATCTAAGCTTATACATTTATATAGCGCCGCTCGCAGATTGACAATAACCAGGATTCAGAGGCCATCTCAGCACGGAAAACTCGGGGGGGGGGGGAGTTTAAGAACGAGAGACTGATAAGGAACACGAGTCATTAGTTTAGCCCGTAGTGATGGAAGTAGGCAGGTAGCGTGGCGGCCCAGAAAACAATTAGCATAATAGATAATTAGCATAGTAGCCTAGGGCCCAGCAGGCTATTAGCATATTAGCCTAGCGAGCTGAGTTCCTGGTAACGCTACAAGCCAAGTAGGCGGTTCTTGGAAGATTAACGGATTGTGTTCCTATTGTTCTAGTGAATATTATTATTATTATTATTATTATTATTATTATTATTATTATTATTATTATTATTATTATTATTATTATATTCGTTCAATGGTAACAGAAATAGTGGCAGAGGTTGTAGAACCGGTTGGACGAAAAGCATACTGGTCCTTAAGGTTACATGCAATCGGCGAGACTACTGTCATCGCACGATAAATGAACCGCTGCACCAATTCTCTCTCCACCATCCGTGATAACACAGGTGTGACGAATATTGGTCGATAATCAGACGGGGTCAAAGGTGTCGTCACTTTGGCCACAGGATGTATTACTGCAGTTTTCCACTGAGAAGGAACATGATAAGCAGCAAGAGACAATTTCACCAGGTAGGTTATAACTTCAGTATAGATCGGTAGGAATAGAATATGAATATGAATAGGTAGGCTAGCAGCTCAGAAGCCCTACAAGCCGAGTAGGAGGAGCCTAGAAGTTCGTAGGCCGTAGCCCAGCAGCCAAGGGGGTGGCATTCCTAGAAGGAGGACTCTGGAGAAGGGCCAAAATGGCTGTACTAGACACCCTTCTCTCCTACTGATCAAAGCCGTTTTAAGGAGTTTTGGGCCCTAGGCACAAACCCTAACCCTAAACGTAGCCATGAGTCCAATCTAGTCCCTCATATGGTGGGAAATCAAGGTTTCTGGGAACTGAGAACGGGTATTTTCCGGTCGATTGCTGAGACGTGTAGCGCCGAGAGGGGAGGGTATGGGGAGGGAATGTGTCCTCCCCACTAGAAATTTTTGAATTTTCGCATTGAAATGACAGCACAGTTTAAGCTGCATAGGCTACTAGCAAAATTATTTATCAACTATTGCAGTGAAAAAGAGACAATGTTCATGTAGGGCCTACATGAATATTGTCTCTTTACGATGTGTCCAAGACTTAAAGAATTCAAACTTTTCGCAGTAAACTTGAGGAAGGATGCTCTAATACAATTTGCCCATACTACTGATCCAGAATAGAGCGTATTTTCAATTTTAAATTCAACCCATCTTCTACATGGATCAGTTGTTTTTTCCTCATCGCCGAGGGCTTGACGAAATGGTTTAAAGTTCATGGTTCCTGCTTTGTCTAAACCTTCATCATAATATAAAAGTTGGAAAGTACAACGACAGGATTGTTTTAATTCGTTCCATTAGAACAAATAACATTGTATGCGTTTTGTAAGAGGAAAGTCAAACACGGTTAAATTAAGAGAAAGTTCATGCGATAATATAACTTGGAATGACGATGATTACGATAATTACTAGAAGCCGATAACAGTAGATTAAAGATTATTATATTTGAGAACATTTTCAAAACAGTTAAAAGAAATTGTAGGCAGCGTTATAATTATGGTCCACAGAATCGGTTTCAGATTGACCTCGTATATTGCTCGATTCTTTATTAACTGAGTTAGCCGTCCAGATGCTCTCGGATGCCTCCGAACCCCACCTGGACCCCCCACCCGGACCCCACCCGGACCCCCACCCAGACCCCCACCCGGACCCACATCCGGACCCCCACCCGGACCTCCACTCCCGCCCCGCTCATTTCTAATTGGGGCATTCAAAGTTAGATGTCTCCGCCGTTTCGTTAGCACCAGCACCTTTCGTTTCGTTAGCACTAGCGCCGCTGCCTCCGAATGGATTTCTTTCCTCTTCCTTATAGATATCCGTGATTGTGCCATTAAAAAACTCATCAAACGTGTAGCGTTCCATACGTTTCATTGCATAGTACTTGGTCAGTGTAGTGGATGGTGTCTCAAAGAATGACGTATGGTTCTTGTAGAGTTGGTAGTAATCGAATTCATACTTGTCAGGGGGCTCTTCAAGCACGTCAGTCACGTAATATGTCGCAATCATGTGCGGTTCTTCTCGACAATTTTGGTCTTTGGCAGATGAAGGATCCGCTATTGCCACATGCACTTCCTTGAACTCCAGCATTTTTGCTGCTCTGTACTCGTCAAGTAATTCTGTCGTGACGGCGCCGGATTTCTCGAGGCTGTCGAGAAGACGTGCCTCTACCTCCGTAGTCTCCTTGATCTTAGCCAACAACCCCTGAGGGGAGCAGAGCAAATAGGTGTATGGACGGGTAAAACTTCCAAGCTTATAACCGAACATGCGTAATATATGATAATGGTACTGTCGAGCGTCTCCCATTATCGGGATATACTCTCCCAATTCGTTGACCGACTGGTCGAAAATCGTTTCATTGTATATGTCCGGTATTGATCCGTTGAAATAACCGTCCAGCGTGTCGTACTCCTTGCGTTTCATTGCAAAGTACTTGTCCCGCTCAGGAGAGGCTTTATCGAAAAATTCCGTATGATTTCGACGCAGGTCGAGGTCGTCCCACTTGAAATTGTCGTAAGCGGCGTCCTTCATCCACAGCTTGTAGCTTGCGATTAATTCCTCTGGCGTGTGACTTCCACCGCCGCCTCTCGCCCCATCAACTAATCTTTTCATTAGTTCTCTTTCAATAGATTTAGCCGATTTATATTCTTCAAGAGTCCCGTTTTTAGCGCCATGTCTGGTCGCAAGATGGGTCAGTATGGTATTTTCAACTACCACAGTAAACGGAAGTTGCTGACTTATCAATGTCTCATTAGCAACAATTGCCAGAATCTTATTACGCGCCGCATCGCCACCCTCTTTAATCTTCGCCATCTCATTAGGCCTAGCGTCCTCAGTATCATATTGAGCCGCCAATGCCTCTTCAGCACCTTTAGTCTTCGCTCCCTCTTCAGTAGCGTTAGTCTTCGCTCCCTCTTCAGCATCTTTAGTCTTCACTCCCTCTTCAGTAGCGTTAGTCTTCGCTCCCTCTTCAGTAGCGTTAGTCTTCACTCCCTCTTCAGCACCTTTAGTCTTCGCTCCCTCTTCAGTAGCGTTAGTCTTCGCTCCCTCTTCAGCACCTTTAGTCTTCGCTCCCTCTTCAGCATCTTTA
Organism: Lumbricus terrestris; assembly: GCA_949752735.1. Taxonomy (NCBI): domain Eukaryota; kingdom Metazoa; phylum Annelida; class Clitellata; order Crassiclitellata; family Lumbricidae; genus Lumbricus; species Lumbricus terrestris. The sequence continues at coordinate 30,516,721 of OX457053.1, forward strand.
GTCTTCGCTCCCTCTTCAGCATCTTTAGTCTTCGTTCCCTCACCCGTGGCATTTTCTTCCGCAGCTCTCCTCGCTCGAAGTAACCCTCTTGTCTTGATCGCAAATTTCGCGTCTATTTCGCGAATCCGATCCGATGTTCCAGGGAAATTTCTCTTGACCTCCATTGAACGTCTGCTCGCAGAGATACGTGGATGAGAACCTCCTTTCAGCAACGACCAGCGACCTACCGGTATCACTCGTTTCCCTGAATAGATCTTCTGCCCGCTCTTCTTTACCTCCGATGTCACGGTCATTGGCGATGGTTTTTTCTCAGAAGCCTCAGTTTCGTTTGAACTCGTGTCAGAGGACTGGGAGGCTGGAGAGGGAACGTCTTTTGATCGGATATATTCGTCTTTGTTGATTGTACCACTGTCGTTCAGAGAAGCAGCTTTCCAGGCATTCTGGTCAGATTTAGAATCAGCCTCGTCAAACTCAATTCCTTGTGAGTCAACGCGGGCATATCCAACGACCATGAAGAGAAAGACGACGAACGCCTTCATCTATAGAGAATAACAGCGCACGGATATCACGGCAAGAATGGAAAAGTTCGGTTCACGTCTTTGTAAATTTGTGTTTTGCGCATCATCTTTTAAAAAGTGTAATTGGGTTAAACCTGATAAGCCTATAATTATCTTGAAGGACTACAGGACGAAAAAATTACATTTCTCGAGTACCGGTACTCTACAGATACTCGACCATTTTACCTTATTAGGTGGATAGGGGGAGGGGGGAATTAAGCCTCTTTGCTTAGTGGGGAATGAAACTACTGGGCGCCAAAACGATGTGATAAAAGACCATAAAACGTTGCTGTTAATTGGAGTGAGATTCTCAAACTGATAGAGGGCAAAGTGATAGGCTTGTGCGAGTGTTTTATATAGGATACGGCTCATTTGCTCTCCGCTGCCAATTCGGCTGAGCGCGCGTGAAGACTAAGGTCCTCGGGCGACTTGGGTGACAGGAAGGCAGTAAACAGTATGCGGCCAACGTGACAGTCACCGTGGCTGTGTCTCATCCTAAATCAGAGTTGCGACAATATTTTTGTCCATAGTAACCTATGCATGTCATATTCGGGAGGAGGTTACCAGAAGAATATATAGCAGCTTTCAATGTTCAAGTTGTATTGCCCCTTTGTATTGCAGGCTGTCTGTTCTGTTAGTAGACTAGTTAAGATCGATGTTAATTAAGATAACTGCATAACTGTAAGTCTATACTGTAACCGGTTGCGGATCGTTGGAAAAAATGTTATCATTAAGTACAAAATAAGTTCTATAGTGGACTGAAGACAGAAGCACAGAACAGAGAAAATGGCGTTATTGTACATACGAACCTGCCTGACGGCAGAGAACGTGAAGAAGAAGAAGAAGAAGAAGAAGAAGAAGAAGAAGAAGAAGAAGAAGAAGAAGAAGAAGAAGAAGAAGAAGAAGAAGAAGAATGTCTATAGCCTATATGAAAGAGGATTAAGCTTCACGAAGCAACTAACAAATACGAGTTACTTCAATCAATTATTATGCCTATTATTTAAATTTACTTACCGTTTCAAGAGGAGAGGTAGTAAATAGAAATTTATGCTATCCCTATTATTAAACATTTGAAATGACTGCACTAAGAACAATAGGCTAACGATGTAAGATCATATTAATCTGCTATCGCTTTTCACGCGATTACTAAACTCAAGACAAAATTGAATTGCGTCATCATGGTTACCACAGGAACTCACTGTGAAGATCACGTGGTGAAGATATTGAATTTGCAGCTTTAGCGCATATGCAGCCGGTCTATAATTATTGTAACACGAACGCTCTATGATGCACCATAAGCTTACTGCATATGACATGCATACTATGGACAAAAATTGCAATTGCAATTACTTCTATTCAAGAGCATCCTTCACAAAATCGAAGTAACGTACCAGCTCAAGTTGGGCATGACTCGCATGAGTGCGTTTGGATACTTACATGTATGACTCAGGTATCGTCAGGAATTTTTTTTTTTGGGTCCACGTTTGACCTTTTGCAAGTAGCTTAGGACCAAATTTAATTTAGCATAGTCATTCGCTTGAAGTTTCGCGAAAAGAGCCATTTTTCACGAAAAAATTATGAGTCTGGACCTTCTTTGGGTGGGGGATGGCTAAGCTCGCGAAAAGATACCATTTTCACGGTAAGAAAAGCTGAATCTGGGCCTTCTGGGGGGCTAGGCCCCTGGCCCCTGATAAACTCCGCCCATGTACCCAGGTGTTCAGAGTTCGCCTTCTGCGTCATATAGGCGCAACTATACCCTATATGGGACACACGTGACGAGTCCCCCAACTTTTGAGAGGCTTGGGACGGTCCCCCAACTTTCGACGAACGTTTCGCACCCGCCATAATTACTCCTACTAAGAATTTCCAATTGCCCCCCTCCAACTTTCAGGACGTGGTTGCGAATATGCGCATGACTCATGCCGTGCATTTCGCTAGCAAATGTACAGTGCTTCACATAAATATCTTTGTTCACGATTCACTTAGAAAGTTACACTTACACCAAGGCCTAGTGTAAGTACAAGTGCCTATAGGTTTTATGTTACGAGTTTTAAAGAAAGAACAGAATTACTGGTGTATTGCGCTCGACCTCACTAGCATGGGCGGAGTTTGGTTTCCGTTCTTGGATGGGCTAAATTTGTTGGGGCTGAGACTCGGTCCAGAATACGAGAAATATTTTCCCGACCAAAAAAAGTTGATGGCTTATTTTTAGTCCTCGGGCTCAAATCTCGGCGAAATCTAACAATTTTCCCGGCCAAAAAAGTTGATGACCTTTTTTAGTCGTTCGTATGTTTTGCGTGGGGGCTAGGCCTGAAAAAAGATACCATTTACACGGTAAAAAATGACTCTTGGTTTTTTGGGGGAGGGCTTAGCCCCTAGCTCCTTATAAACTCCGCTCATGCTCACTAGGCTTTTATGCTAGATTATATCGAGTGGACTGATCTTATTAAGTTATTAGGGGTTTACATTATGTTAATTAGACAATAATGCTGTTGTCAATGCTTAGTAGATCTCCAGAACTGACACCAAGAATGAGGTAGCCCGCCCTATAGCTGTAAGTATTGAGACTGGTAATTATTTACCGTCATCAGCATTGGTATTTTTATAGGCCTTATAGCATCTATGTTTTAGCTCTTCCTGTTCGGTTTCAGTAATTGAAGTAGCCTAACTGCTGGTATTGATAATCTCAATAGCCTTAGCCTAGGGCCTAGACTGTTCTGCATGGGAATTGTAGAAAACTAACTTGGGTGTCAGACGTTGATTTACGTGAACCTTATTGGTGGTTGTGCAATGAGGACTCTACCAATTAGCCTACCATGCATGGGGTCCCTGAGAAAGACTGGGTGCCTGAACCCCACAACTTACCCTGAGGCTATGGAATTGGAGTCAAAGATCAGGATTAGTAGTGGGCCTAGAGACATGGGCGGAGTTTGGTTTCCGTTCTTGGAGGGGCTAAAGTTTTCTTGGGGGGCTGAGCCAGGGAAAAGATACCATTTACACGGTGAAAAAATGAATCTGGGTATTCTTTGGGTGGGGCTTAGCCCCCCCCAGCCCCTGATAAACTCCGCCCATGCCTAGAGATTCGGCAAACTGTTTATTAGAACTTCGGTTCCTTCATATAATAATTTATATCCTTGCTAGCTAACTTTGGTATAGTTTAGTTACACGATGACAGGCGACAGTTAAAGTCGAGAATATATCCAGAAAGAAGACACGACATCGACGACGCAGAAAAGACAATTAATTGAAAAAATAACTGTTGATTTATTATAAAGTCCACTGATCGAGTGAGGGATGTTCCCAATTCACACTGGTAACTGATTCTATTTGCAACAAGTCTATAGCTGTTTAAGTCTCGTAAACACGAAGAGTTTTTCCGCCTCGTTGTCGATTGATCGAGTTGAGGATGTCTTTCGAATCACTTGAGGCTGAGTTTCGACGGCCGATCCACTGCGATCTGGCTCCTCCATCGTCCACCACTTCCTTCCAATCAATCCACCCTTCATCCCCCCTTCTCATTCCTCGGCTCAACATGCACAGCACATAAATAAAATGATAATTTTAAAATTAATAATAGTGGGCTTGCGGGATATTGGGCTAATCCGCGCCAGGGGCCCTCCTGCCTTTGCGAGGAGCTTACGGGTTTTTACACCACGCCAGAGGCCCGGCAGGTACTAATACAAATAAACTACAAACACACAACAACAACAACAACAACAACAACAACAACAACACAGAACCACACAACCGTCACTCATATCATTCCCCTCATGCCACTCCACTCATGCCATTCCCCTCATGCCCGTCATGCAGCAATGTAGCGATTCCTGAAGCAACATAGAAATCCACGAAGATAATTAATCAATAGGCATAGGTCTGCATGTTGTGATAAATCGGCCTATTTAGTAACATTCAATCGGGGACCGAAGTGTCGGCTAGGGTCAGGTTAGTCGTCATAATGGTCGGTTAGGATCAGGTTAGGCGTCGTGAGTGTCGGTTGGGGTTAGGTTTAGTATCATCAGACACTGTCTAAAGATAGGCTGTATACATATGCTGGTCCCTGACACTGCAATTAAGCCATTTAGAAAATTACTTTCATTCTCCTGCTGGCGTGCCTCAATCAGTCAATCAATCAATCGTAATTTATATAGCGCCCCTTCAAGGCACCTACTCAGAGGCGCTCCCGGCCGAGATCAAGCGGAAAAACCCTCTTCAACAGTTTGTGAAATTGAGAAGAGCTTGGGAGGTGTCGCATAGTCAAGGGAAGTCCATTCCAGGTTGTTGGACCAACCACAGAGAATGAACGCCTCTGCATTGTTACAGAGCGAGTGAAAGGAACCATTAAGTCACCATGGACAGCACAGCGCAGTGCGCGGTGACCTATGCAAGTGGAAAGAGGGAGGCAAGGCTCACACAGATAGGAGGGTGCCCATCCTGATAAGCATCGCCACACCAAAGATGCAATCCTAAATGAGACGCGCTGCGGGAAAGGAAGCCAGTGCTAAACCTCATTTGTTGTTAGCTAATTAATCCGACACAATCTTTCTTGAGGCCACAATTTTGAGACCAATCTGCAACCCATAAATCGAACGTAAATTTTGAACGACTTACATTATTTTTGACTTTTGAGTCTTCGTTCTTTCACTTCAATCGACTTCAGAACCGGATTTCATTCGTGTCCAAGTATTTTTTCGTCTCGACTCAGAATGGTTTCTAAATTAAATAAAATTTAAAATAAGCAAGGCCTGAATAGTCACAACGCAGCCCTCTATAATTCTGCGGAATCTGTTAAGTCTTTTAATAGAAAAGCACGTCAAAATGGACTTCATTTTTTTTAAGCCTACGTAAAAATGACGTACATGTACGTATAAGTGTAGCCTATGGTTCAAAATACTTATAATGTCAAATTGAACCTATCTGAAATGACGTCATAACTCTGGCCAGCTGCGCTCTTAGATTTTGAACAGGAGATAATTAGAGCCAGACACGAAGACAGTGGAAAAAGTCCGAATAACTAACTATAGGCCTATTCTGCATTTGGCTGTCGCCCTTCTAGCCTATGGTTGCTATAGTAACGCCTTTTGAAACTTACTTGTCGATTATTTTCGGGCTTTGAAATGAAGGCGATGATATTTCTGACGTACGATATTCGAATAATTTCTTTTTCACTTCGTTGATCGTCTGTCGTTCAGTTCACCAACTGTTGTTCGTCATCTTCTCTCTCATCTTCAACGTCTTTCGTCGTTTTTATCGCCATTTTGTCTTCTGCGTCTACTTCGGTGCAGTCATCGTCTGAAATGAATCGACTGAACATTTTGCGATGACGTCATATTCGACGATTGTGACGTACATCAATCGACTTGTAATGTGAAAGAGGCAAACGCATCGGGTGTAGTAATTACGAGACAACTATTTTAATGTCGCTAGACATCTTATCGGTCTATCTAAATAGCGCATTCCATCATAAAATTAATATTACAATACAAGAAATTCGATTGCAACGTGGAGTCGTGGACTAGGCCTACTATATGAGCACAGCAGGGCTGTTTTAAGGAAATTTTAGAACTGCACAACTCCTTCTTTCCCTTGCTATCCTCCATGGTAAATTACTTCCAATCGGAGGATTAATTACCTTTTTTGATAGTTTTAACGGTTCAAAAGTGCTTCTACAACTGCACAAATTCATTTAGAACTGCTCATTTTGTGTACGACTGCACGTTAAAAAAACCTGGGGCACAGTAGGCCCAATTAATTTATCCTAGGACTGAAAGCACGATTCGTGCACTTTAGGTTCGCCTTTGATTAGGACATTTTCCGATTGAATTTTGATGTCTGGGTTACCTATTGTAATCTGTTAAGAAATGGTGCACTTTAACCGATTCAACTCAAGCCGATGGTCTTAAATAGCCTAAAAAACTCAATGTGGTTGCGCCATACAAGTTCTGTTGTTAGAGCCTTATAAGTGGACGAACATATCATTCTAATAATTAAAACCCTTAAAAGTTTCTAGTTTTCATCCCTTTTCTTGAGATTCAAAGACGCAACAGATTTTAGGAGCTAACATCCAATGCTGATTTGTCTCCTTCTCTCTTCATTTCTCGGATGTAAAATTGGACTGAGCGTATCATCATCATCAATATCCTTAGGCTCAATGCCCGTAAGAGTCCGACGCCACTCTCTGTCTGAGTATGGCCTCTGCATGGACTGCTATAACAGCGTGCTCCGAGATTCTCCTTGGAAATGCAGTTGCGATTCATACCACGCATTTGAACAGAGGTTCTGCAGCGGGATCTGCATAACTGAATCGCGGTGATCATCCTAATAAGCTGCTATGCTGTTATGAGACATCGCAGTGAATGTCAACCACTGACTGACTGACTGCAGACTGCTGCTGCTGCTGTTGCTGCTTCTGCTGCTGCTGCTGCTGTTGCTGTTGCTGTTGCTGCTGCTGTTGCTGTTGCTGCTGCTGCTGCTGCTGCTGTTGCTGCTGCTGCTGCTGCTGTTGCTGCTGCTGCTGCTGTTGTTGCTGCTGCTGCTGTTGCTGCTGCTGCTGCTGCTGTTGCTGCTGCTGCTGCTGCTGTTGTTGCTGCTGCTGCTGTTGTTGCTGCTGCTGCTACTGTTGCTGCTGCAGCTGCTGCTGCTGTTGCTGCTGCTGCTGTTGCTGCTGCTGTTGCTGTTGTTGCTGCTGCTGCTGCTGCTGTTGTTGTTGCTGCTGTTGTTGCTGCTGCTGCTGCTGATGCTGTATAGTCTGTTGACGGATGGATAGTTGGCATCGATGAATTTATATTTTGGCGGATGAAGCTGAAGATGAAGTCTAAGCAGCAGCAGCAGCAGCGCAGATGCAGAGGAGGAGGAGAAGGTGGCACATAACAAGAACTCCATGTGATTAAACAGCGCAGGTTCATATTGGATAAACAAGAAAGGTACGATGTATGATAACGATTAATTTTTAATTCTTTACCCGTTTGCCCCGAGAACATCCGCTGAAATCGGGCTTAAAATTTAAAAATGAACCGTTAAAGGGTTAATAAATTACCCTACTCACATCCAAAATAGCAATGACTATATAAGTACTGTGACTCGTTTGTTATAATTATGCCTCACCAGCATGGTAGGTTTGTG